>OX451740.1:252991545-254191545 GCA_948472305.1 Vicia faba
GATGACTTATCTAGAGGGGGTGAATAGATACCCATTTAAAAATTACCTTTCAAAAATAGTTATTATAAAACTTATTTGAAAAACAATTTTGAGCGGAAGGATTTTGGCCTAGATCAAAATAGTAGTCTAAACGAACCAAGTTATTAGAAACTCGGATATGCATAAGCCGCATGGAATTAAGATAATGATAAAATCAATCAACATAATAATATCTCAATTAACAGTTTAATATCAAACACAGCGGTTTCCTATTTCAAATGAAATCATGTTAAAAATATAACTTGACAATTTATCAAACATGTGGCGCGCAATCAATTTTTCAGAATTTTCTTTGAGCTTTGTTGATATGAAAAAGCACTTACAGTCAAAGTGATTATAAGTTAATCAACAAAACAATTTAAACTTTAACAATCAAAGAAAAATTGTATACGAGTCGATCGATCAAACAATCACATTCAACAAATTGCATATAGAAAGTAAATGAGAGTAAGAGATTGAGAGAGTGACTCAAGGATTTGTTTAGGAAATTCACTAATCCTCCTCGCTATAGTTACGTCTCTCCCCAATTTTATTTTCGAATTGAGATAAATTTATAACTTTGCAAAAAGTATGATTACAAGAAAAGTGTTCAAGATCAACCCCACAAACCATGACCATTTGATGTTGATTTAACCCCTTCTCTTCCTTTGATCTTCAACAAGACCAAGACACAATAGCTCTCAATTTATTTATCGAATCTAGTTACTCCTTTGGGTATCAAACTTTAAATCTCTTTCGTGCACAATCAATTGTAACTATTGAACACAAGCACTTTCAATTTGATTCGTCATTCTCTCACTACTTCCTTGGGTACCAAATCCCGAAGGCTTTTCACTTGGCTGCAATCCTCTTTTGAAAGTCTTAAACGAAACCCTCTAAATCTTTCAAAGATCTTGGAGGACAAACCTTAGGTTTTTCCGGATGAAACCCCCCACAATTCTCAACCCAGTATTCTCGGCTATACGAGAACTTAATTGGATGTTATCAAACCTCACCTAGATGGAACCCTGATAAAAGATGATTAAGTGTGATTTATCTGTGTGTGTGCGTGTGTGTGCATAGGTTGGAGGTTAAAGGTCAAGAGAAATGGTGGTAAGTGTTTATAGTTTCATCAAATTGGAATGATGTATGAATGATGTATTTATAGTTCTGGAAGTTTATGTGCAAAGAGGTAATTTTTGAAATTAAAAAGAATTGAAAATTTGACTCAATCAAACAGTATGTGCTGACACATAAGTAAAAAATTAACAGTAGGTGTCGGTCTTAAAAGGCAGATGTGCCGACCTATGCAAGTCACTGGCTACAGACTTTAATACTACAGTAGATGTGTCAGTCTGAAAATCGTATGTGTCGACACATAAAACTGAAAGTTACAGTATGTGTCAGCCTATGTGATGCACGTGTCTGCCTATGTCAAAAAGAAGCTACATGCTTCATTATTGAGTTACTTATGTCGGCCCGAAACACGTATGTGCCGACACATGCAAGCAAATTTTATGCAGAAAATTAATTTTCAAGGTTTTGATCAATTTCAAAATAGTTTTTAATGATTCATAATCCCTTTAGTGCAAGGGAGTGCCAAATGACATAGAAATATCGTCCAATATACATAAATGTTAAGTTTTTCTAGTTTTTACATCATGCAAAATATCTAATGGTGAAGTTGCACTGACAACAGTAACGTCTGAGATTGTTACTTAGAAGCAATAGTTAGATGTTTTTCAGAAATTACTCTTAATTGTTAGCTTAACTATTAAACATACTTTTGTTTGTGTTTATGTAACCGTTTATTTTATATATTTAAACAAGTTTGTAGCTACAACTTTTATAAAAAAATTTAATAAAATTTCTTTTTTAATAAAATTTAATGTAACCATTTTTTCTCTTTCTTTTTATCTCTCTTCTTTCATCTTCATTTTCATCGTCAATCTTATTCAACAATACTTTTCAAATAAAAAGACGCAGCTAAAATAGACCCTATCTTTTTCAGCAAAATCGATTGATCGAAAAATGAATCATTATCACAAATGCAACCTATCAACCGAGTAAACGACCAATCACTCATGCAAACCATTAATCATCCGACAACACGGCTACTCAGCTAAACACCTAATTTCTAGTCTTTAAATGAAGAAAAAACATCGTTAATATAAAAATTATTAAAAAAAAACACTTCTTAAACGTGACCAAACTGTGCTCTTTATATAAGAAAAAGCCAAACAAGTCTGATTTACTATTGGAATTATTGAAAGAGTTCAAGTGATTAACGACGTCACAGAAAAAGAAAGAAAAAACAAAAGTAGAAAGTAGATATCACACTCAAATACTAGATCTTCTTGACATAAATTAATAATTGAACACTATTTACATTATAATATTATCACAATCATTTAAGTATTCATAGTAGTACAATCATTACTGCCAGCTTTTCCACACAGAAATTTATGCAAATTAAAATTAATAGAATATTATCTCCGTTTCAAAATGACTGTTTTTAATGTTTTTATATATAAATTAAAATTAAATTAAAATCACTTTGGTTTTCTATAATCAAAGAAATAATAAAGTCATGAGAGGGTTTAAGAATCTTATATTTTATGAAAGTGTAAATTTAAATTTTGATATGGAGGTGAATATTTTTTTAGAATGTGTTTGGTAACAAGGTTAAATCATGTAAAGATAGGTTGATGGTGAAGCTTTAAGTGGTAGGTTTAGCTTTGACATGGTGGCTTATTGTGAAATTGGTTGTTTCCAAACACATAATTAGTAAATGATGTGATAATGGCCTACACTAGTGGTGTTTATGGGACCCTTGATAAGAGAGGACATTCTTTAGCTTCAATTAATTATAATAAATGAATAAAAAAATAAAAGTAAATAAAAAATTATTAAAGGATCTATAATATAACTAGAAATTTGATTTATGTAACATTTTATTAATTTAAATATAAGAATAAATTACACTCTCTCCTCTTAATACAAGTTTGAATTATAGTATTCTCATATATAAAATAAATAAATAAAAAAAACTGACATAATTTAGCTTTTTACTATCAGTGGGTTTACTAATAGGCTTAGTACTATTTTGTTTGAATTTTATTAATCGAATATCATTTTTAGAAAGTCAAAAAAAAAATCAAAATTCTATAATATATGAGCTATTAACTTTATTGGCACATTGGAAGTGTCAAAATAAATTATTTTTTTTTCGATTCGAGTGCTCAAAAAAAATTTGAAAACTTAACACTGAAATAAATTTAGTCTTTATTGGTGTCGCCTAATCTTCTCCTTCTCCGATCATCATAAATTACTCTGTCAATATCTCTTGGGTTTGTCTGGAAATTTTAGGGTTCGAAAATTCTTGAGTCCCCCTTAATCACTAAACCTAAAGAGAAAAATTTTACCCGAATTATGAACAAAATATGTGATATTCTGATGAGTCAACTATTGAAATCATAAACAAGGGTGATCAAATTTCTATTACCATTTCAAAGATGAATATATTGTTGGATTAGAGACATGCAAGCTCAATCTCCATGATAGAATTAACTATAAAAAAAGGCGCAACATCTTTAAAGGTCGATGACTTGTATCTGAAGCTTTCATGCATTTGGAAATTTGTTGGTAGGTTGCGTCTTATTTATCTTTGAAAAGATATTTTTGAATTTTCCTTCTCCTTAATAAGAAACTCGTAACGCTTAGAGTTGCACTCTCTTGAAATCTTTCCCCGTGTATGTTGAAGCTTTTTGCTTGAAAAAAGGATTTTAATCCTATTACTC
Organism: Vicia faba; assembly: GCA_948472305.1. Lineage (NCBI taxonomy): Eukaryota > Viridiplantae > Streptophyta > Magnoliopsida > Fabales > Fabaceae > Vicia > Vicia faba. The sequence goes on from OX451740.1 coordinate 252,995,364, forward strand.
AAAAAGGTCTATACTAAAGTATGGATTAAAATATATGTTTGTCCCAAGAATATGAGGGACCTGCAATTTTGTTTGCAATTGTTAGTAGTATCTAAATTTTATGGATGAAGCAAAACAACAAATCAATGTTTGAAAGATTTTATGGTTACTTTGCATGTATTCTAGTAGATTTGGACAGTACATGTGGAATTAGAGAGAATATCTTGGTTGAAAGAAGCAACTTTTCTTTCTTTGTGAATTTGGTTTATGAAAACACGTCAGGCTTTTTTTATCATTGCAAATTATAGCTCAGAATATTGGTAATTGTAGAATAATTGATGAAAATACAAGTCAAACTAGACATGAAGTCCCTGATTCTATGTTGGAGATTTCAACTACATAATTGATACTCGTGGACATAGGGGCAGACATACTTTATCAAGAAGTCTTGGACAGAAATTTCAAGCTTGAACAATGATGGTTAATTTTTGTACATGCAAGTATACACAGTCAAATTAGTAACGAGTGATAAGAAAAAGTATTGATCCCACATATTGTATTAAGCATAATAACTTTCATACTAGAAGTTGTAAAGTGAACATGAGCAAAGGTAATAAAATAATGGTATGTGTCGCGTGGTTATAAAAATGGAAAAACATATAAGATAATTAAGGGTTAACATAGAGAGAAAGAATATGTTAGACAATGTTCCATTTAATTAATTCGTCTAATGTATGAGTTTGATATGATTTGTCATGACAGATGAGGTCAGAACGAGATCTTATGGTGTATCTCTATAATATCAATAACATATGCAGTAAAGTAGGGGATAAATCTCTAAGCATCACTTGTAACTTTAATCCATGTCTAATTTCATTTTGAATGGCATATATGATTGTAGCTCTTTTATGTACAAAGTAGCTAATTATTGAATATATTTATCCTACCATTTTCAACCGTATTTACTTATGAGTTCCATTTGTCAAAGGATCTCTCAATATTAACAATTTGTTATCTACTCCCAAGGTGGCCAGACAAAGAAATAAATATATGGCATAAATTCACATGAGTAAAATATATCAAGATAACTCATTCATAACATTTAAAAGACTACTAACTCATTAAACTTCACATTATCCAACAAAACAAGTTTAGCTCATAATGAGTAAAATAAGAACAACACAGAAAGATCTTAAGTTACACATTCTTAAGCAAGAAGATAGAAATTATAAACCTAAGGATGACACTTCAATCACTTACAATTTATTAATTAGTAAGCAGCGTCTATGTCATGCCTTCTAGCGCCTCTCAGATTTCCTTTATTTCACTTATGCAGAATTTTCCAAGTTTCAGAACATGTTTCTTCATTGCATTGCGGCTCTATTTATATAGGTTTCTCAATTGCATATTGTCTCTCTTTGGTTCGTGGGCCTCTACATTGATCCATTAACTTAAGCCCAAAGAATAAAGCATATTCCTTTGTGTTATACTATTATAGTATATTGCACATGGGAGACAACATGATATTGTGGCACCATTACAACAACAGCAGTGCAAGAGCAGCAACAACAAACTTTGACAGCTTTTCATAATTTTGTCTTGTAGCGTTTTCATTCTTATCCATTCATTTTCTCCAACTCAATCCTATTTTCTTCTCAAATATCTGCCACGTTAGCATTAATACTGAATTTGAGAACTCATACCAGCACCTTCTGGCTTAAGACATGTTGAGTATGGGTCATAACTTTCTGGCGTGACACTTCCTGTCGTGACAGAACTCGTCACAAAAGTCGATTTTACACAAGCACAAAACACATAAAATTGGAAAAAGAGAGCACCTAGTGCGCTTTATCCTAAATTAACTAAAGTAGCATAAAACATAAATAAATTCATTACTCAAGATATAAACTACCCTAAAATTCAAGTATAAAAGGATTAAATATCTCACATAAAGTGAGTTATCAGACATATAGAAACTCTCTTGTACATTTCCCTACCAAGTTTGCCTTATACACATGGAGCAATATAAAATGTGGCTCACATTCCATTGAAAAAAGATTGGATCCAATGGTTTGAAACCAAAGTTTGTTAGATAGTTGGTCTTCTAAGCTCTATTCCTAACTGACCAAAACCTCATCTGATTATTTTCCTATATTGTTTGAGTTTAATCATCATGATTCCCTTTTCATTTCCCGATTCAAATTCTTGAAGTATGGTCCTTACATCATGATTGCATCAATACTATCATAAGTTGTTGGAAACTCCAAGTTGTTAGCTCCTTGTGCTTGTGTTATCCAAAAACCTAAAAAAATAAAAATTAAAGAGTGACTCAAGATGTGGAATAAAAATATTTATGGCAACATAAATGAGAATGTAAAACAGGCTAGTTCTAACATATATTCAATACAGTCACTAATTGATCTTAATGGAACACTGACTTACTTTGAAAACAAGAAAAGAAAGGTCAAATTTGTCTTGATAAAGGATTACTTGCTAAGGAAAACTTTTAGCATAAAAAATTAGAATTAAATGGCATACAAAGGGTGATATAAATACCAAATAGTTATACAAATATGCAAAGATTAAGTATACCAACAATCAAATTAATTCCATAAGGGATGGAGACCATATTATAACATATCGAAAGGACTTTTAGGAATTCTTGGTTAAACATTTCAAAAGTAGTTTCAGCAATAACATTATTATCTATGTCAATGTATTAATTGATGAGGTTATTCCAAACGTGATTAGTGATTAGGTCAATATTATTATTTCATTGATGCTTAACTCTGAGGAAATCAAAAGTGAAATATTCAATAAGAACAAGGAGAGTGCTCCATATCCTGATGGATTTGGTGCCTTTTTTTCAACCATACTAAGATAATATGGCTCAAAATATGATCAATGCTACTTAACAAATTTTTAGCTCAGGATGGATAGTTCATAATTTCAATTCCAACAATATATGTGGATTCCAATGTCTAACCATGCAAATATTATGGATAAATTCATACTTATTTAATTGGTCAATTTCAAATTCAAGATCATCACAACAACAATTATTGCTAATAGATTTGCCTAAGTTATGTCATATGTCACATCACACAATTAAATAGGTTTCATACAGGGGAGACACATCAAAGATTATATTTATATGACATCTAAAGCCATAAATGTGTTGCATAATTAAGCTTTTGGAGGTAACTTTGTCTTCAAGATAGATAGAAAGAAGGCATTTGACACCTTGGAGTGGAGTTTCTTATTATAACTTTTAAAGAACTTTAGTTTCAATGACAAGTTTTGAAGCCGGATTGAGGTTATCCTAAAATTTTCCAAGTTATCTATCTCCATAAAATACAAATCATAAGTTTTTTACTGTCAAATAGGGGTTACACAGGGTGATCCCATTTCCCCTCTTCTATTTTATTTATCATAAGAAGTTCTGAGAAGGGTTATAGCTAAGTTTTTGACAAGTGGAAATTTCGATCTAATCAAAGGCCCTATAGGCACCTATGTTACCTCTCACATCCTCTATGTTGATAATTTTACAATTTTATGTAAAGGAAATACGTACAAAATTCACTATTTACTTAATCTTTTTAACAAATATGCATCTCCATCATGCCAGGTTGTAATTCCCTTAAAATCAACCATTTACGCAAGAGCTTTACCACATCAAAGACTAGAAAATATTATGGTTTGAAGAACTGTGTAAGCATTGTCAAAGCTAATAGTAGATGGAATTAAGGAAATAGTCATAAGATAAAGATTGGGAATGATGATTGGATAGTAATATTAATTGTAGAGATATTACAAATTTCTTCCCATATAAGAGATTCCTTGCAAGCTAAGGTATCTAATTTCATCAGAAATAATGATTGGTCTTTCCCAGCAGAGATGCTTAATATGTTCCCTTATATTTCAAACATAGTCAAGGATATTGTGAGTTGTGTGAGTCTTTTATTCCTTCTTTTACCATGATGAAGCAGCTTATGCAGCAATTTCCACCGTAATGAGTTGTGTGAGTATTTTCTTCCTTCTTTTACTTTTTCTAAACATTGGGGACAATGTTTTGTTAAAGTTTGGGGGTATTTATATGATTTCTAGTATAGTTTTGTGTTTGTTAGTTTGTTTTATTTAATTATATTTGCTTGTGTTTATATGCTTGTTGTTCCTTTTCAAAAATTCGGTTGTACCTAGAAAATTTTGAAAAAAGTTTTGCGTTATGATTCTTTCTGTGTAGGTAAAGTATAATAAGTACATGTGATGAGACGTTTAAGGTTAAGGACCCTAGGAAAATTTAGTTAATTATTTTTGTCATGGCACTTATAATCTCCCTGTATGATATCAATTATACTCGATTTCACTTGTTACCTTTGTAATATGTGCTTATCTTCAAAATAAATTACATGAAATAGTTTAGCATAAAACTTTTATTTGCTTATAATCTCCACACTTGCAGTTTCACGATTAACTTGTAACGAAGCGAACATCGCAAACATCAAAGCTTCATCTGCCAAAAGCTTATCTACTTGCTTAGCAGACAAAAACACCAGCTCTCCACTATCACCAACCTTGGGGAATCTTACCGTCTTATTATAATAGTTGATATGAGCATAATTGAATTCCAACCAGTTCATTCCAAGAATAACATCAATTTGGTGTAAGGGTAGACACACCAAATCCATCATAAAATTCTTGTCGTAGATAGATAAAGGACACTTCAAACAAACTAGAGTAGTAGTAACGGAACCTTTAACTGGAAGCTCCACTACCATTCCCCCATTCATTTCAGACAATTTTAATCCCAACATAGTAGCACAGTCAAGTGAAATAAACGAATGAGTAGCACCAATATCTATAATAGCAATTAACTCAGTATTGTTAATAAAACAAGTACCTCTGATTAGATTATCTTTCTTGTCAACCTCAACACCTTTCAAAGCAAACAATCTGCCACTAGTCGGAGCAGCTACATCTTTCTTGGTTTTCTGACACTGGGTACTGATGTGACCCTACTCACCACAATTGAAACAAGTTGGACCTTCATTCTTGCACTCAGTATTGTGATGACCAACCTTGTTACACTTGTAACATCTTAGAACTTTATTGGTACAAGCATTAGCGTGGTGGCCTGCTTCGCCACACCTGTAGCACTTCATAGAAACGGGAGCTCCTCCCCCACTTGGCTTCTTCTCATCATAAGCTCTTTGCTTCCCTTTATCAGCTGGAGCAGTATACGGCTTACCACGACCATGATTCTTCCCTTTCTTCTCATTATAATTATTATAATAAGAAGCTTTGTCCCTACTATCTTGATCAAAGATCCTACACTTATTCACGAGCTCAGGAAACTAACGAATATGCAGATACCCAATACCCTACTTCATCTCTAGATGCAGTCCATTCTCAAACTTAATGCACTTCGACACCTCAGTTGTTGGAATGTTGTAGTGAGGACATAATCTCACTAGCTCCTCAAATCTAGCCGCATAGTTAGCAACTGTCGAATTTCCTTGTGTCATCTCAAGGAATTCTATTTCCTTCTTACCACGCATATCTTCCGGAAAGTACTTATCCAGAAAAGCATCTCTGAACACAACCCAAGTAATCTCGGTGCCCATAATCTCCATCCTCTGGTGCGCATTGTTCCACCAGTCTTCAGCTTCTCCCTCTAGCATGTGAGTACTGAACTGCACCTTCTAATCTTCCGTACAAAGAACCACTCGGAAAATAATTTCAATACCCTTCATCCATGCATGTGCACCATCAACATCGTGCCTGCCCTTGTAGATTGGCGGATTATTCTTCTAGAATCTTCCCCAAGCACGAGCCTCGTCATTATTTCCTCCATTTTGGTTTTGCTGTCCATGTTGGTACTGCATTTCTTGATCTATGGCTTCCAAAGCATTAGCAATCACGTTGTCATTTCTTCCCCCAGTCATAACTTTTCTCATAGACAACCAACATTAGAACCATCAACATATCGACAGTATTCAGATGCTAATCGATTAACAAGGAATAGACATCATATAAACCATGGCCAGATGAACCGACCTGCTCTGATACCACTAATGTAACACCCTTCTAAAACCAACAGAATATTCATAATTATTTAAAATAATATCGGAGTAATAAAACAAAAGGGCGTCACATTTTATTCGTGAAATAATCATACGTGTTGGACTTACTCCGTAACACGGGTTTTCAAAATTATTCATGACATGTGCATTATCAATGTTTCACATACTTGTAGCAGAATCATAGTTCAAACAAGTTTCATTAAAAACACTTCATAGTGCCCCATGATTCATGTTCTACAATTCAACATAATTTAAACTTCATGGAAACAATTTAAATGTCATAACAAAACAAGAACAAAATAGTTTTCAAAACAAAGAGTTCTCATCCCCGATGTTACATATCAGAGCAAGACTTTCTAGACTCAACAGAAATAAATCACACTCCAAATCTATTCTTCCAAGCCTTTAGGGACTACTCTTGATTACCTTCATGTTACCCACATAGAGGCAACATTCAAGCAGAAAGGGTGAGTTTATCACAATCATTATATAAGATATAAGTAATAGATATAGCAGAATAAACCAAAAGTATCACCATAATCGATTCAACAAATTCATCTTCCAAGCTCAATCAACACAATACAACATTATCAAATTAATAATCATGCAATGCCACATAATATGTAGTGCAAGGACAAAGACTCATGCATGTGGTACCAATTCTTCTTGACGGACATTGGGCCATCACCCTCCAAAGACCACAATCATAGGATTGATTCCCACTAAGAACCGTAGAAAATCATAGACATCCCAAATCCACACAATGGGATTTAGACCAAATCACTAGACCATCGTCCTAATTCATCAAAACGGACCAAAGTTATCCCATGAATGCATGATGCGCAACAACAAATATAAATAACCATAACTAGTCATACACATCGTCTCTCATGTATTAATCAACAACATACATAAAACATCATCATGTATACTCATTTAATCATCATATATACTCATGTAATCAAAATATCGTCATAACGTCATCACATAGTCATAATAGCAACATAGCATCATAGTTAAACAAATCGCCATTGCGATTCAATGCGGGGAACTTATTCTTAATCTAACTTGGGTCTTATAGAAATACCCCTAAGTCTTAATTTTATTTCATCTAATTATATCATACTACGTTATCTATGCACAGCTTCGAACGACACTTCATTCTGAGCTCTAGAACTAAAGTTATGCCTATTTCAAGATTTCAGTCCAACCTTCTACTTCTGCCAACCATCGCCCAATGAAACCCATCCATCGCTCGGAAAAAAATTACAGAGACTAAAACCCCATTTTCCTTCCTTGGCTCGCCCCACCTTCGCCTAGTGAAACACCGTCTCCCGGCAACACAGGACCCCTCGCCCGACGATCCTCTGCGAACAGGGTTTTCCTGTTTGCGATTCGACACTACATCAGATCAATTTTCCCTGCAATTTCATCATGTGGCATGTCCTAAAACACTATCTAATCATAAAGAATCATCATCTAACAACAACTTGGTATACTACATAAATTATACCATAATTACGGGTCAAGATTCATCATAATTCCATCAATTCTTCACCACAACACCAAATCACCATTGTCAATACCTAAGGCAAAATCCTACATCTATCTACCACTTGGATCAATCATCATAATCAGATAAAAACCCATTACCTTATTATTTCAAGTGTTTGATTCGGTTCTTCATGCCTCTTATGGTGATTATCCTACCCTTTATGCCCTAGCTTCACTTTTCTCCATAGCGTCAGTTCTATTTCTCAACTTTTGATGATCGATTGTGATAATACGATTACCTTTTACTATGTTATCACAAGGACCCCATAACTTCTTCCTCAATTGCCATCACTTAGTCAACCTCTATTTACCATCATGTCCTCACTCTTCCTACTAATTACCAACATACCACTCTAACTAAAATAATTTTATTTAAATAATTATTCATATTATTCTATTCTAAATAATAATCCAAATAATTACTAAATAATCATCTAATTATTCCAATGCATCTGATCCCATCACATGTCCCACGTCATAAGCAACCACATGCCAACACATCACACATATAATCATATAAAACATCAATTATTCGTAAATACTCCTAATAATTCATTAAATAAATAACTTCTAAAAGTTGGGGTGTTATAACCCTCGCCATGTTATTCATCCCAACAGTGGTTGAACCCTAATACCTAAAAAAGAAAAATAAATTATGCATACATATGTGTGAATAAGGGACAGGTAATCGGAGTAAGTCGGGTATGCCTTAAATAGTTCACCCTAGTTTTATCCTCTAATTGGAATAAATTAAAAATAAAATATTCTTAGCATTGCTCACCTTTATGTCATGATTTATATGTTGATGAAATGCCTTAAAATGGTCATTCGTGTTTTTGAAAAGGGAATAAGTCTGTAATGGAGATTTAGAGTCAATTCCATAGAAGAATTAACATCTTAGAGGGATATTATAGTTGCATCTTCATAAAACCTTTAGAGTGAACTAGTAGTGGATGAATTAACTTTGAATTGATATGATCATGAATTCTTGTATGAGTAACAGCTCTTGACTATTGTAAACTTTTATATGAAAATATTGGCTTTTTTAAATTATTATAATGTGTATTGGTCAATAAGTACAAGTGTATATGTTCCCCCTTGCAAGGACAGGGATACTCCAAGGTCTAAGTAAGTGTAAAACACATTTTGGTGGTGAGGGCTTGCTCACAGCAGCGAGAACCCATGTACGATTGTTTTTGAGGTTCTTTAAGGGACCAACTCACGTTAGGTGAGAGGCCCTATTGGTGGTCGGTGCAACTTGATTACAAGCGAGTGGTTAGAATAATTGTGTCTTATGTTTACAGGAAATGTGGTGCTCTTTTTTATAGTAGAAGATGGGTATGACTTAGAGTCTACTTTCTCCTTTGGGAGAAAGAGTATTTATATAGGCTCTTGGTTAAGGGAAATTATTTTCTTCCACTACTAGATCATGGGAAGGAAGGATTCATTCCTCCTTTAACCCATTATCCTTGTGCGTTATAATAGGTCATGTCATCATCCACGTCCATGAGACAAGTGGGAAAGATTATGGATGGATTAAGCTCAATTCGGAGGCTTCATGGCCCATTTCGAGAGACCGGTGGCTTCTTAGGGAGTCTCTGCACACCTCATCTCCCGCTCATTTATTGGTCTTCCATGTAAGTTACCCCTCCTCAGGACCCAGTAAAAATATATCACTACATATTCCGTAAAGCACGAGGGCTTGGCAAAGGGAAAAGTGTTCAATAGACTTTGCATAAGGGGAGTTTATACATGTAGGTGATTCTATGAGACAAGCCTATCTGCCGAGACTCTTAGTTGAGTCCTTCAGGTGAAACTTTACTTCAAGTTCCTCATATGGGACTTTATGTCGAGTCTCTCAAGCAAGAATTTATGTTGGGTCTCTCAAGCGAGACTTAATGGTCGACTCTCTTATACGAGACTTTATATCGAGTCTCTCAGGCGAGACTTAATGGTTAAGTTTATTAAGCAATACTTTATGTTGAGTCCCTCATACGAGACTCTATGTCGAGTCTCTAAGGCGATACTTAATGGTATGGTCTCTTAGGGGAGACTTTATGTCGAGTCCCTCATACGATACTTTATGTTAAGTCTCTCAGGCGAGACTTAATGAAAGAGTCTCATAGACGAGACTTAATGGACGAGTCTCTTATACGATACATTATGTTAAGTCCCTCATTCGAGACTTTATGTCGAGTCTCTCAAGTGATGCTTAATGGTCAAGTCTCTTAGACGAGACTTTATGTTGATTCCCTTATACAAGACTTTATATCGAGTCTCTCAGGCAGAGATTTAATGGTCGAGTCTCTTATGTAAGACTTTATGTTGAGTCCCTCATACGAGACTTTATGTCGAGTCTCTTAGGTGAGACTTAATGGTCGAGTATCTTAGGCGAGACTTAATGGTCGAGTCTCTTATACGAGACAGTATGTCGAGTCCCTCATGCGATATTTTATTTCGAGTCCCTCGAGCGAGACGTTATACCTGAGTATCCTAAGTGATACTCTATACTTGAGTCTCTCAGGTGATACTTTATATTCGAGTTTCTTAGGCGAGACTTTATAGTCGAGTCTCTTAGGTGGGACATTATAGTTGAGTATCTCAAGCAAGACTTATATATTAAGCTTGACTGATGAGACTCGAAGTCTCTCGGTAGAGGAGTTTAAACTATGGGGAGGGACTTTAATCGAGCCATCAGTCAAGACTTATGACCAAGTCTTTAGGGTTGGATATTGGTCGCGCCTCCTAGGCGTGATTTTTAAGTTTGGTCTTGCTCAAGGAGACACAGCCCCTCAGGTTATAGTTAGGTTATCCTGGGGAGACTATGTCCCTCAAGCGTAGTTATATATAGTCCAACTGATGAGACATTAATTCCTTCTAGAGGGGAATTTGATCTATTGGTAGGGACTTCTATTGAACCCTCAGTCAAGACTTGTGATCAAGTCTCAGGAGTTGGATATTGGTCGCAAATTTTAGGATGATTATCAAGTATAATTCCGCCTGATGATACACTAAGCCCTTCAAGTGAGAGTTAGGTTAGCCTAATCAGTCTAAGTCCCTCATGCATAGTAATATGTAGTCCGACTGATGAGACACCAAGTCCCTCAGGTGAGGCGATTGACTTTTTGGGCAGGACTGCTATTGAGCCCTTAAGAAAGACTTGTGGTCAAGTCTTCGGGGCGGGACATTGGCCACGCCTCTTATGTATGTTTCTTGAGTCCATTCCTACCCGAGGAGACACTAAGTCCCTCAAGAGATGGTTTAAGTTGATTCCCTTAGGCAACACTACATGTTGGATCCTGCCCGAGAAAACTCTAAGTCCCACATGCAGAGAGTTTAAATAGTCTGGGAAATCCAAGTCCCTTAAGCGAAGTGATATGGAGTCTGACTGATGAGATAGTAAGTCCCTCGTGAGAGGCATTTACCCTCCCATACGGGAGTTCAATCAAGACATTATACAAAACTTAAGACTAAGCCTCTCAGTCTAGACTTAATTCTCACCTTTTGGGCAAGATTTCTATGTTTGGTCATGCCTGAGGAAACTCTAATTCCCTAAGGCGGAGAGTTTGATTGAAATTATTAATACTGCAATAAAGGGCGGCTAGGATCTTCCGGCAGAAGTCCAACATTAATCATATTTCCTTGAGAGGCGGCAAGGTTCCTTATAAGGAAGTATGGCTATGTATATTTCCTAAAGAGGTTAAATGGTTCTCCTTGTGGAATTTCATCAATATATTTCCTTGAGAGGCGCAAATATCTTCCCGTGGAAGTTTAACTATGTATATTGCCTTTAGAGGCTACAAGGATCTTCTTGTGAAAGTCTAATTATGTATATTGCCTTGAGAGGCTGGAAGGATCTTCTTGTGGAAGTTCAGCTATGCATATTGACTTGAGAGGTGCCAAGGATCTTCATGTGGAAGTCCAACTATGTATATCACCTTGAGAGGTAGCAGTCATCTTTATGTGCAAGTCCAACTATGTATATTTCCTTGAGAGGCAACAAGGATCTTCTTGTGGGAGTACAACATTATATTTCCTTGAGACGCGACAAGGATCTTCATGTGGAAGTACAACTATGCATTTTTCCTTGAGAGGCGGCGAGGATCTTCCTGTAGAAGTCCAACATTATATTTCCTTGAGAGGAAACAAGGATCTTCCTGTGGAAGTCCAACTATGCATATTTCCTAGAGAGGCGGAAAGGGTCTTCCTTTATAAGTTCAACTATGCATATTGCTTTGAGAGGCGGCAAGGATATTCCTATGGAAGTATATCCATGCATATTTCCTTGAGATGTGGCAAGGATCTTCCTGTGAAAGTCTAGCTATGCATATTGTCTTGAGAGGCGGCAAGGATACCATCTTGGGGATCCAGCATGTGTAATTCCCTCTATGGGTGGAAAGGACCCCATCTTGGGAATCCAGTGCCTATAATTTCCTCCATGGGCGGAAGAATCACATTTTGGGGATATAGTGCCTTTAATTTCCTTTATGAGCGGCAATGATTCCATCTTGGGGATCCAGTGCAGGTATTTTATTCCATGAGAGGCTTTCTCATGAGCCTGGATTTTATGCATAGATAAGGAATAACAAATAGATATAGATAAATAAGGATGAGGTGTCTCATTAAAAAACCCTTGCTCCATGGAAAATGCAGAGGGAAAAGAGTTCACCTCAACAAACAGCTTGTCCTTACAATCGGCAGAGTTTTGATACTTGCCTATGAAAAATTGTCAACTAAATAAATGAATATAAAAATAAAATGACTACACCAATGATTCCAAAAAAAAGTATTTTCCCTCTTGCTTTCAGGCTTCATCTTCTTGCAAGATCGTATGGGAATATTTCTCGCTCTCACCCGTCTCATTGGGATGTGTTATCCCAGATCTGGCCTTCTTTACCCTTACGCTCGAAAATCACGCTCTCTTTAACTTGAGGCTTTATGTGTAATATTTCCTAGCGATATCACGGTCCCCTCGGGAAATTCCTACCCGCCCTTCAGGGAGAGGATACTTCATGCATAAATTCAAAGAAGATAAAACGGCTCCTAGTAAGTTAGAGGTTTATCTCCTAATAATCATAGTATACAAAGAGGCGGCGTTAATGATTATATACTTAACCTTCATTTCTTTGGCCTGGTCCTGCTCTTGAAATGTGATTTGCGGGGTTAGGTACCCCTTCCCTTGTACATGTTCTCTAGAAAGTCTGACCAGTGACCCTTTGAAAGGCTTCAACTCTTCGCGATTGAAACATAGTCTCTCGAATGCGTCCCAATACAGTGTGTCAGCAGAAATTCCTTGATCTACCAGAACCCTCTTAATATCTCATTCCTTGCGCCAAATTAATTCTCAGTGGGTATTCAAAGGTGTGAAACTTTATGTCATTTTCCCCACTCTTTTGAACATGGATTTATCCTTCACATGTGAGGTGTAATTGGTTTTCCTTTAAGGATGTGAGCTCTCGGAGCCAGAGATGTGCACTTTGACATCACGTGCCTTATTCAGCATTGCTTTCTTTGAAGTAACACTCATCCCAAGTGACTACCTCAGCCAATGTGAGTGTCAGCTTTTGGGCTACAAACTCATTGAAAAGTCCAACCTTAAGTCCATTTTAGAATGCCCCCACAAACATTTATTGGTTCGAGGGGAAGACCTTGATGGTGGATTCATTGAATTGGGCAAGGTAGTCCCTCAGTGATTCTGAGTGACCTTGGAAAATGTTAAATAGGTTGGTGGTATACATATTCCTACGGTGACTTGCGTAGAATTGGTGTACCAGCTTCCTTACCAGCTCTTGATAGATGTTAATAAAGGCACGTGGAATGCCATCTGAGGGAGGAATACCTGAGAGTACCTGACAACGTCTTACATTTTAGAGAGTCTGGTGCTCCTACGGTGGCTGTTTGCACTTTTATGGAGGCCACATGGTTGTAGAGGTTATCGCGTCCATCGAACTTAGCCAAAGACAGAGGTTTAAAACCTTCATGGATGGGGCTCCCCATATTTCATCCGAGTGGTTATGAATCCAGTAGTTTCACCTCTTCTGGGGGTTGACCTCCTATTGGTGTTGTCTATTGTGGATGTCATCCTTCAATAGGGGTGTTTGCGGGTTGATTTGGTTCGGTTTTGAGAGAATCCAATACCCAAGCTGATCAAAAATATATGATTGGTTTGGATTGGATTTTCATTTTTTTTTATAAAACCCAAACCGAACCAAACTAAGAAATAAAGGGTTGGTTTGGGTTGGACTGATCAGATACATTTTAAACAAATGTGCAAAAAAAATTTTTAAGAAATGCTAATTTACAACAATTAATTTTCCACAATAATATAAAATTCTTAATTTTTCATTTTTCCATATAGGTCGTGAAAGTCATAAATGGCGTTTCATTTGTTTTCTTCTTAAATTTGAATATCTTATACTAATTTTCATAATAATGATGATATAAATTATATGAATTAATATGGTTAGTTCATGTAGACGGGCTCGCGGGTAGAATTTTTTAAATTTGTTGGTCGAACTAATTAACATCGGATTTCATTGGTTTAATTTGGTTTTTGCCCAAACTAAAAAATATATATATGACCCAAAACATTAGTTTGGTTTTGATTCCAGTTTGGTTCAGATTTGCCCGAACCAATGAACACTCATATCCTTCAACATCTGTTTATGGAATTGTAGTTCATTCATGGCGTTGCGTATCTCCGCCATGGCATCAACATTGATTTTACCGCTGGTACCCTCGGGCGTAGGAGATGGAGCTCTTCTGTTGTCTATGGTCGACAATGTCTAGGTGTAGGATTTGAGGGTATGATGAGAAGGGTGATTGTGATTAAAATAGGTGTAACCCAGGTTATTTTTACTGAGGGCCTAAGATGGGTTCCATTATATTGGTCAAAAATTACATATGTGTGTTTTTCCCTGCAAGGGTAGGAAGACTTGGAGGCCTTAGTAGGTGTATAACACGTTTTGGAGGTGAAGGCTTGCTCATGGCAGCGAGAAGCCTTGTATGGTGGTTTTGAGGTTGTTAAGGTGACCAACTCACGTAAGATGAGAGGCCCTGTTGGTGGTAGGCGCTACTTGATTTCAAGAGGGAAGTTAGAAAAATTGCATCTTATGGTTACAGGAAGTGTGGTGCTTCTTTAGGTCGTAGAAGATGGGTATGACTTAGAGTTTGTATTTCTCCCTTGGGAGAAAGAGTATTTATAGAGGCTCTTAGACCTAGGTTTTAGGGAAGTTACTTTCCTCGTTATTAGGTTATGGGGAGGAAGGAGTGATTCCTCTTTTGACCCATTCTCCTAGTTTGTTATAATGGGACTCGTCATCTCTTACATCCACGAGACAAGTGGGAAAGAGTCCTGATGGATTAAGCTCAATAGGGCGGCTTCATGGACCATTTTAGGCGATCGATGGCTTTGTCGAGCACCTTGTCTCTCATCCCCTTATTGGTATTCCTCGTAAGCTACCCTTTATCAGAACCTAGTAAAAATATAACACCATATAATGCAATCCAAACAGCTTGAGGACAATCAATGGTTCAATTTTATGGGGAATTAATAAGTGGTTGTGTGGACCATTTTAAGTAAGTTTTTTCGTTTAAATCTAGTTACTTTAATACTTGTTTTTTCTACTTGTACGCGTATTTGTGGGTTTATTCGTATTTCAATCAAAAAGAACCATTTGTGACAAAATAGAAGCCAAGGGAGAACAAATGCACCAAAGAGCATCTAAGATGAAAATTAGCCATACAAAAACTAGCAACCACTATGGTATAGTCATAGCCCATGCTTCAGGTTGTAGTAGCTACCAGCCACCCTCTATAGTATATAGCAGAGGCTGTTGCAGTCTAGTTGTAGCGCCTGCTATGGGTTGTAGCAGCCTCAATAGTGGTTACAAACTTTGCTATTTCTAAAATATTTTTCTGCCTCTTCCCATTCTAATTGTCCAAATGCTTAAGGAAACGATTATTGAAAGAAAGTAACTCGAATTGAAGGTTGTTTCCATGCTTGGAGGCATGTAAAAGCTTAGGTTTCGAAGAAAATAAACATACATTATCTTAGAATTCAATATTAAAATTTTAGTACTTTGTTTTTCTTGAATTTTGCTTTCTTGTTGTTATACAGAATCAAAGATTCCATTGGAGCATTTTATTCAAGTTAATTTATACTTATATTATGTTCTAATTTCTATTTGTTATTATTATGTATGCTTTGTATACTTATGTTTTTGATGTTTTAAAGATTACCATGTCACAGTAGTTCCTTAGGGACTAAGGGTTATAAGGACTATCTTGTGAGAGACCTCGTGTAAACTCCCTAAAATTTTGATACGAGAAGCAAAACCTAAAGTTTTTTTGGAATTTGAGTTTTAGCTATATGATTTTACGAAAGCAGAAACATTTCAGATATCATTCATACGCTGAAAAGGTGTAAATCGATATACGAATGTGAGTTCTAGAAAACTGAGTTTAAGATAACGAAAGTATCTCACATCTCTGTTGAAAAAATATCATTATAATAGTGGAACAAAAATTGATATTAAACAAATAAGCTACAGCGACGAAATTGGGTAGGTTATTTGTTTAAAACGTTGACGAAAGTAGGTGTCATCTGAATATCTCTATCTTTCTATAGTTTGATTGTTTTTGTATTGAGTTTAGGAGTTTGCGTGAGTCTGTTTGAGGTATAAGGCATACACCTAGGTCCTATTTCAAGAATAATATTATTTATTCAAGATCATTTTCCAAAACTCAAATTCGATTGCTTTAGCTAAACATAGAAATGATAGAATCTAGTACTTAGAAAATTGGTCTTTGTAGGAAGGATAATTCTTTTATACTACTTCATTATTGTCGTATACTTGTGGTGTATCAACAGTGCTTCGCCTCTAGCTTCCTTTGATTCACTTGATCCTTTAAGAAATTAAATCTAGCATTTATATGTTTGCTTCTTCCATGAAGGATTGGATTCTTTGCTAAGTTGGTGGTTTACTTGTTATCTAGTTGTAAAATAAATGGTTTCATAACTTGAATCTTCAACTCACTCAGAACTAATTTAATCCAAATGGCTTGGTATATTGTATAAGATCATGCAATATACTCTGCCTCACTTGTGGTTAATGCCAAAATCGGTTGTTTTCTAAAACATCATCATATTGGTGCACCAAAACCCCAGAAGAAATAACCAATTGTACTTATTCTATCAAATTTGTCCCTGCACAAATTTGAATCTAAGTAACAAGTGATCATTGCATCATTATAAAATGAGCTTCTAGGAAAGAAAATATCATAAGTGATTGTTCATATATCTACGAATTTTCCTTGAAGCTTTCATGTGAGAGATTATAGGATCATCCATATGTCTGCTTAGGAAACCAATTGAGAAACCTATGAAAGGCATGTTCTTACATAGGTATCTTAATGAACTTACGATTTGTTTTAATAGAGTTTCATCAACCTTATCTTCATCATTCTTCTCAACTTTCAAATTTTCTTCAATAGGAGAGGCTATAGGATTAGACTCAAGCATTTTGAACCTCTTGAGAAAATTTGTAACATACTTTCTATGTTGCAATATCATGCCTTTCTTTGTCCTTAGGAACTCCATACCTATGAAACTGGATAGGTTGCCTAAATCTATCATCTCAAATTATTTCATTATTAAATGCTTGTACCTCTTCATATTGTTGATGTTGTTACCTGTGACTAACAAGTAATCAACGTAGAGACATATGAGTGTCATGTCAGATTGCATTGATTTTACATACCACCTTATTATGACTTGTATTTTGTGAAACCTAATTTCATCAAATAAGAATCAATTTTATTATTCCAAGCTCTTGGTGTCTGGTTAAGGCCATGGAGATCTTTATGTAGTCTATATACCATCATTTCCTTCCCTGTTACCACAAAATCTAGATGTAGAGTGGCATAAACCACTTCATCCAAAAGTCCATTTAAAAAAGTAGATTTCACTTCAAGGTGAAATGTTGATCAAATTCTTTTTCAAGCTAGATATACTACTAACTTGATTGTTTATAACCCTGCAACAACAACTTATCTTTTAAGAAATCCTTTTTCCATTAGTCTGGCTTTATGTTTAGAAACTAAGCCATCAGGGTTATGCTTCAACTAGTAAACCCATTTGACTTCAATTGCTTTTGTTTTTGTTAGAAATTGGACATGTTGCCATGTATTGTTCTTCATAATAGTTTGCTAGTTATTCTGTCATTACAGCTTTCCATGCTTCATTATTCAAGTATGTAATATGGTTAATAGTTTCAACATTTGTTAGTAGTGCAAAATGAACCAAGTCTTCATCTTTTGTAATTTCATTATCAGCTATCACTTCACAATCTTTCACGCTTGTTGGAACTAGAGAGTTCTTTCATTCAAAACATCTTCAACATCATGAACATTCTCCTTTACTTCTTCTAGTGGAGTTTCATCTAACTCTCCATCTAATTCCTCCAAAATTGAGTTCATCAAAGGCTTTCTAGTTGTGCTATTAGATACCCAATTAAATGCTTCATTTTCATCAGTAACGATGTCTCTAGTGATCATAAGCTTTCCAGTGATTAGATTAAACAATATATAAGCTCTAGTTTTTTTATAACCAACAAGTATAATTGCTCCACCTTTATCACCTAGCTTCTTTCTTCTTGCATCAGGCACATGTTTATGGAAAATTGAACTAGGCACTTTAAGATGATTTACATGTGGTTTCTTACCATTCAAAACTTTTTTTGGGACTTTGTTCTTCAATCTCTTTGTTGGACACATATTCAACACATATGCATCAATTGTGACAACTTCTCCCCATAATGAGTTAGGCATTCCCTTTTATTTCAACATACATTTGGTCATGTCCAAGATTATTATATTCCTTATCCCGTCTATACCATTATGTTGAGGGTTATATAGAGTCGTGACCTCGTGATCAATCCCATGACTTGCACAAAATTATTCAAACAACTAGGTATATTCTCCTCTGGCATCTGTTCTGAGAACCTTAATCTTTTTCTCACTTTGTTTTTCAACTAGTATTTTGAATCTTTTGAAGACTTCAAATACTTCATCATTGTGTTTAATCATGTACACCTAAAGCTTCTTGTTGTGTTCATCCACAAAAGAGACAGTATATATTTTCACCAATAATGAGATCCTCAAAAGAACCCCAAACATATGAGTGGACAACTTCTAAGATGCAGGATAATTCATAGATAGGGTAAGACTTGAAAGCATTCTTGTATTGCTTCTCAAGCATTGAAAACTTTGGCATATGAATCACCATTTCTTGTGCAACAAATTGATTAAGTGATCTGAATTTTAAATGGCCAAACCTCATATGCCACAATCAACTTTGTTTGTGCTCAACCTTAGTTTGCAAGCTTGAACTTCTATGGAACGGATCAAAGTCTTAAAGGTTCTATTCTTTGACAAATGAGACCTCAAGACTAACTTATTGCTTGCCTCAAACAGCTCAAGGACCTCATTCTTCATTGTTACTGATTATCCCTTCTCCATAAGTTGTCCAACACTTACGAGACTTCATTCCATACCTAGTACATACATTACATGTTCAATGATTGTTGACCTGCCATTACTTCTTTTGATGACTATGCTACATGCTCTTTCTGCTTGCATTGATCTACTATCAACAAGTATGATCTTGTATCTCCTTGTATTAAATTTGATTATCCATGCCTTATGATCAATCATATGATTAGAGCAGACTATGTCCAAGAATCCATTTTGAGAATTAGAATAATCATCAGAAACTCTAACCATAAGTTTTAGAACCATCTAAATTGTCTTGTGCCATTTTCGCTTCATCAACATCTTTATCTTTAGCAACTCCTTTGTCTTTCTTGTACCAATAATCCTTGGTCATGTGACCCATTTATTATATTTATAACATTGCACAATTTTCTTATCAAATTTATCTTTATAATTTGAAGTCCCTCCTCCTCTCGTAGAGGATCCAAGCTTTTCATCATTCTTCTGCTTTTGAGAGTGAGACCAATAGCCTTTCTCAATATTACATTTGTCATTTTGCCTTTGAACTTTCTAGAGCCACCATACTTCTTCCAAGTTTGAGCTTGCAAAGTCTGAATGGATTTTTGAACACCTCTTCTTTCAACTATTGTTAATTCGTGGACTTCTAATGATTCTACAAGATCTTCCAACTTCATTGTAGAAAAATCATTAGATTCTTGAATAGCCACAATGACATGATCAAAATAAGAAGTCAAGGTTCTTATCACCTTCTCAATGATCATCTTGCATGTCATTGTTTAACCATAGCTCTTCATCAAGTGAACAAGATTTTGCACCTTGGACACATAACTTGTAACTTTCTCGTTGTCTCTCATCTGCAGTAACTCACACTGCCATCGTAAAGATTGCAACTTTACGCTTTTAACTTTCTCATCTTCTTCGTAATATTTGATAAGAATAACTCATGCCTCTCTTGGAGACTCGATATGAACAATTCTATCAAAGTTTGCTCCATCAATTGTTGATTAAATGTAAAATGATGCCTGCAATTTTTCTTAGAATATTTGTGAATAATGCATTGAGCTTCAATTGCATTTTCCGCAAGTTCAGAAACATCATTGATAACCACCTCAAGAGTATGTGAAAGGCAAAGAGAGATTTTGTCTATTTATGTCATCATTCACAATCCATGTCATCTAGAACTAGAAGAGAATAGGGAGTCATTATCCCCATTCATCATCACAATAAATGCGATTAACAATTCTGAAATTTGTGACCTCTAAGCATAACGAAACAAAGGGCTTTGGATACAAACTTGTTAGTGCAAGCCCTATACTTGCATTCAAAGACGAGTATAGATTGATGAAAATAATATTATAAATTGAGTTCAAATTATTACAAAGACAAATATTTATAAGTTATATATGTGATAACTTGCTTCAAGCGTAACTAATCAACTAACTGTCATAACAACATTCTAACTATCATAACAACAATAATTTGAATTATCAACATGATAATTAAATATTATACATTAATTAACCTCACACGTAACTAATCAACTAATTATCCTAACAACATTCTAACTATCATAACAACGATAAGTTGGATTATCAACATGATAATTAGATATTATACACCGAATAATATCATATAACGATTATTAAAAAATTATTCATGGTTATTATCATCATAATAACTCATGCTCCAAAGACTTAGTGATTCAAATCCGTTAATTTTGTACTACAAAAACTTCATTTAACAAATATGCGAGGTTTTAACTTGAAACTCCGCCGTTGAATTTGACACCCATTCAATTTTCATTACTCTAAAAATACCTTTGGTGAGATGGAAAGAATTTCCAAACGAAATTTTCAATATAGACAATAAAATTTCTGATATAAAGAAAATTTTCGATAAGAAATAACAAAATTTTCAGTACTTTACAATTTCCAGTAGTTCATATTAAATTTCCAATTTTTCAGTTATTTCAAATTTCCGATATAATTTTTTAAAGAAAAAAATTTGTTTCATTCTACCGAAAATTTCAAAATATACTGAAATTTCTTAAACTATACCGAAAATTTTAAAATATATTGAAATTTTCTATAATGTACCAAAAATTTTAAAATATGCTGAAATTTTTTCTATACTATACCAAAAATTTTAAATATTTTAAAATTTCTAGAAATTCCGATATTTTCCAAAAGTTTTGAAAAAAAATTTCAATAAATTCTGATATTTTTTCAAAATTTTCAGTACAACCCCCAAATTTTCAATAAAATTCATATTTTTTGAAATTTAGTGATTTTAAACAATAGTATAATAGTAATAGCATATAAAATAGGAACTGTCAGATATAAATGTGGGTGGCAAATTAAAACTTCCGAATATGCTCAATATTTGAAAAGCAATTAAAAAAAGTCAATTGTATTCTCACGTGCAACTATGAAAATATTCTTCAAGAAAACTAAAATTTAATCATATTGACATTTTCTAACATATTTCCTTTTACACACCAAGTCCCCAATCAAATAATTAAATAAATTAAATATCTATAAGCTGTCACCACTATATTGGCAAAAGAAAATCTCATTTCTCTAAAACGCATTTATATATTTTAATACACATAAGTCGCCACCTCTGAAGCAAAGGACACTCCCAACACAATACCGACATTAACACAACACCACCAATAATAATTTGAAAAATAAATAAATTAAACATAATCAAAGTGTAAGTGTTGATATACACGTCTAACACTAAGACACGCCTTTTTTTCAGTGGTGTCGGTGCTAAACAAGTCGCCCCATATTGATAAAAGTATAACAATTACAGCCATATCAGCAAGTTGCACTTCTAGAACATAGTTGAATGGTTCAGAATCCAACTGGTTCAGTTACCAATATAAAAAAATGCAAACAGGAAGATATAATCTAGAAGAAAAACTATAATGAAAGATAAAATGGACATTCATAGATTACAACACATCAATTACAATGATATCTTGGCATATCATGTATAAGATTACAAGCTATGATAAACCAAAATTGATCTAACCACCCCTTATAAATCTAAGATATATATACAAGTACAACAACACAAGCCTCCGAAGCAAAAATTTGAACTCCTGCTATAGTAGCAGGAAAAAAGAACTATTGAAGCTAAAGAGCTGAGACATTTCATTGCTCTCTTATGAGTTAACTTCCAAGGCATAAAGCCATCATGGCCAGTTCGGGCTACCAATATTTTGACATAATAATTTTACAGTCAAAGAGCAACCTTCATGGCCTTTCCAAATCTCATTGGAAGAAGAATTATGATAAACCTGCAAAGAACGAATTTCACGTCTACTGTGGCTTCAAATTCTTTCCACTGAAAGTAAAACCAAACATCCCATATTCAAGAAAGACACTTCAAGTACCGGCAAAAAGAATCATTTATGGTACAAAAGAAAAGGAGACAACTCATGGATTGCTGCCAATGTTCCTGATCTCGGGTAGTGGAACATAGTTACAAATAAACCGGCTTAATATCATTGGCCCCGAAGCATGCACCACATTGTGGACATTTGCGCTGTCGACTCCCAGCAATTTTCTGGATACATGAGTTGCAGAACAAGTGGTAGCATTTTGTAATTACCACCTGACAAAATTTGAAAATATGAGGAAACAGGCAAAATATTTTTTCAAATTTGAACTCATAATAGATCATATTGCTTACAATATACCCGCAACCATAGAGTAGTGCAGTAAAATAAATTAAGGAAATGGGGAAATCAGATGGTAGCTTTTATTAGCTTTATCCAAGAAGCATCTGTTAATTAATATCTCTTCCTTATTGACGAAGCTGATGTCAATCTAACACAAGGTGTCCAAGAGTACAGTCCCACTCATTCACATCAGATAAAAGTGTGATTTTTCAACATTACAGGATATTTGTCCAATCACTCAAGATGAAGTAGAGACCCACACTCCCTCACAATGAAATAGAAACCAAAACAGTAATGAGTGTACCAAACAGCCACCAACCCCAAATCTCTCTATAATCCTGGATAAAAGTTAGAAACAGACCAGGGATATAGAGTTGGAGACATTGGAGAAGAATAAAAATATGGGAGTCGGTTACTTTGGCAAAAGAAAAAAAACTGTTGGTTGTAAATGGGCTTAGAGTCGTATATAGTAAAGCAAGTTGATCGAGAGTTATAAACAAGATTGGTAGCCATTGGTTTCACAAAAACCCAATGGAATTGATTATTTAGGGACATTTGTGCCAATTGCAAATTTCAAAATGAATAAAGTTCAGGTAATATAAACTCTTGCTTCCAATTATGGTTAGGAGTTGCAACAGTTTTTGATATAAAAAATGTGTTCCTAAATGGGGAAATAAAGGAAACCTATACTGAGGTAACTTCCATTCTGACATCAGCTTGACACTAAACACATGATATTCCACGTGGGATTTCCACTCACAGGGCCACAGGGAGCTCAGTTTGTCAAATCCCATTGTTGATACTCTCCTCATCCCATTGTTGATACTCTCCAGCATCAATTGCAGCGTAACAAACTTCAATAAAATCATCAAAAAGCTCAAACAGGAATAAAAAAATTACCTCTTTTGTCCTGTCTCGACAGATACTGCACTTGACAATTTCCCTGTACTCTCCAAGTTCCTGTTGAAGCTTATCAGTCACCGAGGAATCCTCATTTTGTGCTTTAAGTTGTGACAAGTTTCTCCTAGCAACCTCCAGATCTTCCTCTACTGTTTTTTGGGCAAACCTAGTAATAAAAAGACAAACTCCATAACTTCTATGCACTAGTAACATTTGAAGAGAATAACTTGAACATATTATAGACTGAATACCTTTCTTTCTCAAGTTCGGTTTGTAACTCCATACGAGTCACCCGACTACTGGTAATTCTAGCTTGCAATTCCACCACTGAATCCCTAACCTGTTGCGATGATGGTATAATATCCGACAGTCTTCTTTGGGTGTTTTCCAAACAGCCAGAATTTTGAAGTTTGTTGTCCTCAAGTTTTTGAATCTGATCTGAGCAAAACCTCAACTGCATATCAAATAAACAGAAGTCAATTCCAAATTCACATTTAATAGTGTGATTTAAATCAAGACCTAGCTACCTGGTCTTCAATTCTTGCAGCTTTGGTATTGCATAAATTCAAAGATACATTTGATTGTTGGTTCTCTTGTTCCATTAATCGCTTCTCTATAATCAAAGAATCTTGTTTTTGTCTAGCCCTTACACCTTCTAAAACAAGCTACAACAGAGGTGCAACATATATCAAAAGTAACCAATAAAAACAGTATATATCACCATACAAAAATATAAATACGAGTCCAAATATTGACAAACAGCAGATTCAATTCATTAGCTCTGTGCATGCAATATCTGATTATTTCAATATGACGTGAACCAAGCCGAAATCCAGAATTAGCTTTGGTTGTGAAATCAAATTTAAAATTAAAGTACTCCATTTTTCATTGATTTTACAAACAGCAGATTCAATTCAGTTGCTCTGTGCATGTAACATCTGATTATTTCAATATGACGTGAACCAAGCCCAAATCCAGAATTAGATTTGGCTGTGAAATCAATTTAAAATTAAAGTACTCCATATTTCATTGATTTTACAAACAGCAGATTCAATTCATTTGCTCTCTGCATGTAATATCTGATTATTTCAATATGACGTGAACCAAGCCCAAATCCAGAATTAGATTTGGCTTATTTCATTGATTTTACAGTCAGCCCTCAACCCAACAGCCTTTGATGGTTAAAGAATGAAATGTGATATGCAAGGAATTTTTTGTAGTACAAAAGAGAGCACGCCCAACATAATGCATCTCTTGAAGAGCTGCTTAGTCAGCTTGTTCAATTTCTTTTCCATTTAGTTCTTCGTATTCTTGTACTGCTCATCTTCTATTGTTTATCAATGACAATAGGAGAGGGTTTTTTTTTTCATAAATTCAAAAAAAAATCATAGATTCTTATCGATATCTAATTACAGGCTTCCTAACTGAAACATGAGCCTTGCTTAAATGAAATGGTAAAACCGCAAATTAAATTAGAATGATTTTCAAATTACACTTATACCGGTGCAACCTATTTTAAGATAAATACCTTAATATTGTAATCATCTCTCTCAGTAATTTGATGCAACAGATGTTGGTTTTGGGTTTGCATGTCATCATATGCTTGTCCAATAGTCTGTAGGAAAATCATCCGCAAAAGATAGGCAAAAAATAGCATTATTTACAAGCTGAATAATTAGAACAAAATTGTCAGATGTGAAAAGAACTCCATTCTTTCAAGAAAAGAAATCCAACCTCTATTTCAGATAAGTAGGCTTCATTTTCTTCATTTTTAGATCTCAAACCATCAGACATTTTACACATCTCCCTGAAAAATCCAAACGGCGTGGTTTGAAAAATCATCTGTGATTACTATTAGTAATCATAGCTTAGAATTAAAGCCATACAATTGAAAACAGATGAAGATCTGAAACATTGTTTCATGAAATTCTCAGATGTTTTCACATTAAGTGTGTATCAATTTTCATTCTACTTCAATTTTTCCTAAATAACTCTAGAAACCATAATCAATAGAGACTAGGTATGAAAAAATTTACTCGAAAAATCTATAATGAGGATAGAAGAGAGGACAAATTAAAAGATCATATGAACCAACCATCATAAACCATCTCTATTCTTGACAAACAAAACCAAACAACCAAAAAGATAAAACAAAAGTACATGCAAACATTCTCAAAACTTCATCAAAGATGCACAGGGAAAATAAAAAAGATATATGTGCCTTAAGGCAAAAATTGGAAAGAACTGAGTAGCACATCAGATTAGAAGATACTCTCAATTAATAACACTAAGTTGGAGATTAACCTTTTGGAATCATCTAATTTATGTCTCATGTCTGCGATCTCAGCTTCAGCCGCAGCAAGATTTTGCTGTGATCTGGCTTCTGACTCATTTGCTGTTTTAACTCGAAGTTCTAAGTTATGCTCATCAAGAGATGATTTCAAACTTTGAACATGTGCCCATGCTCTGTATTCTGCTTCCCTTGCTTCCATGACATCCCTGAGACACATATCTCGGTTAGTGTCCCACATATCCAGCTTCATGCATTTAAGGATGAGGCAAATCATTTAACCTCATCATTGGCTCAACAAAAATTGGTCATAGCTTTTACATGTCATTTTTCAAAAGTTTTATCATCTTTTGTTTAGGAAAATATGCGTCCAGAACATTCCTTGTAATGTTAAAGCCGAGTTATGAAACATACAAACTAGGAAATTCGAAGATCATATGAATTCAAGTTGAGATTTGAAACCCAAACCTTGAATCAATGGTCTCGTGTCTGTACATTCGCAGTATCAACTTCATCTCATCCTGAGTCACTCGCAAATCTTGAACCTGTATCAAAAACAAAGGAAAGTTCATTATAACTAGAAAAGGAAAAGACGGAATAGAAAGTCACCTCTATCTGCCTTCATACTCGTACTATTAGAATTTCTGAAACTGTAATTTGCAATTATTCATTGATGCAGAAAGTGTGCAGATGTATGAACAGAATGATCTATTCAGCTTCTCAAATTTGATTGAATGAATTATGTTGCCACTACAATAGAGGCTAATCCCATTTGAAAGGTGCCTAAAGGATAGGGAGAGATTGGCTATAGCCAGTTTACTGAGTGACATGTGTAAGTCAGTTAGTTAGTTAGATCACAGCTCAGTTAGAGGAATGCTTCAGTGTGACAGGGTTTAGGTAGGACTGTTACAGTGTGGCATCTACAAACTTAGATATTTATTATCAAATGAAAAATATAGGCATCAATCAATATTTATTATCAAATGAAAAATGTTGAATGAGAGAAAACCTATAGAGTCAGATCACAGTCCTAATATTACAAAGCATATTCTGATACAGCATAGACTATAGAGACAGAATTGGCCATGTCTGTAGTTTCAATAAAGTCAGTGATAAATAAAATCAGAGTTTAATTGTTGACTGCAACGCCGTAACAGGTTATTCTGCAATGAAATGTCAGAGGCTGTTGACGGGGTTCTGCGTGACTTTGAAGGTGTTTCTAAAGCACCAAAAGGATTACCACAAGCCATACCCGTAGTATTCCACAGGTACCCTAACTACCAAAAGGTTGAAACTGAAAGGTTAAGAGAATTAAGCATTGGTAGCAAGCATTATTAGAACATGTATTACTCGTATTCTAGTCCAATGAACTTGGTAATGGAAAAGGATGACATGTAGAGATTTTGTGTGAACTATAGGGCTCTAAACAAAACATTACCCAACAAAGTACTTATCCTCGTCAAAGATGACTTGTTGGATGAATTAGGCATTCTAAGGTGTTTTCTAAGTTGCTATGAAGACCTTATTTGGACAACGGAAGGGCACTGTGAGTTTCTGGTAATGCCTTTTGGAATATCAGGTGCACCATCTCCTTGATATTCAAAAAAAAAGGTGCACCATCTACATTCCAATCATTCACGAATGACATACTCAAGCTACTTTTTAGGAAATTTGTACTGTGCTTCTTTGATGGCATTTTGATTTACAGCCGAAACGTGGAAATCCATGTCACTCACTTGAGGAAGGTCCTCCAAGTATTACAAGATAAATTGAAAGGGGATAAAAAGAAATGTAGATTTGGTCAACATAGTTAGGAGTATTTGAGGAACACTGTGTCTGCAGAAGGTTGCCAGCCCAAAGAAATTGGAGGCTATGTGTTGGCTGCCTATGTGTCGGTTGCCTACACATAGAGACACTACTAAGTGACTATTAACAACACGTAACTTACACTCAATAATAATGAGGAAAAATGACACCTTTCAATGATAAAAATACAAGCTATACTGCAGAACGTTTTTCTGTTATGATTGGTACACGATATTGGCATATACATCATAGAAATTTCAAGAAACAACAACGGATTACAAATAGGACGGGCGGGTTTGAAGAACAACAAACGAGTAGCTGATTTTTTCTAAGAGCAAAAGATCGACATACCACAGCAAGCAGTCTGTTTATCTCAGCAATTTGACCAGCAGACCTAACAGATAATGTGTCACATTCTTTTACCTGGTATTTAGAAACAAACAATCATAAGGAACTGTGATTTTATGTTGCCAAAAGGTACACTTCATGTAAGCAAACACCAACCTTCCGATCAAGAGTACCGGAAATAGAATGCACATCGGCACGTAGAGAATGGAGATCTGAAGCTGATTCTTTATACTTACTAAGTTGACTTTGCATGGATCCCATTTCCTCAGGAAACGAAGAAAGCAGAGATTTAAATTCGGCAATAATTTCTTTCCTTCCTGAAGAGAAGGCAAATGCATCACCAATAATTATAACCATAAAGGAGTCGAATATCATGCTTTCCAAAGAAAGAGGGGAAATACCAACCCTGTTCTCTTGCTTCCTCTTTCAGCTTGTTTTCAATCACATTTTTTCGCTCGATCATTTTCTGTATCTCAGTGCGTATATCAGCAACTCTAAGATCAGAAACTGTCACAGATCTTTCAAAAAGATCAGCTAAATCATTTTTAATGTACCACTCCCTTTCCCTCCATGCAAGATTATCCTTCTCAGCCTACAAGTATATATAACATAATTGGGAGCGGGAATGTCATCATTAGAAATATATCTTAGCAAATGGGATAATAATCACAAGGCACAAATGAAACTACCGACCAGTAACAACCTGTAGTTTCTCATATAAGGCTTGATACTCCTGCACTTCAGATTTGGATTTTTCTATATGATCTTTAACCAATTGGAACGCATGGGAAGAGGTAATACACTTCAAATTCTTCAATGTGTTCTGATGTAATCATTTGAAGTCAAAAACTATGCTGTGATAGAAAAGGAAAATATACATGTGCATAACATCATAATCATAAACAATAGTAAAACCTAGATTGTCATTAGAGCTAAATAGTGGCGCTATAGAGACGGGCAGGGTGGACACTGTACTGCAGCAGTAGCGCCACATATTTAAGATATGGTCATAGAAGCCGCTGCCCAAATCACAATGTTGGGCGAGCGCTACAGATCATACCAGGAAAGGGGAAGAACACACTCAAAAACAAAAGGAAAACTAGACTTCCTCACTTTTTTTGACAGCCTTCTTTCCACTCTGGAATCATTCCATCTGGGTTTTCCGATCATCTTTTGCATTTTCTAACCAGTCCGGCACTTCCAACCTGTCTTCAACTCAGTACTCGCGATGTGTATCTCTTATTAGCTAGGGTTTAAATTCTAATTTTATTTTAATTTGTATAAAGTGAATCACGGGCCTCTAATAAGTCACAAGTGGTTTGGGCCAAGAATCAGAACCATAGTCATCAGATTTGCAATTTGCTCCGCCACATAGTACGGGTACGCAACTAAGTGGAGGGTATACATAGTTGGTATGTTATTTGGGTTTGTCGTACTTTAAATATACTAATGGGTACGCTGTGAATTTAAAAAATATTTAGTTAAAAATAAATAGAACAGATGATAATTAAAAAGTATAAATATAATCAATAAAATTAACTTTGACAAAAATAAGAGTTTCAACATGAACACTTGCATTGAAAACAAACTTAAAAAATAAAACCTAATTTGCTAACAACAAAAATAAAAGCTCAAGTATTATTCTTTTTCCTCCACTGATTTGGTTCCCTATTTCAAAATAATATTTATCACTACTATTGATATCAAGGAGAGTAATTAACATTTTTTCAAAAAATAAAAAGTGTAATTAACATTCATTTAAAATATAACATTCCCAACAATCATTTACAAATAATTAAATACTAAATTTTTCATTAGTTTTACGAGAATACTAAAGTCACCATGAAAATTGGATAGTCCTATAGTCACCAAAATAATAATAGTTTTTCAGTCAAAAAACACTACATTCTCTCTACCAAATAAATGAGTCCCTTGCTTAAAAAATAATACTCCCTCCCTCTAGTCTAAATTATTTAATAACCAGTATCGATTGTTATTTTTAGTTTTAATCAACTTATAGTCTATACTCTATAGAGTATTGGTGTAAAAAATATTTTATATATGGTATTAATTATTTAATTTAATAAATATAAAAAATATTATAACAGATCCCAGATGCGGGTTGACCACTCCGCGCCACTATTCGGGATAGAGACTATATGAGTAAAAATACCAAAGTAGAGAACGGAACAATGAAAACAAACCTGTAGATCACACAACTGCTGTAAAAGCCTTATTCTTTCCTCATGAAGACTTTTCAGTTCCAATAATCGTGTTGATGCTCGGTTCTAAGAAATTCAATAATTAAGATAAAATATCCTATAAATTATAAAACCAAATCAAAAAAAAAAAAAGAAAATCAGAAATTATACCAATAGCTCCTTCAAAGTAGATTCCATATCTTGTAAATCCTTTTGTTTATCTCTGATCTTGTCATTAGGAATGTGTGTATTCCCAACAGTTAATACCGGAAGAACTGCCCCTTTGGCTGCATCCTTTTCTACCTTAAGAGTGGCAAGTTTGTGATTGTTTTCTTCTAACTCTGAGACTGCGCTTTCCAGTTCCCCTAAGTCAACGAGAGCAAGAAAAATAAATTTTATATTATATGCCAACCTTCAAAGCATGATTTAAATTACTATTAGGAGTAGATTTATTTTCCACTCTTATCCTCAGAAAGAGAACAAACAGAACTGTAATAGTTCTGGTTTTATTTTAATTACAACAACTACGCCGGTCGGCTACATGGATCAACTTTCGCCATAATGTTCTATCAAGAACCATGCTTCTATCCAAATCATTAATTTCGAGATCCTTCTTGATAACTTCTCTTATAGTATTTTTGGGTCTTCCTCTTCCTCGAATTGTTTGTCTTCTCTCCATCTAGTCTACTCTCCTTACTACAGAGTCTACAGGTCTTCTCTCTACATGTCCAAACCACCTAAGTCTATTTTCCACCATCTTCTCTACAATAAGCGCTACTCCAACACTCGCGCTAATAATTTCATTTCTAATTTTATCCTGTCGAATCTTACCACACATCCACCGCAGCATCCTCATCTCCGCTACACCTACTTTATTCTCGTGTTGGTTCTTAATCACCCAACATTTTGTTCCGTACAAAATCACAGGTCTTACCGCAGTCCGATAAAACCTTCCCTTTAACTTGAGCGGTACCTTTGCATCACATAAAACACTTGATGCCTTTCTCCATTTCATTCACCCAGCTTTAATACGATGATTTACATCCCCTTCTATTTCTCCATCATTTTGTATTACGAACCCAAGATATTTAAACTGTGTGGGGGAATATAATTTCCAACCAGCATGCAATACAAGATATCCAATCTATCTGTTACAAACATTCCTAAGCACTCAAATTTTACTCAGCTTGAATGGACAAAATTATTCAAGCCTCTTTCCTAAAGTTGAATTTGATCAAGTGCCATTGGAATTATAATAGATCTAAGACCACCTACTATTTATACATTTGTTCATGGTTTTCAAACTCATGGTTTGAATCTCAAATTGTGAAATATGGCATAAAATGCACCCTGTACAAAATAAAAACTTAATTAAATCACTCAAAATAGATGCCTCTTCTGTAGTGATAGTATGAGGGCAAGAGACCCACTTCCAATAAACTAACAGACGAAGGAAAAATAGTTTATTGCCCGCAATGTGTCTTTATAATATTCAAGCTCAGTGTGTGTGATTTGCCTTCTCTGCAGGATTCTTACCCGCCACAAGCTTGTGGGGGCTCGCATTAGAGTATACTTGTTACTTACTCGGTTATTTCGTTTTCCTTGACCTGCTTTAGCTTGTACCCTACTTTCCAACAATTCTTCTTAACACCTTTTGAACTTAAAGGGATTATAGACAAGGAGGCAATTATGCCATTCAAGTTTTATGTGATTGTATTATGACTTAACTCCAGTGTTTAGCACAAGGCAGCTCAAGGCAAGTTGTTATTTCTGTTGAATTTGAAGGCATGTTTTCTTTTTCTTTTTTTTTTGTGCTGTTATAGTTTTTACTACTTCAAATGATGTCCTATCATATCCACAACTGATTTTTTTCTTCTTTAGTCTGTTGAAATTTCTATAGTCATTTAATTAAGATCTATTGCAAAGCAAGCAAGAATCAGCCGGGCTTTTGGCAAATCCCTAAAAAATACTACCTTTTAATTGTCATTTTAAGGTTGTTTACATATATCAACGAAGCTACTAAAGTTTGTTAATTTTCAAGAAATTTTATTTTGCCTATAATACCCCTAATTACTTATTATCTCATTTCACCCTTTTCTCCTCTATGCAATAAAGAGGTAATCAAGGTAGTCAACATTGTGTGTTGAGTCGTAGGATTGTACATCACAGCAAGATCATTCTCGGTCGCCGTCATGGTCAGGATCGAGATCTTTTAGCAGGATCATAATAGAAAATGTGTTACTTAAAATGAAAATCTGAGTTCCTATCCTCTAACCCTAAAACATAGACAGCTTCCTCCTTCTCCCTTTCTCTGCCAACTTCAACGCTACCCCCTCCCCATTTTTCTCTGCAACTTCAACATTCCTTCTCCCTTTCTCTGCGACATCAACGCTACCCCTTCCTCATTTTTCTCTGCAACTTCAACATTCCGTCCTTCCCCCTCTTATCGACTTATCGTCCCCCTCAACCCTCCTCAGTGCGACGGCATCCTCTGCATCCTGCGACCGCGTCCTTCATCCCTGTTTCTGTTTTGTTTAACATCTTCTCCTTGCTACTACTCTGTTTCATCTTTCATTTTGTTATTAACTTACGGAACTGGTAGAATATTGTGATTTATACATTATTTTGACCATGAATTATAATTTTTATGCTTTTCTAGGCGTATACTCCCTCCATTTCAAAATGAGCGTCATTTTAGCAAATAAAATTTGTTTCAAAATGAACTTTATTCTCACTTATGAGTGTTATTTTTCCACTTATGACCGATAATTATTAGTTATGACCGATAGTTATTAATAAGGTTCATTAATAAGGTTAATTTAATAAAAGTAGAGTTTATTTTGACAACTTTATTACATTGCTTAATCTATGTGCAAAAACCTTAAACAACACTATTTTGAAACGGAGGGAGTACATGTGAAATTACAAATTTTCCCTTCAGTCGGAGTGTATGTGTCGTACTAAGATCCTAGTTTTACGATCTTCCACCAGCCTACCGATCCTATACTTAAGATCTTGCGCTTGATTACATTGGGGTATTTTCACAAAAATCATAACTAATACCACTTTGAACTTTGAAAGCGACAGTTAAGAAGTAACAAAAAATCGATAATTAAAACGGAACAGAAGGAGTATCAAACATATTAAACCCTCAACTTCTTACCAAAAATATAACTCAGGTACACACTAACATGGTCTTATGCATACTCTACAGCCATTGAAATTTCTATATACTTTTCAACTTATTTATATTTTGTACATGAAACAAGTCACTTTATATGTTTCATGGTATATCTTACAATATGAGGATAAGATTAATTGCTTAAGATCATAGTAGAGAGAATTTACCTTTTAATTGTCTAAGCTCGGCTTTATTTTTTGCATCCAGATCCCTCTGAATTCGGAAAACACTTGCTAAAGACTTGTGCTTTAAGTGAAGTTCACTTAATGTCAATCTCAAGTTTTTACTTTCCACCTCCAGATCATTGGATAACATCTGCCCACATGAAACTATAAACAGGCAGTGTAACCAAGTAAGCTAAGATACTACACTTAAAGAATAGGCTTACATATGATAATCATATAAAATAATTAAGCACTTATAGCTTACCATCTCCTCGAAGCTTTTTCAGTAGTGCAGTATGAAATCCATCTTTCAAACACCGAAAGTTATTAATAAATGTCAATATATTATTCAAAATGCTTTTAGCTTTTTCAGCAGTAATTTCTCTATGTTGCTCCCTCTCATTTGCAAAGTGAGAAGAGGAGGAACTTTCAGTTGCACCAGTTTGCAAAAGTCGGCTAAGAAAAACATCTTGAACAGTAGACGAACTACCATCTGGCAAACAAATCAAAGAATCCTCATTAGCTGATATACTTCCCCAACATATAAACAATTAATATCATAATGAAATATCAAAAAATTTAGTAATTTAAGCAAAGAAACTGTAACCCCCAGAGAGATAGGTACCGAAGCACATATCACTGAAAGTAATTCAAACTTCTAAAGGCCTCTTTGAGTAGAACGCAGTATTGATGGGTTAAAACACTAAATTAATTAAGAATTATGAAGCATAATTAAAATATAAACCAAGGAACAAACATCTAAGATTTTCTGCTGCATATAAAACTATCTTAAAACACTTATATTGTGATACTATATTTGGATTGACAAAAGAAAATACAACAGAATGAGAACTTCAGAAATTAAAATGTTCTGCTTGTTTGAATGAGGGTAGAAGTGAAGAGGGAAAACATGATTGGAAAAAATTTTGGATAATATGTTGCGCAAGAGGAGGGGAAAATAAAGCAATGGGACTTTTCCGGAAGCACCGCGGAGAATGCAGATCATGCCAGAAAGTCGTCAAAAAGGCTTTGCCGTGCAGGAGGAGCCTGGGTTGCGGCTTTGCACAAGGCAGCTATTTTAGAAACTTCAGAATGCACAGGGTATTTTAACCATTCATGGAAAATATCTAAAAAGCCCCCAATTCTTCTGTAGATAACTAAAATACAATGTTTTTATGGGTTTTTGAAGGGCTCGCTGTTGCGAAAGATGTGGTGCGAGACAGTATGCTATCACAGACCCTATTGATTTTAAATTGCAAACAACCTCTGCTCTACGACGCTAAAGCATGCTATTGATAACAGAGATAGAACACTTCAGGAATTAATCAACTGTTTTCACTTAAATCTCATCCACTGTGGAATACATTAACTTATGTGGGCCTCTTGATTACTAAACATTACTAGTTATTAGTGAATACAAAGATTTACCAAAAATAGTAGAAAAGAAAACGTGTGATGAGCTAAAGCTAACCATTTGGTATCCTAGTAATCACATCAATAAATAAGTGAATAATGTTTCCTATTATATATTTTTAAACAATAAAGTAAATCAAGGTGAAAACAATGCCACTTTTGTTGGAAATATCTCAAGGTTATACAATTATGCACCAAATAATTCACTTCTAGCACACTACTTGGTTTTGTAGCCAGTAAACAACTAAACAACTAACAGAAAACATAAATGATAGATCTAAACATTGAACAAATGAATGAATGCCTATTATACTAGTGCTTTGATTGGTGTGAAGGGAAGTGTTATTTTGGACGTGGTCATGGAATCAGAGGACCGGTGTGTATTTACACGCAAGCAGTATGACATAATACATGCACGCATGTAGCATTGCAGCTCTAAAATCTCATTAAAACCATTGAAGCCTTTTACCACTAGTTGAGTCAACAACATAGGTAAACAATGTCAACTGTCCTATCATAAAGCATGTTTGGTGACAACTATTTAGATTCAAATCCTCCTTAATAGTTTATCTATGCTATTCTTAAGTCTCCCTCTACCTCAAACCACTTGCAAGTACCTCCACAAGACTTCACATATACAAAATCACCCAAGACATGACTATTATTTTCTGCAGTAGGTGCCCATATATCCAATAGCTGACTTTGAACAAAAATAATGAGCAAACTTGGTGAATAAGTTAAATTTCAATATTATGTTCTGTAAAAGAAACATCATATTACAATCATACCTATACTTATCCAAAGTTAAATGAGAACTACTGTAATTAAAGCTCTAATCCTTAAAGGAATTACATTCCCTATTAATAGTAATACCAAACACAGGATGCTGCGGTAAAATCAAAGAAGCAATATTTAATCATTATTCATTAACTAGTGACCTAAATCACCTAATACAACCTAAATAGCATAAACTTGGAAGTCCAAAATAGTTGAACCCCTAATAAGGACAGAAAAAAATTTCCTAATGAAAATTTAACATCATGGCCATGTAAACTTTTAAAAAGCCAAGGTATTGACCTCATTAAGGTTCCGACAGGATTTCTACAAGACATAAAGGTAACTGGGAGCTACAACTAGCTTTTGCATGGTATAAAAAACTGGGCTATTAGATTAACTCATTTGGCTTCTTGGAAAATATTTCTTAGCAATATGCAAATAGAATAACTCGTTTGTTGAATAAATAAGGATTCCAAAATTGTAGTTTAAATTATTTTATGATTATACTGACATAAATTCAAATTATAGGGCACATAAAATGAGAAACTGTAAGTAACTTTATGAAGGACCACAATGAAGACCCAAGGGGTAAAGTATATAATACAACTGGAGTTTGCATTGATAATCTAAACCCAGCACTGAAAGTTCTGTAAAAAATTATTATGAATGAACTTGCTAACAATCAATGTCCCTTAATTTATATATAATCAGACAACTTTAAATAAGACTTTCAATCCGCCAAAGAAAAAAATCAAGGCTCAAATGTTAATGGACACAAAAAAAAAATGCATAGTGACAATACATGCAATTAAACAAATAATTAAATCACATATTCTACTAACACAAAAACAAAAGAAATTAATGGCCGTAAAGCAAATGATTCTCACCATCTGTACTTGATACAAATTTGGAATCTGCTTTGCGGTTAGACTCCCTTTTGCGTTCAGAACTTGACTCTAAATCATTAACCAGCTATGCTTAGAAGATGGACAACAATCAGTATACCATAAAATCATTACGAAAACTAAAAATTAAGGTAGTTATATAATATTACAGAAGGAAGTGAAAAAGAAATTGAACCAATTACCTGCTCCCAAGACTTCTTGACCACTGCTAAAGTAGAATCATATGACTGTTGCCTCTCCTTCAGTTGAGAAAATTTATTCTCAAAAGTTGCATACTCTAACTTCTGAGTCTCTAATTTCTGTGTAAGCTTTTGATTCTGATACTGAAGTACAGCAATATCAAGCTACAACATAAGAAGAGAATGCATAAGTTCAAATACAAACAGTGACACTTATTATTAGCACAGTTCAGCCTATGTGGTAGATCCATAAATGAAATCTATATGATGTGTTAAATACATGACATATAGTAACTGGAAAAAAAACATATGGTAAAAAATCTTTTACAAGATTTGGATTATTAAATGTATACATACATATGCATTAACTTATGAAGGAATGAACCTAAATCAGTATCATCCTGCATAAACAAAACTTCCACCCGTTGTTTCTCTAGTTATTCAACAGTGTCCATTGCTAATCAAGGGATTGAATGGTTCAAGGGTGTTAAAGAATTCCCAGTCTTTAGACTAGTAAAACTACTACCTCTGAAATTAAGAGTAATTGATTAATCATCAAATTCATCACTTCCCAATCAACATCATCTTTTGGATTCTAAACCCCTAGGTCATAAAATTAAATGGCAGGAGCAAAAGGATACCATAACAAAAATTATTTTTTATTCTCCAATCAAAATGAAGCCAGAAAAGGGAAACCGGTGAATACTTGGCAGACTACAAGGAGTGTTTCGGTAAAATAACTTGATAAACATCAAACAAGTCTTACCTCTAGGGCAGATCAACAACAAAAATTCGTAAAAAAAAAATCACTTGTCTCTATCATATTAGAGATCAAGAACAATTAAAATCAATCCTTTACTTTTGATTTAAGATATGACTATCATCATATATAATCATAAACATTCCTAACAAGAAATTTGATTCAAAAACCTTTGACTTCATATAAAAACAAAGAACTAGCAAGCAGCTATCCAGTCAAACAAAAAAAAAATGTGCAGCCAATTAAAATCAGACAATTTTACTGATACAAAATTCCACTTAATCAATATACATAAATCAACAACTAAAATTCAAGCAACAAACAACAATTAACCACAGAAAACACAAGCATCAATATACAAAATCTAATAAACAACGGATTAAAAACTCGAAATCTTAGCTCTACCTTTTTATCTTCAGAAACTGGCAAGAATGGCAACTTCTTAGCAGGTTCAGGTGTGGGTGACAAGGAGCTAAAGTGCCGCCGTTTTCTATCATGCTCACCCATACTCCCCATTGAAACCCCACACACACAAACACAAACCCTAGAAACCACCAACTTCACTCATCACAAAACATTCAAAACACTAGATTGAAAAAAAACACTCACAAACTACCTAAGTTATCCCTAAACACAATCAAAACCTCAATTCTAAACCAAAACCCTAACAAATCAATTCCAAAAACCCTAATTCAAATCCAAATACTGAAGAAAAAAATTACAACAAAACATAAACTGTAAATTAAACTACTCTTTCTACTATCTATCTACTTTGAGAGTTTGTTGCAAGAAGGTTTCAATCTGTTTCTCTCTCCTAACTGTTTCTCTCTCTAGAAGTTCTTCCTTTGCATATTCTCTCTTTCTGAGAAACGCACGAAGTGGG
This sequence comes from Vicia faba, assembly GCA_948472305.1. Taxonomy (NCBI): domain Eukaryota; kingdom Viridiplantae; phylum Streptophyta; class Magnoliopsida; order Fabales; family Fabaceae; genus Vicia; species Vicia faba. The sequence continues at coordinate 253,033,992 of OX451740.1, forward strand.
AGAGAGAACTAAAGTGGGTACTTTGTATTTTTCTTTGGAAGAATGGCAAAAGTGTAATTTCGGTAAGTATTGGAGGGTAGTTTTTCATAAAGCGAGTTCATGCGTGTGGGAAGGTGTCAAGTGTGCATCGCGTGAGTGAACGAAACGGATGTAGTTTGAGTTGATTAATTGTGATCTATATGGATATAGATTTGTACTCTTTTTATTTACGGAAATTATAATTATGTTAATACCAAATTGAGAAATACAAGTACTTCTAGAAAATATAATTTTAGCATATTTAATATTATTTTATTTTCATAAATATTGTATTTAGTGTTATAAGTTAAAGTTATTGTTTGAAAATATTTCTATTTTCAAAAATAATATTATTTGAAAATAGTATATTAACAATTTAAATAAAAATAATTATTTATTTTTTTTATTTTAACATTGTCTCATTTTTTTTAAAATTTAGAGTAGAAAGCTATTTTCGAGTTTAATTGGTATAGATTGTTTATATATGTTGTTTCAGGTCGGAACCAAGATTATGTTTGAATTGTGGTGGATGAACTCTTGATGCGTTGTTGCAAGTTTTTGATGCAGTGAAATACGGGGCGGACCTATAAGGTATGTCCAAGTTAGTTAGCAAGTTAAAAAAGGAGTAGAGTAAAGTATGAAAAGTATGAGTGTGCCTTAGGTTTTACGCATGTAGGAGTATTTATACCCCTAGATCTGACGGTTTATTAGGATTTCTTTATAGCACTAAGCGGCTCTTTCATTATTGGGCATTTGATCGGTCCAAAACAGATGCATCCTCAAGTATTGAACGAGAAGTCTTTCAAAGTCTATGTCAGCCTTAGATTATCGAATTGGATGTGGACGAGGATTGTTATGTTTGACCAATGAAAAGTGAGCATTAAATGTCTTTCTATTCACTAGGACGTTTCGCGTGAATCTTTCAACATGTGTCCATAGACTAGTCGATTAAGGCGTGGTGCTTTATCTTAGAGTGCTTAAGTGTATTTGAGTGTCGTGGTATCTTCGAGTCGTGATTTGGACGTTGTTTTTCTTCTTCCCATTTCCTTTTCATCTAGTTTATTTCTTACTTAATTTAACTTTCTCTATATAAGAGTCTATTGTCTTTGTAAATGGGTTTTCGCTCTCATTACTAATTGAAGCATACTTGGTCTTTGAGAAACTATTTTGTAATTGTCAAAAAGTACATGTGTGTGTCGTATCCATATGCGGGTAATGGATATTCAGAGGCCTTAGTGGTTAATGATGGTTAGGGCTTACTCTACTCATGGTGGTAAGAGACTCTGTCTGGTGATGTTTACGGTGTTTACGATGATATGAGAACGATGATATGAGAGGGTCTACTCACGTGAGTTGAGAGGCTTTGTGTTAATGTCTAATGTGGGTTAAGTTTTGATTGGTGTCATACCCTTAAAGGGTCTGATATTTATAAAGGCTCTTTAGCCTAATATTTAGGAAACCCAAAGAAATGGCAACCACTCCCCCTTGAGTGGGGGAGACTGTTAACTACCTATTTTCAAGGAAGTTGTGGTGTGATTTGATTTATGTGACTAAAGGATAGATAACGGTAATATGCATGTTGTATATCATAATGGTGAGTCATTCTGGCTCTGTAAGGGTAGCATCTAGGTGATCCCTTATTAGGTGAGGACCCAGGTGTCACCCTTATTTAGGACTCTCGAAAACATAAGAATACAGAATCCCTCAAGCACGGGGGCTTGTAAAGCGTGAAGTTCTTTAAGGTTTATTTTGGGTTTTGTCTTGTGGTCTAGGATGAGTCCTTTGATGTGAGACAAGTCCTTTAGCTGAAGATGACCTTTTTGAATGAAAGGTGAGTCCCTTAGCTAAATGTGGCCTTCTTGAATAGGAGGCAAGTCCCTCGGCTTCGGGTAAGTCTCTCAGTTCAAGACAACATTCTTAAATGGGAGGAAAGTCCATCAACTTAGGGTGAGTCCCTCAACTAAAGCCATACTTCTTGAATGGGAGGCGAGTCCATCAGCTTAGCATGAATCCCTTGGCTGAAGGCGACCTTCTTGAATGGGAGCGAAGTCTGTCAGCTCAAGGAGGCTCTCTTTAGTGGAGGTGAGTCCCTTAGTTGGGAGTGAAACATCACCCTCTACCAGTTGTCTCTTAATTTAGTCATTATGTCAGCTGACCATATCAAACATCAAGTGTAATAACCGGCAAAAAATATAGAGTCGTCACCATTAATTTTATCCTAAAACGGGAATATAACGGAATAACCCTAATTGATTATACAGAGATTCTAAGTTCTTGACACACTTTAGACGAAGGGAAGGTGTTAGGCACCCTTCATCTACCTTATTTACAAGGATAATAGGGTTTATGTTAAAGATTCAGGAATAGGGTTTTAATTTTTTAGTTTGGGGAACTCGCCACGATTTTAAGTCGTATACCTACGTATCCTCTTATGAGGAATCAGAGTCTCAATTCGTAGTTCGTAGTGTTTAGTTAGTTTTTTTTATGGATTGTAGAAATATTTTAAATTAATCCTTGAACCAAGTCTGTGTTGAAAATAGTCGAATCGTATAAGCAGTTCGCAGTTAATATAAAATAGATTCACAATCCTTTTTTTTGAAAATATATTGAATTTGAAATTATGTTAATAGAAAAGGGTTAGTATTTGATCGGTTAGTTGTCTTAGAATATGTCATGCAATATGTGAAAAATAATTTTGAATGAGAAAAAGATTTAATGCAATTAGAAAAATAGGGTTAATGTTTTTAGAAAATATTTTAATTAATAAATAACTATTTCTTACTTATTAAAAATATGTTAAATATTTTTGATAAAAATCCAATAATTATTTATTAATAATTTATATGCAAAAAATATATTTTAATACAAAATGCTAAAAGATGATATGTGACAATAAAAATAAATAAAATAAGTAAATAGGTGAAATTAATAAAAATTAATAAAATAATTTAATTTAGTTAAAAGGGGGTGTAAAAATTAAGGGCACGAGTCTAGAATTTGGACTTGGCCCAATATGCACAGGGGTGTGTGTTGTTGTTGAAACATAGTAAAAGAGGTGAGTTGGGTGTGTTTGGATTTGGTGTGTGCGCGCTTATACACTTACGGTAGGTTGGCACAGTCTGAGACGTTTGATTTGATCATAAGGATTGAGATTGAGGGTGTACGCTAAGGGTGATGCATAGGATCCAGGAGGGGTTGTACTTTTGTGTTCTTCATTTTTTTCATTCATTTTGCATCACTCGTCTCTCTTCTTTCTCTCGGTCTCTCTTCTTCTCTCTGACCTATCAACAATGATGACACCCTAAACCCAAAACGGCGGCGTCCAAAAGCAGCGACGATCTCTAAACGAAACCCAACCCTCTAACCACAACAAACACAACAACAAATCAAACAAGAGAAAAGCTAAGCGTTTTCCGAATTACCTCTATCACAATGTATCTCAATGCTTGATTTTTCTTCTGGTTTTCCGGCGAATGTCCCTATGATCTCTTCTCCTTCTATTTTTTTTGCAGGTATCGGAGATGGTGACGGAGACGCGCGGTGACGATTTGAAGATCTTAGGGTTTATGTTTAGAAACCCTAGATCGGTTTGAAGAAGGAACGCTCCGAGGGTTTGATTCTTCATCTTTTCTTCTTCTACTCCTTCTTCAAAAAAATTCCCATCCTCTTTCTTTTAGAATTATAGGGTTTTTATAGTGTTTTAGAGTTAGATAAATTAGGAAATTATAGTTTGATTTCTGTTATAATTCTTTATATTAGAATTAATTGATTAGAAATTGATTGTAAATTGATACGATTTTGTAATTGATACTAGATTTGTGAATTTTTGGACGATTTTGGTATTATATAAGAAAGATTTGATTTTTGTAATTGATTTGTTATGTTATTATTCATGCGTTTCTGGAAATTCATTTTTTTCCGATCTCTACAGTGCGTGCTTAGGCCTCAGGTATTGTTGTGAAGACAAAGAAACTACATTGTTTGACATGGTTTCTCGAAGACAAAAAACCCTAAATTGTATTTTGTCCAAATTAGATTAATTGAAAATTAATTATATCAAACTTAATTAATCTTTAATTAATTAATTAACTTAATCAACACAAGTTTAATAAATAAAAACTCAAATGGACCCTAGTCCAAAAAATTTAGATGGGCCAGTCGTTTTTTACTAATTGGGCTTCCCAGATTTCTAATGGGCTAGAAAACAAAAAACAAAGATACTCCCTTTGTACAGTCTTCAAACAATTTAACATGGGCTCCTAAAAGAATGGGTCGTCCGATTTTGATGTGGGTCTGCTAATTCAGAAAAGAAGAAGCAATGGGTCCATCTAAGCATACACCCCCCTTTTATAACTTGAACGGGCCAAAACTGAAATGGGCCTATAACAATAATGCACCCCTATTACTTACAAATGGGTCTCAAAACCCTAATGGGCCATCAGATTTTGATGGTCCCTTTGGAGTAATGCACCCCTCTCTAAATTTTAAACCCCTATTAGACTTAAAATCAAAAATAAGAAAATTTAAATAATATGATTATAAATTAAAAACATAGTAATAATATGACCATTGTAATGGGCCAAATTTTTGGGTATGACAATTGCCCTTATTTAATCACTCTTCGATTGAATAATGCGAGAATTTGCATGTCTCACACATTCAAATCAGGGGTTTATTAAATAATGGAAGACCCCGAAATTTGACCAAGGGACTATAAGGATACACTTTACAGTGTTTCTAAGAGAATGGAAAAAAAATAGGCAAAGATGGTGATGTATCATCCTACCAGAGTTTGAACAAAGAGTTATGATTGGCCTAGATATGACGACGTGGATAACTCGTCAATACCTAAAAGAGATCGTAAATTTTCCGCGTATCTACCATAACCTAGTAGGTAAATAACACAATTTTGAAAATTTACTTACTAATGCTTCGAGGCTAACATAGTAAGCTTATAATGCATATTTTGTCTATTCATCACAACCTATGGGATGAATTAAACAAAGTTGATAATCCATTACTGCATGGAGACTTAACACAATGAATTATATCTCAGAGAGACATATAACATATTGCTGCTTCGAGACTAACCAATGAGTGATATCGCAAATTTTGTATATTTACTACAACCTAGGGAGCAAACAATACGAGGATATGCTTATGTATTTATCACGATCTAGAGGATAAATAACATACCCTGATAATTCATTATCGCTTAGAGACTGATACAGTGAATTATATATTTTTGTATACCTATCATAACCTAGAGGATAGATAAAACGAGGATAAGCTTATGCATTTATCATGACCTAGAGGATAAATGACACGAGGATAGGCTTATTATTCATCACGACCTAGAGGATAAATAACATAACCCTGATAATTTTCATACCTACCACAACCTAGAGGATAGATAATACGAAGATAAATTCGTGCATTTATCACGACCTAGAGGATAAATTACACGAGGATAGGCTTATATATTCATCACAACCTATGGGATGAATAACATAAACCTGATAATTCGCATACCTACCACGACTTAGAGGATAGATATTTGAAAAGTGTTTTGATAATCAAATCTTTAGATAACTAAACCAAATATATGATCGGAGTTTAACGATTGTGTTTGTTCTCAACCAAGGTGTTCGCTTATTTTGCGGACAAGATAATTCAACAATGGGCCCCAAGAAAGTTCGTAGTTTAACCAAAGTAGGTTTGAAAAATGTCATGCATGATGTATATGAAAATATACCCTAAATTGACACGGAGCCAAAATGTATATGCACTGAGTATTTTATATATGTACAAAATGTTAGTATTTTCACCAAATGTTTTTTTGATAAATGTTTTTTTATACTTTTTATCCTTTTAAACTATTGGCTCTTTTCCTTTGTGTTTGTTGACTCTCGGATGTTGTATGTTGCTTTGTCGTGGTATCATCAAGTTGATTTGAACAAGATGAATAGCGTCAGGAAGATTTTTATAATTGTATCGCATGCACAAGCATGGGTGTGGACGCAGGCATGGACGCAGACGTATACGTGGATTTATTTTGATGTTTTTCTAACCAAAATGCTCTTTTATGTTTTGTAAAATGCTTTGAATTGCTTGTCCAATCCCCAAAATAATTTCAACATAGTATTTACAAGAAATAATTGTCGTACTTTACAAACAAGTCTGAAAAAAAAAAAAACACAAATTGAAAAGATTGAAAAAGTAAATATTTTATTGATAAATATGCCTTTGAATAAGCGAGAGTACAAGATGCAATTCATAGAAAGAGGTAATCACAGAAAGTTTTGACAAAAACCGAAATGGCAATGAAAATGATAATCATTATTGTTGTTTCTCCAATGTCCTTTTGATAACTCCAATCTCCTTTACATCTGAGTCAAATGATTTGGATTAATACCTATCCTTTGTGGTCGTAGTCGTGGTTCTTATATCACAATCTATTTATTCTTTATTTTGAATAAGATCCATAACTTTTGCATGGACCGCCCTTTCGGGTTTTTGATCCATCGGGATAATTTTTTTATTTATGTCCCTAATTTTTGCCTGGACCGCCCTTTCGGGTTTCCAATCCACCAGGACACCCCTTTTTCCTAAGTCTCCCGTTTAGGTTCGACTTAGCTGGCTTTTTATACATAGTATTTTTTTACTGCGTCCGAGTTCGTCGAATGTGATAGTTCTTCCCTGTGATACGGTGGCAGAACCGACTGTTAATACTGGTTTGCGTTTTTTGTTTGCAAATGTACGGTAAGCAAGAGTCACCACCGTCTTTATTTTATCCACCAAAGGAAAAGGGAAAAAGAACAGAAAAAACCTTTTTCGAGGCTGTTTCTGAGTACGGGGGGGGGGGGGGGGGGGGAGGGGTAGATTATAGAAAGGGAAAGTGTTAGCACCCTTTCTATCCGTGGTTTTCCATGGGCTCTTAGGTACTTGCTTATTTTGAAATTGCTTGGGTGTGTTTTGAAAAGTTTTTGTTTAACTTTATGGTAACCCTTGTATCTGTCCTCAAGAGTGTGACGAAGTTGTTTTTGAGAACTGTTTTGAAAGTGTTTGTGTGAAAGAGTTTTTGTTGTTTTAAGCAAGTACCTAGGAGTTTCTACCTACTCGAAAAAGTCTGTTCATTTTCTTATTCCTTTAGACAGTGTTATCCTACTATTAAAGAGTAGGTAGCTCCATCGTTGGAGTTTAAGGGACGTTCGAAGGGACAAGTACGATCACAAAAGTAATGGTAGGAAACCTTAGTAGTTACCCTAAAGTCCTAAAGATCTTTATGAGGCAACATTCGAATGGGTCATTTTCATCTTTCGGGACTAGAGGGCAACTGCTAAAACTCCATATACTTCATGATCATTTACCGAAGGCAACCAAAGTGGGGCAAACCCTAGGAGTGAGCATGTGCAAGTGGTTATTTTTCAGTTTATCTATCTTTGCACAATTAGGGTTTTCTACTTTTTTAATTTCATTTGTCTTTTGCATACAATCTTATTATGAATCATCTAGCAGTGTATAATAGCAGAAAGTAAAAGTGCAAGAAATTAAAGTCCTAACTATTACAAGACCTCGGGGAGGGGGTTACATAGCCAAAATAGGGGGAAAATAGTAAATAAAGGCAGTAAATAAAATCCCTGTTTAAACTATTACAACCTCAAAGCAATTACAATAATTAAGAAAGTAAAATGAAAATAAATAAACACGCGAAAGTTAAGACGGGAATAAATTAGCCTAAAAAATCTAATTAATTAAAAAATATTTTTGTATTTTTTTTGTTGAGAAAAATAGTTGAAATTAACAAGTTAAACCTAATTTTCTAATTAATTTTATTTTAACAAAATAATTAATGTTTAAATAATTAAAATAATTAATTTTCAAAAATTAATTTTAATTATAAAAACCCTAATTCTATTTTTGTGATTTTTTTGATTTAATAAAAATGATTTTGCTTTGTAAAAATAATTAAACAAATAATTAAAACAAAAGAAATTAATAAAAAGAAATAAATTAGGCTTGTTACTGTTTCCAACCTGGGGGGTGTGAAGCTGAATTGTTAGGCCCAAGATGCTAGCCCAGTATCCGGCGTGAGATTCAGTGTAGTTGGTCTTCATGAGGTCCACCATGTGCTACTTCCTGGAGGCGTGAGATCTGGCCATGACATGATCTGATGGTGTGGATCTTGGGTGCATGATAGGCGCTTAGTTGTGAGGCATATGGGATCCTGTAAAGCACATTAAGAAAATAAAATAACAAGATACTTGGACCTGGGATCGAACCCAAGTCCCTTCTCTCACCAGCATTACCATTTGTCATTCGTGCTACGTGACTCATCTGTTAATGTAATAAACAAATAATAATATAATGTAAACCAGGTGGCATACCCCAAAATAAAATGTGCCAACATTCAAACCGGCCAGTAGGACGCTGCCACATCATTGTCTTCTTCCTCAGACTGTTGTTTTAGGCCTGAACCTTTACCCACGGACGATGTCTGTAGCTATAACCCTGCATCATTCAAAAATTAACTTTAAGCAACATAAATCTTAATGGAGACCATGAATCAACCGGGCTTGAAGCCCTGAACACCATGGTACCCATATCTAATCCTAATTTTGCCTGTATCAGGAAGCCCTAAAACGAGTTTGGAAACCCTAAGAATGGCATCCTTCGATTCCTGCACTTAAAACTCAATCAAACAATTCAGAAAGCATTAAAACCTTATAATAAACAAGAATGCATGGTTAAATTTCATTGAAAATGCATGTATGCATGTAATCGAAAATCAAAAAAGGTTGAAAAACTGAATCTTGTATCTTACGATTTTGGATATTTTGTGACTTAAGAATGATTGGAATGGCTTCAGAACACGTCCAAGAACGGATTGCTGGTTTTGAATTTGCTTGAATTGGTCTGTAGAGAAAGATCCAATCTGCACTTTTCTTTGGAAATTTGAAACTTTATTTGACTCCCTTAAGCAGGCCGCGCGTCTGTGTTCTCCTTTTTTAGGGTTCACAATACCTCTGTATATATATGTGAATCAAATTAAGGTATTGTTTTTGGCAAGAATCAAAGATATGAATGTGATTTCATTATGCTTCAAATCTTTCCAAATGTGAAGATTTCCCCCCTTTCCAAGCTTGCACGAATCTTCTTGGTATTATACAGCATATTTGGATTGTAATTCAATTCAAAATCAAATCAAAACAAATCTTCATTATTTTTATATCATTTACTTGATTTAATTTGATTTTAAAATGATTAAAATCAAAATAAATTAAATAAATAAAGCCAATAATGCATGGAAAGGTATTTGGGTCGTGGACCAGGCTAGGAGCAAGATGCAAGCATAAAAAGTTGGGCCCATTTGAAGAAAAATGCATTTTGGGCATGGTAGACTTTGTGCAAATTTCCAAAAATGACAAACTTTGACAATGCACATCTCTCTCAATTTTGACCCTAAGAGGGTGTTCTTGGACCTCTTAGAAATATTAGGATGTTCTCTAAACAACCCTTTTGGTTTCATCTCAATTGGATCTTCCATGTTCATGTAAGGAGCTTTGACCCAAAAGGTGTTTTTGTTGACTTTTTGAAATGACCTATAATGTCTGAATTTATATCTTTTCATGAGTGCATTTCTTGAACTTGAGGGATGAATATGAGTTGTAGGGAATTGAATAATATTCAAAATGAGCCTTGGATGGGAAATTTCTGATAAAGCATGAGAAAGTTATGTCTGGTCAAAGTTTGGTTGACTTTTCCTGCAGAAACCCTAATTTAGCAAATTTTGAGTTTTGATGAATTTGGGGAATTCCTTGAGGAACCATGATCAACCCTTGATCAAATTATGGATGTTACTTCAAAATGTTGATGTTGACCATAAATCTTGAAGTTTGACTGTATGTGGGTCACAGTTGACTTTTGACCTAGTATAGTTGATTTTTAGGCATTTGAGCAATTGACTGAGCAAACTTCTTGTGCAAGGCATGAAACTTGACATGGATGGTCTTGAGAACATATTAAGGCCATGGAAAATATTTTAGGCCTTTGGAGCTCACCCATCTTGATGAAAATGGAAACCCTAATTGGAGATTCATTGCTTTAGGAGAGAGTTTGTCTGGCCAACCCTTAGTCAAACTTGAGCAGTTGAGGACCATTATATGCATGCCTTTGAGTGAAATGAGAGGGCAAATTTTGGGGTACAATAGCTTCCCATGTTCAATCTTCTTAAACCTGAGGATGTAGATTGGCTGGTCTGCCTTTCGTGATCTGAAGGTGGAAGATGATTGAACACTATAGTGCCCAGAAATTTGCACTCGCATGAAGCGAATGTCGATCGATAATATCGGGAATGGGCTTACAGATGCCATTTAGAAGGCGATGGAGAATCGTTGGAGATGGGCTTAAAGATGCCATCCAGAAAAGATATCAGTCGCATAAGAGATTCCTTTGCGAGAATTCATGTAACTGCCATTGAGGAGAACTTCACCGGGGAATGTTGGTTTATGTCTTGGGAAATAGAGGCTATGAGCTTCGATTGTCCTCTACTCTACTGTGGAATTAACTCTTGATTGATGAGACAAAATTAAGTTGTTATCTGGTCAAGTCCAGGATTTACAGTGACTGTTTGAGGATGATAAGGCTGACTGTTATCTGGTCGTATTCCAGGCTTCACAATGAATTACTGGGGAAATGTGAAATCGAACGTATATGGTTAGGTCCAGGTTTTACAGTGTTATAAACTGTTGTCCAGAGATAAAAGATAAGGAACCTGTATGGGGCTTTCTCGAGATAAGTCCCTGCGAAACTGCGTCAGGTAATTCATGAAAAGGAGCCTGGATAGTAAGGCTACGAGAAGAAACCTGGGTAGTAGGGTTACTTCGAAATAAAAGTCTGGGTGGTAGGGCTATGAGAAGGAACCTGGGTAGTAGGGTTACTTCGAAATAAAAGCATAGATAGTAGGGCTATGAGAAGGAACCTGGATAGTAGGGTTACTTCGAAATGAAAGCCTGGATAGTAAGGCTATGAGAAGGAACCTGGATAGTAGGGTTACTTCGAAATGAAATCCTAGGGCTAGGAGAAGGAACCTGGGTAGTAGAGTTACTTCGAAATGAAAGTCTGGATAATAGGGTTGTGAGAAGGAACTTGGGTAGTAGGGTTACTTCGAAATGAAAGCCTAGATAGTAGGGTTGTGAGAAGGAACCTGGGTAGTAGGGTTACTTCGAAATGAAAGCCTAAATAGTAGGGTTGTGAGAAGGAACCTGGGTAGTAAGGTTACTTAGAAATAAAAGCCTGGATAGTAGGGCTGTGAGAAGGAACCTGGGTAGTAGGGTTACTTCGAAATGAAAGCCTGGATAGTAGGACCGTGAGAAGGAACCTGGGTAGTAGGGTTACTTCGTGTGATCGGTGGATCTGGAACTGACTGTTTAACGCTGGTTCGCGAAATGTCGCGGAAGCAAGAGTCGCCACCGTCTTTTATTTTCTCCAAATGGAAAGGACAAAAGCACAGAAAAATTCCTTAAAGAGATTGCTCTCGGTTCAGGAGGTAGATTATAGAAAGAGAATGTGTTAGCACCCTTTCTATCCATGGTTATCCATGGGCTCTTAGATACTTGCTCATTTGTGTTTTCAAAATTGTTTGTTTGCTTTTTAACTGTGGGTTTAAAAAGTTTCTTTGAAAATTCCAGTTCGACTCTTGTATTGGTCCTCAAGAGTGTTTGAAAAGTTGCTTTCGAAAGCTTTTTGAAAAGGTGTCGGTGTGAAAAGTATCTTTGAATTTGTTTTGAAATTAGAGCAAGTATCTAGAGTCGTCTACCTACCCTAAGGAATTCGTCTGTGTAAATGTCCTTAAGGTAGTGCCATCCCACCATTGAGGGGTAGGTAGCACCACCGTTGGAGGTTGTTGTACCCCAAAATTTGCCCTCCCATATTCTTCAAGAAATTGCCAAGTCATGCTTCAAAGATTCCCAAGGGGTTGCACAGTGCAAGGGCCTCCTAAGCAGTCAAAACTAGGGTTTTTATTCTGATCAAGAAGTTGAAGTTTTCAAGAGCTCAATCAAGTCTCACATGCCTACAAATATGGTCAAGCATCCTCATATCAAGTTTCAAGACATTCAGCTCAAAATTGCACAGTCAAAACCCTAATTGCACTACAGTCAACTGTAGGGGCAAAATGGTCATTTGACAGTCAAAAGTTCAAAAATTTTGGTCAACATATCATTTTGAAGCCACAAACATCATTTGATCAATGCTTGATCATGATTCTCAAAGTTTGGCTCAAAAATCATCAAAATGCAAAAGTTTCCTTATTTGGACAGCTGAAAAAGTCAACTGTAAATTGACCAGGGCATAACTTCCACATGGATTATCAGAAAAATTCCATCCAAAGCTCATTTTGAAGAGAAAGACATTTCCTACAATTCATCTTCATACTTCAAGTCCAAGAAATGCTCTCACAAAAAGTTATCAATTTCAACATTATAGGTCATTTTCAAAAGTCAACAAAAAGGGACTTTAAGTCAAAGGCCATAACTTGAGATTGGTAAATCAAAATGACATGGGACCAAAGGCATTGGTTAGAAGACTCAAAGACCTTTCCAAAATGTCCAAGAACATGAGAAAAGCTTAAAAATTGAGCAAGTTATGCCTTGTGGAAGTTGGGAAATTTTTGGATATTTTGAAAAGTCAACATTGATTCAAATGGTCTAAAATTGCTAATGGGCCCATTTTTCTTCCACAAATCATCATCCATGGCATGTGCACGACTACTTGGACCAAAGGGAAGCCTTTCTTCATTATTTATTTATTTATTTGAATTTTTATTTATAATAATTCATTTAAATCAAATTAAATGTATGAAAAATACTTAACCTAAAGTTTTAAATCTTTTTGTGCATGTTTTACCCTCAAGATTTCGTGCATGTACCAATATGGAAAGATTTGGATTGATTGGTATGATTGAGAACAAAAAACACATGGAAAAAGATTTGGAAATCATGGTGAAAAATCAAATATTGAATTCTTTAATTCATGGATCTTTGGACAATTTCTTTGACCTAATCTATTCTATACATAAGCCTGAACGAAAACCTAATCATCCTGACCATCAAGCTGCGCTAGAAACCATTGACAAAACTTGAAATTTTGGCAAAGAAATTCAAAACTGTAAACTCACTTCCAGGGCGATTCAAGGCATAATAACTGTTTCATTAGCTTCCTCAAGCATCACTGAACGTTTTCCAATCACAAACGCTCATCAAAACGCCCGGAATTGGTATAGTGAAGTCAAACTGTTTCGAATAAAACTCATGATCGTGCATATCAATTCATGCGTTTTTTACAAGTTTTAATATGTGATTTACGTTTCTTATGCTATTCTGAAGCTAACCCATGCGTTTGATTGGATTATTATGCATTGTGGACTATTTCACCATTGCCAAGTTTTAGGGTTTGCAGAGTTTCAAATTAGGGGTTCTGTAACAAGGAAAAATTAGCACCCCTGACCACCACCATTCAAATCAGCGCGTTCAGACGGTTACAAGGACATGCTCACGCTCAATTTATGAGCGTCCTAGGCCTAATCGCTATTTTTCCATAGATGGCCTAGGAGAACGCTTAAAAAACCGTTGCTCATAATGTTTGTGTTTCAGGACCATGAAGAAGATGAATTCGTGGCAAAATGTGATAGGCTGGTTTGAAATTCGCGCGCAGAATCCACTAACGCCTTTGTTTTCTTTTATATTATTTGCTCGTTATTATATATTAACATGTGCAACTCAGTTCAGCTGGCAACCGTTGTTGTTGTTAATCCTCATGACCTGGGTTTGAGTCCCAGGTCTTCTTTGTCTCAATATTATTTTTCAATATATGTTCACATGCAGTTTCAATAGCAAGAGCGTACCATACGCCCTCCAGATCAAACCGTCCACGTGCATATGAGCCTCAGATCAAAGGCCAAGAATTGAGGCATATGATAAATCCCAGTCAACGCATCACATGCTAATGCCAAAGTCAAACGGACCAATGGATAAATGGGCTTAAAATTCCTAAAAGATACCTCCTAATTTGGGGTCTGAACCCCCTGGGTTTGTAATTCTCTCTATTTTCTTTGTTTTTATTATTTTCTATTTTTTCCTTTTAATTATTGCTTTCAATTAATTAATTATTTTCATAAAAACATAAAACACATAAAAAAAATCAGAAAAGAGCAAAAATATAATAAATATTTTATTTTAAGTATTTTCTTAAATAAATTTGCATGTAATTAAACTTAGTTTTAAATTAGGTTGTAATTTTAATTCTTTTCATAATAAAATCTAAAAAAACATAGAATTAGGTTTAATTAATTTTTCATCCTTTTCATTTTTTCTTTCAAATATTTAATATTACTTATTTTATTTATTTTATAATTAAATTTTGTATGTAAAAATAAGGGTTAATTTTAGGTTAAAAAACTTCAATATTTTTCTTAATAAATTAAAAATAATTAGGATTAGGGTTTGCATCTTATTTTAATTTTAATTAACTCACTCTTTTCATTTAAATCCTAAAAATATTAAAAAACACCAAAAAAAAAACAATTCCTTTCCCTCTTTTAATTAATTAATGCCATGTAATTTTAATTTCGCAAAAAGGGTCCAACGCCCTCGTTTCGTTTAATTCTCATTAATTCGTGTATTTATTTTATTTCATTATAGTACTTATGTATCTCTCCCAAGGCCTTGTAACATTTTAATTACTTCTCGCACTTTTAATTCCTTTATTTATTTTCTGTCAAATCGGGTTCGAGAAACTTTTAGCGATGTGGACCCGCGCCGTTTGTAATAGCTTAGAATTTACTTTTCCCACACCTTTTTTTTAACTGTTAACAAATAGCATGAAAGACTGTATGGACAAAAATAAAAACAAGCGTAGAACACCAATAACATGACAAGATAAATGCAAATGAAAACGACACACGAATCGCACACACCACCCCTAGGGTACGCCTCACTGTTGCCTTGCCTCGAAAGGTGATCGTCGAGTAGAGGATGTCTTAGTAAGTCCTCATGATCCGGGAACCTGGCATGAGGGTAGCTTCTAAGGTGTCTTCCCATTGCTTTGGTGATCACCATGTCCCGAACCTCGAATTGACCTGAACACCTCCAACGGTGGTGCTACCTACCTCTCAATGGTGGGATGACACTACTTTAAAGGACATCTACACAGACGAATTCCTTAGGGTAGGTAGACGACTTTGGATACTTGCTCTGATTTCAAAACAAAATTCAAAAATACTTTTCACACCAACACATTTTCAAAAAGCTTTCAAAAGCAATTTTTCAAACACTCTTGAGGACCGATAAAAGAGTCAAACTGAAATTTTCAAAGAAACTTTTTAAAACCCACAGTTGAAAAGCAAACAAACCATTTTTGAAAACACAAGTGAGCAAGTATCTAAGAGCCCATGGATAACCATGGATAGAAAGGGTGCTAACACCTTCCCTTTCTATAATCTACCTCCCGAACCGAGAGCAATCTCTATAAGGAATTTTTCTGTGCTTTTGTCCTTTCCATTTGGAGAAAATAAAAGACGGTGGCGACTCTTGCTTCCGCGACATTTCGCGAACCAGCGTTAAACAGTCAGTTCCAGATCCACCGATCACAGAACTGGCGACTCTGCTGGGGAGTTAACTTAAAGTGAGGTGTACCTTAGGGCTAGCTCATAACTATGTTTTCAATTGTATTGACTTGTCTGCTTTAATTTTGTGGTTTGCATGGGAGTTACATAGATCCTAACCCGGATCTGGGGATACCCTGTTTAGGTAGCATAAGCTGTGAGGGACCTGTCCGGCGTAGACCGACACGGGTGAAACAGTGGCTACGTTGGTGTGACACCTTGGTCTGTACCGATATCCCTTGTGTCGCAACGAGGAGAATATGGGTCTTCTAAGGAGTCATTAAACACCAACAACCTTAGAACCTTAATTGACACAACTTGGCCTTTAGAATTGTAGCAGTATGCTACGCCCATTGAGGCTAAACTCTCGTGATGGTTCTGGCCGCAAGAAAAGATTGCGATGCTGGAGTTATGACCGATTGAGGGTAGTCAATGATATTGGGATCCTCTAAGAACCCGGTTACTTTTGATTAGGACAGGTATGAACCAACAAACTGAAAGAGGGTAGTACCTAGACCTCATGCTGGCCTAAACTTTAGGGGCTTGCCTTGTGTGACTTGTGTGCCTTACCATGTTTGCCTTTGTATCTATATGTGGCGTGCTTTATCATAACATCATAGCATCATGATCATTGCATGCATCCTGCATAAGGACTGACCATTTCAAAGACAAGAGGGTTTCACCTTTGCTCTGTTTTGTAGGACATCATGATGCCTGTGCGAAGGAATACTATCCGGTTCAACTTTGTTCGTTCACCTGAGTTGCTTGATGAGTTGGTTAGCAGAATTCCAAATACCACTTCCTTCATTTAGAGGCATGGTTCTCTTCTCAGTTTAGTCACTGCAAAGCGGGATCAACAATTGATGAGTGTTCTGACCCAGTTCTATGACCCTCTGTACCAGTGCTTCACCTTTCAAGACTTCCAGCTGGTCCCTACCCTGGAAGAGTTCTCTGATTTGCTTGGTATCCCTATCTTGGATCAGACTCCCTTTACTGGTTGGGAAAAGACCCCCAGGCTGGAGGATGTTGCTGCAGCTCTTCCTTTGACCCATCAAGAGGTAACAGACAACTGGGTGACTAGAAGCGGAGTTAAGGGTTTCTTGGCCAAGTTTCTGATTGGTAAAGCTAACGGTTTTTGGAATGACCTGGACTTTAGGGCATATGAAGACATCTTGGCTCTCCTAATCTATGGGTTAGTCCTGTTTCCTAATCCCGACAACTTCATCAATGTCACTGCCATAAGGGTCTTTATGTCTCAGAATCCTGTGCCCACTCTCTTGGGTGATATCTTGCAACAACTTCATGCCCGTACTACCCGAAGACGAGGAACCCTATGGTGTTGTATCCCTTTGTTGGTGAGGTGGTTTATTTCGCACCTCCCTAAGTTCGTGCTGAAGAACCAAGAAGGAAGAGGTTGGGCTCACAGGTTAATGTCTCTCACCGACAAAGACATCATTTGGACTTGCAGAGGTTTGGATGAGATAGCTATTATTGATCGATGTGGGGAATACCCTAATGTTCCTCTGATTGGTACCCAAGGAGGGATCTCTTACAATCTATGTCTAGCACTCCGTCAGTTTGGAAGAGCAAGAAGAGCAGGTCCCCATGAGATGTTGGTGCCTCACATCAGTTTTGAATTTCAGGTGGATAGTGACGAGCTACGTCGTAGGTTCATCAAGGCTTGGGACAAGGTTCATAAAGCTGACCCACACGAGTTAGGGCCAAAGACCTCTTTACCTATGGAAGCCTACTACAAATGGGTTCACATCCGTGCTCAGAAGTTAGGTATGCCGTATGAAGCTGTCAGACCCGTCATTCTTGAGTCTCCTGACAAAGATGGTGTTCCTCCAACTGTCCTTCCTCCTCAGATACCTACTGATTACGAGACATTGAAGAGATCTTGGTCGCAACTACGGGAAGAGCGGGATTCTTACCGGGAAAAGTTCAACGAGCAGGAATCAAAGATCCAGAAGCTGACAAAGCAGTTGGAGAATGAGAGAGCTCTGAATGCCTACATCCGTACTGAGAAGAGGAGACCATGGGATCAATAAGGAGCTCCAGATGTGCTTTTACAGTTTTATTTCCTTTTCAGTATTTCCTTTCATGTAACGCCTAAGGGTAACCTGTTGAATAATTTCAGTTTCAAAGTTGAATCTAATGAAGTGCGTTCCTTTTTGTTTACAAAGTTGATTCCCGATTGTCTTTGAAAACATAATTCATACGCATTTCATACATCATGTGCATAGCAGGTTTTTCCTCTTTTCAGGTTGCTTACAGTTCTTCGCTGTTTATTTCAGCATCATGAATCCCGACTCTTCATCAACTGAGACATCCATCAAGGCTCTTCAGGCACAGAATGCGCAGTTTCAGGAATTAATCAAGGGTCTGGCTCAAGGCCAAGAAGAACTGAAGGCTATGCTCCTGAAGAAGGAGAAGAAGAAGAAGAGAAGGACTGTTCTGTTTAACTCGGGCCGAAGGTTTGGCAATACTCTGCAGCATGAAGAGGCTGGTTCTTCTGTTGGCAAGAGTTCTCCTCAGGCAGAAGCAAGGGTTCCTAGTCCTATAGTCTCCGACAACGAGACTGATTTTGATGAAGAGCAGTACCCTCCTGCAGAAGACAGATACAAGCAACTGGAGGATAGGTTGAAAGTTATGGAGGTTCAACAGGTACCTGGGCTGGATTTCGGAGATCTGGGTTTGTCTACTGGTGTGATTATCCCTCACAAGTTCAAAGCACCATCCTTCTCTAAATATGACGGGGCGTCTTGTCCCAAGCTGCATCTAAGGTCTTATGTTCGGAAAATTCAGCCGTACTCTGCGGATAAGAATTTGTGGATCCACTTCTTCCAGGAGAGTCTTTCAGGGACTCATCTCGAATGGTTCTATCAGCTGGATGGGACCAAGGTTCGTAACTGGGAGGAGTTGGCTACTGCTTTCTATAAGCAGTATCAATATAATGCCGACCTTGCCCCTACACGTACCCAACTCCAGGGTATGTTGTTAGGTTCAAGTGAAGGTTTTAAGGAGTACGCTCAGAAGTGGAGAGACCTGGCTGGTAGGGTGCAGCCACCATTGACTGATCGGGAGTTGGTAGACATGTTCTTGGGGACCCTATCTGGGCCGTTTTTCAACCATCTTATCGGGAATTCTTCTGTTGGGTTCACTGATTTGATTCTGACTGGAGAGAGAATTGAGGCTGGATTGAAGTCTGGTAAGATTGCGAAGGGTGCATCATCTAGTTCTGAGAAGAAACCCTTCAAAAAGGAGTCTAGTGCCGTGTATGGTTCCAAGAGATCAGAGAGACCTGAGCGCCGCCAATCTGTCAGTGCGGTAATGATTGCCAAGCCTGCTGCCACTCCTCGGCCAAACAATCCTCAAAGGGCTGAAAGACCCCGAAGAGAGTTCACCCGCTTAAGCATGACCCTATCGCAGATCCTGCCACAGTTGCTCTCAACCAACCTAGTGACTGTCAGAGAGGCTCCAAAGTTTCCAAATACTACATCTCCTAAGTACAACCCGAATGCTCGTTGTGCTTATCATTCTGATAGCCCGGGGCATGCCACTGATGACTGTTGGGCATTAAGGAACAAGCTGCAGGACCTTATTGACGCCAAGGAGGTACAGTTTGAGGCATCTGAGAAGCCTAATGTAGTGACAGCGCCCCTGTCTGCTCATGGAGTGAATGCTATTGGGGACGAAGAGGAAGTTGATGAAGCTGAGTTTGATAGCTGGATCTACCCGGCAACCGACGGTGGACTTAACAATTGGAGCGCAAAAGACAATCTCCCTGTTTCTCTTGTTACTGAGTAATGAATTCCTATGTTTTGTTATTTTGTAATAAACAATAAATAAACTCTATGGCCCGGTGTCTTACCCGAGGCACCGTGGTTCTATTTGTGAGGGCATATAAATTGTCATTTCATATATCATGAATGAAAATCTTGGACGTTTTCTCGCATTGCAAATCTTATGCTCCTTTTCTGTCTTTCTTTCCTTTACATATATTTCAAAACAGCTGTATTTACACACACACTCACTCATACAGGTTTCAATCCACTCTGGATCTCACTGATAACAACTCTGCTACTGCCAATTATGACTTCGAAAATTCGATCAACTTAGCCGAAGACGAAGGTGAAGATGATTGCGAAGTGCCTGGTGAGCTTGCAAGACTGTTGCTTCAGGAAGAGAGGGCAATTCAACCCCATGAAGAGCCAGTGGAAACAATAAACTTGGGTACTGAGGCAGACAGGAAAGAGGTGAAGATCGGTGCCAACCTAGAGCTCAGCGTGAAGCAACGGTTGACTCAGATGCTGCATGATTATGTGGAGATATTTGCCTGGTCCTACGAAGACATGCCCAGGTTGGATACCGATATTGTGGTCCATCACTTGCCAACTAAGGAAGACTGCCCTCCAGTTAAGCAAAAGGTCCGTCGGATGCGTCCAGAGATGTCTGAGAAGATTAAAGCCGAGGTCATGAAACAGTTTGACGCTGGGTTCCTTGCAGTGACTTCTTACCCTCAGTGGGTTGCTAATGTGGTGCCGATACCTAAGAAGGACGGTAAGGTCAGAATGTGTGTCGACTACAGGGATCTGAACAGGGCCAGCCCCAAGGATGACTTCCCCTTACCTCACATTGATGTCCTTGTTGATAATACAACTCAGCACAAGGTGTTCTCTTTCATGGATGGCTTTTCAGGTTACAGTCAGATCAAGATGGCACCTGAAGAC
Organism: Vicia faba; assembly: GCA_948472305.1. NCBI lineage: Eukaryota > Viridiplantae > Streptophyta > Magnoliopsida > Fabales > Fabaceae > Vicia > Vicia faba. Next base: position 253,054,404 of record OX451740.1, read on the forward strand.
ATGGAAAAGACTACATTTGTTACTCAGTGGGGCACCTTCTGTTACAAGGTCATGCCATTCGGGTTAAAGAACGCTGGGGCAACCTACCAACGTGCCATGGTTGCTTTATTTCATGATATGATCCATCATGAGATAGAAGTGTATGTTGACGACATGATCGCAAGGTCCCAGACTGAGGAAGAGCACCTAGATCATCTACAGAAATTGTTTGACCGGTTGAAACTGTACAAGCTGAGGTTGAACCCGAACAAGTGCACCTTCGGGGTAAGATCTGGAAAGTTGCTAGGCTTCGTTGTAAGTGATAAGGGCATTCAAGTGGACCCTGCCAAGGTCAAAGCTATTCAAGAGATGCCAGTTCCCAGGACAGAGAAGGAAGTCAGAGGCTTTTTAGGACGCCTGAATTACATTGCTCGGTTCATCTCGCACCTAACTGCTACCTGTGAGCCAATCTTCAAGCTGCTGAAGAAAGATCAGGTAGTACGTTGGAACGATGAATGTCAGGCTGCTTTTGACAAAATCAAGGAGTATCTCCAAGAACCACCTATCCTTATGCCACCGGTTGAAGGGAGACCTCTGATACTATACCTAACAGTGCTTGACAACTCAATGGGGTGTGTGCTGGGGCAGCATGACGAGTCTGGCCGAAAAGAGCATGCCATTTATTACCTTAGCAAAAAGTTTACCGACTGTGAGACCCGATACTCACTGCTTGAGAAAACTTGCTGCGCTTTGGTATGGGCTGCTCGCCGGCTGAGACAGTATATGCTGACTCACACTACCTTGTTGATCTCAAAGATGGATCCTATAAAGTACATATTCGAAAAGCCTGCTCTGTCTGGGAGAATTGCAAGATGGCAGATGATCTTGAGGAATACGACATTCAGTACACGACCCAGAAAACCATCAAGGGAAGTGTATTGGCAGACCACTTGGCACATCAGGCCGTAGATGACTACCAATCAATGAACTTTGAGTTTCCGGATGAAAGCATCATGATAGTGACAGACTGTGAAGTACCTGGACCGGATGAAGGACCTGAACCAGGATCCCGATGGTCTATACATTTCGACGGAGCCTCCAACGCTTTGGGTAACGGTATCGGCGCCATCATCATATCTCCTCAAGGCACTCATACTCCACTAACCGCCCGGCTATGTTTCAACTGTACCAACAACATGGCGGAATATGAGGCGTGCATCATGGGTCTTCAAGCTGCTATTGACTTAAGGATCAAGTTTCTGAGTGTCTTCGGAGATTCCGCTCTTGTGATCAATCAGATTAAAGGAGAGTGGGATATGAAACATCCGAACCTGATTCCTTACAGAGAATGTGTGTTGACCTTGATCCCCCACTTCACAGAGATAACCTTTGAACACTTCCCGAGAGAAGAGAATTAGTTGGCGGACGCGTTAGCTACAATGTCTTCTATGTTCAAGGTCAAATGGGATAATGAGGCTCCCCGAATCATCATCTGGAAACTGGACGAACCAGCATACTGTTGCGATCTCGAGACTGAACTGGTAACTGAGAAGCCTTGGTACCACGAGGTGAAGAGATATCTGGAAGCTCAGGAATATCCTGAAGGTGCATCTGTCAATGATAAGAAGTTCCTGAGAAGGTTCGCAGCAAAGTTCTTCCTTAGCAACGACATCTTGTACAAACGAAACCATGATTCAACCTTACTGCGTTGTGTGGATAAGACTGAAGCAGAAAGGATCATGGAAGAGCTACATGAAGGGACCTTTGGTACACACTCCAGTGGACACACTATGGCTAAGAAAATCCTACGGGCAGGATATTACTGGTCCACAATGGAAGCTGACTGCTACCAACATTCCAGGACATGGCATAAGTGCCAGATTTATGCAGATAAGGTGCATGTTCCTCCAGTTCCCCTGAATGTTCTGACTGCGCCTTGGCCGTTTGCAATGTGGGGCATAGACATGATTGGCGAGATTAAACCTACGGCATCTAATGGGCATCGCTTCATCCTGGTAGCGATTGATTATTTTACGAAGTGGGTTGAAGCAGCATCCTATGCTACGGTAACCAAGACTGTTGTGGCACGGTTCATTCGGCATAATCTGATCTGTCGGTACGGCGTCCCAGAAAGAATAATTACAGACAACGGTACCAATCTGAATAACAATATGATCGCTGAGCTCTGCGAGCAGTTCAAGATACAGCACCACAATTCTTCGCCTTACAGACCGAAGATGAATGGGGCTGTAGAAGCAGCAAATAAGAACATCAAGAAAATCGTGCAGAAGATGACAGTGACTTATAAAGATTGGCACGAGATGTTACTGTTTGCTCTACATGGGTACCGTACCTCAGCTAGGACGTCAACCGGGGCAACTCCTTTCTCTCTGGTTTATGGTATGGAGGCAGTCTTACCGATTGAAGTACAAATACCCTCTCTCCGGATAATGAAAGATGCAAATCTGAACGAAGATGATTGGATCCAGACACGACTTGATCAACTCAACCTCATTGATGAGAAGAGACTTGTTGCTATCTGTCATGGTCAGACGTATCAGAAACGGATGATCAGGGCATTTAACAAAAAGGTCAGACCACAGAAATATCAAGTTGGGGATCTGGTAATCAAGAGAATCATCCTTCCTTAGAGTGATCCAAGGGGCAAATGGACCCCTACGTACGAAGGGCTATTTGTGGTTAAGCATGTGTTCTCAGGAGGAGCCATGATTCTAACCAACATGGATGGTGACGACCTTCCTCACCCCGCCAATGCAGACATAGTAAAAAGATACTACGCATAATAAAGACCCGCTAGGCTGACATGCCTAGGCAAAAATTAGGGCTTCCCGTCGAACCAAAAGGGTTCGGGCAAAATGAAGGGATGAAAATGAAAAAATCTGTACACCCGGCAAGTCGAAAACCTGAAAAGGCGGCTTGGGCAAAAATGGGTATCCCGGTGGACTGAAAACCCGAAAGGGCAGTCCAGGCAAAAATTAGGGATAAAAGCGTAATACTATGTCTCATTGATCACTTTGCATCCAGAATCCGGTATCTACATCAAGTTCAGACGGCATCGATCAGTCAGCTTCACCTTCAACCAAGGTCATCAAGTGATGAGACGCTCGGAGTTATAAAGGCAATAGCAAAGTTGAAACCCAGTGGGTCATTCATTTCACACAGCTGTTTTATTTTCTTTTGTACAAAACTTGTATAAACTCTTTTGTTCGGCGGCGTTCTCTTACTAGGACGTCAGCCTCTTGTACGAAAAGCGCCTATTTACAGGCCATTCAAAAATCAATACAAAATATTTTTCAGTTAAAAAGTGCCAATTGTTTTTCTTTTTCTGTTTTGTTTTGCGAAGAACGTCCAAGGTTCAATTTGTGATATATGCATTGACAATAATTTGCTAACTCATAAATATTTGCATACGAAACAAAGGATTTATTACAGGTAACACTAGAAACAAGGGCAATAAAGAGTTGTCTGGAGCAATCTAATTGTTCTGTCCTCCAAGGCACCAAGGTAGGTTCAGCTAAAGAATATGACCAGTACATCTTAAATTCCCCAGAGAGTAAGTCAGCAACCAGTGCATTCTTCTCCAAGCAGAGTTATCAAATCTCAAGGAAGTTAAGTATCCTCTAGTAGATCTCAATACTTCCCCAGCAGCATATATATTCTTAACAAGCATCCCCGGCAGTCTTGGTCTAAAGATTGTTCCCCGGCGGCCTATCAAATATTCAAAGGAATCACTTCCCCAGCATAACAAAACTTCCCCAGGAAAGTTGGAATTTATCCCCAAGCAGTAAGCTTATCCCCAGTAGATTCTGGAAGCTTATCCTCACAGAGCACGAACGCGTCGCCCGGCTTTATTCAAAGAGTTATTTCCTTAACAGGATATAACTGGGTTATCCTCAGCCAAAAGCCACGGAAAGATCGTCGTCGACAGAATCTTCTTATCCCCAGCGAAGTCTGTCAGCACTTCCCATATAGCAAAGACATCCTCAGCAAGTTACTATCAACACTCAGCAAAGTACCTCTATCCCCACAGAGTATTTCTCCCCAGCATGGTCGCTAGAGTATTTTTCTCCCCGCAGAGTTATTCCATTTGCCAAGTTTATTCCTCAACGGAGTCATCTTCTCCTACCGGTATTCTTGCAAGTTATTATCCCCAGCGGAAGTAAAAGCTTATCCTCCAATATCAGCCCAGGATATGACTTCCCGGCACCTGTCAAGGATTTACTTTCCTAGACGAAAGCATACATAAAACATCACATACATCATTATAGCATGCATAGACGCATCATATCATACAAATCTCATTTATGTTGAGAACATCATTGCTTGATCCATATCATGCATTGCATATGACTGACTTTTACCTTTCAGGAAAAATTCAGCGAAATTCTCAATCATATTTCAAGACCTAGACCGGTTCAGTTAATCGACTCCAAAGATTTCTTATCCAGTCCAAGGCCTTCTCTAGTCCAGCTAAATCGACCCCCAACAGATTTTTCTGATGAAGACTCAGTAGAAGTCATCAGGTTATAATTTCCTATGGTTCCCTCTCCGATGGTGCGTGAGGTGATAATTCCCTTTCAGGTTATAATGGTTCCCTCTCCGATGGTGCGTGAGGTGATAATTCCCTTTTAGGTTATAATGGTTCCCTCTCCGATGGTGCGTGAGGTGATAATTCCCTTTTAGGTTATAATGGTTCCCTCTCCGATGGTGCGTGAGGTGATAATTCCCTTTTAGGTTATAATGGTTCCCTCTCCGATGGTGCGTGAGGTGATAATTCCCTTTCAGGTTATAATGGTTCCCTCTCCGATGGTGCGTGAGGTGATAATTCCCTTTTAGGTTATAATGGTTCCCTCTCCGATGGTGCGTGAGGTGATAATTCCCTTTTAGGTTATAATGGTTCCCTCTCCGATGGTGCGTGAGGTGATAATTCCCTTTTAGGTTATAATGGTTCCCTCTCCGATGGTGCGTGAGGTGATAATTCCCTTTCAGGTTATAATGGTTCCCTCTCCGATGGTGCGTGAGGTGATAATTCCCTTTTAGGTTATAATGGTTCCCTCTCCGATGGTGCGTGAGGTGATAATTCCCTTTTAGGTTATAATGGTTCCCTCTCCGATGGTGCGTGAGGTGATAATTCCCTTTTAGGTTATAATGGTTCCCTCTCCGATGGTGCGTGAGGTGATAATTCCCTTTCAGATTATAATTGCCTATGGTTCTCTTCCCGATCCTGCGAAGACGGTAATTCCCACCAAGATTTGCTCAACGAGCGTAGTTGAAGTTAAAGTCACCCAAGGTTCTCTTACCGTTCACGCTAAGGTAGTAACCATCCCTGGTTCATTCATCACCGTTTGAAGCTCCAGACTCAGCTCATGTAACCAGTCAGGACACATCTGTACCAAGCATCTGAAAATCAGCTCCTGCAACGTGCCAGGTGCTCATTTTTCTTTTGCAGGTATGCAGGTTCTCGCTAAGGAATCTCTTACGCGATCAACATCCAAATGGAATCTATAAGCCCATCATCCTATTCATCAACCTCTAAATGGCATCTATAAGCCCATTCCCATCACCACACGATACTATGTGAGCGTAAATTTCTGGGCACTCTAGTGTTCAATCATCTTCTACCCTCGGATTACGAAAGGCACGTCAGCCAATCTGCATCCTCAAGTCTAAGAAGATTGAACAGGGGCAACTGTTGTACCCCAAAATTTGCCCTCCCATATTCTTCAAGAAATTGCCAAGTCATGCTTCAAAGATTCCCAAGGGGTTGCACAATGCAAGGGCCTCCTAAGCAGTCAAAACTAGGGTTTTTATTCTGATCAAGAAGTTGAAGTTTTCAAGAGCTCAATCAAGTCTCACATGCCTACAAATATGGTCAAGCATCCTCATATCAAGTTTCAAGACATTCAGCTCAAAATTGCACAGTCAAAACCCTAATTGCACTACAGTCAACTGTAGGGGCAAAATGGTCATTTGACAGTCAAAAGTTCAAAAATTTTGGTCAACATATCATTTTGAAGCCACAAACATCATTTGATCAATGCTTGATCATGATTCTCAAAGTTTGGCTCAAAAATCATCAAAATGCAAAAGTTTCCTTATTTGGACAGCTGAAAAAGTCAACTGTAAATTGACCAGGGCATAACTTCCACATGGATTATCAGAAAAGTTCCATCCAAAGCTCATTTTGAAGAGAAAGACATTTCCTACAATTCATCTTCATACTTCAAGTCCAAGAAATGCTCTCACAAAAAGTTATCAATTTCAACATTATAGGTCATTTTCAAAAGTCAACAAAAAGGGACTTTAAGTCAAAGGCCATAACTTGAGATTGGTAAATCAAAATGACATGGGACCAAAGGCATTGGTTAGAGGACTCAAAGACCTTTCCAAAATGTCCAAGAACATGAGAAAAGCTTAAAAATTGAGCAAGTTATGCCTTGTGGAAGTTGGGAAATTTTTGGATATTTTGAAAAGTCAACATTGATTCAAATGGTCTAAAATTGCTAATGGGCCCATTTTTCTTCCACAAATCATCATCCATGGCATGTGCACGACTAATTGGCCCAAAGGGAAGTCTTTCTTCATTATTTATTTATTTATTTGAATTTTTATTTATAATAATTCATTTAAATCAAATTAAATGTATGAAAAATACTTAACCTAAAGTTTTAAATCTTTTTGTGCATGTTTTACCCTCAAGATTTCGTGCATGTACCAATATGGAAAGATTTGGATTGATTGGTATGATTGAGAACAAAAAACACATGGAAAAAGATTTGGAAATCATGGTGAAAAATCAAATATTGAATTCTTTAATTCATGGATCTTTGGACAATTTCTTTGACCTAATCTATTCTATACATAAGCCTGAACGAAAACCTAATCATCCTGACCATCAAGCTGCGCTAGAAACCATTGACAAAACTTGAAATTTTGGCAAAAAAATTCAAAACTGTAAACTCACTTCCAGGGCGATTCAAGGCATAATAACTGTTTCATTAGCTTCCTCAAGCATCACTGAACGTTTTCCAATCACAAACGCTCATCAAAACGCCTGGAATTGGTATAGTGAAGTCAAACTGCTTCAAATAAAACTCATGATCGTGCATATCAATTCATGCGTTTTTTACAAGTTTTAATATGTGATTTACGTTTCTTATGCTATTCTGAAGCTAACCCATGCGTTTGATTGGATTATTATGCATTGTGGACGATTTCACCATTGCCAAGTTTTAGGGTTTGCAGAGTTTCAAATTAGGGGTTCTGTAACAAGGAAAAATTAGCACCCCTGACCACCACCATTCAAATCAGCGCGTTCAGACGGTTACAAGGACATGCTCGCGCTTAATTTATGAGCGTCCTAGGCCTAATCGCTATTTTTCCATAGATGGCCTAGGAGAACGCTTAAAAAACCGTTGCTCACAATGTTTGTGTTTCAGGACCATGAAGAAGATGAATTCGTGGCAAGATGTGATAGGCTGGTTTGAAATTCGCGCGCAGAATCCACTAACGCCTTTGTTTTCTTTTATATTATTTGTTCGTTATTATATATTAACATGTGCAACTCAGTTCAGCTGGCAAGCGTTGTTGTTGTTAATCCTCATGACCTGGGTTCGAGTCCCAGGTCTTCTTTGTCTCAATATTATTTTTCAATATATGTTCACATGCAGTTTCAATAGCAAGAGCGTACCATACGCCCTCCAGATCAAACCGTCCACGTGCATATGAGCCTCAGATCAAAGGCCAAGAATTGAGGCATATGATAAATCCCAGTCAACGCATCACATGCTAATGCCAAAGTCAAACGGACCAATGGATAAATGGGCTTAAAATTCCTAAAAGATACCTCCTAATTTGGGGTCTGAACCCCCTGGGTTTGTAATTCTCTCTATTTTCTTTGTTTTTATTATTTTCTATTTTTTCCTTTTAATTATTGCTTTCAATTAATTAATTATTTTCATAAAAACATAAAACACATAAAAAAAAAATCAGAAAAGAGCAAAAATATAATAAATATTTTATTTTAAGTATTTTCTTAAATAAATTTGCATGTAATTAAACTTAGTTTTAAATTAGGTTGTAATTTTAATTCTTTTCATAATAAAATCTAAAAAAACATAGAATTAGGTTTAATTAATTTTTCATCCTTTTCATTTTTTCTTTCAAATATTTAATATTACTTATTTTATTTATTTTATAATTAAATTTTGTATGTAAAAATAAGGGTTAATTTTAGGTTAAAAAACTTCAATATTTTTCTTAATAAATTAAAAATAATTAGGATTAGGGTTTGCATCTTATTTTAATTTTAATTAACCCACTCTTTTCATTTAAATCCTAAAAATATTAAAAAACACAAAAAAAAACAATTCCTTTCCCTCTTTTAATTAATTAATGCCATGTAATTTTAATTTCGCAAAAAGGGTCCAACGCCCTCGTTTCGTTTAATTCTCATTAATTCGCGTATTTATTTTATTTCATTATAGTACTTATGTATCTCTCCCAGGGCCTTGTAACATTTTAATTACTTCTCGCACTTTTAATTCCTTTATTTATTTTCTGTCAAATCGGGTTCGAGAAACTTTTGGCGATGTGGACCCGCGCCGTTTGTAATAGCTTAGAATTTACTTTTCCCGCAACTTTTTTTTAACTGTTAACAAATAGCATGAAAGACTGTATGGACAAAAATAAAAACAAGCGTAGAACACCAATAACATGACAAGATAAATGCAAATGAAAACGACACACGAATCGCACACACCACCCCTGGGGTACGCCTCACTGTTGCCTTGCCTCGAAAGGTGATCGTCGAGTAGAGGATGTCTTAGTAAGTCCTCATGATCCGGGAACCTGGCATGAGGGTAGCTTCTAAGGTGTCTTCCCATTGCTCTGGTGATCACCATGTCCCGAACCTCGAATTGACCCGAACACCTCCAACGGTGGTGCTACCTACCTCTCAATGGTGGGATGGCACTAATTTAAAGGACATCTACACAGACGAATTCCTTAGGGTAGGTAGACGACTTTGGATACTTGCTCTGATTTCAAAACAAAATTCAAAAATACTTTTCACACCAACACATTTTCAAAAAGCTTTCAAAAGCAATTTTTCAAACACTCTTGAGGACCGATAAAAGAGTCAAACTGAAATTTTCAAAGAAACTTTTTAAAACCCACAGTTGAAAAGCAAACAAACCATTTTTGAAAACACAAGTGAGCAAGTATCTAAGAGCCCATGGATAACCATGGATAGAAAGGGTGCTAACACCTTCCCTTTCTATAATCTACCTCCCGAACCGAGAGCAATCTCTATAAGGAATTTTTCTGTGCTTTTGTCCTTTCCATTTGGAGAAAATAAAAGACGGTGGCGACTCTTGCTTCCGCGACATTTCGCGAACCAGCGTTAAACAGTCAGTTCCAGATCCACCGATCACAGAGGTGTTCGGGTCAATTCGAAGGTTCGGGACATGGTGATCACCGGAGCAATAGGAAGACACCTTAGAAGCTACCCTCATGCCAGGTTCCTGGATCATGAGGACTTACTAAGACATCCTCTACTCGACGATCACCTTTCGAGGGGCAAGGCAACAGTGAGGCGTACCCTAGGGGTGGTGTGTGATTCGTGTGCCATTTTCAGATATTTTGTCTTGTTCATGTCACGGGTGATCTACGCTTTTGTTTTTATTTTATCATTCATTCTTGCATGTATTTTATTAGCAGTTAAAAAGTTGCGGGAAATATAAAGTTCCTAAACTATTACAAAGGCGCGGGTCCACATCGCCAAATTAAATCCAGGACCCGATTTGACATAAAATAAAGATGCGAGAAATATAAATGTTTAATTTACACGACTTTGGGAGAATTACATAAAAAATTAAAAGAAGGAATAAGAATAAAATGCGCGAAGAGAATAAGAAATCGGGGATGCGAGGGCGTTGGACCCTTTTTAATGAAATTCAATTATAATTAAGAAATTAATTAAATTAAATTGAAAAGAAATTATTTTTGAGTTTTTTGTATTTATGGATTTTTAATAAGAAAAATTAAATTGGAATTAAAACCTAATTAACCCTAATTCTAACTATTTTTATTTATTAAGAAAAATATTAAAGTTAAACCTAGAATTAACCTAATTAATTAATGGCAAGTTTTATTTACAAAAATAATATTTAATAATTAATTATGGTGAGGAAAAAAAAGAAAAAAAGAATAAAAATTGATTAAAACCCTAATTCTACAAATTTTAAGTTTATTAAGAAAAATATCAAAATTAATCCTAGAATTGAAAACTAAATTAATTAATGATTTTTATTTACAAAAATATTAAAATAAAATATATTTTTGATTTTTATGACTTTCTGATTTTTACTATTTTTATATTTTATGAAAATAAATTAAATTAAAGAATTTAAAGGAAATTAATTAAAACAAATAAAAATAGAAAAATATAAAAAAAGATAAAAGAGCAAACCATGGGGGGTTCTGTCCCCAAATTGGAGGTTTTTTGGCTAGCAATCAGGCCCAACGTTTAAGGCCTTTTTGACTTTTCATGCTAGCGTGTGGCTCCATTGACTGAGACATAAGATGTTCTTCAAATCTGGACCTTTGGATTGGGATCATGGGATGCGTGGCAAGCTGAGATTGTGGGCGTATGGTGGATGTTTGGAGGCATGCTGCATAGGAATGTGGTTAGAAGAAAAATACGGAATAAGAAAGGGGGACCTGGGATTCGAACCCAGGTCCCAGAGATTACCAATCTCACGCCTTGCCACTGGAGCTATTAACGCGCTTTGTATGTAAAATAGCAAATAAACAATATAAGGGAAAAGTGGTCAGTGACATAGAAAAATAAAAAAACGCGCGTTGGATTCAAATCATCCAACCATTGCTCGCCACCTAGTCTTCTTCTTCCTTGTTTGCATTTTTCCTGAAACATAAAAAGAATTAGCGGGGGTTTTAAACCCCCCCAAAATACACCCTTTTCAAAAATAGCGAATAGCTCGTCTTGGATCAGAAATTGGGCGCGATAGGATGGTTAGATTCGTCCAAGCTTCCGGAGTTTAGCCATGGTATTAGGATGTTTTAATTTTACAGTATTCAAAAATGCCCAATTTAAAGCTTGAAGAACCCTAGCGTGCTTTAATGGTGATTCTTCATACGATGCGTGAAAACTCAATTAAAACACACAGTTAGCTTTAGAATGGTCCAATGAACATAAATCAAATATTAAAAATTAACAACAATGCGTGAATCATGATGCAAGAACATGGAAAAAAGTATGAACAGGATGAGGTGGTTCTACCAATTCTGGACGTTAGAGTTGATGGTTTTGATCTGAAAACCTTCCTTGAAGTCTCAGGAATGTAATGGAATGATTATTTTCCTTTGAATCGCACTGGAATGTAGTTTTCAGTTTTGGAATTTTTTGACAAAAACTCAAACTTTGCTCTTGGTTTCTGGCGCAGCTTTCATGTCCTCAGCACTAGGGTTTGCATCCTGCTTATGTATGGAATGATTAGGGTTGAAAGTTGGATCCAAAAACCCTTTGCATTGATGTAGATAATATTTGATTTTCATGCATAATCTTTCAAATCTTTTCAATGCCTATTTGATACCAATCATGTCCAATCTTCATTGATTCTTTCCCTATCTGATTTGCACGAAATCTTGGAGATATTTCATGCATAAAAAGATTTAAAAAGTTTGCTTTGGTATTTTTTCCATATTTTAATTAATTAAATGAATTATTAGCAATTAAAAATTCAAATAAATAAATAAAAATGATGAATAACTTCCCTTTGGGCCAAATGGTCGTGCACATGCTTTGGATGATGAATCTTAGAAGAAAATGTGGCCCATTAGCAATTTTAAGACATTTGAAGCAAAGTTGACTTTTCAAAATATCCAAAAATTTCCCAACTTCCACAAGGCATATCTTGCTCAATTATTAAGCTTTGATCATGTTCTTGGACATTTTGGAAAGGTCTTGAAGTCCTCTAACCAATGCCTTTGGTCCCATGTCATTTTGATTTACCAATCTCAAGTTATGGCCTTTGACTTAAAGTCCCTTTTTGTTGACTTTTGAAAATGACCTATAATGTTGAAATTGATAACTTTTTTTGGGAGCATTTCTTGGACTTGAAGTGTGAAGAGGAGTTGTAGGAAATGTCTTTCTCTTCAAAATGAGCTTTGGATGGAATTTTTCTGATAAACCATGTGGAAGTTATGCCTTGGTCAAGTTATAGTTGACTTTTTCAACAGTCCAAATATGGAAACTTTTGCATCTTGAGACTTTTTGAGCCAAGCTTTGAGAATCATGATCAAGCATTGATCAAATGATGTTTATGGCTTCAAAATGAGATGTTGACCAACAATTTGAACTTTTTGACTGTCAAATGACCATTTTGCCCCCTGTAGTTGACTGTACAATTTTGTGTTGTAAGTCTTGAAACTTGGTATGAGAATACTTGACCATGTTTCTAAGCATGTGGGACTTGATTGGACCCTTGGAAACTTCATTTTCTTTGTCATAACCAAAACCCTAATCTTTGACTGTTAGGAGGCCCTTGAACTGTGCAACCTTTGGGGAGATTTTGAAGCTTTGACTTGGCAAATTTTGAAGGATATGGGAGGGCAAATTTTGGGGTACAACAGTTGCCCCTGTTCAATCTTCTTAGACCTGAGGATGCAGATTGGCTGACGTTCCTTTCGTAATCCGAAGGTGGAAGATGATTGAACACTAGAGTGCCCAGAAATTTGCGCTCACATAGTAGCAGTGTGATGATGGGAATGGGCTTATAGATGCCATTTGGAGATTGATGGATAGGATGATGGGCTTACAGATGCCATGCTAAGAAGTGATGGAAGGTGGATGGGCTTATAGATGCCATCTGGGTGTTGATCACGTAAGAGATTCCTTAGCGAGAACTTGTGTACCTGCAAAAGAAAAATGATTACCTGACCCGTTACAGGAGCTGGTCTTCAGATTCTTTGTATAGATGTGTCCTGACTGGTTACAGGAGCTGGATCCGGATCTTCAAAAGGTGATGAACCAGGGATGGTTACTACCTCAACAGGAACGCTGAAAGAACCTTGGATGACTACTACCTCAACAGTAACGCTGAGAGAATCTTGGGCGACTTCTACCTCAACAGTAACGCCGAGAGAATCTTGGGCGACTTCAACCTCAACAGTAACGCCGAGAGAATCTGGGGACGACTACTACCTCTGCAGTAACGGGGGGAGAACCATAGGCGACTTCAACCTCAACAGTATCATTGAGAGAATCTTGAACGACTTCAACCTCAACAGTAACGCTGAGAGAATCTTGGGATGATTACTACCTCCGCAGTAACGGGGAGAGAACCATAGGCGACTTCAACCTCAACAGTAATGCTGAGAGAATCTTGGATATCTTCTACTGAGTCTTTATCAGGAAAATCTGTTAGGGGTCGATTTAGCTGGACTAGAGAAGGCCTTCGACTGGATAAGAAACAGGAAAATCTTAGGGTCGATTTAACTGAACCGATCTAGGTCTTGAAATCTTCAACTGGATAAGAAACAGGGAGATCTTAGGGTCGATCTGACTGAACCAGAGAAGGCCTTTGACTGGATAAGAAACAGTAAAATCTTAGGGTCGACTTAACTGAACCGGTCTAGGTCTTGAAATGTCTTCAACTGGATAAGAAACAGGGAGATCTTAGGGTCGATCTGACTGAACCAGAGAAGGCCTTTGTCTGGATAAGAAACAGGAAAATCTTAGGGTCGATTTAACTGAACCGGACAAGGTCTTGAAATCTTCAACTGGATAAGAAACAGGGAGATCTTAGGGTCGATCTGACTGAACCAGAGAAGGCCTTTGACTGGATAAGAAACAGGAAAATCTTAGGGTCGATTTAACTGAACCGGTCTAGGTCTTGAAATCTTCGACTGGATAAGAAACAGGGAGATCTTAGGGTCGATCTGACTGAACTAGAGAAGGCCTTTGACTGGATAAGAAATAGAAAAATCTTAGGGTCGATTTAACTGAACCGGTCTAGGTCTTGAAATATAGTTGAGAACTTAACTGAATTCTTCCTGAAAGGTAAAGGTCAGTCATATGCAGTGCATGATATGGATCAAGCAATGATGTTCTCAACATAAATGAGATTTGTAAGATATGATGCGTATATGCATGCTATAATGTATGAAGATGTTTATGAATGTATGTTTTCTTCTTAGGGAAAATAAATCCTTGACGGGTGCCGGGAAATCACTCCTGGGCTGATGTTGAAGACTAGATTTTTGCTTCCGCTGGGGATGATAGTTGCAAGAATACCGGTAGGAGAAGATGACTCCATTGGGGAATAAACTTGGCGAAGGGATTATTCTGCAGGGAGAAAATTACTCTAACGATCTTGCTGGGAAACAATACTCTGTGGGGAGAGAGGTACTTTGTTGAGTTGTTGATAATAACTTGCTGGGGATACCCTTGTTGTGTTGGAAGTGTTAATAGACTTCGCTGGGGGTAAGAAGACTGTGCCGAGGATGATCTTTCCATGGCTTTTGGCTGAGGATAACCCAGTTATATCCTGGTAAGGAAATAACTCTTTGAATAAAGCCGGGAGACGCGTTCGGGCTCTGCAGGGGTAAGCTTCCAGAATCTACTGGGGATAAGCTTACTGCTTGGGGAGATGAATTCCAACTTTCCTTGGGAACTAGATTGGACTCTCCTGGGGAAGTTTTGAGATGTAATTTTTGTAAGTTGAAAGAGGGAACCTATGTAGGGTTGCCTGATGACGAGCTCGTGTAAAACTGCATCCTGGAGGAAGGAAACCTATGTAGGGTTTACTGATGACGAGTCCGTGTAAACTGCATCTTTGGGGAGAGAGAACCTGTGTAGGGTTTCTTCGGGATAAGTTCGTGTAAAACTTTTGGCGGAACCGGGGTAAGGTTACTGCGGGGTAAGTTCGTGTAAAACTTCTTGATGAACTGGGGTAAGGTCATCTTGAGATAAGTTCGTGTAAAACTTCTTGATGAACCGGGGTAAGGTCATCTTGAGATAAGTTCGTGTAAAACTTCTTGATAAATCCGTGTAAGACTTTAGGAGGAACCGGTGTAGGGTCACTTTGATGATGAGTCCGTGTAAGACTTTTTCTGAAGATGAGTCCGTGTAAGACTTTATGAGGAACCGGTGTAGGGTCACCTTGATGATAAGTCCGTGTAAGACTTTTTCTGAGGATGAGTCCGTGTAAGACTTTAGGAGGAACCGGTGTAGGGTCACCTTGATGATAAGTCCGTGTAAGACTTTTTATGAGGATGAGTCCGTGTAAGACTTTAGGAGGAACCGGTGTAGGGTCACCTTGATGATAAGTCCGTGTAAGACTTTTTCTGAGGATGAGTCCGTGTAAGACTTGGTCTGAAAGTTGAGAAGGAACCGGTGTAGGGTTGCCTGATGGATGATCAAGTGGATGATTGTCCTGTTTAGTTTCGGATGTTAACCCCCGATCTGGAATTTGTAAAGGTAGATGGTAATCATCTTTGTATTAACCTTTCCTTGGTACTTTGGTTGACAGGGCAACTGGATTGCCTGGACGGCTCGTTATTGCCCCTGTTTCTGAGGTGAGAGAGGAAGACATGTGAGGTGCTGATAGTTGTTGATGGACAAACCTTCTTCTGATAGGAAGGTGACAAGATGGCATGACATAGTCGTACGCTTTGATCCCTAACTTTTGCCTAGACCGCCCTTTCGGGTTTTCGGTCCACCGGGATACCCATTTTTGCCCAAGTCGCCTTTTCAGGTTTTCGACTTGCCGGGTGTACAGATTTTTTTCATTTCATCCCTTCATTTTGCCCGAACCCTTTTGGTTCGCCGGGAAGCCCTAATTTTTGCCTAGGCATGTCAGCCTAGCGGGTCTTTAATTATGCGCAGTATGTTTTTTTTTTGACTATACCCACGCTCTCAGGATGTAGGGAGTTGCCCCTGTCAGAAGTGTTTTGTCATGCCACCAGAAGATGTTTAATCAGGCAAGATTCATTGTTGGAATTCCTGTCTAATGCCCCAAGTGTCTCAGACGGAGAGTTGCCCCTAGCTGCTTGGCATTGTTGAGAGATTCTCTGAATCTTGACTTAACTGCCCCGGATGATAGACCATGATCATGTCATGCCCCTTGATTGGAAGTGCTTTTGTTCACCAGGTATTCATCGTGCGAATTTCCCTGCTGTTCAAACAAATAGTCATATGCAAACAATGTTATATCAAAAATGCAAAGCTTATGTCTGTCTTGAAGATTTTGAAAATGCATTCTTTTTCATAAAACAAGTGATTGTTTGTAAAACGTGATGTCAACTCCGTATTTACCGTAAGCCTTAAGGAGTCAGGATATCTTTCGTACAGTATGCTTTCGAACTAACCCATGCTTCAGCTAGGACTTTTAAGGGTTGTAGCGTGGCCTGGTTCACGGTTTAAGAAACAAAGGATAAAGGCTCAAATTATTTGTACCCACCCGCTCTTCGTGATGTTCTTCAAACCTAAACTCAGTTGATCATGCGTCTGACTTTGTTTGAGTCTTTGTCCTAATGTTCCAATGATGGTTCAGATATTGATGATTTATTCTGAATAGGCAGTCATTTTTTGTTTTGTTGAGAGTTTGTAAGACCTCTTTCTTTTGATTTTGTTATCCCTAAATTTTGCCTGAACTGTTTCTTTTGTGATTACAGTCAGCGGGATGCCCCGGTTTTTGTAAGTCTCCTTCGTAGGTTTTGACTTATTGGGCTTTCATTCCGAAAGATAATGACTGCCCTTCTTTATTGATTATTCGGAACCATCACTGTCTTTCTTTATAAGGACCTCTTTGGTGCCATTCGTTATGCACTTGGATCAATTGAGAGAAACTACCCTGCCCCAGGTTATGATTAAGGGTTTTAAATTTCGAAAAGAAAAACTCCTACTTCTTTGGCTCAGAGGGGTTGACGAGGGATTATCTTCCTTATAACTCCAGTGTTTAGGGATTGGAACAATGCCTGTACCTCATCAGCGGGGTCTGTTCAAAAGCATACTGTAGATTGTGGTATCGTTTTTGTCATCCTCCCTCAAGAGGCTTAACGTTATTAATCGAACGTTGATCATCAGAAAAAATATGAAAATAATTTGCGTATAGTGAATACGAATATATTGCTTCAAGACAGACGTATGCGATGCATTAATGAAATAACAACGTTTAACATGAGTAAATGTTTGAACAAAATAAAATTACAACTTGAACATTCGAATGAACAAAAGTTTTCTAGTCTCAGGGCTTGTCACTTCAAATGGTGAGCCTTGGAGGGATGGTAGAAAAATTTAGCCTGACCATCTTGTGTGAACTCCAATGCCCTTTCATCAATCAGGTCCTGGATCTTGTTCTTCAGAGCCCAGCACTCATTTGTATCATGTCCTGGACAGGCAGAGTGGTAGGCACACCTTTTATTGGGATCATAGACAGGAGATGCTGTGTTGGGGTTCCGGGGATGAGCCCTTAATGTGATCAGATTCAACCTCAATAGGCGTTGTAAAGCTTGAAACAGCGACATGTTAAGCTGAGTGAATTGCCTCCTAGGCTTGTCTGGCTGAAGCTGGTGAGGTTGCTGCTGAATTTGTGACACTGGAGCCATTTGAGGAGCTCTCCCCTTACCTCCTTGTCTCAAAGATGGTTGAATGATGACTGGACTTTCAACCTTAGATGTTTGCCCCAGTTGGTTACCCCGAAGCAGTTGGTTGACGAGAACCCCGAGCTCATATTGTCTTTGAGCTAAGTCTTGAATGATAGTCACCTGCCCCAGCATCTGGGCTCTCATTGCATCCACTTCAACTTGCAGATGTTTCAGCCGTTCGTCCTCAGCGCGATTCCTGACCAAAGTCTCCATGAGAAGTGTCCTTAGTTCCTCCTGCCCCTTGGATAGATTCAGGAGGATTTCCCCGAACCGAGTCTCTTGAGCAAGAAGGTCCTGGTTATCTTGTTGGGAAGCCATTGCTGAAATAAACAGCGAGAAAGGTAAGTGACCTGCAACAAGGATACCTGTTATGCAATGATGTGTATGACATGCATGTAATGTTTTCAAGGACCTCGCGGGATAAACAAGAAAATTTGTTAGAATTTGGGACCCAGTAGCTTGATTGAAAGAACTTCATATTTGTTGAGAGTCTTTCTTCAAGGGTCAAAGGCTCACCATATCCAGTGGGTCATAGCCCCTGACAACTTTGGCTAGAGGAAAATAAATCCCCCTTGCCTCTTGCTGGACAGTTGGTTTATCATGACTTGCATCACAAGCCCTTGAGATCCTTGAAATGGGTTAGGATGTATGCAATGGTATGATGGTATGCTATGTATGGGGTAATGTAAGTAACCCTGCTATGAGTCCCAATTAAGGACTGCAAACCAAAACCTGCAAGAAACTCAAGTAAAACCTGTCATGAGTCCCAATTAAGGACTATAAACAAAACCTGCAAGAAACTTAGTAAACCCTGTTATGAGTCCCAATTATAAACAAAACCTGCAAGAAACTTAGTAAACCATGTTATGAGTCCCAATTAAGGACTATAAACAAAACCTTCAAGTAGTTCATGTGTCAGATAGCAAGCATGCAAGTAGTCAAGTACGAAGGCACACAAGTCACACAAGAGACCCTAGAGTTTAGGCCTGCATGGGGTCTAGGTATTACCCTCTTTCAGTTTGTCGGTTAAGACCTGTCCTATCAGAAGTAACCGGGTTCTAGAGGATCCCAATATCACTGACTACCCTCAATCGGTCATAACTCCAGCATCACAATCTTTTCTTGCAGCCAGAACCATCACGAGAGTTTAGCCTCATTGGGCGTAGCATACTGCTACTGTTCTATTGGCCAAGTTGGGTCATTTAAGGTTCTAAGGTAGGTTGGTGCTTAATGACTCCTCAGAAGACCCATATTCTCCTCGTTGCGACACAAGGGATATCGGTACAGACCAAGGTGCCACACCAACGTAGCCACTGCTTCACCCGTGTCGGTCTACGCCAGACAGGTCCCTCACAGCTTATGCTACCTAAAAGGGTATCCCCAGATCCGGGTTAGGATCTATGTAACTCCGATGCAGCCCACAAATTTAAAGCAGACAAGTCAATACAATTGAAAACACAGTTATGAACTAACCCTAAGGTACACCTCACTTTAAGTTTAATTCCCCAGCAGAGTCGCCAGTTCTGTGATCGGTGGATCTGGAACTGACTGTTTAACGCTGGTTCGCGAAATGTCACGGAAGCAAGAGTCGCCACCGTCTTTTATTTTCTCCAAATGGAAAGGACAAAAGCACAGAAAAATTCCTTAAAGAGATTGCTCTCGGTTCGGGAGGTAGATTATAGAAAGGGAAGGTGTTAGCACCCTTTCTATCCATGGTTATCCATGGGCTCTTAGATACTTGCTCATTTGTGTTTTCAAAATTGTTTGTTTGCTTTTCAACTGTGGGTTTAAAAATTTTCTTTGAAAATTCCAGTTCGACTCTTGTATCGGTCCTCAAGAGTGTTTGAAAAGTTGCTTTCGAAAGCTTTTTGAAAAGGTGTCGGTTTGAAAAGTATCTTTGAATTTGTTTTGAAATTAGAGCAAGTATCTAGAGTCGTCAACCTACCCTAAGGAATTCGTCTGTGTAAATGTCCTTAAGGTAGTGCCATCCCACCATTGAGGGGTAGGTAGCACCACCGTTGGAGGTGTTCGGATCAATTCGAAGGTTCGAGACATGGTGATCACCGGAGCAATAGGAAGACACCTTAGAAGCTACCCTCATGCCAGGTTCCCGGATCATGAGGACTTACTAAGACATCCTCTACTCGACGATCACCTTTCGAGGGGCAAGGCAACAGTGAGGCGTACCCTAGGGGTGGTGTGTGATTCGTGTGTCGTTTTCAGATATTTTGTCTTGTTCATGTCACGGGTGATCTACGCTTTTGTTTTTATTTTATCATTCATTCTTGCATGCATTTTATTAGCAGTTAAAAAGTTGCGGGAAATATAAAGTTCCTAAACTATTACAAAGGCGCGGGTCCACATCGCCAAATTAAATCCAGGACCCGATTTGACATAAAATAAAGATGCGAGAAATATAAATGTTTAATTTACACGGCTTTGGGAGAATTACATAAAAAATTAAAAGAAGGAATAAGAATAAAATGCGCGAAGAGAATAAGAAATCGGGGATGCGAGGGCGTTGGACCCTTTTTAATGAAATTCAATTATAATTAAGAAATTAATTAAATTAAATTGAAAAGAAATTATTTTTGAGTTTTTTGTATTTATGGATTTTTAATAAGAAAAATTAAATTGGAATTAAAACCTAATTAACCCTAATTCTAACTATTTTTATTTATTAAGAAAAATATTAAAGTTAAACCTAGAATTAACCTAATTAATTAATGGCAAGTTTTATTTACAAAAATAATATTTAATAATTAATTATGGTGAGGAAAAAAAAGAAAAAAAGAATAAAAATTGATTAAAACCCTAATTCTACAAATTTTAAGTTTATTAAGAAAAATGTCAAAATTAATCCTAGAATTGAAAACTAAATTAATTAATGATTTTTATTTACAAAAATATTAAAATAAAATATATTTTTGATTTTTATGACTTTCTGATTTTTACTATTTTTATATTTTATGAAAATAAATTAAATTAAAGAATTTAAAGGAAATTAATTAAAACAAATAAAAATAGAAAAATATAAAAAAAGATAAAAGAGCAAACCATGGGGGGTTCTGTCCCCAAATTGGAGGTTTTTTGGCTAGCAATCAGGCCCAACGTTTAAGGCCTTTTTGACTTTTCATGCTAGCGTGTGGCTCCATTGACTGAGACATAGGATGTTCTTCAAATCTGGACCTTTGGATTGGGATCATGGGATGCGTGGCAAGCTGAGATTGTGGGCGTATGGTGGATGTTTGGAGGCATGCTGCATAGGAATGTGGTTAGAAGAAAAATATGGAATAAGAAAGGGGGACCTGGGATTCGAACCCAGGTCCCAGAGATTACCAATCTCACGCCTTGCCACTGGAGCTATTAACGCGCTTTGTATGTAAAATAGCAAATAAACAATATAAGGGAAAAGTGGTCAGTGACATAGAAAAATAAAAAAACGCGCGTTGGATTCAAATCATCCAACCATCGCTCGCCACCTAGTCTTCTTCTTCCTTGTTTGCATTTTTCCTGAAACATAAAAAGAATTAGCGGGGGTTTTAAACCCCCCCAAAATACACCCTTTTCAAAAATAGCGAATAACTCGTCTTGGATCAGAAATTGGGCGCGATAGGATGGTTAGATTCGTCCAAGCTTCCTGAGTTTAGCCATGGTATTAAGATGTTTTAATTTTACAGTATTCAAAAATGCCCAATTTGAAGCTTGAAGAACCCTAGCGTGCTTTAATGGTGATTCTTCATACGATGCGTGAAAACTCAATTAAAACACACAGTTAGCTTTAGAATGGTCCAATGAACATAAATCAAATATTAAAAATTAACAACAATGCGTAAATCATGATGCAAGAACATGGAAAAAAGTATGAACAGGATGAGGTGGTTCTACCAATTCTGGACGTTAGAGTTGATGGTTTTGATCTGAAAACCTTCCTTGAAGTCTCAGGAATGTAATGGAATGATTATTTTCCTTTGAATCGCACTGGAATGTAGTTTTCAGTTTTGGAATTTTTTGACAAAAACTCAAACTTTGCTCTTGGTTTCTGGCGCAGCTTTCATGTCCTCAGCACTAGGGTTTGCATCCTGCTTATGTATGGAATGATTAGGGTTGAAAGTTGGATCTAAAAACCCTTTGCATTGATGTAGAGAATATTTGATTTTCATGCATAATCTTTCAAATCTTTTTCATGCCTATTTGATACCAATCATGTCCAATCTTCATTGATTCTTTCCCTATCTGATTTGCACGAAATCTTGGAGATATTTCATGCATAAAAATATTTAAAAAGTTTGCTTTGGTATTTTTTCCATATTTTAATTAATTAAATGAATTATTAGCAATTAAAAATTCAAATAAATAAATAAAAATGATGAATAACTTTCCTTTGGGCCAAATGGTCGTGCACATGCTTTGGATGATGAATCTTAGAAGAAAATGTGGCCCATTAGCAATTTTAAGATATTTGAAGCAAAGTTGACTTTTCAAAATATCCAAAAATTTCCCAACTTCCACAAGGCATATCTTGCTCAATTTTTAAGCTTTGATCATGTTCTTGGACATTTTGGAAAGGTCTTGAAGTCCTCTAACCAATGCCTTTGGTCCCATGTCATTTTGATTTACCAATCTCAAGTTATGGCCTTTGACTTAAAGTCCCTTGTTGTTGACTTTTGAAAATGACCTATAATGTTGAAATTGATAACTTTTTGTGGGAGCATTTCTTGGACTTGAAGTGTGAAGAGGAGTTGTAGGAAATGTCTTTCTCTTCAAAATGAGCTTTGGATGGAATTTTTCTGATAAACCATGTGGAAGTTATGCCTTGGTCAAGTTACAGTTGACTTTTTCAACTATCCAAATATGGAAACTTTTGCATCTTGAGACTTTTTGAGCCAAGCTTTGAGAATCATGATCAAGCATTGATCAAATGATTTTTATGGCTTCAAAATGAGATGTTGACCAACAATTTGAACTTTTTGACTGTCAAATGACCATTTTGCCCCTGTAGTTGATTGTACAATTTTGTGTTGTAAGTCTTGAAACTCGGTATGAGAATACTTGACCATGTTTGTAAGCATGTGGGACTTGATTGGACCCTTGGAAACTTCATTTTCTTTGTCAGAACCAAAACCCTAATCTTTGACTGTTAGGAGGCCCTTGAACTGTGCAACCTTTGGGGAGATTTTGAAGCTTTGACTTGGCAAATTTTGAAGGATATGGGAGGGCAAATTTTGGGGTACAACACTTCGAAATGAAGCCTGGATAGTAGGGCTATGAGAAGGAACCTAGATAGTAGGATTACTTCGAAATTAAATCTTGGATAGTAAGGCTATGAGAAGGAATCTAGATAGTAGGGTTACTTCGAAATGAAATCCTGGATAATGGGGCTTATGGGAAGGAACCTGGATAGTAGGGTTACTTTGAGGTGAAAGCCTAGATAGTAGGGTTATGAGAAGGAACCTGGATAGTAGGGTTACTTCGAGATGAAAGCCTGGATAGTAGGGCTTATGGGAAGGAACCTGGATAGTAGGGTTACTTCGAGGTGAAAGCCTGGATAGTAGGGCTTATGGGAAGGAACCTGGATAGTAGAGTTACTTCGAGATTAGAGCCTGGATAGTAGGGCTATGAGAAGGAACCTGGGTCGTAGGGTTACTTCGAGGTGAAAGCCTGGATAATAGGGCTTATGGGAAGGAACCTGGATAGTAGGGTTACTTCGAGGTGAAAGCTTATATAGTAGGGCTTATGGGAAGGAACCTGGATAGTAGGGTTACTTCGAGGTGAAAGCCTGGATAGTAGGGCTTATGGGAAGGAACCTGGATAGTAGGGTTACTTCGAGGTGAAATCCTGGATAGTAGGGCTTATGGGAAGGAACCTGGATAGTAGGGTTACTTCGAGGTGAAAGCCTGGAAACTAGTGCTTATGGGAAGGAACTTGGATAGTGGAGTTACTTCGAGATGATCACGTAGGTTGGTTGACCCATTTGGTTTCGGGAACTAATTTTTCATTAGTTGTCTGCAAATGTGACATGTACAACTGCTGGGATTATTGATGATAATTGTCTTTCCTGAAAAGATAACATGGTTAGTTATATGCGATACATGAAATGCATGGTGGGATGATGTTCTCAAAATAAATGAGATTATGTTGTAAGCGATATGTATGTGCATGTCATGATGTATGAACACGAGATGCTATTGTGACATATCTGAGTCTGGGAAAATAAATCCACGACTACTGCTTGAGAGTATTGGAAATAAAATTCCTGACTGTTGTAGAAAACCGTGGTTCTTCTACTTCTGTTGGGGATGATGAACGAAGATGACTATGTTGGAGATTTGTTCCTTATTTACGGATATTCTATCGGGGGAGAGACTCTGCTTGAGAATAACTCTGTGGGGAAATAACTCTGTTGGAGGATGAACTTCCATAGCTTAAGGGATAAACTCTGTCAGGGATCGAGCTTCTGTATTCAGAGAAATAAACTCTGTTCGGGAGAAAACTTTATGACCCGCTTGCGGTTATGAAATTCGGCTGGGAAAAATAGATATCGACTCTCTGAGGGATCCTTGCTGGGATATAACAACTCCTGTTTGGGGAGACTGATATTAATGCTTTGATTGCCCCTACTCTGTGAGAAGTGTAGGCGCCACGGGGTCATATGTACTAATCACTTCGTTTCAAAGTTGTCTCTACACTGGTACCTGCTGGACAGAGTAACTGTCGGGTTTGACATTTTTTTATTATAGTTTTTGCCTTTATTTCTTAAGTTACTAGCAATTGTCTTTTTGTTTTCTACACAAATATTTATGAACAACAAACATATTCAAATGCATATGTCAAGAATAAATCATTGGACGTTTTTGCAAAACAAAACAGAAAAAGAAAATGGTTTTGTAAAAATGACTTGTATTAATTTTTCGAAGTTGGCCTATAACAGACGTTTTTGTACAAGGAAGTTGACACTCTAGTAAGAGAACGTTGTCGTAAAAATGGAAGTTATACAATATCGTGTACAACGAAAAGAAAACAGCTATGTGAAAAAATCCCATTTAAGTTTCATTTCTACTATTGTCGCTATGTCTTCGAGCGCCTCATCACTTTGCTGCTTGTCCGAAGCTGATTAGATTGATCGGTGTCGTTCGAGCTGGACAGTTGATACGAAGGTCTGATCGCAAGGTGATCCAATGGGACATAGTGATACGCTTTACATCCCTAATTTTTGCCTGGGCTACCCTTTCGGGTTTTTAGTCCACCGGGATACCCTTTTTTGCCCAAGATGCCTTTTCAGGTTTTCGACTTGTCGGGTATACATATTTTTTCGTTTCATCCCTTATTTTTGCCCGAATCCTTTTGGTTCGCCGGGAAGCCCTTATTTTTGGCTAGGCCAGTCAACCTAGAGGGTTTTTAATCATGCGTAGTATCTTTTCACTATGTCCGCATTGAGAGGGTGAGGAAGGTCGTCACCGTCCATGGTGGTTAGAATCATGGCTCCATCCTAGAAAATGTTTTTGATCACAAATGGCCCTTCATTTGTGGGAGTCCATTTTCCCCTGGGATCACCTTGCGGCAATATGATGCGCTTGATCACTAGATCCCCGACTTGATATTCTTGGCGTCTGACTTTTTTGTTGAAAGCCTTGATCATTCGTTTTTGATACATTTGACCATGACAGACAGCAGTAAGTCTCTTCTCATCGATCAGATTCAGTTGATCAAGTCGAGTCTGGATCTAGTCGTCTTTGTTCAAACTCACATCCTTCATAATACTTAGAGAAGGGATCTGGACCTCAATAGGTAGGACTGCCTCCACGCCATATACCAAAGAATAGGGTGTTGCCCTTATCGACGTCCGTGCTGAGGTACGGTACCCATGAAGAGCAAATGGTAACATCTCATTCCAGTATTTGTATGTGTTGTACCCCAAAATTTGCCCTCCCATATTCTTCAAGGTTTGTCAAGAATCATCTTCAAATGGTTCAAGATTGCTCAAGAGATTGTACAATCAAACCACCTCCTAAGCCAGCTGAAATTAGGGTTTTGGTTCTTTCAAGGAATTTGGGGTTTTCAATGGTTCAATCAAGTCTCATAAGCCTATATACATTCTCAAGCATCTACATACCAAGTTTCAAGACTCACAGTGCCAATTTGCACAGTCAAAAGCTCCATTTGATCCACAGTCAACTACAAGGGTAAAATGGTCATTTTGTAGTCAAAAGTCTGAATTTTTGGTCAACATCTTATTTTGAGTTCACAATCATCATTTGATCAAGTCTTGATCATGATTCCACAAGAATAGCTCAAAAATCATCAAGATGCAAAAAAGTTACTATTTTTGGACAGCAGAAAAGTCAACTGTATCTTGACCAGGGCATAACTTTTTCATGGTTTGTCAGAAAATTCCATCCAATGCTCATTTTGAAGGGGATGCAATTTCCTACAATCCATCTTCACACTCCAAGTTCAATAAATGCTCTCACAAGAAGTTACCAATTTTTACATTATAGGTCAATTTCAAAAGTCAACAAATGTACACTTTGAGTCAAAGGCCATAACTTGAGATTGGTAAATCCAAATGACATGGGACCAAAGGCATTTGTTAGAGGACTTCAAGAGCTTTCCAAAATGTCTAAGAACATGGTCATATGATCAAAATTGAGCAAGTTGTGCATTGGAGAAGTTGGGAAATTTTCATAAATTTGCAAAAGTCAACTTTGCTCAAAACACCTTATTTTTGCTAATGGGCCTCAAATTTCTTCTTGAAACTTCATCCATGACCTATGCACGACCCATCAAGATTAATTGGATTTATTTTCTTATTTTTATTGATTAATTGGATTTTTAATTAATATTAATTCATTTAATCAATTTAAATCATAAGAAAATACAAGATTTGGTTTTTAAATCTTTTTGTGAAGCAAATATGACCTAAACATGCTGGCAAATTCGTGCACAAAGTCAAAGATACAAAAAATCCAAAATTGGCAACTTTGTTCAATCATGAAAATCAAGGATATTTGATTTTTCAATCAAGGATTCAATCATCAATGCAATGGATATTGGCCCAAGTTTTTGACCTAATCTGTTTCCCTTATACATAAGCAAGCTAACCCTGACCTAAAGGACGTGAAAAAGCTGCAGAAAAGACCCTGTCCAATTCAAGAATTTCCAAGAAAATTGAATACCTGATTTTTGCATTCTAGGTCGATTCAAGGGTTTTTGTTGATTCTAATACATTGCAGGAGGTCCCAGGAACGTTTTGCAATCCAATTCAGGCATCAAAGCTTAAAGAATCAAGGAATACAGAACCACGGTTTGCACTTATATTTCATAATCGTATATCCTAATTCATGCATAGTTAACATGTTTTTGTGATCGATTTGTGTTGCTAGGAACCATACGAAGCTAATGGTATAATTTAATTGAACTGAAACGCCCTGAATCATGAGATGTCATGATCAAAATTCTAGGGTTCTTGAGCTTTCAATTAGGGCTTTCTAAACCAGGCAAAATTAGGACTCATGAGATACATGACTGAACTCGTGTGGCCAAGACGAACAAGCCCAATACCTCGCAAAATATTTATATGCATTGTGCTTCTAATCGCTATTTTTCGTGCAGATGAATAGTGGAGGTTAAAAACCCCCGCTATCTAATGTTAATTATACAGAAAAACGAAGAAGACGATGATGTGTTATCACGTGGTTGGCCAGTTTGAAAAAGCACGCGTTTTGTTTTATTTTACAGCATATGGATTAATTTCCCAATATAATAATTGCTCCTTATTCTATTAACAATTGAAGCAGGTGGTTGAGTGGTAAACGTGTTGATCTGAAAGCCTTGGGACCTGGGTTCGAATCCCAGGTCCCCCAAAACATTTATTTCCTTTTTCTTTGTATGTTCACATGCAGGTTTCAAAGTGAGGTCCATCATACACCTCCAATTTCCAGGCGCCAGGTGTCTCCAAGCCTGGATCCAATGGCCAAAATTGAAGGACCACCATAGTCCTTAGTCAACAAGCGTGTGGATATCCCAGAAAGTCAAACAGGCTTGAGCATTATTGGGCTTCAGAATTCCAGAAACACCTCCTCTTTGGGCCCATCACCCCCTGGGTTCATTCTTTTTTTCTTTTATATTTTTTCATTTTAATTATTTTTATTATTAATTATTATTATTATTATTTAA
Source organism: Vicia faba (assembly GCA_948472305.1). Taxonomy (NCBI): domain Eukaryota; kingdom Viridiplantae; phylum Streptophyta; class Magnoliopsida; order Fabales; family Fabaceae; genus Vicia; species Vicia faba. Next base: position 253,082,250 of record OX451740.1, read on the forward strand.
TTAACCAAATTAATTTTTCATAATAAAACCAGAAAACTAAAAATAATATTTATTATTATTATTTATTAAAATAAATTTCACCCTTTTATTATTTTTGTAAATAAATATAATTAACTAATTTAGTTTAATTAGGATAATTCTAACTTTTTTTTGCAATAATTTAAAATCAACATAGGATTAGGGTTCTTGACAATTTTAATCATCTTTCTTTTTATTTCCTTAAAACATAAAAAACTCAAAAAAAATATCTTTCTTTTATTTAATTAATTAATTAGTCTAGGTTTAATTTAATTAAATGCAAAATAACACAAAATTTTTCTTTCTTTCTCAAAAAAAGGGTTAAAACCTTAAAGACTTCTCCGATTTAATTTTTCTCGCGCCTGTTTATTTTATTCATATTTTTATTCAATTATGTAATTGTTCCGAGGATGTAATAGCTTTAATTAGGATTTTTTTATCGCTTTTATTTAATTTCCCGCAATTTACTTTTTCAAGGGTTTGTTTTTGGCGATGTAAATACCCGACGCCTTGTAATAGTTTAGTTTTATTTTCCGCAACTATTAACTGCTAGATGTATGCTAACTAGGCTATGCATGTCAAGATCTATCTAAAAATTAAAATCAATCGTAGCTCACTATAACCTGTACAAAGATAACATAATTGAAACCTGACACACTCGCACATGCCACTCCTAGGGTACGCCTCACTTGGTTGCCTCGACGTGGTCATTGAGTATAGGGTGTTTTAGAGGTCGCCCTCCTGTCTAAAGATCAAAAGTTGCCTCGGAACGGTTGCCTCGATAAAAAATGATCTAGGACATTAGGGTTACCGCTAAGGCGTCCTACCATTGCTTTAGTGACCACATGTCCCTAAAATCGAATTGACCCGAAAAACTCCAACGGCGGTGCTGCCTACTTCTCAATAGTGGGATAGTACTGTCTAAAGGATATTTACACAGCTTAATTTCTTTTGAGTAGGTAGAGGTTCTCAGGTACTTGCTCTTTCAAAACAAAAATACGTTTCGCACCTACACTTTTCTGACAAAAGTTTTCAAACAACACTTCATACACTCTTGAGGACAGACACAAGAGTTAAATCGAAGTTTTCAAACAAACTTTTTCAAAACCCACAAACACAAGAAAAGCAAAACCTTTTGAAAACATAGTGAGCAAGTATCTAAGAGCCCGTGGATAACCACGGATAAAAAGGGTGATAACACCTTCCCTTTCTATAATCTACCTCCCGAACCCGAGAAACATCTCGAAAAGGAATTTTGCTGTGCTTTTGTCCTTTCCTTGTTGGAGAAAATAAAAGACGGTGGCGACTCTTACTTACCGCGATATTTTGCTAAACGCAAACGCGAACCAGCATTCTAAAACAGTCAGTTCTATTTCCACCTATCACAGAACTGGAGACTTTGCTGGGGATTTATAAGTGAGGTGTACCTTAGGATTAGATCACTTGTGTTTTCAAATTGTATGCTTTGTATGCTTTAAATTTTGTGGGCTTGTATCAGAGTTTTATATATCCTAACCCGGATATGGGGATACCCTTTAGGTAAGTAGCAATAAACTGTGATGGACCTGTCCGGCGTAGACCGACACGGGTGAAGCAGTAGCTACGTTGGTGTGACACCTTGGTCTGTACCGATATCCCTTGTGTTGGAACAAGGAGAATATGGGTCTTCTGAGGAGTCATTAAGCACCAGCTGACCTTAGAACCTTAAATTGACCAACTTGGCCATAGAACAGTAGCAGTATGCTACACTCATTGAGGCTAAACTCTCGCGATGGTTCCGGCTGCAAGAAAAGGTTGTCAAACTGGAATTATGACCGATTGAGGGTAGTCAGTGATATTGAGATCCTCTAGAACCCGATTACTATTTTTAGGACAGGTCTTAACCAACTGAAACTGAAAGAGGGTAGTACCTAAACTTCATGCCAGCCTGAAATCTAAGGGCTCTTGTGTGTCTTGTGTGCCTTTGCCATGTTTGCCTTTTGTGAATACTTGTGGTGTGCCTTTATCATAATATCATAACATCATAACATTGCATACATCTTGCATAAGGACTAACCCATTTCAAAGACAAGAGGGTTTCATCTTTGCTCTGTTTTGTAGGACATCATGATGCCCATGCGTAGGAATACTATCCGGCTCAACTTTGTTCAACCACCTGCTTTGCTCAAAGAATTGGTTGACATGATTCCAAACATTACTTCCTTCATCAGGAGGCATGGTTCTCTTATCGGTTTAGTCACTGCAAAGTGGTACTTACAGTTGATGAGTGTCCTGGTCCAGTTTTATGATCCGCTATACCATTGCTTCACCTTTCAAGACTTCCAACTGGTCCCTACCCTGGAAGAATCCTCTGATTTGCTTGGTATCCCTGTTTTGGAGCAGACTCCATTCACTGGTTGGGAAAAGACTCTCAGGCCTGAAGAGATTGATGCAACCCTTCACTTGACCAAAGAGGAAGTAATGGCTAACTGGAAGACTAGAAGTGGAGTTAAGGGCTTTTTGGCTAAGTTTCTGGTTGGCAAAGCTAATAGTTTCTGGAATGACTTAGACTTCAGGGCGTACGAAGACATCCTAGCTCTCTTAATCTATGGTCTGGTATTGTTCCCAAATCCTGACACCTTTGTTGATGTTAATGCCATAAGGATCTTCCTCTCTCGGAATCCTGTACCCACTCTCTTGGGTGATATCCTTTATCAGCTCTATGCTCATACCGCCCGAAGACGGGGAACTTTGTTGTGTTGTGCTCCTTTGTTGGCGAGGTGGTTTATTTCGCACCTCCCTAAGTTCGTGCTGAAGAACAAAGAAGGAAGGGGTTGGGCTCATAGGATAATGTCTTTTACTGATAAAGATATTATTTGGACTCTCAGAGGCTTAGATGATGTGGCCATCATTGATCATTGTGGATAGTATCCTAATGTTCCATTGATCGGAACCCGTGGTGGAATCTCTTATAACCCATGCTTATCTCTCCGTCAGTTTGGAAGAGCCAGAAGAGAAGGGCCTCATGAGATGTTGATACCTCACATTGTCTTTGATTTTCAGGTAGATAGCGATGAGTTGCGTCGTAGATTCATCAGGGCTTGGGATAGAGTTCACAAAGCTGACCCACATGAGTTGGGACCAAAAACTTCTCTGCCTATGGAATCATATTTCAGATGGGTCCGCATCCGTGCCCAGAAGCTGGGTATGCCCTACGAAGCTGTCAGGCCTATTACTCTTGAAGTTGCTGATAAAGATGGGGTTCCTCCAACTGTTCTCCATCCTCATACACCCAATGACGTTGGCACATTAAAGAGGTCTTGGGCGCAACTGCAGGAAGAACGGGATTCTTATCGGGAAAGGTTCAATGAACAGGAACAGAAAATCTAGAAGCTGACTAAGAAATTGGAAAACGAGCGGATCCTGAATGATTATATCCGCACTGAGAAGAGGAGGCCATGGGAACATTGATGAACTTTTGAGGATTTCTTTTATGGTTTCATTTACTTTTCAGTATTTTCATTCTTGTAACGCCTAAGGGAAATTTGTTGAACAATTTAAATTCCAAAGTTGAATCTAATAAAGTGTGTTTCCTTTTTTGGCTACAAATTTGAATCCCGATTGTCTTTGAAAACATAAATCATACGCATTTCATTTCATCATATGCATAACAGGTACCCTTTTTACAGGTCACTTATCTTCTTCGCTGTTTATTTCAGCAATCATCATGTCTACTGAACCTTCCACTGAACAAGCTATCAAGGCCCTCCAGGCCCAGAATGCCCAGTTCCAAGAGTTGGTTATGAGCCTAGCCCAGGGTCAACAGGAGTTGAAGACTCTGATTCTGAAAAAGAAGAAGAAGAAGAGGACCGTCTTGTTCAACACTGGACGCAGATTTGGGAATGGACTGCAGAATGAGGTTTATCTGACTACCTCATCTGTAGGGAAAGACAACCCCCAAGAGAGAAGAGTTACTAGTCCCGTGGTCTCCGACAACGAGACGGATTATGATGAGGAATAGTACCCTCCTGCTGAGGATAGGTATAAACAGTTGGAGGACCGCTTGAGCGCCATGGAGATACAGACTGTGCCCGAGTTGGACTTTGGAGACCTAGGCTTATCCTCTGGGGTGGTGATTCCCCATAAGTTCAAGGCACCTGCCTTTGCCAAATATGATGTAGCCTCCTGCCCAAAGCTGCACCTCCGGTCGTATGTAAGGAAGATCCAACCTTACACTGCTGACAAGAATTTGTGGATCCATTTCTTTCAGGATAGTCTTTCAGGGACTCAACTCGAATGGTTCTATCAGTTGGATGGAGCCAATATCCGTAACTGGGAGGATTTGGCTACTGCGTTCTATAAGCAGTATCAATATAATTCCGACCTCGCTCCTACGTGTACCCAACTCCAGGGTATGTCAATAGGGACGGGTGGAGGATTTAAAGAATATGCTCAAAAATGGAGAGACCTCGCTGGAAGGGTGCAACCACCTCTAGCTGATCGTGAACTTGTGGATATGTTCTTGGGGACCCTATCTGGTCCATTCTTCAACCATTTGATTGGAAATTCTTCAGCCGGGTTTACAAACCTTATCTTGACTAGTGAGAGAATTGAAGCTGGTATCAAGTCTGGGAAGATACAGAAAGGTGCCTCCTCGAGCACTGAAAAGAAGTCGTTCAAAAAGGAATCTAGTGCTGTCTATGGTTCAAGGAGACCAAACAGATCTGAGCACCGCCAAGCTGTCAACGCGGTGGTTATTTCAAAACCTGCTGCTGCTCCTCAACATCATAACCAGCAAAGGGGTGAGAGACCTAGAAGGCAGTTCACTCGACTCAGCATGACCTTGTCCCAAATATTGCCGCAGTTACTGACAACCAATTTGGTAACTCTAAGGGAAACCCCAAAGAATCCGAATACTACTTCTCCAAAGTACAATCCTAACGCCTGCTGCACTTATCACTCTGACATCCCGGGACATAATACGGATGATTGTTGGACTCTGAAGAATAAGGTTCAGGACTTGATCGATGCAAAAGAGATAGAGTTCGAGGCGCCCGAAAGGCCCAATGTTGTGATTGCTCTCATGCCCAAACATGGAGTAAATGCTGTAGAGGAAGACCTGTTTGTAGCCTCTGTGGATGATATTGCCACCCCGCTGTTGACTGTCAAAAGGAACCTGTTTCTAGCCGGTTTATTTCCGGGATGTAGTAAAGGTTGCCATCTATGTTCTGTTTCACCTACTGGTTGCCCATCTTTGAAGTCAGGTATCCAAAACCTGATGGATAATAAAGAAATCCTGTTTGAGAAGATTGATGTTCCTGCTACCCCTACTGAGGAAGTGTCCATTGTTACCATTTTCAACAATCCTCCCAAGGCTCCCTCAAGGAAGCCTGTCAGAATTACGCCTGTTCAGAAGATTGCACCCATAATCATCATTGTTTCGGGGCCTATTCCCTACACATCTGACAAAGCCGTCCCTTGGCACTATGGGGCAGATGTTTATGTGCTCGGAGTGAAGCAAGAGTTTGATACTAGTACCGGCGTCAGCAACATCACCGGGCCTACTAAAGTCACCCGCAGTGGTAGACTTTTCTCACCAGATATTGCGCCACCAACTATCCAGAGACCTATTGTCATCACACCTGCAAGTGTGCCTACTTCCCTTCTTGACCAAGTTCCTGTTTCTACCCCTGCTGTTGAGTCATCTAATGCTCGGGGCAAAGGGATCGCCACTGATATGCCTGCCCAGACGGAGGCACCAAAGACAATCAATGTTGAAGCTTCCAAGCAGGAGATGGAAGAGATTCTGAAGATCATCAAGAAGAGTGATTATAATGTAGTTGAGCAGCTGGGGCAAACCCCCTCCAAGATTTCTATGTTATCACTGTTGTTGTGTTCAAAGGCCCATGCCAAGGCTCTGATTACCTTCCTGAAGGCGGCCCATGTGCCACAAGAGACATCAGTTGATCAGTTCACCGACTGTGTGGCCAACTTAACTGCTGATAATGGTTTGGGTTTCTCCGATGCTGATCTGACTGCTAAAGGGAAGAATCATAACGATGCCCTGTATGTCTCCATTGAATGCAGGGGCACTACTCTTGCACATGTGTTGGTTGACACGGGTTCCTCATTGAACGTCTTGCCCAAGAAAGCTCTAGACAGGTTGGATTGTGAAGGGTTGGAGCTAAAGCCAAGTAACGTTGTTGTCCAGGCCTTTGACGGGTCTAAAAGGATGGTACATGGTGAGGTTGATATCCCAATTAGAGTTGGTTCTCAGGTCTTCGATTCTACATTCTACGTGATGGATATTCGACCATCCTATTCTTGTTTGCTGGGTCGTCCATGGATCCATAAGGCCGGAGCTGTGACCTCCACACTGCATCAAAAGCTGAAATACCCGGTCAGAGGGAAGATTGTGACATTTCAGGGGGAGGAGGAGTATATGGTCAGTCACCTCAACTCGTTCCGGTACATAGAGATGGATGGGGAATTCACTGAGACTCTGTTCCAGCACTTTGAAGAGGTTCCTCAGACACTGGCATCAGCAGAGGCTGTGATTGAAGATTCTCCTTTGAAGATGGCTTCCTTAAAGGATGCACGGGCTGTTATTAAGAAGGGTGAGTACGCAAACTGGGGCCGACTTCCTGATTTCACTCAGAAGACTGACAGGTTTGGTTTGGGTTTCACTGCAGAAGCTCAGAAGGCTGTTCGTAGGGCAAGGATCGGAAGACCTCCTGTGTTCATCAGCAACTCGGGAGTAAATGCCATTGAGGATGACGTAGAGGAATCTGAATTAGACAGCTGGATCTACTCTACGATCAACGGTGGACCAAACAACTGGACAGCGAAAGACTTCGTCCCTATTAGTTTTGTGACTCAGTAATGAACTCCTTTGTTTTGAATTTGTAACAAACAATATTGTGAAACTTTATGGCCCGGTGTCTTACCCGGGGCATCGTGGCTTCATTTGTGAGGGCTTTTGTGTGTCATTTTCATATATCATTAATAAAAGCATTGGACGTTTTTTGCATTTCAGATCTTGCGCTTCTTGTCTTTCTTTATTATATATTGCAAAACAGCTATTTACACACTCACATATACAGGTCCCAATCCACTCTGGATCTCACTGGTAACGACTCTGCTACTGCCAGTTATGACTTCGAAAATCCGATCAACTTAGCCGAAGACGAAGGTGAAGATGATTGCGAAGTGCCTAGTGAGCTTGCAAGGCTGTTACTCCAGGAAGAGAGGGTCATTCAACCACATGAAGAGCTAGTGGAAACGGTAAATCTGGGTACTGAGACAAACAAGAAGGAAGTCAAGATCGGTGCAAATCTGGAGCTTAGTGTGAAACAACGGTTGATTCAGATGCTGCATGACTACGTGGAAATCTTTGCCTGGTCCTACGAAGATATGCCTGGGTTGGATACCGACATTGTGGTCCATCACCTGCCTACCAAGGAAGACTGCCCTCCGGTAAAACAGAAGGTTCGTCGTATGCGTCCAGCGATGTCCGAGAAAATCAAAGCTGAGGTTATGAAACAATTTGATGCCGGTTTTCTAGCAGTGACTTCTTACCCTCAGTGGGTTGCTAATGTGGTGCCAGTGCCAAAGAAAAATGGTAAGGTCAGAATGTGTGTTGACTACAGGGATTTGAACAGGGCGAGCCCTAAGGATGACTTCTCTCTGCCTCACATCGACGTTCTGGTTGACAACACTGCTCAGCATAAGGTATTCTCCTTCATGGACGATTTCTCCGGTTATAATCAAATCAAGATGGCTCCTGAAGACATGGAGAAGACCACCTTCGTCACTCAGTGGGGCACCTTTTGCTACAAGGTCATGCCTTTTGGGTTGAAAAATGCTGGGGCAACCTACCAACGTGCCATGGTTGCTTTGTTTCATGATATGATCCATCACGAGATTGAAGTATATGTCGATGATATGATTGCAAGGTCCCAAACTGAGGAGGAACACCTTGACCATTTACAGAAGCTGTTTGCCCGGTTGAAACTGTACAAGCTGAGATTAAACCCAAACAAGTGCACCTTTGGGGTGAGATCTGGGAAATTGCTAGGTTTCGTCGTAAGCGACAAAGGTATTCAAGTGGACCCTTCCAAAGTAAAAGCCATACAAGAAATGCCAGTTCCCAAGACAGAGAAAGAAGTCAGAGGCTTTCTAGGACGGTTGAACTATATTGCCCGATTCATCTCACACCTAACTGCTACTTGTGAACCAATCTTTAAGCTACTGAAGAAAGATCAAGTAGTGCGTTGGAACGATGAATGTCAGGCCGCTTTCGAAAGAATCAAAGAGTATCTCCAAGAGCCACCTATTCTTATGCCATCGGTTGAAGGGAGACCTCTAATCTTATACTTGACAGTACTGTACAACTCAATGGGATGTGTGCTGGGTCAGCATGACGAGTCTGGTCGAAAAGAGCATGCTATTTATTACCTTAGCAAAAAGTTTACCGACTGTGAGACCCAATACTCACTGCTCGAGAAAACTTGCTGCGCTTTGGTATGGGCTGCTCGCCGGCTAAGACAGTATATGTTGACTCACACTAATCTATTGATTTCAAAAATGGATCCAATCAAGTACATCTTTGAAAAGCCTGCCTTGTCCGAAAGAATAGCAAGATGGCAGATGATCTTGACTGAATATGATATCCAGTACACAACTCAAAAAGCGATCAAGGGAAGTGTGTTGGCAGACCATTTGGCACATCAGGCAGTGGATGATTACCAATCTATGAACTTTGAGTTTCCAGACGAGAATATCATGGTAGTGACGGATTGTGAAATACCTGGACCGGATGAAGGACCTGAGGAAGGATCCCGATGGTCTATGCACTTTGACGGAGCCTCAAATGCTTTGGGTAATGGCATTGGCGTTGTGATCATATCTCCTAAAGGCTCACATACTCCACTTACCGCCCGACTGTGTTTTAATTGCACCAACAACATGGCGGAGTATGAAGCATGCATCATGGGTCTTCGAGCTGCAATTGACCTAAGGATCAAGTTTCTGAGTGTCTTCGGAGATTCCGCTCTCGTGATCAGTCAGATCAAAGGCGAGTGGGATACGAAACACCCAAATCTTATTCCTTACAAGGAATATGTATTGACATTGCTTCCCCATTTTGAGGAGATAACCTTTGAACATTTCCCAAGAGAAGAAAATCAGTTGGCGGACGTGTTAGCTACGATGTCTTCTATGTTTAGAGTCAAATGGGACAACGAGGCTCCCCGGATCATTATTTGGAAAGTGGATGAACCTTCATATTGTTGTGATCTTGAGACCGAAGAGGTAACAGAAAAACCTTGGTATCATGAAGTAAAGAGGTACCTTGAAGCTCAAGAATACCCCGAGGGTGCATTTGTTAATGACAAGAAGTTTCTGAGAAGATTCGCGGCGAAATTCTTCCTCAGCAATGGCATTCTTTACAAACGTAACCATGATTCAACCTTACTGCGTTGTGTGGATAAGACTGAAGCAGAAAGGATCATGGCAGAGCTGCATGAAGGTACCTTCGGAACACATTCCAGTGGACATACCATGGCAAAGAAAATCCTTCGGGCAGGATATTACTGGTCCACAATGGAAGCCGACTGTTATCAGCATTATCGGACATGTCACAAGTGCCAGATCTATGCTGATAAGGTGCACATTCCTCCGATTCCTTTGAACGTCTTGATAGCATCTTGGCCTTTTGCAATGTGGGGCATTGATATGATCGGCGAGATCAGACCTACGGCTTCCAACGGGCATCGTTTCATCCTGGTAGCTATTGATTACTTTACGAAGTGGGTGGAAGCAGCTTCCTTTGCCACTGTAACCAAGAACGTCGTGGCACGGTTCATTTGGGACAACCTGATTTGTCGATACGGTGTACCAGAGAGGATCATTACGGATAATGGTACCAATCTTAACAACAAGATGATCACTGAGCTCTGCGAGCAATTCAAGATACAACACCACAACTCTTCTCCCTACCGACCGAAGATGAATGGGGCTGTAGAAGCAGCTAATAAGAACATTAAGAAGATTGTGCAGAAGATGACAGTGACCTACAAAGATTGGCATAAAATGTTACCATTTGCTCTTCATGGGTACCGTACCTCAGCAAGGACGTCAACAGGGGCAACACCCTATTCCTTGGTTTATGGCATGGAGGCAGTCCTACCCATTGAAGTTCAGATACCCTCTCTTCGGATCATGAAGGATGCAGGTTTGAGCGAAGATGACTGGATTCAGACCCGGCTTGATCAATTAAACCTAATCGACGAAAAGAGACTCACTGCCATTTGTCATGGTCAGACGTACCAAAAACGGATGATCAAGGCATTTAACAAGAAAGTCAGATGACAAGAGTATCAAGTCGGGGACCTGGTAATCAAACGCATCATTTTACCTCAAGGTGATCCCAGGGGCAAATGGACCCCTACGTACGAAGGGCCATTTGTGGTTAAGAACATCTTCTCAGGAGGAGCTATGATTCTAACCACCATGGATAGTGACGACCTCCCTACATCCTAAGAGCGTGGACATAGTCAAAAAGTACTACGCATAATCAAAGACCCGCTAGGTTGACTGGCCTAGGCAGAAATAAGGGCTTCCCGACGAACCAAAAGTGTTCGGGCAAAAATAAGGGATGAAAATGAAAAAATTTGTACACCTGGAAAGTCGAAAACCTGAAAAGGCGGCTTGGGTAAAAAAGGGTATCCCGGTGAACTGAAAACCCAAAAGGGCGGTCCAGGCAAAAATTAGGGATCAAAGCGTACGACTATGTCTCGTCATCTCGTCACTGGCCTACCAGAAGAAGACTTGTCATTTTGACCGAAAGATACCAAGCACCTCATAGGTGGGGATAATACTCGATCCACAGGGGCTCCGCAGGCACCTTCTCCCGCAGAAACAGGGGAAATAAAAATTGTCCAAACTGTACAGCTGCTCTGCTCACCAGGTACAAAGGTAGATTCAGCTGAAGAATATGGCTAAGATACCTTCACTCCCCGCAGGGTAAGACAGTAATGGAAGCTCTCCCCACTGAGACTTGCAACTATGAACGAATCAGCAATGCTCTCCTCAAGCAGAGTTGATCTACCATCAGTCCCGGAAAAGTTGGGCATCCCCAGAAGATCTTAATATTCCCCATCGGAGTATACAGATATTCCTCAACAAGCATCCCCGGCAGTCTTAATATTCCTCAACGAAATATAAGATTGTTGCCCGGCGGAATACAAGATACCCCCAGTGGATCTATTCCTAACGCAGTCTAAAAAGCTTCCCCACCAGAGCTGAATCATCTCCCCAGTAGATTTTGGAAGCTTGTCCCCTGCAGAGTGCAAATGTATCTCCCCAGCCATATTCAGAAGGTTATCCCCACAAGAGTCTAACTGGGTTATCCTCAGCGAAGTTCTTTCTATCCCCAATGGAGTTCATCATCAAAATCCCCAATGGAGCTTATCAACGGAGTCCCTAGCGGAGTTATCGTTAAAATCTCAGTAGAACATCTCTTCCCCACAGAGTAATTCCCCGCAGAGTAATCTCTTCATCAAGTTTATTCCCCAACGGAGTCATCTTCTCCTACAGGTTTATTCACACAATCATCTTCGTTCATCATCCCCAGCGGAAACGAAGAATTCAACATCATTCTCCAGCAGCTATCCGGGATTTATTTTCCCCGGCTAAAACATCACATTTTCATACATCATGATACATGCACATACGCATCATATCATACAACCTCATTTATGTTGAGAACATCATTGCCTGATCCATATCATGCATGACATATGACTGACCTTTACCTTTCAGGAAAGATGCAGTCAAATTCTCAGCTATGTCAATGGAGACAAAACCAGTTAAATCGATTCCTAAAGATTTTTCTGATGCTAATCCAGTCAAAGGAGACAAATCTAGTCAAAGGAGACAAATCCAGTCAAAGGAGACAAATCTAGTAAAAGGAGACAAATCCAGTCAAAGGAGACAAAGCCAGTCAATGGAGACAAAATCAGTTAAATCGATTCCTAAAGATTTTTCTGAGGCGAAGCCAGTCAATGGAGACAAAATCAGTTAAATCGATTCCTAAAGATTTTTCTGAGATGAAGCCAGTCAATGGAGACAACCCATCAATAGAGACAACTCGTCAATAGAGACAACCCGTCAATAGAGACAACCCGTCAATGAAGACAACCTGTCAATGAAGACAACCTGTCAACAAAGACAAAACTACCTACCAACAACCTCCAGGTGGCATCTATAAGCCCATCCTCCTATCCATCATCTCTCCAAATGGCGTCTGTAAGCCCATTCCCGACATCACATTGCTGATACTACACCATGCGAGTGCAAATTTCTGGGCACTTTAGTGTTCAATCATCTTCCAACTTCGGATCACGAAAGGCACGCCAGCCAATCTACATCCTCAGGTTTAAAAAGATTGAACAGGGGCAACTGTTGTACCCCAAAATTTGCCCTCCCATATTCTTCAAGGTTTGTCAAGAATCATCTTCAAATGGTTCAAGATTGCTCAAGAGATTGTACAGTCAAACCACCTCCTAAGCCAACTGAAATTAGGGTTTTGGTTCTTTCAAGGAATTTGGGGTTTTCAATGGTTCAATCAAGTCTCATAGGCCTATATACATTCTCAAGCATCTATATACCAAGTTTCAAGACTCACAGTGCCAATTTGCACAGTCAAAAGCTCCATTTGATCCACAGTCAACTACAAGGGCAAAATGGTCATTTTGTAGTCAAAAGTCAGAATTTTTGGTCAACATCTTATTTTGAGTTCACAATCATCATTTGATCAAGTCTTGATCATGATTCCACAAGAATAGCTCAAAAATCATCAAGATGCAAAAAAGTTACTATTTTTGGACAGCAAAAAAGTCAACTGTATCTTGACCAGGGCATAACTTTTTCATGGTTTGTCAGAAAAATTCCATCCAATGCTCATTTTGAAGGGGATGAAATTTCCTACAATCCATCTTCACACTACAAGTTCAAGAAATTCTCTCAAAAGAAGTTACCAATTTTTACATTATAGGTCAATTTCAAAAGTCAACAAATGTACACTTTGAGTCAAAGGCTATAACTTGAGATTGGTAAATCCAAATGACATGGGACCAACGGCATTGGTTAGAGGACTTCAAGAGCTTTCCAAAATGTCCAAGAACATGGTCATATGATCAAAATTGAGCAAGTTGTGCATTGGAGAAGTTGGGAAATTTTCATGAATTTGCAAAAGTCAACTTTGCTCAAAACACCTTATTTTTGCTAATGGGCCTCAAATTTCTTCTTGAAACTTCATCCATGACCTATGCACGACCCATCAAGATTAATTGGATTTATTTTCTTATTTTTATTGATTAATTGGATTTTTAATTAATATTAATTTATTTAATCAATTTAAATCATAAGAAAATACAAGATTTGGTTTTTAAATCTTTTTGTGAAGCAAATATGACCTAAACATGCTGGCAAATCCGTGCACAAAGTCAAAGATACAAAAAATCCAAAATTGGCAACTTTGTTCAATCATGAAAATCAAGGATATTTGATTTTTCAATCAAGGATTCAATCATCAATGCAATGGATATTGGCCCAAGTTTTTGACCTAATTTGTTTCCCTTATACATAAGCAAGCTAACCCTGACCTAAAGGACGTGAAAAAGCTGCAGAAAAGACCCTGTCCAATTCAAGAATTTCCAAGAAAATGTAAAACCTGATTTTTGCATTCTAGGTCGATTCAAGGGTTTTTGTTGATTCTAATACATTGCAGGAGGTCCCAGGAACGTTTTGCAATCCAATTCAGGCATCAAAGCTTAAAGAATCAAGGAATACAGAACCACGATTTGCACTTATATTTCATAATTGTATATCCTAATTCATGCATAGTTAACATGTTTTTGTGATCGATTTGTGTTGCTAGGAACCATACGAAGCTAATGGTATAATTTAATTGAACTGAAACGCCCTGAATCATGAGATGCCATGATCAAAATTCTAGGGTTCTTGAGCTTTCAATTAGGGCTTTCTAAACCAGGCAAAATTAGGACTTATGAGATACATGACTGAACTCGTGTGGCCAAGACGAACAAGCCCAATACCTCGCGAAATATTTATATGCACTGTGCTTCTAATCGCTATTTTTCGTGCAGATGAATAGTGGAGGTTAAAAACTCCCGATATCTAATGTTAATTATACAGAAAAACAAAGAAGACGATGATCTGTTATCACGTGGTTGGCCAGTTTGAAAAAGCGCGCATTTTGTTTTATTTTACAGCATATGGATTAATTTCCCAATATAATAATTGCTCCTTATTCTATTAACAATTGAAGCAGGTGGTTGAGTGGTAAACGTGTTGATCTGGAAGCCTTGGGACCTGGGTTCGAATCCCAGGTCCCCCAAAACATTTATTTCCTTTTTCTTTGTATGTTCACATGCAGGTTTCAAAGTGAGGTCCATCATACACCTCCAATTTCCAGGCGCCAGGTGTCTCCAAGCCTGGATCCAATGGCCAAAATTGAAGGACCACCATAGTCCTTAGTCAACAAGCGTGTGGATATCCCAGAAAGTCAAACAGGCTTGAGCATTATTGGGCTTCAGAATTCCAGAAACACCTCCTCTTTGGGCCCATCACCCCCTGGGTTCATTCTTTTTTTCTTTTATATTTTTTCATTTTAATTGTTTTTATTATTTATTATTATTATTATTATTTAATTAACCAAATTAATTTTTCATAATAAAACCAAAAAACTAAAAATAATATTATTTTTATTATTTATTAAAATTCATTTCACCCTTTTATTATTTTTGTAAATAAATATAATTAACTAATTTAGTTTAATTAGGATAATTCTAACTTTTTTTTTGCAATAATTTAAAATCAACATAGGATTAGGGTTCTTGACAATTTTAATCATCTTTCTTTTTATTTCCTTAAAACATAAAAAACTCAAAAAAAATATATCTTTCTTTTATTTAATTAATTAATTAGCCTAGGTTTAATTTAATTAAATGCAAAATAACACAAATTTTTTCTTTCTTTCTAAAAAAAAGGGTTAAAACCCTAAAGACTTCTCCGATTTAATTTTTCTCGCGCTTGTTTATTTTATTCATATTTTTATTCAATTATGTAATTGTTGCGAGGATGTAATAGCTTTAATTAGGATCTTTTTATCGCTTTTATTTAATTTCCCGCAATTTACTTTTTCAAGGGTTTGTTTTTGGCGATGTAAATACCCGACGCCTTGTAATAGTTTAGTTTTATTTTCCGCAACTATTAACTGCTAGATGTATGCTAACTAGGCTATGCATGTCAAGATCTATCTGAAAATTAAAATCAATTGTAGCTCACTATAACCTGTACAAAGATAACATAATTGAAACCTGACACACTCGCACATGCCACTCCTAGGGTACGCCTCACTTGGTTGCCTCGACGTGGTCATTGAGTATAGGGTGTTTTAGAGGTCGCCCTCCTGTCTAAAGATCAAAAGTTGCCTCAGAACGGTTGCCTCGATAAAAAATGATCTTGGACATTAGGGTTACCGCTAAGGCGTCCTACCATTGCTTTAGTGACCACATGTCCCTAAAATCGAATTTACCCGAAAAACTCCAACGACGGTGCTGCCTACTTCTCAATAGTGGGATAGTACTGTCTAAAGGACATTTATACAACTTAATTTCTTTTGAGTAGGTAGAGGTTCTCAGGTACTTGCTCTTTCAAAACAAAAATACTTTTCGCACCTACACTTTTCTGAAAAAAGTTTTCAAACAACACTTCATACACTCTTGAGGACAGACACAAGAGTTAAATTGAAGTTTTCAAACAAACTTTTTCAAAACCCACAAACACAAGAAAAGCAAAACCTTTTGAAAACATAGTGAGCAAGTACCTAAGAGCCCGTGGATAACCACAGATAGAAAGGGTGCTAACACCTTCCCTTTCTATAATCTACCTCCCGAACCCGAGAAACATCTCGAAAAGGAATTTTGCTGTGCTTTTGTCCTTTCCTTGTTGGAGAAAATAAAAGACGGTGGCGACTCTTGCTTACCGCGACATTTTGCTAAACGCAAACGCGAACCAGCATTCCAAAACAGTCAGTTCTATTTCCACTGATCACAGTATGTCACCGTCATCTTCTGTATGATCTTCTTGATGTCTTGTTAGCAGCTTCAACAGCGCCATTCATCTTCAACCGATAGGGGGAAGAGTTATGATGTTGTATCTTGAATTGCTTACAGAGTTCGGTGATCATCGTGTTATTGAGATTCGTACCATTGTCAGTGATAGTTATCTCTGGCACACTATACCGACAGACCAGGTTATGCTTGATAAATCGCGCCACAACATTCTTGGTAACGGTAGCAAAAGAGGTCGCTTCAACCCACTTCGTGAAGTAATCAATGGCCACCGGGATGAAATGATGCCCATTGGAAGCGGTGGGTCTAATCTCTCTGATCATGTCAATGCCCCACATTGCAAAGGGCCACTGAGCCATCAAGACATTCAAAGGAACCGGAGGCACATGCACCTTATCAGCATAGATTTGGCACTTATGACAAGTTCGGGAGTGCTGATAACAATCTGCTTCCATAGTGGACCAATATTATCCTGCCCGTAGGATCTTCTTAGCCATGTGTGGTACGGTGGAAGAACTGACTGTTTTTTGGAATGCTGGTTTGTGTTTTGCGTTTGTGTTCGCAAAATGTCGCAGTAAGCAAGAGTCGCCACCGACTTTTATTTTATCCAACAAGGAAAGGAAAAAAAGCACAGAAAAATTCCTTTTTCGAGATTTTCTGAGTACGAGGGGTAGATTATAGAAAGGGAAGGTATTAGCACACTTTTTATCCGTAGTTATCTACGGGCTCTTAGGTACTTGCTCATCATTTTCAGAATTGTTTTCTTTATGTTTGTGGGCTTTGAAAAGTTTTTGTTTTGACTCCGATTTAACTCTTGCATCTATCTTCAAGAGTGTGATGAAGTGTTTTTGAAAATTTGTTTGTAAAAGAGTGTAAGTGTGAAAAGAGTTTTGTTTTGGATGAGCAAGTGTTGCACCCCAAAATTTGCCCTCCCATGTTTTCCAAAGTCTTCCCCCTACATGGTTGACCAGAAACCCTTGCCTAAGGAAAAAGAAATTTTTTGGGTGTTACTTTAAGTACCTTTCGATTGGTACTCTGAAAGACCTTTCAATTGGTATTATGAAGGAGCATTTCAATTGGCATTATGTCAAGGCCTTCGATTTGCATTCTGAAAGACCCTTCGATTGGTGTTCTGAAGGAGCATTTCGATTGGCATTATGTCAAGGCCTTCGATTTGCATTCTGAAAGACCCTTCGATTGGTGTTCTGAAGGAGCCTTTCGATTGGCATTCTGGACAAGCACTTCGATTTGCATTCTGAAAGACCCTTCGATTGGTGTTCTGAAGGAGCCTTTCGATTGGCATTCTGGACAAGCACTTCGATTGGCATTATGGACAAATATTTCGATTGGCATTCTGGACAAGCCTTTCGATTGGCATTCTGGACAAGCACTTCGATTTTCATTCTGAAAGACCCTTCGATTGGTGTTCTGAAGGAGCCTTTTGATTGGCATTCTAGACAAGCACTTCGATTGGCATTATGGACAAGTACTTCGATTGGCATTGTGTCAAGGCTTTCGATTGGGATTCTGAAAGACCTTTTCGTTTGGCACCCTGGGCCAAGCCTTTCAATTGGCATGTCAAGGGATCCTTCGATTAGCATGAACAACACCTTTCGATTGGCCTGTTAACAAAGCCTTTCGACTGGCCTGTTGTGATCGGTGGATCTGGAACTGACTGTTTTTTAGCTGGTTTCGTGAAATGTCGCGGTAAGCAAGAGTCGCCACCGTCTTTTATTTTCTCCAACATGGACAGGACAAAAGCACAGCAAAATTCCTTATGAGATAGTTTCTCGGTTCGGGAGGTAGATTTATAGAAAGGGAAGGTGTTAGCACCCTTTCTATCCATGGTTATCCATGGGCTCTTAGATACTTGCTCATTTGTGTTTTCAAAATGTTTGCTTTTCAAAATGTGAGTGGGCTTTGAAAAAGTTTCTTTGAAAGATTTCTGAATAACTCTTGTATCTGTCCTCAAGAGTGTTTGAAAAATTTGTTTTGAAAGCTTTTGAAAGTGTAAGGTGTGAAAATTATTTTTGTTTGTTTTTGAAAAGAGCAAGTATCCATGAGTCATCTACCTACCCTAAGGAATTAAGCTGTGTAAGTGTCCTTTAGGTAGTGCCATCCCACCATTGAGGGGTAGGTAGCACCACCGTTGGAGGTGTTCGGGTCAATTCGATTTTAGGGATAGTGTGGTCACCGAAGCAACAGTTAGGACACCTTAGAAGCTACCCTTATGTCCTTGATCCTTTTTTAATCCGAGGCAACCGTTTCGAGGCAACTGTTTCGAGGCAACTGGATCATGGACATAAGGACCGCTAAGACGTCCTATACTTGACGACCACAATTCGAGCTTGTAGGGACAGTGTGGTCACCAGAGCAACAGTAGGACACCTTAGAAGCTACCCTTATGCCATGTTCATGGACATAAGGACTTACTAAAACGTCCTGTACTCGACGACCACGTTTCGAGGGCAACAAGTGAGGCGTACCCTAGAAGTGGTGTGTGTATTTGTGTGTTGTATTCATGTTATGTTTGTCTTTGTAATTATTGAGCTACGAGTTGTTTTTATTTACATACATTCTTTCATGCAAGTTTAGCAGTTAAGGGATGCAGAAAGTAAATTGCGGAAAAATAAATCCTACGCTATTACAAGGCGCAGGTCTATACATCGCCAAAAATTACAAAGACCCGTTTTTTAGTAAATAAGTACGGAAATTAAATAAAGCGATAAACCTATTTAACTATTACATTCTTGAAGGCAATTACATAATAATCAAATAAAGTAAATGCACGCGAATAAAATAATCGGGAACGTTTAAGGGTGTTGACCCTTTTTTAGAAAAGAAATTGATTTTTTTGGCTTTTTTATGATTAAAGTGAAATTAAAACTAACTAATGGCTAATTAATTAATTTAATTAAAAGAAAATATTTTTTTTGTTTTTATGTTTTTTTTTGTTTTATGAAATAAAATAAAAAGAAATAAAACTAAAAGTTAATTTTTCCTAATTCTAAACCTATTTTAATTATTTAAGAAAAGAAATTGAAATTGCCTAATTAAACTATTTATTTGTTAATATTTTATTTACAAAATAATATAATAATAATAATAATGATGTTAGTTCTATTTTTTTGATTTTTATGAAAATGTTAGTTGGTTAATTAATTGTTAATAATAAATAAATAAAATAAAGCAAGTAAATAAATAAAAAAAGTCAAAACAAAGTAAAAAGAAGAGCAAAAACCCAAGGGGTGTGGGCTGAAATGGAGGGTGTATTCAGAGGGTGTCCAATTCTCAGCATCGATGGAGAGGTTGCCGGTGGCTGTTGAGAAGGCTGTTGTATGGTCGCGGTGCTGCTGTGAGTGACTCGGTCTCTCAAGGAGTTTTTTTTCTTCTTTCCTATTCTTTCTGCAAAATGAAACAGCAATTCTTGTGAATTTTTGAATTTTGCGGCGGATTTGATTTGCTCTCGTCTTCCATATTTCCTGGAAAAAAACTTCGTACAAATTGTTAAATGAATCTATGTAATGTGTTATTAAAAGGGTAATGATTTTCAAGAAAAGATACAAGTTGCATATGTTAAGGTTTGAAGGTTAGATTGAAGTGATATGTGTAATGAATGAGAATTATACAGTGAATAGAAACTGTGGTGAAAATTCAGCCTTTTCTATGTACAAGACTATTGGAGAAATTGGTGAAAAAGGGTAAATAAAAAATTTAGAAATCGGAAAAAGATGTATTAGAATGTGGATTTGTGATCGAATTTCTTTTGAATTTTTTGGAATTGGTTTGACCGTTTGAGAGATGCTTGAATTGCACTGGAAGGTTGAAAACAGTTTTCACTTTTTTGCTTGGATTTTTGAATTTGGTTCTTGCTGCCTCTGAGTTCTCTAGGTTGTGAATTGCATATGGAATGCTTGCATATATGTTATGTAATGAGTATCCATCCAAATAATGGTCATTGAAGCCTTGCATTGAAGTTCTTGATTTCCTCCATAACCAATATTGAAACAACTTGCCTTTTGTGTCAAAATTTGAATTTCTATGCCCATAATAGGCCTTGCACGAATTTGGAAGGTATTTCAAGGTGATTCAAAGCTATTCAACACAAAATATATCCCTCCATTAATTTCTTTGATTTTTATTTGAATTTTAAAGATTTAAAATGAATTAAATCAAATAAAATTAAATAAAAATGGAAAATTTAATTTTAAATCTTGAAATAAATTGTGGGACACGTGGGAGGCATGTCCAAGCTGAAACAAGTGGAAAAAGTGGGCCCCTTTTGTCAAAAATGAAGTTTCAAGGATAATTGACTTTGGCCATTTCACAAAAATTTCCCAACTTCTCCAATGCATATCTTGCTCAATTTTGAAGCTATGAACATGTTCTTGGACATTTTGGAAAGGTCTTGAAGTCCTCTAACCAATGCCTTTGGTCCCATGTCATTTTGATTTACCAATCTCAAGTTATGGTCTTTGACTTAAAGTGCCCTTTTGTTGACTTTTGAAAATGACCTATAATGTTGAAATTGATAACTTTTTGTGAGAGCATTTCTTGGACTTGGAATGTGAAGATGAGTTGTAGGAAATGTCTTCCCCTTCAAGATGAGCATTGGATGGGATTTTTCTGATGAACCATGAAAAAGTTATGCCTTGGTCAAGTTACAATTGACTTTTCAGCTGTCCAAAAATAGAAACTTTTGACACCTTGATGATTTTTGAGCCATTCTTGTGAAATCATGGTCAAGACTTGACCAAATGATGATTGTGGCTTCAAAATAAGATGTTGACCAAAACTTTTGACTTTTGACTGCCAAATGACCATTTTGCCCCTACAGTTGACTGTGGAGCAATTAGGGTTTTTGACTGTGCAACTTGACCTTGTGAGCCTTGAAACTTGACATGTAGGTGCTTGACAATGTGTATAGGCATGTGGGACATGATTGAGCCCTTGGAAACCTCAACTTCCTTGCAAGAATCAAAACCCTAATTTGACTGGCTTAGGAGAGTGGTTGACTGTGCAGCCCTTGAGTAGACTTTGAACCCTTTGAGGCAAAACTTTGAAGATTATGGGAGGGCAAATTTTGGGGTACAACAGTTGCCCATGTTTAATCTTCTTAGACCTGAGGATGTAGATTGGCTTGTGTGCCTTTCGCGATCCGAGGGTGGAAGATGATTGAACACTAGAGTGCCCAGAAATTTGCACTCACATAGTAGAATATCAGCAGTGTGATGTCGGGAATGGGCTTACAAATGCCATTTGGAGAGATGATGGATGGGAGGATGGGCTTAAAGATGCCATCTGAAAGTGTGACAGAACCTTGTCGGGAATGGGCTTATAGATGCCATTTGGAAAGATGGTGGATAGGTGAATCTGAATAAGAAATAGAATAGCTTTCGTGTCTGAAGCATATCTAGTCTGTGTCTAATTGCTGACGTCTGAATAAAGGGTAGAATGACCGCCGTGTCTGGGGTATATCCATACTGCATGAGTAACAGAATGTCATACGAATCTGGATCGTATCTAGACTGAACAATAGAAGAGCATCCGGGATGGAGCATCTCTAAGTTGTCTTTTAGAAGTTTGAATCTGAATAAGCAATAGAACGGTGTTCAGATCTGGAGCATCTCTAGGCTATATCTGAAAGGGAATCTGAATAAGTATCAGAATGTCACCATGCCTGGGTCACATCTAAACTATCTCTAGAAGGAGTCTTGAATAAGCAAAGGAACATCATCCATATCTGGAGCATTTCCAAGCTATCTCTGAAAGGAAATCTGGAATAAGTATCAGAACGTCGCCATGCCTGGGTCACATCTGAACTATATCTAGAAGGAGTCTTGAATAAGCAAAAGAACAACATCCATATCTGGAGCATTTCCAAGCTATCTCTGAAAGGAAATCTGGAATAAGTATCAGAACGTCGCCATGCTTGGGTCACATCTGAACTATATCTAGAAGGAGTCTTGAATAAGCAAAAGAACAACATCCATATCTGGAGCATTTCCAAGCTATCTCTGAAAGGAAATCTGGAATAAGTATCAGAACGTCGCCATGCCTGGGTCACATCTGAACTATATCTAGAAGGAGTCTTGAATAAGCAAAAGAACAGCATCCATATCTGGAGCATTTCCAAGCTATCTCTGAAAGGAAATCTGGAATAAGTATCAGAACGTCGCCATGCCTGGGTCACATCTGAACTATATCTAG
This sequence comes from Vicia faba, assembly GCA_948472305.1. NCBI lineage: Eukaryota > Viridiplantae > Streptophyta > Magnoliopsida > Fabales > Fabaceae > Vicia > Vicia faba. The sequence goes on from OX451740.1 coordinate 253,104,617, forward strand.
AAGGAGTCTTGAATAAGCAAAAGAACAGCATCCATATCTGGAGCATTTCTAAGCCATCTCTGAAAGGAAATCTGGAATAAGTATCAGAACGTCGCCATGCCTAGGTCACATCTGAACTATATCTAGAAGGAGTCTTGAATAAGCAAAAGAACAGCATCCATATCTGGAGCATTTCCAAGTTATCTCTGAAAGGAAATCTGAAATAAGTATCAGAACGTCGCCATGCCTGGGTCACATCTGAACTATATCTAGAAGGAGTCTTGAATAAGCAAAAGAACAACATCCATATCTGGAGCATTTCTAAGCTATCTCTGAAAGGAAATCTGGAATAAGTATCAGAACGTCGCCATGCCTGGGTCACATCTGAACTATATCTAGAAGGAGTCTTGAATAAGCAAAAGAACAACATCCATATTTGGAGCATTTCCAAGCTATCTCTGAAAGGAAATCTGGAATAAGTATCAGAACGTCACCATGCCTGGGTCACATCTGAACTATATCTAGAAGGAGTCTTGAATAAGCAAAAGAACAGCATCCATATCTGGAGCATTTCTAAACTATCTCTGAAAGGAAATCTGGAATAAGTATCAGAACGTCGCCATGCCTGGGTCACATCTGAACTATATCTAGAAGGAGTCTTGAATAAGCAAAAGAACAGCATCCATATCTGGAGCATTTCTAAGCTATCTCTGAAAGGAAATCTGGAATAAGTATCAGAACATCGCCATGCCTGGGTTACATCTGAACTATATCTAGAAGGAGTCTTAAATAAGCAAAAGAACAGCATCCATATCTGGAGCATTTCCAAGCTATCTCTGAAAGGAAATCTGGAATAAGTATCAGAACGTCGCCATGCCTGGGTCACATCTGAACCATATCTAGAAAGAATCTCTGAATAAACAATAGAATAGCATCCGTGGTTGGAGCATCTCTAAGTTATCTCTGAAAAGAAACCCTGAATAAGCAACAGAATAACGTCCATCTGGAGCATATCTGAACTATTTCTGAACAAGTAACTCTGAACAAGCAACAAAATAGCGTCCATCTGGAGAATTTCTAGCTATCTCTTTAATCTCTTTAATGTAGATATGCCCTGGCTAGATACAGGTATCAAATCCATAATCAATCGCTCACAGATATGCCCTGGCTAGATGCAGGTATCGAACCTGGAATTGCAACAGTCGATAGTAATCGTCTTTGGATTGACCTTTTTCCTGAAAAAGGCAAAACATCAGTTGTGCAATGCATGATGTCATGATGTTCTCAGGGAGAAATGAGATTGTGTGATATGATGCGTATGTGCATGCATTGTGTATGTAAGCAAGATGTATGAAAAGTGATATGTTTATGAATGTATTTTCGTCTAGGAAAATAAATCCTTGACGAATGCTGGGAAATTGAATCCTGGGCTGATGTTGGGGAGTGAAGTTCTTGGTTTCCACTGGGGGTGATGGTTGCAAGAATAAATCGATAGGAGAAGATGACTCTGTTGGGGAATAAACTTGGCGAAGAGATTACTCTGCGGGGAATACTCTGTGGGTAAGGGATACTTCGCTGAGAATTTGATGATAACTCCGCTGAGGGATACCGTTGATAAGCTTTGTTGAGGGAATTGATGAACTCCGCTGGGGGGTAGGAAGAAACTTCGCCGAGGACGATCTTTCCGTGGTCATTAGCTGAGGATAACCCAGTTATAAGCCCTGGTGGGGAATAACCTTTGGATAAAGCCGGGGAGACGCGTTCGTGCTCTGCAGGGGATAAGCTTCCAGAATCTACTGGGGATAAGCTTCCTACTGGGGTGTCTTCCGCCGGGGAACAATCTTATCTTAAGACTTCCGGGGATGCTTGCTTAGGAACATCTGTATACTCCGCTGGGGAATATTGAGATTTTCTGGGGATACCCAACTTTCTTAAGGCTGACAGTAGACTAACTCTGCTTGGGGGAGAGTGTTGCTTACTTGCTTGGGATACTGTGCCTTGTTAGGGTTGATTGGAGACCAACTGCTTGGGGGAGAATTATTGAATCTTATCTTACTATGGGAGTGAAGGTATCTTGCGCCTGGAGGACAGAGCAGTTTGTACAGTTAGACGATTCTTATTGCCCCAGTTTCTGCGGGAGAAGAAGGCCTATGAGGTGCTTGATGACTTCCAATTTGACAGATCTTCTTCTGGTAGGAAAGTGACGAGAAGACAGGACATAGTCGTACGCTTTGATCCATAACTTTTGCCTAGACCGCCCTTTCGGGTTTTCAGTCCAACGGGATACCCATTTTTGCCCAAGCCGCCTTTTCAGGTTTTCGACTTGCCGGGTGTACAGATTTTTCATTTTCGTCCCTTATTTTTGCCCGAACCCTTTTGGTTCGCCGGGAAGCCCTTATTTTTGCCTAGGTGTGTCAACCTAGCGGGTCTTTGCTTATGCGTAGTGTTTTTTTTTCCGACTATGTCCGTGCTCTCAGGATGCAGGGAGTTGTCACTGTCAGTAGTGCAGTGTTACCATGCCACCAGAAGATCTTCGTTTGATCGTCCAATGCCCCAAGTGATCCAGATGGAGATTTGCCCCAAGCTGGTTGGCCTTTTGAGAGATTCTTCGAATCTTAACCTAACTGCCCCAGATGATGGACAATGATCATGTCGTGCCCCTTGATTGGGGGTGCTTTTGTTCATTTAGACATTCGTCGTGCGAACTTCTATTCTGTTTAGACAAAATAGTCATATGCAAACAATGTTATATTAAGAATGCAACACTTATGTCTGTCTTGAAATTTTTGAAAATGCATTTTCAGTAAAACAAGCAAATTTTGTAAAATGTGATGTCAACTCAGTATTTTACCGCAAGCCTTAAGGAGTCAGGATACCTTTGTAACAATATGCTTTCGAATTAACCCATGCTTCAGCTAGGACTTTTAAGGGTTATAATGTGGCATGGTTCACGGTTTAAGAAACAAAGGATAAAGGCTCAAATTATATTTGTACCCACCCGCTCTTCGTGATGTTCTTCAAACCTAAACTCAGCTGATCGTGCGTTAGACCTTGTTTGAGTCTTTGTCCTGATGTTCCAATGATGGTTCGGATATTGACAGTTTATTTTGAATAGGCAGTCATTTTTTTTGTCGAGGGTTTGTAGGACCTCTTTCTTTTTTTTTGATTTTGTTATCCCTATTTTGCCTGAACTGTTCCTTTTTGTATTTACATTCAGCGGGATGCCCCAGTTTTGTAAGTCTCCTTCATAGGTTTTGACTTATTGGGCTTTTTTTTGTTGAAAGATAATGACTGTCTGTCTTAATGATTATTCGGAACCATCACTGTCTTTTGCTTTGGAAGGACTCCTTTGATGTCATTCATTGTGCACTTGGATCAACTGAGAGAACTACCCTGCCCCAGGTTATGATTAAGGGTTTTAATTTTTCATGAAAAGAAAAAAAAACTCCTACTTCTTTGGCTCGAAGGGGTTGACGAGGGATTATCTTCCTTATAACTCCAGTGTTTAGGAATTGAAACAATGCCTGTACCTCATCAGCGGGGTCTGCTCAAAAGCATACTGTAGATCGTGGTATCGTTTTCGTCATCCTCCCTCAAGAGGCTTAGAATTATTAATTGAGAGTTGACATCAAAAAATGAAAGCAGTTTGAATACAGCGAATGCGAATATATTGATTCAAAACAGACATATTCGATGCATTGATAACGTAAAAGAGTTTGACATGAACAAATGTTTGAACAATTAAAGAAAAATACAACTTGAAAATTCTAATGAACAAAAGACATTCTCGATGATTTGGTGTAGGATCAGTGTTCAAACTTGACCTCATTGGCATCAATCAAGTCTTGGATCTTGTTCTTCAAGGTCCAACAGTCGTCGGTGTCATGTCCAGGACTGTCAGAATGGTAGGCACATCTCACACCCGGGTTGTACTTGGAAGAGGAAGTATCGGGATTTTGAGGAGGATCCTTTAGTGTGATCAGTTTTGTCTTCAGCAATTGTTGTAATGCCTGAGACAAAGACATGTTGATGTCAGTATACTTCCTATCTTGATAATTTATCCTACGCCTATTGCTCTTTCTTAGTTGAACGGGCGTGGGATCAGAGATCTGGATTGCCCCTACATCATGACGACCCTTTTTACCATGTATAGCATTGGACTCTTTCTTCCCACTGTGGGGCTTTTTCTGAGCATCAACAGGTGCGGTTTCTTGAATCTTCCCTGACTTGATACCAACTTCAATTCTCTCCCCAGTCAAGATAAGATCTGTGAACCCAGCAGAAGAATTCCCAATCAGATGGTTGTAGAATGGACCAGACAAAGTTCCCAAGAACATGTCAACGAGCTCACGGTCAGTCAGAGGTGGTTGTACCATTCCAGCAAGGTCTCTCCATTTTTGGGCGTACTCATTAAAACCTTCACCTGTCCCCAGTGACATACCCTGGAGTTGGGTACGCGTAGGAGCGAGGTCGGCATTATACTGATACTGCTTATAAAAAGCAGTTGCCAAGTCCTCCTAGTTACGAATACTGGTTCCATCCAGCTGATAGAACCATTCGAGCTGAGTCCCTGAAAGACTCTCCTGGAAGAAATGGATCCATAGATTCTTGTCTGCCGTGTAGGGCTGGATCTTCCTTGCGTATGAACGGAGGTACAACTTAGGACAAGAGGCCCCGTCGTATTTTGCAAAGGCAGGTGCCTTGAACTTGTGAGGGATCACCACCCCAGAAGATAAGCCTAGGTCTCCGAAGTCCAACCCGGGCACCTGTTGAATCTCCATGGCATTTAGACGGTCCTCTAGTTGCTTATACCTGTCCTCAACTGGAGGGTACTGCTCATCATTGTAATCCGTCTCGGTGTCGGAGACCAATGGACTAGGAACCCTTCCCTCTTGGTGACTGCCTTCCCCAACAGATGGAGTAGTCCGCTCAGCTTCATTCTGCAGTGTATTCCCAGATCTGCGTCTAGGGTTGAACAAAACAGTCCTCTTCTTCTTCTTTTTCAAGAACAGAGTCTTCAATTCATGTTGTCCTTGTGCTAAGCCCATGACCAGCTCCTGGAACTGGGCGTTCTGGGCCTGGAGGGCCTTGATAGCTTGTCCATTGGATGACTCAGGATTCATGATGACTGCTGAAATAAACAGCGAAGAAGGTAAGCAACCTGCAAAAAGTGTACCTGTAATGCAATGATATGTATGATATGCATGCAATGTTTTCAAGGACCTCACGGGAAAAACAAAGAAACTTGTTAGAATTTGAATCCGGTGGCTTTGATTGAAGGAACTGCATATTGTTGAGAGTCCTTCTTCAAGAGTCAAGGCTCACCATATCGAGTGGGTCATAGCCTCTGACAACCTTGGCTAGAGGAAAATAAATCCTCTTTGCCCCTTGCTAGACGTTTGATTCATCATGACCTGCATCACAAGCCCTTGAGATCCTTGAAATGGATTAGTTTTTATGCAGGATGTATGCAATGGTATGATGTTATGCTATGCATGGGGTAATGTAGGTAAACCCTGTTATGAGTCCCAATTAGGGACTGTAAACAAACCCTGCAAGAAACTCATGGGTCAGATAACAAGCATGCAAGTAGTCAAGTTTTAAGGCACACAAGTCATACCACAACCCTTAGAGTTTAGGCCAGCATGAGGTCTAGGTATTACCCTCTTTCAGTTTTTTGGTTAGGACCTGTCCTATCAGAAGTAACCGGGTTCTAGAGGATCCCAATATCACTGACTACCCTCAATCGGTCATAACTCTAGCATCGCAACCTTTTCTTGCGGCCAGAACCATCACGAGAGTTTAGCCTCAATGGGCGTAGCATAATGCTACTGTTCTATTGGCCAAGTTGGGTCATTTAAGGTTCTAAGGTCGGTTGGTGCTTAATGACTCCTCAGAAGACCCATATTCTCCTCGTTGCAACACAAGGGATATCGGTACAGACCAAGGTGCCACACCAATGTAGCCACTGTTTCACCCATGTCGGTCTACGCCGGACAGGTCCCTCACAGCTTATGCTACCTAACAGGGTATCCCCAGATCCGGGTTAGGATCTATGTAACTCCGATGCAACCCACAATAATAAAGCAAACAAAGCACAATAATTGAAAACACAGTTATGAACTATCCTAAGGTACACCTCACTTTTAATCTCCCCAGCAGAGTCGCCAGTTCTGTGATCGGTGGATCTGGAACTGACTGTTTTTTAGTTGGTTTCGCGAAATGTCGCGGTAAGCAAGAGTTGCCACCGTATTTTATTTTCTCCAACATGGACAGGACAAAAGCACATCAAAATTCCTTATGAGATAGTTTCTCGGTTCGGGAGGTAGATTTATAGAAAGGGAAGGTGTTAGCACCCTTTCTATCCATGGTTATCCATGGGCTCTTAGATACTTGCTCATTTGTGTTTTCAAAATGTTTGCTTTTCAAAATGTGAGTGGGCTTTGAAAAAGTTTCTTTGAAAGATTTCTGAATAACTCTTGTATCTGTCCTCAAGAGTGTTTGAAAAATTTGTTTTGAAAGCTTTTGAAAGTGTAAGGTGTGAAAAGTATTTTTGTTTGTTTTTGAAAAGAGCAAGTATCCATGAGTCATCTACCTACCCTAAGGAATTAAGCTGTGTAAGTGTCCTTTAGGTAGTGCCATCCCACCATTGAGGGGTAGGTAGCACCACCGTTGGAGGTGTTCGGGTCAATTCGATTTTAGGGACAATGTGGTCACCGAAGCAACAGTTAGGACACCTTAGAAGCTACCCTTATGTCCTTGATCCTTTTTTAATCCGAGGCAACCGTTTCGAGGCAACCGTTTCGAGGCAACTGTTTTGAGGCAACTGTTTCGAGGCAACTGGATCATGGACATAAGGACCGCTAAGACGTCCTATACTTGACGACCACAATTCGAGCTTGTAGGGACAGTGTGGTCACCAGAGCAACAGTAGGACACCTTAGAAGCTACCCTTATGCCATGTTCATGGACATAAGGACTTACTAAAACATCCTGTACTCGACGACCACGTTTCGAGGGCAACAAGTGAGGCGTACCCTAGAAGTGGTGTGTGTATTTGTGTGTTGTATTCATGTTATGTTTGTCTTTGTAATTAGTGAGCTACGAGTTGTTTTTATTTACATACATTCTTTCATGCAAGTTTAGCAGTTAAGGGGTGCAGAAAGTAAATTGCGGAAAAATAAATCCTACGCTATTACAAGGCGCGGGTCTATACATCGCCAAAAATTACAAAGACCCGTTTTTTAGTAAATAAGTACGAAAATTAAATAAAGCGATAAACCTATTTAACTATTACATTCTTGAAGGAAATTATATAATAATCAAATAAAGTAAATGCGCGCGAATAAAATAATCGGGAACGTTTAAGGGTGTTGACCCTTTTTTAGAAAAGAAATTGATTTTTTTGGCTTTTTTATGATTAAAGTGAAATTAAAACTAACTAATGGCTAATTAATTAATTTAATTAAAAGAAAATGTTTTTTTTGTTTTTATGTTTTTTTTGTTTTATGAAATAAAATAAAAAGAAATAAAACTAAAAGTTAATTTTTCCTAATTCTAAATCTATTTTAATTATTTAAGAAAAGAAATTGAAATTGCCTAATTAAACTATTTATTTGTTAATATTTTATTTACAAAATAATATAATAATAATAATAATGATGTTAGTTCTATTTTTTTGATTTTTATGAAAATGTTAGTTGGTTAATTAATTGTTAATAATAAATAAATAAAATAAAGCAAGTAAATAAATAAATAAAAAGTCAAAACAAAGTAAAAAGAAGAGCAAAAACCCAAGGGGTGTGGGCTGAAATGGAGGGTGTATTCAGAGGGTGTCCAATTCTCAGCATCGATGGAGAGGTTGCCGGTGGCTGTTGAGAAGGCTGTTGTATGGTCGCGGTGCTGCTGTGAGTGACTCGGTCTCTCGAGGAGTTTTTTTTCTTCTTTCCTATTCTTTCTGCAAAATGAAACAGCAATTCTTGTGAATTTTTGAATTTTGCGGCGATCTGATTTGCTCTCGTCTTCCATATTTCCTGGAAAAAAACTTCGTACAAATTGTTAAATGAATCTATGTAATGTGTTATTAAAAGGGTAATGATTTTCAAGAAAAGATACAAGTTGCATATGTCAAGGTTTGAAGGTTAGATTGAAGGGATATGTGTAATGAATGAGAATTGTACAGTGAATAGAAACTGTGGTGAAAATTTAGCCTTTTCTATGTACAAGACTATTGGAGAAATTGGTGAAAAAGGGTAAATAAAAAATTTAGAAATCGGAAAAAGATGTATTAGAATGTGGATTTGTGATCGAATTTCTTTTGAATTTTTTGGAATTGGTTTGGCCGTTTGAGAGATGCTTGAATTGCACTGGAAGGTTGAAAACAGTTTTCACTTTTTTGCTTGGATTTTTGAATTTGGTTCTTGCTGCCTCTGAGTTCTCTAGGTTGTGAATTGCATATGGAATGCTTGCATATATGTTATGTAATGAGTATCCATCCAAATAATGGTCATTGAAGCCTTGCATTGAAGTTCTTGATTTCCTCCATAACCAATATTGAAACAACTTGCCTTTTGTGTCAAAATTTGAATTTCTATGCGCATAATAGGCCTTGCACGAATTTGGAAGGTATTTCAAGGTGATTCAAAGCTATTCAACACAAAATATATCCCTCCATTAATTTCTTTGATTTTTATTTGAATTTTAAAGATTTAAAATGAATTAAATCAAATAAAATTAAATAAAAATGGAAAATTTAATTTTAAATCTTGAAATAAATTGTGGGACACGTGGGAGGCATGTCCAAGCTGAAACAAGTGGAAAAAGTGGGCCCCTTTTGTCAAAAATGAAGTTTCAAGGATAATTGACTTTGGCCATTTCACAAAAATTTCCCAACTTCTCCAATGCATATCTTGCTCAATTTTGAAGCTATGAACATGTTCTTGGACATTTTGGAAAGGTCTTGAAGTCCTCTAACCAATGCCTTTGGTCCCATGTCATTTTGATTTACCAATCTCAAGTTATGTTCTTTGACTTAAAGTGCCCTTTTGTTGACTTTTGAAAATGACCTATAATGTTGAAATTGATAACTTTTTGTGAGAGCATTTCTTGGACTTGGAATGTGAAGATGAGTTGTAGGAAATGTCTTCCCCTTCAAGATGAGCATTTGATGGGATTTTTCTGATGAACCATGAAAAATTTATGCCTTGGTCAAGTTACAGTTGACTTTTCAACTGTCCAAAAATAGAAACTTTTGACACCTTGATGATTTTTGAGCCATTCTTGTGAAATCATGGTCAAGACTTGACCAAATGATGACTGTGGCTTCAAAATAATATGTTGACCAAAACTTTTGACTTTTTACTATCAAATGACCATTTTGCCCCTACAGTTGACTGTGGAGCAATTAGGGTTTTTGACTGTGCAACTTGACCTTGTGAGCCTTGAAACTTGACATATAGGTGCTTGACAATGTGTATAGGCATGTGGGACATGATTGAGCCCTTGGAAACCTCAACTTCCTTGCAAAAATCAAAACCCTAATTTGACTGGCTTAGGAGAGTGGTTGACTGTGCAGCCCTTGAGTAGACTTTGAACCCTTTGAGGCAAAACTTTGAAGATTATGGGAGGGCAAATTTTGGGGTACAACACCTGTTAAAAAAGCCATCAAGAGGGCAGTCAAAAAACATGTCCAGGTACACTGAACATGAGAAAATGGCGTGTTTCCCTTGCAAATATAGAAATAATTAAATGCTGATTGTGGATTTAATTCCTGAGTTAAAGGCCAGATTCTTGCCTTTTCTGTTCCTAAAGAGCTGATTCGATCAGAGTGATTCTGTTCAAATCAAGACCAATCGAAGGACAGGGCCTGAAGGCATTCGAAAGTCAAAAGCGTCCAGGTTCATTCAAGGGACACGAATGTTTCAAAAAAGGAAATATTTTAATGTGTCTGATTCTTGTCTCATGGCTTTAATGGCCTGGTTAAATGGGTGTCTCCTGCCGTTACTAAACCCCTACACTCCTATAAATACAAGGGCCAGTGGCACATTACAGAGGAGGAAAATATACAGAAAAAATAGAGAAAAGAAACAGGGAGAACTTGGAGATACGCTGCCAAAAATCATCAGCACTTCCAGGAAGCCATACCCAATCCTTGCACCAGCCATTTCACACTCAGAATCATAGATCAAAGCACTTCTGTTTGGTAAAAAGAAATCTAATCTCAAACTCATTTCGATCTCTGATTGTATATTCACGTTATTACTGTTGTTTGTGAATGATTTAATGTGCTACATATAAGCTACATCGTAGAGATGAGATTGTGCCATTGCTTGGGCACAATCTGAGTTTCTCCTTCGAATCCCAGGATAAAATAAACCCAGACCCAGATTCAGCAGGTGCGAATAGGGAGGAGATTCGAATCAGGGGGGTAAAGTCCCCCCTGGACCTTTAACATGTGTTTCGTTTTTGCAGGAAATATATTCTCAGGATCCTGTTCAGAGTTTCGAAGCTCAGCAGCTTAGCTTCGAACTGGACCCAGGACTTCCAGATCGAAGGATGACATATCCAGATCAAACATCCTCAGAGTGCAGCCCCTTATGCACCTTCGATCCAGCCTCTTTACTGGGTCGAAAGACAGGCCACACTTCTTTCGACCCAGGCCTCCAGAATTATTTTGTTTTTCTTGATTTACTGCCTGATTTCATTTTCGTTTGGACCATTTTATTTGTTTTTTTTAATCAACATAAAAATCATAAAAATAAGTAACTTAGAATTAGGATTTAATTTAGTTAATTATTTAAACTTATTTTCTCCAATTTTAAAATCAGTAGACTTAGGATTTATTTAAATTCAATCCTTTTTATAAACAAAAAAATGCAAAAAATATTAAGTATGTTTTGGAGTTAATTTTAATCAGTTTTTTTTAATTAATTAAATTTGACTTAATTGAACATTTAGCATTTTCCCAAAAATAAAATAAAACAACAAAAGTTCTTATTCTTAGGATTTTTCAGATTCACGCGCGTTTATTTTATTGTAACTGCTTACTGGTTTGTGGTAGCTTAAATTAAGACTTTTACTTTACTGCTTTTATTCCCCCAATTTTTGGACATGTAAATAATCCCCCGAAGCCTTGTAATAGCGTAGGATTTACAATTTCTGCACTTTAAATTCCTGTACATATATTAACTGCTTAGATGTATGCTAACTAGGATTGTATGACAAGATTAACTCTTAAACTTAAAATCAACAGTAGCTCACCATGACATGCAAAGATAACATAACTGAAAAAACAATACACTTGCACATGCCACTCTTAGGGTATACCTCACTTGGCTGCCTCAAGTGTGGTCATTGAGTATAGGAAGTCTTAGAGGTCGCCCTCCTGTCTAAAGATCAAAGTTGCCTCGAAACGGTTGCCTCGATAAAAATGATCTAAGACATTAGGGTTACCGCTAAAGCATCCTAACATTGCTTTAGTGACCACACGTCCCTTAAATTGAATTGACCCGAAAACTCCAACGACGATGCTACTTACTACTCAATAGTGGGATAGCATTGTCTAAAGGACATTAGCACAATTTAATTCCTTTTTGAGTAGGTAGAGGTTCTTAAGTACTTGCTCCTTTAAAAAACAAAACAAAACTTTTCGCACTTACACTTTCTTCAAAAACAAAACAAAACTCTTTTCAAAACCCACAAACACAAAGAAAAGCAAACTTTTTGAAAACATAGTGAGCAAGTACCTAAGAGCCCGTGGATAACCACAGATAGAAAGGGTGTTAATACCTTCCCTTTCTATAATCTACCTCTAGAACCCGAGAAAAATCTCGAAAAGGAATTTTTCTGTGCTTTTGTCCTTTCCTTGTTGGATAAAATAAAATACGGTGGCGACTCTTGCTTATCGCGACACTTTGCAAAAACAAACGCAAACGCGAACCAGCATTAAAAAACAGTCAGTTCTCATTCCCACTGATCACAGAACTGGCGACTCTGTTGGGGAATTATTATAAGTGAGGTGTACCTTAGGATTAGATCACTTGTGTTTTCAATTGTATGCTTTGTATGCTTTAAATTTTGTGGGCTTGTATTGGAGTTCTATAGATCCTAACCCGGATCTGGGGTACCCTTTTTAGGTAAGTAGCAGTAAACTGTGAGGGATCTGTCCGGCGTAGACCGACACAGATGAAGCAGTAGCTACGTTGGTGTGGCACCTTAGTCTGTACCGATATCCCTTGTGTTGAAACGAGGAGAATATGGGTCTTCTAAGGAGTCATTAAGCACCAACTACCTTAGAACCTTAAATTGACCAACTTGGCCATAGAACAGTAGCAGTATGCTACACTCATTGAGACTAAACTCTCGCGATGGTTCTGGCCGCAAGAAAAGATTGCTAAACTGGAATTATGACCGATTGAGGGTAGTCAGTGATATTGAGATCCTCTAGATCCCGGTTACTATTTTTTAGGACAAGTCTTAACCAACTGAAACTGAAAGAGAGTAGTACCTGAACTTTATGCCAGCCTGAAATCTAAGGGCTCTTTTGTGTGACTTGTATGCCTTTACCATGTTTTCCTTTTGTGAATATTTGTCGTATGCCTTTACCATGACATCATAACATCATAACATTGCATACATCTTGCATAAGGACTAACCTATTTCAAAAACAAGAGGGTTTCATCTTTGCTCTGTTTTGTAGGACATCATGATGCCCATGCGTAGGAATACTATCCGGATCCACTTTGTTCAAGTACCTACTTTGCTTAAAGAGTTGGTTGTCAGGATTCCAAACACTACTTCCTTCATCAAGAGGCATGGTTCTCTTCTCAGTTTAGTCACTTAAAAATTGGACGAACAAATGATGAGCATCTTGGTCCAGTTTTATGATCCGCTATATCATTGCTTCACCTTTCAAGACTTCCAGTTGGTTCCTACCCTGGAAGAGTTCTCTGAGTTGCTTGGTATCTCTGTTTTGGAGCAGAGTCCATTTACTAGTTGGGAAAAGACTCTCAGGCTTGAAGAGATTGTTGCAGCCCTTCACTTGACCAAAGAGGAGGTAATGGCCAACTGGGAGACTAGAAGTGGAGCTAAGGGTTTTTTGGCTAAGTTTCTGGTTGACAAAGCTAATTACTTCTGGGATGGCTTAGACTTCAAAGCGTACGAGGACATTCTGGCTCTCTTAATCTATGGTCTGGTATTGTTTCCAAATCCTGACACTTTTGTTAATGTTAATGCCATAAAGATCTTCATCTCTCGGAACCCTGTACCCACTCTCTTGGGTGATATCCTTCATCAGCTCTATGCTCGTACTGCCCGAAAACGAGGAACTTTGATGTGCTGTGCTCCTTTGTTGTCGAGGTGGTTTATTTCGCACCTCCCTAAGTCCGTACTGAAGAACAAAGAAGGAATGGGCTTATAGGGTAATGTCTCTTACTAATAATGACATTATCTGGACTCTCAAAGGCTTGGATGAGGTGACTGTCATTGATCGTTGTGGAGAGTATCCTAATGTTCCATTGATCGGAACCCATGGAGGAATTTCTTATAACCCATGTTTAGCTCCCCGTCAGTTTGGAAGAGCCAGAAGAGAAGGGCCTCATGAGATGTTGATGCCTCATATCATCTTTGATTTTCAGGGAGATAGCGACGAGCTGCGTCGTAGATTCATCAGGGCTTGGGATAGAGTTCACCAATCTGACCCACATGAGTTGGGACCAAAGACTTCTCTGCTAATGGAGCCATACCTCAGATGGGTCCGCATCCGTGCCCAGAAGTTAGGTATGCCATACGAAGCTGTCAGGCCTATTACTCTTGAAGTTGCTGATAAAGACGGGGTTCTTCCAACTATTCTCCATCCTCATATGGCCACTGATATTGGAAAACTGAAGAGGTCTTGGACGCAACTGCGGGAAGAACGGGATTCTTATCGGGAGAGGTTCAATGAACAAGAACAGAAGATCCAGAAGCTGGCTAAGCAACTGGAGAACAAGCGGATCCTGAATGATTATATCCGCACTCAAAAGAAGAGGCCATGAGAGCATTGATGGACCTTTGATGATTTCTTTTACAGTTTTTATTTACTTTTCAGTATTTCCATTCTTGTAACGCCTAAGGGCAATTTGTTGAACAATTTAAATTCTGAAGTTAAATCTAATAAAGTGTGTTTCCTTTCTTGTTTACAAATTTGAATCCCGATTGTCTTTGAAATCATACGCATTTCATCTCATGCACTTCATAAACAGGTACCCTTTTACAGGTCTCTTATCTTCTTCGCTGTTTATTTCAAAAATCATCATGTCTGCTGAACCTTCCACTGAGCAAGCTATCAAGGCCCTCCAGGCCCAGAATGCTCAATTTCAAGAGTTAGTCATGAGCCTAGCTAAGGGTCAGCAGGACTTGAAGACCCTGATCCTGAAAGAGAGGAAGAAGAAGAAGAGGACCATCCTGTTCAACACCGGACGCATGTTTGGAAACGGGCTGCAGAGTGAAGTTGATCTGACCACCCCATCTGGAGGGAAAGACAGTCCACAAGAAAGGAGGGCTCCTAGCCCTATGGTCTCCGACAACGAGACAAACTATGATGAAGAACAGTATCCTCCTGCTGAGGATAAGTACAAACAGCTGGAGGACCGTTTAAACGCTATGGAAATACAGAAGGTGCCCGGTCTGGACTTCGGAGATCTGGGTCTATCATCTGGAGTGGTGATTCCCCATAAGTTCAAGGCACCTGCCTTTGCCAAGTATGACGGAGCTTCCTGTCCAAAGTTGCATCTCCAGTCATATGTGAGGAAAATCCAACCTTACACTACTGATAAGAACTTGTGGATCCATTTCTTTCAAGACAGTCTTTCAAGGACTCAGCTTGAGTGGTTCTATCAGTTGGACGGAGCCAGTATCCACAATTGGGAGGATTTGGCTGCTGCATTCTATAGGCAGTATCAGTATAACTCCGACCTCGCTCTTACGCGTACCCAACTCCAGGGTATGTCAATAGGGACGGGTGAAGGATTTAAAGAGTATGCTCAAAAATGGAGAGACCTGGCCGGAAGGGTGCAACCACCTTTGGCTAATCGTGAACTAATTGATATGTTTCTGGGGACCCTGTCTGGTCCATTCTTTAACCATTTGATTGGAAGCTCTTCAACCGGGTTTACAGACCTTATCTTGACTGGTGAGAGGATTGAAGCTGGTATTAAGACTGGAAAAATACAGAAGGGTGCCTCATCGTGCACCGAGAAGAAACCATTTAAGAAGGAGTCCAGTGCTGTCTACAGTTCAAGAAGACAGAGTAGACCTGAACACCGCCAAGTTGTCAATGCGGTTGTTATCTCAAAACCTGCTGGTACTCCTCAGCATCACAACCAACAAAGGGACGAGAGACCTCAGAGGAAATTCACTCGTCTCAGCATGACTTTGTCTCAGATGTTACCACAGTTGCTGAATACCAATCTGTTGACTCTAAAAGAAGCTCCAAGGAATCCAAATACTACATCAACGAAGTATAACCCTAACGCCCGCTGTGCTTATCACTCCGATAGCCCGGGGCATAATACAAATGATTGTTGGAGTCTAAATAACAAGGTTCAAGACCTAATCGATGCAAAGGAGATTGAGTTTGAGGCACCCGAGAGGCCTAATGTTGTGACTGCTCCCATGCCCAAGCATGGAGTGAATGATGTGGAAGAAGACTTGTTTGTAGTTTCTGTGGATGATGTTGTTACCCCTCTGATGACTATCAAGAAGAACCTGTTGCTAGCCGGTTTATTTCCGGGCTGTGGTGAAGGTTGCTATATGTGTTCTGCTTTACCTACTGGTTGCCCATCTCTGAAGTCAGGTATCCAGAACCTGATGGATAGTAAAGAGATTTTGTTTGAGAAGACTGCTTTTCCATCCGTTCATTCTGAAGAAGTTGCCATCATTACCATTTTCGACAATTCTTCCAAGGCTCCCTCGAGGACGCCTGTTAGAATTACATCTGTTCCTAAGACCGCACCCATAATCATCATTGTTCCGGGGCCCATCCCCTACACCTCTGACAAAGCTGTCCCTTGGCACTATGGGGCAGATGTTTATGTTCTTGGAGTTAAGCAAGAGTTCGGTGCTGATACCGGCGTCAGCAACGTTACCGGACCTGCTAAAGTCACCCGTAGCGGTAGACTTTTCTCGCCTGATATTTCTCCACCAACTGTCCGAAGACCTGTTGTCAGTAAGCCTGCAAGTGTACCTGCTGCCATTTCTGATCAAGTCCCTGTTCCTACCCCTGTCGCCGAGTCATCTAGCGCTCGGGGCAAAGGGATCACCATCGATATGCCTGCCCAGACGGAGGCGCCAAAGACAATCACTGTTGAAGCTTCCAAACAAGAGATGGAAGAGATTCTGAAGATTATTAAGAAGAGTGATTATAATGTAGTAGAGCAACTAGGGCAAACCCCATCCAAGATTTCTATGTTATCACTGCTGTTGTGTTCAGAGGCCCATGCCAAGGCTCTGATTACCTTCCTGAAGACGGCCCACGTGCCACAAGAGACGTCAGCTGATCAGTTTACCGACTGTGTGGCCAATTTAACTGCTGATAATGGTTTAGGCTTCTTCGACGCTGATCTGACTGCTAAAGGGAAGAACCATAACGATGCCCTGCATCTCTCCATTGAATGCAGGGGCACTACTCTTGCACATTTGTTAGTTGACACTGGTTCCTCATTGAACGCCTTGCCAAAGAAAGCTCTAGACAGGATGGATTGCGAAGGTTTGGAGCTAAAGCCGAGTAACATTGTTGTCCGGGCCTTTGATGGGTCTAAAAGGATGGTGCATGGTGAGGTTGATATTCCAATCAAGGTTGGTTCTCAGGTCTTCAATTCTACATTCTACGTGATGGACATTCAGCCATCCTATTCTTGTTTGCTGGGTCGTCCATGGATCCACAAAGCTGGAGCCGTAACCTCAACGCTCCACCAAAAGTTAAAGTACCCGGTCAGAGGGAAGATTATGACAGTACAAGGGGAGGAGGAATACATGGTCAGCCACCTCAACTCGTTCTGGTACGTAGAGATGGATGGGGAGTTCATTGAGACCCCATTTCAACACTTTGAAGAGGTTCCTCAGACACTGGCATCAGCTGAGAGTGTGATTGAAGACTCCCCTATGAAGATGGCTTCCTTAAAGGATGCCCGGGCTGTTATTGAGAAGGGTGAGTATGAAAATTGGGGCCAACTTCCTGATTTCACTCAGAAGACTAACAAGTTTGGTTTGGGTTTCACTGCAGAAGCTCAAAGGGCTGTTCGAAGTGCAAGGATTGGAAGACCTCCTGTGTTCATCAGCAACTCGGGAGTAAATGCCATCGAAGATGACGTGGAGGAGTCTGAATTCGACAGCTGGATCTATCCTACGACCAACGGTGGACCAAACAACTGGATAACAAAGGATTTCATCCCTATTACTTTTGTTACTCAGTAATGAAACTCTTTGTTTTGAATTTGTAACAGACAATATTGTAAAACTTTATGGCCCGGTGTCTTACCCGGGGCACCGTGGCTTCACTTATGAGGGATTTTGTGTGCCACTTTCATATATCATTAATAAAAGCATTGGACGTTTTGCATTTCAAATTTTGTGCTCCTTGTCTTTCTTTATTATATATTGCAAAACAACTATTTTACACACACTCACATATACAGGTCTCAATCCACTCTGGATCTCACTGGTAACGACTCTGCTACTGCCAGTTATGACTTCGAAAATCCGATCAACTTAGCCGAAGACGAAGGTGAAGATGATTGTGAAGTGCCTGGTGAACTTGGAAGACTGCTACTCCAGGAAGAGAGGGTCATTCAGCCACATGAAGAGCTAGTAGAAACAGTGAATCTGGGTACCGAGACAGACAAAAAGGAAGTCAAGATCGGTGCAAATCTGGAGCTCAGTGTGAAACAACGGTTGATTCAGATGCTGCATGACTACGTGGAAATCTTTGCCTGGTCTTACGAAGATATGCCTGGGTTAGATACCGACATTGTGGTTCATCGCCTGCCTACCAAGGAAGACTGTCTCCGGTAAAACAGAAGGTTCGCCGTATGCGTCCAGAAATTTCTGAGAAAATCAAGGCCGAAGTTATGAAACAGTTTGATACCGGTTTTCTAGCAGTAACTTCTTACCCTCAATGGGTCGCCAATGTGGTTCTAGTGCCGAAGAAAGATGGTAAGGTCAGAATGTGTGTTGATTATAGAGATTTGAACAGGGCAAGCCCTAAGGATGACTTCCCTCTGCCTCACATCGATGTTCTGGTTGACAATACTGCTCAGCACAAGGTCTTCTCCTTTATGGGCGGTTTCTCCGGTTATAATCAGATCAAGATGGCTCCTGAAGACATGGAGAAGACCACTTTTGTTACTCAGTAGGGCACCTTTTGTTACAAGGTCATGCCTTTTGGGTTGAAAAATGCTGGGGCAACATATTAGCGTGCCATGGTTGCTTTATTTCATGACATGATCCATTATGAGATCGAAGTATACGTCGACGCTATGATTGCGAGGTCCCAAACTAAGGAGGAACACCTTGACCATCTACAGAAGCTGTTTGACCGATTGAAGTTGTACAAACTGAGGTTGAACCCGAACAAGTGCACCTTCGGGGTGAGGTCTGGCAAACTACTAGGTTTCGTCGTGAGCGACAAAGGTATTCAAGTGGACCCTGCCAAAGTGAAAGCCATACAAGAGATGCCAGCTCCCAAGACAGAGAAAGAGGTCAGAGGCTTTATAGGACGATTGAACTAAATTGCCCGATTCATCTCACATCTAACTGCTACTTGTGAGCCAATCTTCAAGCTGTTGAAGAAAGATCAAGTGGTACGTTGGAACGATAAATGCCAGGCCGCTTTCGAAAGAATCAAAGAGTATCTCCAAGAACCACCCATTCTTATGCCACCAGTGGAAGGGAGACCTTTAATCTTATATTTGACAGTACTTGACAACTCAATGGTGTGTGTGCTGGGGCAGCATGACGAGTCCGACCGAAAAGAGCATGCTATTTATTACCTTAGCAAAAAGTTTACCGACTGTGAGACCCGATACTCACTGCTCGAGAAAACTTACTGCGCTTTGGCATGGGCTGCTTGTCGGCTGAGACAGTATAGGTTGACTCACACTACTCTGTTGATTTCAAAGATGGATCCAATCAAGTATATCTTCGAAAAGCCTGCCTTGTCCAAAGAATAGCAAGATGGCAGATGATCTTGACTGAATATGACATCCAGTACACGACTCAAAAAGCAATCAAGGGAAGTGTATTGGTAGACCATTTGGCACATCAGGTAGTGGATGGTTACTAGTCTATGAATTTTGAATTTCTGGACGAGAATATCATGGTAGTGACTGATTGTGAGACACCTGGACCGGATGAAGGACCTGAGGAGGGATCCCGATGGTCTATGTACTTTGATGGAGCTTTAAACACTTTGGGTAATGGCATTGGCGTTGTAATTATATCTCCTAAAGGCTCTCATACTCTGTTTACCGCTCGACTGTGTTTCAACTGCACCAACAACATGGAGGAGTATGAAGCATGTATTATGGGTCTTCGAGCTGCAATTGACCTAAGGATTAAGTTTCTGAGTGTCTTCATAGATTCCGCTCTCGTGATCAGTCAGATCAAAGGAGAATGGGATACGAAACACCCAAATCTTATTCCTTATAAGGAGTATGTATTGTCGTTGCTTCCTCATTTCGAGGAGATAACCTTTGAACACTTCCCAAGAGAGGAAAATCAGTTGGCAGACGCACTGGCTTCGATGTCTTCTATGTTCAAAGTCAAATGGGACAACGAGGCCCCCCGGATCATTATTTGGAAATTGGATGAACCTGCACATTGCTGTGATCTCGAGACCGAAGAGGTAACAGAAAAGCCTTGGTATCATGAGGTGAAGAGATACCTTGAAGCTCAAGAACACCCCAAGGGTGCATCTGTTAATGACAAGAAGTTTCTAAGAAGGTTCGCGGCAAAGTTCTTCATCAACAATGGCATTCTTTACAAACATAACCATGATTCAACCTTACTGCGTTGCATGGATAAAATTGAAGCAGAAAGGATCATGGCAGAGCTGCATGAAGGTACTTTCGGAACTCATTCCAGTGGATATACCATGGCAAAGAAAATCCTTTGGGCAGGATATTACTGGTCCACAATGGAAGCCGACTGTTATCAGCATTCTCGGACATGTCACAAGTGCCAGGTCTATGCTGATAAGGTGCACATACCTCCAGTTCCTCTGAATGTTTTGACAGCACCTTGGCCTTTTGCAATGTGGGGCATTGATATGATCGGCGAGATCAGACCTACGGCATCCAACGGGCATCGTTTCATCCTGGTAGCGATTGATTACTTTACGAAGTGGGTTGAAGCAGCTTCCTTTGCTACCGTAACCAAGAACGTCGTGGCACGGTTCATTTGGCACAACCTGATCTGTCGATACGGTGTACCGGAGAGGATCATTACGGACAATGGTACCAATCTTAACAACAAGATTATCACTGAGCTCTGCGAGCAATTCAAAATACAGCACCACAACTCTTCTCCCTACCGGCCAAAGATGAATGGGGTTGTCGAAGCGGCTAATAAGAACTTTAAGAAGATTGTGCAGAAGATGATAGTGACCTACAAAGACTGACACTAGATGTTACCATTTGCTCTTCATGGGTACCGTACCTCAGCATGGACGTCAACAGGGGCAACGCCCTATTCCTTGGTTTATGGCATGGAAGCAGTTTTACCTATTGAAGTTCAGATACCCTCTCTTTGGATCATGAAGGATGTAGGTTTGAGAGAAGATGACTGGATTCAGACCCGGCTTGATCAACTGAACCTAATCGACGAAAAGAGACTCACTACTATTTGTCATGGTCAAATGTACCAAAAACGGATGATCAAGGCATTTAACAAGAAAGTCAGACGACAGGAGTATCAAGTCAGGGACCTGGTAATCAAGCGCATTATTCTACCTCAAGGTGATCCCAGGGGCAAATGGACCCCTACTTACGAAGGGCCATTTGTGGTTAAGAACATCTTCTTAGGGGGAGCGATGATTCTAACCACCATGGATGGTGACGACCTTCCTCACCCCGTCAATGCAGACATAGTGAAAAGATACTACGCATAATCAAAGACCCGCTAGGTCGACTGGCCTAGGAAAAAATAAGGGCTTCCCGGCGAACCAAAAGGGTTCGGGCAAAATAAGGGATGAAAATATAAAAAAAATTTGTACACCTGGCAAGTCGAAAACCTGAAAAGGAGGCTTGGGCAAAAATGGGTATCTCGGTGGACTGAAAACCCGAAAGGGCGGTCCAGGCAAAAATTAGGGATTAAAGCGTAACACTATGTCTCATTGGATCACCTCGCATCCGGACTTCGGTATCAACTATCAGGCTCGGACGACGCCAGTCGATCAGATTCATCTTCAACTAAGCAGCAAAGTGATGAGATGCTTGAAGATATAAAGGCAATAGCAGAGCTGGAACCCAGTGGGACTATTCACATAACTGTTTTGTTTTCTTTTCACAAATTGTATAAATTCTATTTTGTTCGGCGGCATTCTCTTACTAGGACGTCAGCCTCTTGTACAAAACGCCTATTTACAGGCCAAACTTCAAAATCAATACAAATTCATTTTCAAACAAATTTCAAACTGGTTTTTCCTTTATCTGTTTTGTCTTGCAAAGAACGTCCAATGTTCATTTTTGATATATGCATTTGACGTTAACTGCTGATCATAAATACTTACATGCAAAACGAAAGATGAATTACTAGTAATATCAGAAACAGGGGCAATAAGAATTGTCTGAGTTGTCTAGTTGCTCTGTCCACCAAGGTACCAAGGTATATATTTAGCTGAAGAATATGGCTAAGATACTTTCACTTCCTGCAGAGTAAAACAGTAATGGTAGCTCTCCCCCACTGAGACTCTCAACCATGAACAAATCAGCAAGACTCTTCCCAAGCAGAGTTGATCTACCATCAGCCCGAAAAGGCTTGGTATCCCCAGAAGGTCTTAATATTCCTCAGCGAAGTATAAGAATGTTCCCCAGCAGAATACAAGATACCCCCCGTTGGAGCCATTTCCCCAACGCAGTCTAAAAAAGCTTCCCCGCCAGGATTAAGTCATCTTACCCAGTAGATTCTGGAAGCTCATCCCCTGCAGAGTACAAAATAAATCTCCCCAGCCAAATTCAGAAGGTTATCCTCACAAGAGTCTAACTGGGTTATTCTCAGCAAGTTGCAACTGAAAGATCATCCCTAGCGAAGTTCTTTCTTTCCCCAAGCAGGACTTCTATCCTCAACGGATTCAATATCGCCAGCAACAGTAATCCATCCCCAGCGGAGTTCATCATTGAAATCCCCAACAAAGCTTATCAATGGAATCCCCAACGGAGTTATCGTTAAAATCATCAACATAACATATCTCCCCCACAGAGTAATTCCCCTCGGAGTAATCTCCTCATCAGTTTATTCCCCAACGGAGTCATCCTCTCCTGCATATTTATTCTTGCAATCGTCTTTGTTCGTCATCCCCAGCAGAAACGAAGAATTCAACTCTATTCTCCAGCAAGCTATTCGGGGTTTATTTTCCCCAGCTAAAACATTACATTTCCATATATCATGATACATGCATAAACGCATCATACCACACAATCTCATTTATGTTGAGAACATCATTGCTTGATCCATATCATGCATTGCATATGACTGACCTTTACCTTTCAGGAAGGATGCAGTTAAATTCTCAGCCATATCAAAAGGCCTTCTCTGGTCCAGTTAAATCGATTCCTAAATATTTTTTTGATGCCGATCCAGTTGAAGATATTCCAAGACCTTGTCTGGTCCAGTTAAATCGATTCCTAAAGATTTTTCTGATGTCGATCCAGTCAAAGGCCTTCTCTGGTCCAGTTAAATCGATTCCTAAAGATTTTTCTGATGCCGATCCAGTTGAAGATATTCCAAGACCTTGTCTGGTCTAGTTAAATCGATTCCTAAAGATTTTTCTGATGTCGATCTAGTCAAAGGCCTTCTCTGGTCCAGTTAAATCGATTCCCAAAGATTTTTCTGAGGCCGATCCAGTTGAAGATATTCCAAGACCTTGTTTGGTCCAGTTAAATCGATTCCTAAAGATTTTTCTGATGCCGATCCAGTTGAAGATATTCCAAGACCTTGTCTGGTTCAGTTAAATCGATTCCTAAAGATTTTTCTGAGGTGAAGCATGTCAATGGAGACAAAATCGGTTAAATCGATTCCTAAAGATTTTTTTGAGGCGAAGCATGTCAATGGAGACAAAATCAGTTAAATCGATTCCTAAAGATTTTTCTGAGGTGAAGCATGTCAATGGAGACAAAATCGGTTAAATTGATTCCTAAAGATTTTTCTGAGGCACAACCCGTCAATAGAGACAACTCGTCAAAAGAGACACCCCGTCAAAAGAGACAACTCGTCAGAGAAGACAAAATCACCTACCAACAATCTCCAAATGGCATCTGTAAGCCCATTCCCGATATCACAATGCTGATACTACACCATGCGAGTGCAAATTTCTGGGCACTCTAGTGTTCAATTATCTTCCACCTTCAGATCACGAAAGGCTCGAAAGCCAATCTATATCCTCAGGTTTAAGAAAATTGAACAGGGGCAATTGTTGCACCCTAAAATTTGTCCTCCCATGTTTTCCAAAGTCTTCCCCCTACATGGTTGACTAGAAACCTTTGCCTAAGGAAAAAGAAATTTTTTGGGTGTTACTTTAAGTACCTTTCGATTGGAACTCTGAAAGACCTTTCGATTGGTATTCTGAAGGAGCATTTCTATTGGCATTATGTCAAGGCCTTCGATTTTCATTCTGAAAGACCCTTCGATTGGTGTTCTGAAGGAGCATTTCGATTGGCATTATGTCAAGGCCTTCGATTTGCATTCTGAAAGACCCTTCGATTGGTGTTCTGAAGGAGCCTTTCAATTGGCATTCTGGACAAGCCTTTCGATTGGCATTCTGGACAAGCACTTCGATTTGCATTCTGAAAGACCCTTCAATTGGTGTTCTTAAGGAGCCTTTCGATTGGCATTCTGGACAAGCACTTCGATTGGCATTATGGACAAATATTTCGATTGGCATTCTGGATAAGCCTTTCGATTGGCATTCTGGATAAGCACTTCGATTTGCATTCTGAAAGACCCTTCGATTGGTGTTCTGAAGGAGCCTTTCGATTGGCATTCTGGACAAGCACTTCGATTGGAATTATGGACAAGTACTTCGATTGGCATTGTGTCAAGGCTTTCGATTGGGATTCTGAAAGACCTTTTCGTTTGGCACCCTGGGCCAAGCCTTTCAATTGGCATGTCAAGGGATCCTTCGATTAGCATGAACAACACCTTTCGATTGGCCTGTTAACAAAGCCTTTCGACTGGCCTGTTAACAAAGCCATCAAGAGGGCAGTCAAAAAACATGTCCAGGTACACTGAACATGAGAAAATGGCGTGTTTCCCTTGCAAATATAGAAATAATTAAATGTTGATTGTGGATTTAATTCCTGAGTTAAAGGCCAGATTCTTGCCTTTTCTGTTCCTAAAGAGCTGATTCGACCAGAGTGATTCTGTTCAAATCAAGACCAATCGAAGGACAGGGCCTGAAGGCATTCGAAAGTCAAAAACGTCCAGGTTCATTCAAGGGACACGAATGTTTCAAAAAAGGAAATATTTTAATGTGTCTAATTCTTGTCTCATGGCTTTAATGGCCTGGTTAAATAGCTGTCTTCTGCCGTTACTAAACCCCCACACTCCTATAAATACAAGGGCCAGTGGCACATTACAGAGGAGGAAAATATACAGAAAAATAGAGAAAAGAAACAGGGAGAACTTGGAGATATGCTGCCAAAAATCATCAGCACTTCCAGGAAGCCATACCCAATCCTTGCACCAGCCATTCCAAACTCAGAATCATAGATCAAAGCACTTCTGTTTGGTAAAAAGAAATCTAATCTCAAACTCATTTCGATCTCTGATTGCATATTCACGTTATTACTGTTGTTTGTGAATGATTTAATGTGCTACATATAAGCTACAGCGCAGAGATGAGATTTTGCCATTGTGTGATCGGTGGATCTGGAACTGACTGTTTAACGCTGGTTCGCGAAATGTCGCGGAAGCAAGAGTCGCCACCGTCTTTTATTTTCTCCAAATGGAAAGGACAAAAGCACAGAAAAATTCCTTAAAGAGATTGCTCTCAGTTCGGGAGGTAGGTTATAGAAAGGGAAGGTGTTAGCACCCTTTCCATCCATGGTTATCCATGGGCTCTTAGATACTTGCTCATTGTGTTTTCAAAAGGTTTGTTTGCTTTTCAACTGTGGGTTTTAAAAAGTTTCTTTGAAAATTTCAGTTCGACTCTTGTATCAGTCCTCAAGAGTGTTTGACAAATTGCTTTCGAAAGCTTTTTGAAAATGTGTCGGTGTGAAAAGTATTTTTGAATTTGTTTTGAAATTTAGAGCAAGTATCTACGAGAACCTACCTACCCTAAGGAATTCGTCTGTGTAAATGTCCTTTAAAGTAGTGCCATCCCACCATTGAGAGGTAGGTAGCACCACCGTTGGAGGTGTTCGGGTCAATTCGAGGTTCGGGACATGGTGATCACCAGAGCAATGTGAAGACACCTTAGAAGCTACCCTCATGCCAGGTTCCCGGATCATGAGGACTTACTAAGACATCCTCTACTCGACGATCACCTTTCGAGGCAAGGCAACAGTGAGGCGTACCCTAGGGGTGGTGTGTGCGATTTGTGTGTCGTTTTCATTTGTATTTATCTTGTCATGTTATTGGTGTTCTACGCTTGATTTTATTTTATCCATTCATTCTTGCATGCTTTGTTTAACAGTTAAAAGTTTTGCGGGAAAAGTAAATCTAAGCTATTACAAATGGCGCGGGTCCACATCGCCAAAATTAACCAGGACCCGATTTGACGGAAAATAAAGAAATTAAAAGCGCGAGAAGTAATTACAAGGCTTCGGGAGAGGTACATAATTATTTAAATGACATAAAATAAATATGCGAAATTAAACAAAATTAAGAACGTGGGCGTTGGACCCTTTTGCAAAAAATTAAAATTACATGAATTTAATTAATTAAGAAAGACTTGTTTTTTTAGTATTTTTGTGTATTTTAAGATTTTATGAAAAAATTAATAAGAATAAAATACTAAACCTAATTCTAATTATTTTTAAGTTATTAAGAAAGATATTGAAGTTTCTAACCTAAATTAATTCTAAATTATTTTCATGCAAATTTAATTATAAAAAATAAATAAAATAAATATTATTATTGTGAAAAAAAGAAAAATTAAAAAGGAATAAAACATTAATTAAACCTATTTTTACATTTTTTAGATTTTTTATGAAAAGAATTAATATTGCAAACCCTAATTTAAATTAAATTTATTTACATGCATTTATTTATGAAAATATTAGAAATAAAAATTATTTATTATGTTTTTTATCTTTTCTGATTTTTATGAGGTTTTTGTATTTTGTAAAAAATAATTAATTAAATCAAAACAATAAAGTAAATAAAACAATAATTGAAAATAAAATATAAAGAAAATGTAGAGATTTGCAAACCAGGGGGGGTATCAGTCCCAAGTTAGGAGGTATGGCCCAAGCAGTTTAAGCTCAATGATCTTCAGACCCATTGACTTTTCCAGGCAGCGTACAGCAATGTTGACCAGAGTTTATGGTGTTCATCAATTTTGCACCCTTGGATTGCTTCTGATGGACGCGTGGCTGTTGATCTTTGAGGATGCATGGTATGTCTTGACCTTGGGCGCTGCATGGGAATTGTTAATGAAAAATAATATGGAAATTACACAGACCTGGGGCTCGAACCCAGGTCACTAGCATCGCCAATCAACACCTGTGCCACTGAGCCATGTCAACGCGTTTAATATATAAATAACAAATAAATAATATAAAAGAAAGCAACGCGTTAATGGATTAACGCGCGAAATATTTAAACGTGCCAATCAGTTCTTGCCACGACTCCGTCTTCCTCACTATCCCTGTAATACCAAACACATAGGCAACGATTTCTATGGCGTTTTCTTAGGCAGCTTATGGGAAAATAGCGAATAGACTATCCTTGAACATAAATTAGGCGCGAGGGTCCTGTCTTCTTCGTCCAGATGCGATGAGTTGGATGGTGGTGGTCTCAAGGGCTAATTTTGCCTCGTTTCAAAAGCCCCAAATTAAGGTCCTGTAAACCCTAGAATTCAAGCATGGTGAAATCGTGTACATAGCATAAAAACGCAATTGAATATGTTGGTTAGCATCAGAATATCATAATGAACATGAATCAATGAATAAAAAATGCAAAGGATGCGTGAATCATGATGCACGATTGTGAATTTTCCTTGATGCAGTTCCGGCTCAATATACCAGTTCTTGGAGTTTGAATGGATGTTTTTGATTGGAATGTGTTCAGGGAACCTTGAGGAAGCTATTGAAACAAGTTTGGTGCTTTGAATCGACCTGTAACACTGATTTCAGTTTTGAGTTCTTTAGAGAAAAATTCAAGTTTGCAATGGCCTCTTCTGAGCTGATGCGTGTCTATTTGCATTAGGGTTATGATCTAGCATATGTATGGAGTCTATTAGGTCAAGAAAAACCAATCAAATCCATGGCATTCATTGTTTTTGATAATTGATTTTCTAAGGATCTTTTCATATCTTTTTCCATGTGCATTTGATTCAAATCATATCCAATTGCTCCAATTCTTTCCTTATTTGGCTAGGCACGAAATATTGAGCATAAAACATGTATACAAAGATTGGTTAGGGTGAATTAAATATTTTTCATATATTTAAATGATTTAAATGAATTAATATAAATAAAAATTCAAATAAATAAATAAAAAATGAGAAAATACTTCCCTTTGGGCCAAGTGGTCGTGCACATGTCATGGATGATGAATCATGGAAGAAAAATGGGCCCATTAGCAATTTTAGACCATTTGAATCAATGTTGACTTTTCAAAATATCCAAAAATTTCCCAACTTCCACAAGGCATAACTTGCTCAATTTTTAAGCTTTTCTCATGTTCTTGGACATTTTGGAAAGGTCTTTGAGTCCTCTAACCAATGCCTTTGGTCCCATGTCATTTTGATTTGCCAATCTCAAGTTATGGCCTTTGACTTGAAGTCCCTTTTTGTTGACTTTTGAAAATGACCTATAATGTTGAAATTGATAACTTTTTGTGAGAGCATTTCTTGGACTTGAAGTATGAAGATGAGTTGTAGGAAATGTCTTTCTCTTCAAAATGAGCTTTGGATGGAATTTTTCTGATAATCCATGTGAAAGTTATGCCCTGGTCAATTTCAGTTGACTTTTTCAGCTGTCCAAATAAGGAAACTTTTGCATCTTGATGATTTTTGAGCCAAATTTTGAGAATCATGATCAAGCATTGATCAAATGATGTTTGTGGCTTCAAAATGATATGTTGACCAAAAATTTGAACTATTGACTGTCAAATGACCATTTTGCCCCTACAGTTGACTGTAGTGTAATCTAGGGTTTTGACTGTGCACTCTTGAGCTGAATGTCTTGAAACTTGATATGAGGATGCTTGACCACATTTGTAGGCATATGAGACTTGATCGGACCTTTGAAAACTTTATTTTCTTGATCAGCACACAAACCCTAGTTTTGACTGTATAGGAGACCTTGCACTGTGCAACCCTTGGGGAGATTTGAAGCTTGACTTGGCAATTTCTTTGAGAATATGGGAGGGCAAATTTTGGGGTACAACAGTTTCCCCTGTTCAATCTTCTTAGACCTGAGGATGCAGATTGGCGGGCG
The DNA here is from genome assembly GCA_948472305.1 of Vicia faba. Classification (NCBI taxonomy): domain Eukaryota; kingdom Viridiplantae; phylum Streptophyta; class Magnoliopsida; order Fabales; family Fabaceae; genus Vicia; species Vicia faba. The sequence continues at coordinate 253,133,452 of OX451740.1, forward strand.
TGCCTTTCGTAATCCGAGGGTAGAAGATGATTGAACACTAGAGTGCCCAGAAATTTGCGCTCACATAGTAGCAGTGATGGTGGAATGGGCTTATAGATGCCATTTGGAGATTGCTGGATAGGATGATGGGCTTATAGATTCCATCTGGATGTTGATCGCGTAGGAGATTCCTTAGCGATAACCTGCATACCTGCAAAAGAACAAATGAGTACCTGACACGTTGCAGGAGCTGGTTTTCAGATGCTTGGTACAGATGTGTCCTGACTGGTTACAGGAGCTGAATCTGGAGCTTCAAAAGATGATGAATGAACCAGGTATGGTTACTGCCTTAGCATGAATGGTAAGAGAACCTTGGGTGATTTTAACTTCAACAACGCTCGTTGAGAAAATCTTGGTGGGAAATACCATCTTTGCAGGATCGGGACGAGAACCATAGGCCATTATAATCTGAAAGGGAATCACCTCACTCGCCGTCGGAGAGGGAATCATAGGAAAAGGAATTGTCACCTCACTCACCATCGGAGAGGGAACCATAGGAGACTATCACCTCACACTCACCGTTGGAGAGGGAAACATCTGAAAAGGACTTACCACCTCACTCACCGTTGGAGAGGGAACCATGGGAGACTATCACCTCACACTCACCGTCGGAGAGGGAAACATCTGAAAAGGACTTACCACCTCACTCACCGTTGGAGAGGGAACCATAGGAGACTATCACCTCACACTCACCGTCAGAGAGGGAAACATCTGAAAAGGACTTACCACCTCACTCACCGTTGGAGAGGGAACCATAGGAGACTATCACCTCACACTCATCGTCGGAGAGGGAAACATCTGAAAAGGACTTACCACCTCACTCACCGTTGGAGAGGGAACCATGGGAGACTATCACCTCACACTCACCGTCGGAGAGGGAAACATCTGAAAAGGACTTACCACCTCACTCACTGTTGGAGAGGGAACCATAGGAGACTATCACCTCACACTCATCGTCGGAGAGGGAAACATCTGGGATAACTTCTACTTAGTCTTTATCAAAAAAATCTGTTGGGAGTCGATTTAGCTGGACTAGAGAAGGCCTTGAAATATGTTTGAGCATTTTAACTGCATCTTTCCTAAAAGGTAAAGGTCAGTCATATGCAATGCATGATATGGATCAAGCAATGATGTTCTCAACATAAATGAGATTTGTATGATATAATGCGTCTATGCATGCTATAATGATGTATGTGATGTTTTATGAATGTTTTTGTCTAGGAGAATAAATCCTTGACGGGTGCCGGGAAGTCATATCCTGGGCTGATGTTGAAGAATAGATTTTGCTTCCGCTGGGGATAATAACTGCTAGAATACCGGTGGGAGAAGATGACTCCGTTGCGGAATAAACTTGGCAAATGGAAGATTCTGCGGGGAGATAACTTTGTGGGGGAAAGAGAGGTACTCTGCTGAGGTGCTGATGATAACTCCGCTGGGGATACCCTTGTTGTTGGAAGTGTTGATGGACTTTGCCGGGGTAAGAGGACTTCGTCGAGGACGCTCTTTCCGTGGCTTTTGGCTGAGGATAACCCAGTTATATCCTGTTACGGAAATAACTCTTTAAATCAAGCCGGACGACGCGTTCGTGTTCTGCGAGGGGATAAGCTTCCAGAATCTACTGGGGATAAGCTTACTGCTTGGGGAGATGAATTCCAATTTCCTTGGGGAAACTAGACTGGGCTCTCTTGGGGAAGTTTTGATATGCTGGGGAAGTATATTCCTTTGAATGTTGATGTGCCGCCGGGGAACAATCTTCAGACCAAGGCTGCCGGGGATGCTTGTTAAGAATATGTATGCTGCTGGGGAAGTATTGAGATCTACTGGAGGATACTCAATTTCCTTAAGATTTGATGATTCTGCTTGGAGAGAGTGCACTGACTTGCTTACTCTCTGGGGAATTAAGGTGTACTGGTCATGTTCTTTAGCTGAACCTACCTTGGTACCTTGGAGGATAGAACAATTGGATTGTTTATACAACTCTTTTATTGCCCCTGTTTCTAGTGTCACCTGCAATTAACTCCTTTGTTTCGTATGCAAATATTTATGAGTGAGCAAATTATTGTCAATGCATATATCACAAATTGAACCTTGGACGTTCTTCGTAAAACAAAACAGAAAAAGAAAAACACTTGGCACGTTTAACTGAAAATATTTTTGTATTGATTTTGAATGGCCTGGAAATAAGCGTTTTGTGTACAAGAGGCTGACGTCCTAGTAAGAGGAACGCCGCCGAACAAGAGAGTTTATACAAATTTTGTACAAAAGAGAATAAAACAGCTGTGTAAAGTGAATGATCCCACTGGGTTTCAACTCTGCTATTGCCTTTATAACTCCGAGCGTCTCATCACTTGATGACCTTGGTTGTAGGTGAAGCTGACTGATCGATGCCGTCTGAACTTGATGTAGATACCAGATTCTGGATGCAAAGTGATCCAATGAGACATAGTATTACGCTTTATCCCTAATTTTTGCCTGGACCGCCCTTTCGGGTTTTCAGTCCACCGGGATACCCATTTTTGCCCAAGCCGCCTTTTCAGGTTTTCGACTTGCCGGGTGTACAGATTTTTTCATTTTCATCCCTTCATTTTGCCCGAACCCTTTTGGTTCGACGGGAAGCCCTGATTTTTGCCTAGGCATGTCAGCCTAGCGGGTCTTTTTCATGCGTAGTATCTTTTTACTATGTCTGCATTGGCGGGGTGAGGAAGGTCGTCACCATCCATATTGGTTAATATCATTGCTCCTCCTGAGAACACATGCTTAACCACAAATGGCCCTTCGTACGTAGGGGTCCATTTGCCCCTTGGATCACTCTGAGGAAGGATGATTCTCTTGATTACCAGATCCCCAACTTGATATTCCTGTGGTTTGACCTTTTTGTTAAATGTCCTGATCATCCGTTTCTGATACGTCTGACCATGACAGATAGCAGCAAGTCTCTTTTCATCAATGAGGTTGAGTTGATCAAGTCGTGTCTGGATCCAATCATCTTCGTTCAGATTTGCATCCTTCATTATCCGGAGAGAGGGTATCTGCACTTCGATCGGTAAGACTGCCTCCATGCCATAAACCAGAGAGAAAGGAGTTGCCCCGGTTGACGTCCTAGCTGAGGTACGGTACCCATGTAGAGCGAACAGTAACATCTCGTGCCAATCTTTATAAGTCACTGTCATTTTCTGCACGATTTTCTTGATGTTCTTATTTGCTGCTTCTACAGCCCCATTCATCTTCGGTCTGTAAGGAGAAGAATTGTGGTGCTGTATCTTGAACTGTTCGCAGAGCTCAGCAATCATCTTGTTGTTCAGATTGGTACTGTTGTCTGTAATAATCCGCTCAGGGACGCCGTACCGACAGATCAGGTTGTGCCGAATGAACCGTGCCACAACAGTCTTGGTTACCGTAGCATAGGACGCTGCCTCAACCCACTTTGTAAAATAATCAATTGCCACTAGGATGAAGCGATGCCCATTGGATGCCGTGGGTTTAATCTCGCCGATCATGTCTATGCCCCACATTGCAAACGGCCAAGGCGCGGTCAGAACATTCAGGGGAACCGGAGGAACATGCACTTTGTCTGCATAGATCTGGCACTTGTGGCATGTCCTGGAGTGTTGGTAATAGTCAGCTTCCATTGTGGACCAGTAATATCCTGCCCGTAGGATTTTCTTAGCCATAGTGTGTCCACTGGAATGTGTACCAAAGGTCCCTTCATGTAGCTCTTCCATGATCCTTTCTGCTTCAGTCTTATCCACACAACGCAGTAAGGTTGAATCATGGTTTCGCTTATACAAGATGCCGTTGCTAAGGAAGAACTTGGCTGCAAACCTCCTCAGGAATTTCTTATCATTGACAGATGCACCTTCAGGGTATTCCTGAGTTTCCAGGTATCTCTTCACTTCGTGGTACCAAGGCTTCTCAGTCACCAATTCAGTTTCGAGATCACAACAGTATGCCGGTTCGTCCAGTTTCCAGATGATGATCCGGGGAGCCTCATTGTCCCATTTAACTTTGAACATAGAAGACATTGTAGCTAACGCGTCCGCCAACTGATTCTCTTCTCTTGGAAAGTGCTCAAAGGTTATTTCTGTGAAGTGGGGGATCAGGGTCAACACACATTCTCTGTAAGGAATCAAGTTTGGATGTTTCGTATCCCACTCTCCTTTGATCTGATTGATCACAAGAGCGGAATCTCCGAAGACACTTAGAAATTTGATCCTTAGATCGATCGCAGCCTGAAGACCCATGATGCACGCCTCATACTCCGCCATGTTGTTGGTACAGTTGAAACATAATCGGGCAGTGAGTGGAGTATGAGTACCTTGAGGTGATATGATTATGGCGCCGATACCATTTCCCAAAGCATTGGAGGCTCCGTCAAAGTGCATAGACCATCGGGATCCTGGTTCAGGTCCTTCATCCGGTCCAGGTACTTCACAATCTGTCACTATCATGATGCTCTCATCCGGAAATTCGAAGTTCATAGACTGATAGTCATCTACAGCTTGATGTGCTAAGTGGTCTGCCAATACACTTCCCTTGATGGCTTTCTGGGTTGTGTACTGAATGTCGTATTCCGTCAAGATCATTTGCCATCTTGCAATTCTCCCAAACAGAGCAGGCTTTTCGAATATGTACTTTATAGGATCCATTTTTGAGATCAACAAAGTAGTGTGAGTCAGCATATACTGTCTCAGCCGGCGAGCAGCCCATACCAAAGCGCAGCAAGTTTTCTCAAGCAGTGAGTATCGGGTCTCACAGTCGGTAAACTTTTTGCTAAGGTAATAAATGGCATGCTCTTTTCGGCCAGACTCGTCATGCTGCCCCAACACACACCCCATTGAGTTGTCGAGCACTGTCAGGTATAGTATCAGAGGTCTCCCTTCAACCGGTGGCATAAGGATAGGTGGTTCTTGGAGATACTCTTTGATTCTGTCGAAGGCAGCCTGACATTCATCGTTCCAACGTACTACCTGATCTTTCTTCAGCAGCTTGAAGATTGGCTCACAAGTAGCAGTCAGATGTGAGATGAATCGAGCGATGTAATTCAGGCGTCCTAAACAGCCTCTGACTTCCTTCTCTGTCTTAGGAACTGGCATCTCTTGAATAGCTTTGACCTTAGCAGGGTCCACTTGAATTCCTTTATCACTGACCATAAAGCCTAGCAACTTCCCAGATCTTACCCCGAAGGTGCACTTGTTCGGGTTCAATCTCAGCTTGTATAGTTTCAACCGGTCAAACAACTTCTGCAGATGATCTAAGTGCTCTTCCTCAGTCTGCGACCTAGCGATCATGTCGTCAACATACACTTCTATCTCATGATGGATCATATCATGAAATAAAGCAACCATGGCACGTTGGTAGGTTGCCCCAGCGTTCTTCAACCCGAATGGCATAACCTTGTAACAGAAGGTGCCCCACTGAGTAACAAATGTAGTCTTTTCCATGTCTTCAGGTGCCATCTTGATCTGATTGTAACCTGAGAAACCATCCATGAAAGAGAACACTTTGTGCTGAGCCGTATTATCAACAAGGACATCAATGTGAGGTAAAGGGAAGTCATCCTTGGGGCTGGCCCTGTTCAGATCCCTGTAATCGACACACATTCTGACCTTACCGTCCTTCTTAGGTACCGGCACCACATTAGCAACCCACTGAGGGTAAGAAGTCACTGCAAGGAACCCAGCATCAAACTGTTTCATAACCTCGGCCTTAATCTTCTCAGACATCTCTGGACGCATCCGACGGACCTTTTGCTTAACTGGAGGGCAGTCTTCCTTAGTTGGCAAGTGATGGACCACAATATCGGTATCCAACCCGGGCATGTCTTCGTAGGACCAAGCAAAGATCTCCATATAGTCATGTAACATCTTGGTTAACCGTTGCTTCACGCTGAGCTCTAGGTTGGCACCAATCTTTACCTCTTTCTTGTCTGCCTCGGTACCCAAGTTTACTGTTTCCACTGGCTCTTCATGGGGTTGAATTGCCCTCTCTTCCTGAAGTAACAGTCTTGCAAGCTCGCCAGGCACTTCGCAATCATCTTCACCTTCGTCTTCGGCTAAGTTGATCGGATTTTCGAAGTCATAATTGGCAGTGGCAGAGTTGTTATCAGTGAGATCCAGAGTGGATTGAAACCTGTATGAGTGAGTGTGTGTGTAAATACAGCTGTTTTGAAATATATGTAAAGGAAATGAAAGACAGAAAAGGAGCACAATATTTGTAATGCGAAAATACGTCCAAGATTTTCATTCATGATATATGAAATGACAATTTGTATGCCCTCACAAATGATACCACGGTGCCTCGGGTAAGACACCGGGCCATAGAGTTTATTTATTGTTTATTATAAAATAACGAAACAAAGAAATTTATTACTGTGTCACAAAGGTAACAGGAGTACGGTCCTTAGCGATCCAATTTTTCAACCCGCCTTCAGCCGTTGGGTAGATCCAGCTATTGAATTCAGCCTCATCCGCTCCATTGTCCTCCCCGACAGCATTCACTCCTGAGCTTGTAATGAATACCGGAGGTCTTCCGATCTTTGCTTTCCTCATAGCTTTCTGACCTTCTGTGGTAAAACCCAACCCAAATTTATCAGTCTTCTGAGTAAAGTCTGGAAGTCTGCCCCAGTTGGTACTTTCACTCTTCTGAACCACAGCCCGGGCATCCCTTAGGGAAGCCATCCTCAAAGGAACCAATTCTTCTGCTGTTTCTGACGCTGCTGTAATTGGAAGCACCTCCTCGAAATGCTGAAAGGGAGTTTCAATAAACTCCCCATCCATCTCAATGTATCTGAAGGAGTTTAGGTGACTCACCATATATTCCTCCTCTCCCTGCACAATGACGATCTTCCCTCTGACGGGGTACTTCAGCTTCTGATGCAAGGTAGAGGTCACTGCCCCAGCCTTATGTATCCAAGGTCGTCCCAATAGACAAGAGTAAGATGGACGGATATCCATCACATAAAAAGTGGAGTCGAACACCTGAGAGCCCACACGAATCGGAATGTCAACCTCTCCATGAACCATCCTCTTTGAACCATCAAAAGCCCTGACGATGATATTGCTGGGTTTTAATTCCAGGCCTTCACAATCTAGACGGTCCAAAGCCTTCTTGGGTAGCACATTCAAAGATGAACCAGTATCCACCAACACATGTGCCAAGGTAGTGCCTCTGCATTCAATAGAGACATGCAGAGCATCATTATGGTCTCTTCCCTTTGCGGTCAAGTCAGCATCTGAGAAACCCAAGCCATTGTCTGCCGTCAGATTTGCTACGCAATCAGTGAACTGGACTGCAGATGTCTCATGTGGCACATGGGCCGTCTTGAGGAATGAGATTAGGGCCTTGGCATGGGCCTCGGAGCACAGCAATAAAGAGAGCATGGAGATTTTAGAGGGCGTGTGCCCCAGCTGTTCCACAACGTTGAAGTCACTCTTCTTTATAATCTTTAAAATCTCCTCCATCTCTTGTTGGGAGGCCTCAGCAGTTATAGGTACAGGTGCCTCCATCTGGGCAGGCTCAACTTCAACTCCCTTGCCCCGAGCATTGGATGACTCGGCAGCAGGAGAAATAATTGGATCAGCAGCAGGAACAGGTACACTTGCAGGGGTTATGAGAAGTGGTCTTCGGGCAGCAGGCGGTGCAATGTCAGGCGAGAAGAGCCTGCCACTGCGGGTAACCTTGGCTGGGCCAGTGATGTCACAAATGCTGGCGCCAGCGTTGAACTCTTGTTTAATCCCGTTTACATATACGTCTGCCCCATAGTGCCAAGGGACAGCTTTATCAGATACATAGGGCAAGGGCCCCGAAACGGTGATAATAACAGGTGCAACGGTCATGATTTGAACGGGCTTCTTCTTCGAGAGCCGGGATTGGATTATTGAAGATAGTCACCACAGAAACTTCTTCCATCGGAACCAACTGAACAGCAGACTTCTTAAACAGAATCTCCTTGCTATCCATTAGGCTTTGGATGCCTAACCTCAGCAAGGGACAACCAGATGGGGACACAGCACAGAACAGGCAACCCTCACTACAACCCGGAAATAAACCGGCCTGCAGTAGGTTCTTCTTGACAATCTTTAGAGTAGTGGCTAGATCATCCACAGAAACAGCATAAACGTCTTCATCCACAGCATTTACCCCATGTTGAGGCATAGGGGCAGTAACTACATTCGGCCTCTCAGGAGCTTCGAACTGTATCTCCTTCGCGTCGATAAGGTCTTGTACCTTATTCTTTAACGCCCAACAGTCATCGGTAGAGTGCCCCGGGCTATCTGAATGGTAAGCACAACGAGCATTCGGGTTGTACTTGGGAGATGTTGTATTTGGGAACTTTGGCGCCTCCCTGACCGTCACCAGATTGGTGGATAGTAATTGTGGCAGGATCTGTGATAGGGTCATGCTTAATCGGGTAAACTCCCTCCGGGGTCTTTCAGCCCTTTGAGGATTGTTCGGCCGAGGAGCGGCATCAGGCTTAGCAATCATCACCGCACTGACAGATTGGCGGTGCTCAGGTCTCTCTGATTTCCTGGAACCATATACGGCACTAGACTCCTTCTTGAATGGTTTCTTTTCCGAACTAGACGATGCACCTTTCAGAATCTTCCCGGACTTCAACCCAACTTCAATTCTCTCTCCAGTCAGAATCAAATCAGTGAACCCAGCAGAAGAATTCCCAATGAGATGGTTGAAGAATGGCCCAGATAGGGTCCCCAAAAACATGTCTACCAGCTCCCGATCAGTCAATGGTGGCTGCACCCTACCAGCCAGGTCTCTCCACTTCTGAGCGTACTCTTTAAAACCTTCGCTTGCACCCAATGACATACCCTGGAGTTGGGTACGTGTGGGGGCAAGGTCGGCATTATATTGATACTGCTTATAGAAAGCAGTAGCCAACTCCTCCCAGTTACGAACCTTGGTCCCATCCAGCTGATAGAACCATTCGAGATGAGTCCCTGAAAGACTCTCCTGGAAGAAGTGGATCCATAAATTCTTATCCGCAGAGTACGGCTGAATTTTCCGAACATAGGACCTTAAATGCAGCTTGGGACAAGACGCCCCGTCATACTTAGAGAAGGATGGTGCTTTGAACTTGTGAGGGATGATCACACCAGTTGACAAACCCAGATCTCCGAAATCCAGCCCAGGTACCTGTTGAATCTCCATAGCCTTCAACCTATCCTCCAGTTGCTTGTACTTGTCGTCTGCAGGAGGGTACTGCTCTTCGTCAAAATCTGTCTCGTTGTCGGAGACTACCGGACTAGGAACCCTTGCTTCTGCCTGAGGAGAATTCTTGTCAACAGAAGAACCAGCCTCTTCCTGTTGCAGAGTATTGTTAAACCTTCGGCCCGAGTTGAACAGAACAGTTCTTCTCTTCTTCTTCTTCTCCTTCTTCAGGAGCATAGCCTTCAGTTCTTCTTGGCCTTGAGCCAGACCCTTGATTAATTCTTGAAACTGCGCATTCTGCGCCTGAAGAGCCTTGATTGATGTCTCAGTTGATGCAGAGTCGGTATTCATGATGCTGAAATAAACAGCGAAGAACTGTAAGCAACCTGAAAGGAGGAAAAACCTGCTATGCACATGATGTATGAAATGCGTATGCAATGCATTCAAGGGTTCGAAAGTTCAAATTTGTTGTAGACAAGAAGGAACACACGTTATCATTAAGGAATCATTGTTTAATACATCAAGGCCTCATGGGCAAAAGTACAAACATCAAATCAATCCCAAAATACACTGCGCATCCTCTTCGGAGCTATGTAGGTGTTGAGATTCCTCTCCTCATACAACAGGCGTGTGAGCTCCAAGACCTTCTTTTCACTGGCATGTAGACTAGTCTCAAGAGAATTCCGTTCTTCCTTAAGCTGGATCCAGCTCTTCTGCATTTCTTCCCAGGATGTGGGCATATCAGGGTGCTGAATAATGTAGGACACTTCCCCTTCCAAGACAGGCTCTTTGATCACCGGGAGCATATGAGGATAGGGCATCACTAGCTTCTGGGAGCGAGCTCGTACCCACTTGAGATAAGGTTCCAATGGGATGGAATTCCTGTGCCCCAGTGTCTTGCTGTCTATCCTACTGGGCACCCTCCAAGCTCTGATAAATCTCTGGCGAAGTCCTTGAGTATCGTTGTCGAAGTCAAAAACTATGTCAGGAATTAACATGTCATGAGGACCATCCCTCCGAGCATAACCAAACTGTCTCCAAGCCAGGCATGGGCTATAAGTAATACCTCCTCTGATTCCAAGTAAAGGAACATTAGGGTACTCCCCGCAACGATCAATGATAGTGACATCTTCTCTGGACCTAGGGCACCAATGTATATCTGCATGCGTAAGAGTCATCAACCGTTGTGACCATCTCAAACCCCGCTCATTCTTCAAGACTGATTGTGGAAGGTGCGAAATAAACCACCTTCCCAGGAGAGGAGTGCAACACATAAGGACACCTCTTTTTCTCATGGTTCGAGTGTAACATGAGTGAAGGATGTCCCCCAGCAATGTGGGTATAGGATTCCTGGACATAAAGATCTGGACAGCACTGATATCAATAAGCTGATCTGGGTTAGGGAACAACACCAAACCATAGACAAGGAGGGCCACAACCTCTTCAAAAGCTTGCAAGTCAAGGGAGTTCCAACATTCATGGGCCTTTTCAAATAGAAACCTGGCTAAGAACCCTTTGATACCACTTCTAACTTCCCAATGTCCCTTGAGGTCAGATGACTGTAGGTGCAAGGCTTTAGCAATCTCTTCAAGCTTAGGTTCCTTTTCTGTACCGTTGAAGGGTAGCTGATCAAGGATAGGGATCTTCAGGAGCCGGGAGAACTCCTCCAATGTAGGTACCAACTGATAATCCAAGAAGGTAAAACAGTGATGCAGAGGATCAAAGAACTGGAACAAGACCTTTATCATATCTTCCTCAATGTTGGTGTTGACCAAGCTGATGAGGCTTCCATGCCTTTCACTGAATGAAGAGTTCTCGGGAATCCTGGATATAAGCTCCTTAAGCTGAGGAGGGATCCTTACAAGACTGATTTGAATTGTCTTTCTACGAACAGTTTCCATGTCCTACAAAACAAGAACAAAGATGAAAATTCGAACCCCTGAAATGGTTAGTCAATGCATATGATGCTGGATGATGTCATGATGCTATGATTAAACACACCACATACAGATACAAAGGCAAACATGTAAGGCACACAAGGCACACAAGACAAGCCCTTAAGGTTTAAGGCCAGCATGGGGTCTGGGTAGTACCCTCTTGAAGTTGGTGGGTTCAACCTGTCCTAATCAAAGTAACCGAGTTCTAAGGTTCCCAATATCACGGGATTGCTTTCATTGTTCATCGTTTCGATTTAGCCACTGAACTGGCGACCGAAATATTCCAGGAAAGCAACCCTCAATTGAGTGTAGTATCGAGTATCAACCAACCTCGGACTGCACCAAAGTCAGTTATCTCACTACCCTAAAGAGGCCAAGATAGTTCAATTAAGGTTCCTAAGGTCTGTTGATGCTTCACGACACCACGCAGAGGCCCCGTACTCTCCTTGACTGAACTCAAGGGTTACCGGTACACACCAAAGTTCCACATCAACGTAGCAGGCTGTTTTAACCATGTCGGTATACCCCGCACAGTTCCCTCACAGCCTTGTTGCTACTTTCTAAGAAGGTATCCCCCAGATCCGGGTTTAGGATCTATAGAACTCCCAAGCAACCCACAATAATAAAGCAAGCAAAGAAGACAATTGAAAACACAGTGATCTTAATCCTAAGGTACACCCCACTTTATAAGATATCCCCAGCAGAGTCGCCAGTTCTGTGATCGGTGGATCTGGAACTGACTGTTTAACGCTGGTTCGCGAAATGTCGCGGAAGCAAGAGTCGCCACCGTCTTTTATTTTCTCCAAATGGAAAGGACAAAAGCACAGAAAAATTCCTTAAAGAGATTGCTCTCGGTTCGGGAGGTAGGTTATAGAAAGGGAAGGTGTTAGCACCCTTTCCATCCATGGTTATCCATGGGCTCTTAGATACTTGCTCATTGTGTTTTCAAAAGGTTTGTTTGCTTTTCAACTGTGGGTTTTAAAAAGTTTCTTTGAAAATTTCAGTTTGACTCTTGTATCAGTCCTCAAGAGTATTTGACAAATTGCTTTCGAAAGCTTTTTGAAAATGTGTCGGTGTGAAAAGTATTTTTGAATTTGTTTTGAAATTTAGAGCAAGTATCTATGAGAACCTACCTACCCTAAGGAATTCGTCTGTGTAAATGTCCTTTAAAGTAGTGCCATCCCACCATTGAGAGGTAGGTAGCACCACCGTTGGAGGTGTTCGGGTCAATTCGAGGTTCGGGACATGGTGATCACCAGAGCAATGTGAAGACACCTTAGAAGCTACCCTCATGCCAGGTTCCCGGATCATGAGGACTTACTAAGACATCATCTACTCGACGATCACCTTTCGAGGCAAGGCAACAGTGAGGCGTACCCTAGGGGTGGTGTGTGCGATTTGTGTGTCGTTTTCATTTGTATTTATCTTGTCATGTTATTGGTGTTCTACGCTTGATTTTATTTTATCCATTCATTCTTGCATGCTTTGTTTAACAGTTAAAAGTTTTGCGGGAAAAGTAAATCTAAGCTATTACAAATGGCGCGGGTCCACATCGCCAAAATTAACCAGGACCCGATTTGACGGAAAATAAAGAAATTAAAAGCGCGAGAAGTAATTACAAGGCTTCGGGAGAGGTACATAATTATTTAAATGACATAAAATAAATATGCGAAATTAAACAAAATTAAGAACGTGGGCGTTGGACCCTTTTGCAAAAAATTAAAATTACATGAATTTAATTAATTAAGAAAGACTTGTTTTTTTGGTATTTTTGTGTATTTTAAGATTTTATGAAAAAATTAATAAGAATAAAATACTAAACCTAATTCTAATTATTTTTAAGTTATTAAGAAAGATATTGAAGTTTCTAACCTAAATTAATTCTAAATTATTTTCATGCAAATTTAATTATAAAAAATAAATAAAATAAATATTATTATTGTGAAAAAAAGAAAAATTAAAAAGGAATAAAACATTAATTAAACCTATTTTTACATTTTTTAGATTTTTTATGAAAAGAATTAATATTGCAAACCCTAATTTAAATTAAATTTATTTACATGCATTTATTTATGAAAATATTAGAAATAAAAATTATTTATTATGTTTTTTATCTTTTCTGATTTTTATGAGGTTTTTGTATTTTGTAAAAAATAATTAATTAAATCAAAACAATAAAGTAAATAAAACAATAATTGAAAATAAAATATAAAGAAAATGTAGAGATTTGCAAACCAGGGGGGGGTATCAGTCCCAAGTTAGGAGGTATGGCCCAAGCAGTTTAAGCTCAATGATCTTCAGACCCATTGACTTTTCCAGGCAGCGTACAGCAATGTTGACCAGAGTTTATGGTGTTCATCAATTTTGCACCCTTGGATTGCTTCTGATGGACGCGTGGCTGTTGATCTTTGAGGATGCATGGTATGTCTTGACCTTGGGCGCTGCATGGGAATTGTTAATGAAAAATAATATGGAAATTACACAGACCTGGGGCTCGAACCCAGGTCACTAGCATCGCCAATCAACACCTGTGCCACTGAGCCATGTCAACGCGTTTAATATATAAATAACAAATAAATAATATAAAAGAAAGCAACGCGTTAGTGGATTAACGCGCGAAATATTTAAATGTGCCAATCAGTTCTTGCCACGACTCCGTCTTCCTCACTATCCCTGTAATACCAAACACATAGGCAACGGTTTCTATGGCGTTTTCTTAGGCAGCTTATGGGAAAATAGCGAATAGACTATCCTTGAACATAAATTAGGCGCGAGGGTCCTGTCTTCTTCGTCCAGATGCGATGAGTTGGATGGTGGTGGTCTCAAGGGCTAATTTTGCCTCGTTTCAAAAGCCCCAAATTAAGGTCCTGTAAACCCTAGAATTCAAGCATGGTGAAATCGTGTACATAGCATAAAAACGCAATTGAATATGTTGGTTAGCATCAGAATATCATAATGAACATGAATCAATGAATAAAAAATGCAAAGGATGCGTGAATCATGATGCACGATTGTGAATTTTCCTTGATGCAGTTCTGGCTCAATATACCAGTTCTTGGAGTTTGAATGGATGTTTTTGATTGGAATGTGTTCAGGGAACCTTGAGGAAGCTATTGAAACAAGTTTGGTGCTTTGAATCGACCTGTAACACTGATTTCAGTTTTGAGTTCTTTAGAGAAAAATTCAAGTTTGCAATGGCCTCTTCTGAGCTGCTGCGTGTCTATTTGCATTAGGGTTATGATCTAGCATATGTATGGAGTCTATTAGGTCAAGAAAAACCAATCAAATCCATGGCATTCATTGTTTTTGATAATTGATTTTCTAAGGATCTTTTCATATCTTTTTCCATGTGCATTTGATTCAAATCATATCCAATTGCTCCAATTCTTTCCTTATTTGGCTAGGCACGAAATATTGAGCATAAAACATGTATAAAAAGATTGGTTAGGGTGAATTAAATATTTTTCATATATTTAAATGATTTAAATGAATTAATATAAATAAAAATTCAAATAAATAAATAAAAATTGAGAAAATACTTCCCTTTGGGCCAAGTGGTCGTGCACATGTCATGGATGATGAATCATGGAAGAAAAATGGGCCCATTAGCAATTTTAGACCATTTGAATCAATGTTGACTTTTCAAAATATCCAAAAATTTCCCAACTTCCACAAGGCATAACTTGCTCAATGTTTAAGATTTTCTCATGTTCTTGGACATTTTGGAAAGGTCTTTGAGTCCTCTAACCAATGCCTTTGGTCCCATGTCATTTTGATTTGCCAATCTCAAGTTATGGCCTTTGACTTGAAGTCCCTTTTTGTTGACTTTTGAAAATGACCTATAATGTTGAAATTGATAACTTTTTGTGAGAGCATTTCTTGGACTTGAAGTATGAAGATGAGTTGTAGGAAATGTCTATCTCTTCAAAATGAGCTTTGGATGGAATTTTTCTGATAATCCATGTGAAAGTTATGCCCTGGTCAATTTCAGTTGACTTTTTCAACTGTCCAAATAAGGAAACTTTTGCATCTTGATGATTTTTGAGCCAAATTTTGAGAATCATGATCAAGCATTGATCAAATGATGTTTGTGGCTTCAAAATGATATGTTGACCAAAAATTTGAACTATTGACTGTCAAATGACCATTTTGCCCCTACAGTTGACTGTAGTGTAATCTAGGGTTTTGACTGTGCACTCTTGAGCTGAATGTCTTGAAACTTGATATGAGGATGCTTGACCACATTTGTAGGCATATGAGACTTGATTGGACCTTTGAAAACTTTATTTTCTTGATCAGCACACAAACCCTAGTTTTGACTGTATAGGAGACCTTGCACTGTGCAACCCTTGGGGAGATTTGAAGCTTGACTTGGCAATTTCTTTGAGAATATGGGAGGGCAAATTTTGGGGTACAACACATTGCTTGGGCACAATCTGAGTTTCTCCTTCGAATCCCAGGATAAAATAAACCCAGACCCAGATTCAGCAGGTGCGAATAGGGAGGAGATTCGAATCAGGGGGGTAAAGTCCCCCCTGAACCTTTAACATGTGTTTCGTTTTTAAAGGAAATATATTCTCAGGATCCTGTTCAGAGTTTCGAAGCTCAGCAGCTTAGCTTCGAACTGGACCCAGGACTTCCAGATAGAAGGATGACATATCCAGATCGAACACCCTCAGAGTGCAGCCCCTCATGCACCTTCGATCCATCCTCTTCACTGGGTCGAAAGACAGCCCACACTTCTTTCGACCCAGGCCTCCAGAATTATTTTGTTTTTCTTGATTTACTGCCTGATTTCATTTTCGTTTGGACCATTTTATTTGTTTTTTTTTAATCAACATAAAAATCATAAAAATAAGTAACTTAGAATTAGGATTTAATTTAGTTAATTATTTAAACTTATTTTCTCCAATTTTAAAATCAGTAGACTTAGGATTTATTTAAATTCAATCCTTTTCATAAACAAAAAAATGCAAAAAATATTAAGTATGTTTTGGAGTTAATTTTAATCAGTTTTTTTTAATTAATTAAATTTGACTTAATTGAACATTTAGCATTTTCCCAAAAATAAAATAAAACAACAAAAGTTCTTATTCTTAGGATTTTTCAGATTCACGCGCGTTTATTTAATTGTAACTGCTTACTGGTTTGTGGTAGCTTAAATTAAGACTTTTACTTTACTGATTTTATTCCCCCAATTTTTGGACATGTAAATAATCCCCCGAAGCCTTTTAATAGCGTAGGATTTACAATTTCTGCACCTTAAATTCCTGTACATATATTAACTACTTAGATGTATGCTAACTAGGATTGTATGACAAGATTAACTCTTAAACTTAAAATCAACAGTAGCTCACCATGACATGCAAAGATAACATAACTGAAAAAACAATACACTCGCACATGCCACTCTTAGGGTATACCTCACTTGGCTGCCTCAAGTGTGGTCATTGAGTATAGGAAGTCTTAAAGGTCTCCCTCCTGTCTAAAGATCAAAGTTGCCTCGAAACGGTTGCCTCGATAAAAATGATCTAAGACATTAGGGTTACCGCTAAAGCATCCTAACATTGCTTTAGTGACCACACGTCCCTTAAATCAAATTGACCCGAAAACTCCAACGACGATGCTACTTACTCCTCAATAGTGGGATAGCATTGTCTAAAGGACATTAGCACAATTTAATTCCTTTTTGAGTAGGTAGAGGTTCTTAAGTACTTGCTCCATTAAAAAACAAAACAAAACTTTTCGCACTTATACTTTCTTCAAAAACAAAACAAAACTCTTTTCAAAACCCACAAACACAAAGAAAAGCTAACTTTTTGAAAACATAGTGAGCAAGTACCTAAGAGCCCGTGGATAACCACAGATAGAAAGTGTGATCGGTGGATCTGGAACTGACTGTTTAACGCTGGTTCGCGAAATGTCGCGGAAGCAAGAGTCGCCACCGTCTTTTATTTTCTCCAAATGGAAAGGACAAAAGCACAGAAAAATTCCTTATAGAGATTGCTCTCGGTTCGGGAGGTAGATTATAGAAAGGGAAGGTGTTAGCACCCTTTCTATCCATGGTTATCCATGGGCTCTTAGATACTTGCTCATTGTGTTTTCAAAAATGTTTGTTTGCTTTTCAAGTGTGGGTTTTAAAAAAAGTTTCTTTGAAAAATTTCAGCTCGACTCGTACGTCAGAGTGTTTGAAAAAATTTGCTTTGAAAGCTTTTGAAAAGTGTTGGTGTGAAAAGATTTCAGTTTGTTTTGAAGAGAGCAAGTATCCTTGAGAACCTACCTACCCTAAGGAATTCGTCTGTGTAGATGTCCTTTAAAGTAGTGCCATCCCACCATTGAGAGGTAGGTAGCACCACCGTTGGAGGTGTTCGGGTCAATTCGAGTTTTAGGGACGTGGTGATCACCAGAGCAATGGGAAGACACCTTAGAAGCTACCCTCATGCCAGGTTCCCGGATCATGAGGACTTACTAAGACGTCCTCTACTCGACGACCACCTTTCGAAAGGCAACAGTGAGACGTACCCTAGGGGTGGTGTGTGCGAATTATGTGTCATGTTTCAGTTATTTGTCTTGTCATGTTTGTCGTGTTCTACGCTTGATTTTAATTTGTCCATTCATTCTTGCATGCATATTTAACGGTTATAAAGTTTGCGAAAAATAAATCTAAGGCTATTACAAATGGCGCGGGTCCACATCGCCAAAATTAAACCGGACCCGATTTAGCGGAAAAATAAATAATGCGAAGAAATAAAAGTGCGAAAAGTGAAGTTACATGGCTTTGGGAGATTTACATTACTATTTAAACGATTATAAAATAAATGCGCAAATTAAATGATTGAAACGACGGGCGTTGGACCCTTTTGCAAAATATTAAGAGTTAATGAGAATTAAAAATTAAATGATTAAATGTTTTTTTGATATTTTGTGTTTTTTAGATTTAAAAGAAAAAAGAAAAATTAATTAAAATTAAAATGCTAAACCCTAGTTCTAGTGTTTTTTAAGTTTATTATGAAAGATATTGAAATTTAACCTAATTTAAACCCTAAATTATTTATGTACAATTTAATTATAAAAAATAAATAAATAAATAATTATTACTGAAAGGGGAAAATTAAAAAAAGATTAAGATCAACAATTAAACCTAAATTCTATATTTTTTTATATTTTTGCTATGAAAAGAATTAAAATTAAAAAAACCTAATTATACTAAATTCAATTACACAATTTATTCATGAAAATAAAATAATTAAAATAAAATATTTATTACATTTTATCTTTTTCTGGATTTTTATGATGTTTTTATATTTTGTAAAAAAAAGAGAAAATTAATTAATTAAAGCAATAAAAACAAATAACACAATAATTAAAATAATAAAAAGAAAAGAAAAGCAAACCAGAGTGGGGTGTTGCCCCAAATAAGGAGGTTCAGGCCTGGAAATTCTGGCCCATTAGCTTAGAGTTTCGTTGACCTTTTGGACGGCCTACAGCTACGTTGACTTGCATCCATGATATGCCTTCAACCTGAACCCTTGATTAGATCTCCAGGACGCGTGGCTAACTGATTTTTGAATGTGCATGGTGTACTGGGACGTTAGCGCTACGTAGGATCAATTATTGAAAAAATATATTAAGCATTTGCCAGACCTGGGACTTGAACCCAGGTCTTGAAGGTCACAAGCGTTGTCCCTGCCCACTGAGCCATTTGTATTTCATTTAACAAATAATAAACAATAAATAATATAAGAAGAACACGTTAGTGCTTTTGGAAATTCGCGCGAAATTCAAAAGAGCCAATAACCATTGGACACGAAGTCGTCTTCTTCCCCACCCTGTAAAACAAAACAAATAGGCGACGGTTTTTATAGCGTTGCATTAGGGGGGCTAGCAGAAAATAGCGAATAGCTCCATGAGCTTCATAAATTGTTCGCGAGGTATGTCTCTTGTTCGTTGGAGCACGCTGATTGCAATGGTAATGATCTTGAGTCCCAATTGTTCCTTGGGTGAGAAACCCCAAATCAAGAACTCTGAAAACCTAAATTTCGATCATGGTGAATTCGCGTACAACGTGTAAAACTTCAATCAAGCATAAGGGTTAGTTTCAGAAACTCAAAACAAACATGATGCAATGAATAGAATGCTGTAAAAGTGCTTAAAAAATGCTATACGATTTCAAAAAATTCTTGGTACAGTTTGAGTTCTAACTACCAATTCTTGAGGTTTTAGTCGTTGTTATTGATTGGAATGTGTCCAGCAAGTGCCAAGGAATCTATTGAGACAAGAATGGAGCCTTGAGTCGCCCTACAACCTTGAAATCAGATTTGAGTTTTTCAACCAATTTTTCAAGTTTGCTTGTTGATTTTCTGCGCAGCTTTTAGTCTCCTTTGATTAGGTCTTTGATTCTGATCATATAGGGAAGCTATTAGGTTAAAGATATTGAATAAAATCCAAAGCAATAATTGTTTTCAATCTTTGATTTGTTAAGGATCTTTTCTAATCTTTTTCTCATGTATTTTGGTTCAATCATGATCAATTAGCACCAAATCTTGCCTATTTAAGGTATGCACGAAATATTGACCTTGGAATGTGCATAAAAAGATTTTTTTAGGTTAGGTTTATATTTTTCATGTATTAAAATGATTTAAATGAATATAAATTAATATAAATTCAAATAAATAATTAAAAAATATGAAAATACTCCCCTTTGGGCCTAGTGGTCGTGCCTAGGCTTGGCATGAAGAAACTTGGAAGAAAAATGGGCCCATTTGCATTTTTAGGCCTTTTGCATCAATGTTGACTTTTCAAAATTCCCAAAAATTGCCCAACTTCCACAAGGCATAACTTGGTCAATTTTTAAGTTTTTCACATGTTCTTGGACATTTTGGAAAGGTCTTTGAGTCCTTTAACCAATGCCTTTGGTCCCATGTCATTTTGATTTACCAATCTCAAGTTATGGCCTTTGACTTAAAGTCACTTTTTGTTGACTTTTGAAAATGACCTATAATGTTGAAATTGATAACTTTTTGTGAGAGCATTTCTTGGACTTGGAACATGAAGATGAATTGTAGGAAATGTCTTTCTCTTCAAAATGAGCTTTGGATGGAATTTTTCTGATAATCCATGTGAAAGTTATGCCCTGGTCAATTTCAGTTGACTTTTTCAGCTGTCCAAATATAGCAACTTTTGCATCTTTGATGATTTCTGAGCCAAATTTTGAGAATCATGATCAAGCATTGATCAAATGATGTTTGTGGCTTCAAAATGATATGTTGACCAAAAATTTGAACTTTTGACTGTCAAATGACCATTTTGCCCCTACAGTTGACTGTAGTGCAATCTAGGGTTTTGACTGTGCAATTTTAAGCTGAATGCCTTGAAACTTGACATGAGGATACTTGACCATCTTTGTAGGCATGTGAGACTTGATTGGGCCTTTGAAAAGTTCATTTGCTTGACCAGAACTCAAACCCTAGTTTTGACTGTATAGGAGACAGTTGAGCTGCACAACCCTTGGGGAATTTTGTGACCTTGACTTGGCAATTTCTTGATGAATATGGGAGGGCAAATTTTGGGGTACAACAGAAAGGATGCTAATACCTTCCCTTTCTATAATCTACCTCCCGAACCCGAGAAAAATCTCGAAAAGGAATTTTTCTGTGCTTTTGTCCTTTCCTTGTTGGATAAAATAAAAGACAATGGCGACTCTTGCTTACCGTGACTTTTTGCGAAAACAAACGCAAACGCGAACCAGCATTAAAAAACATCCAGTTCTCATTCCCACCGATCACAGCAAGTATCTAAGAACTAATCTACCTACTCGAAAAAAGAATCATTCTATGCTTATTTCCTTTAGACAATACTATGCCACTATTAGTGAGTAGGTAGCATCGTCGTTGGAGTTTGAGGGTCAATTCGAAAGAGGGACATACAGTCACTAAAGCAATGTTAGGATGTCTTAGTGGTAACCCTAATGTCTTAGATCATTTATCCGAGACAAAAATATCCGAGGCAACCTTTCGAGGCAACTTATGATCTTTGAGACAAGAGGACGACCTCTAAAATAACCTATACTCAATGATCGTTTTAATAAAGGCAACCAAGTGGAAGTGTACCCTAGGAGTGCGCATGTGTGAGTGTGTCAATTTCAGATTATTTTATCTTTGCACATGTTTAGGGTGATCTAACTGTTTTAAATTCAGCCATTCATTCTTGTCATGCAAACCCTATTATCAAACATCTAACAGTTGAATATTTGTAGAAATTAAAGTGCAGAATTTAAACTAAACTATTACAAGGCTTCAGGTATTTACATAGCCAAAAACAAACCCTTTGAAATTTAAAAGCGGTAAAAATAAATAAATGTCCTAATTTAATTATTACAAACCGGGAGCAGATACAATAATTGGATAAAAATAAAGCGCGCGGGAAAATTAGATCGAATGCGAAACTAGGGTTTTGACCCTCCTAATTTAAAGAAAATGTTTTTTGTTGTTTTTAATATTTTTTAAGAAAAGAAATTAAGTCCTTGAATTAAAATGCGAAATTAATTGGTTAATTAAGTTAATTGATGAAAAATAATTAAATAACATATTTTTGGTTTTTTTTGTTATTTTAGGAAAGAAATAAAATAATTAAGTTAATGTTAAAAACCTATTGATTCTATTTGATTTTAATTATTTACAAAATAAATTAAAGTTATCTAACATGAATAACCTAATTAAACTAATTGATTTTTTTTTTTACTAAAAATAAATATCCTAAATTTAATTTATGAAAAATACTATTTTTATGATTTTTTGATAAAAAGAAAATAATTTTTTTGTTAATAAAATAAATGGAAAATAAATTAAATAGAATAAATAAAATAATAAAAGATGAGAGATGGGCCTGAAACGAGGGTGCCAATAGCAGGAATTTGGGCCCAAAATGATGTAGATCCATGTTTACTTTAAGGATCCCGTGCGTTGCGTTTGACTGGGCTTATGGTGTGCTTTCAATGGTGGCCACCAGATCTGGCCATCTGGCGTGTTGGATGATGAGGGAGTATGATGGACGTTAGGCTCACGCGTGCACTGAATCACCTGAAAATAAATGAGAAAATGACAAATGCTAGAGGCAGGGATCGAACCCCTGACCTCCAGCCTCTAACGCCTTGAGAACTTGCGTGGCAACCAATGCGTTGCTTTGTTTTGATTGTACATATAACAAATAATAAAAATAATATACAAAATAAGTACAGTAATGTTATTTTTGCGTGCAAATTCAAATAAGCCAATCGAAGCTGGCCACATATGCGTCTTCTTCCCTGCACCGTGGCTAAAAGTTTTGGGACCTATACCCACAGAGAATGTCCGTCACTATAACCATGCCAATCTCCAAAATCACGTACAGGTAATATAAATGAACACCAAGGCCATGGTTAGAACCGTCTCCTTCGTCTGAACACAATCGTACCATTCATGAAGGCTAATTGAGCAATGCAGGAAGCTTGCAAATGCTCTATAGATTAAGAATATGCCATTAATTCAGGTTAACAATGCTTAAATTGCAAGATGCGAATTCAAGAACAGAGCGAGGTTATGAATGACTTACAACGCGTTTAGGGACCGGAACAGACTTGTTCTTGATAGCTTTAGGTTGCTGAGAGTGCCAGGGAGCGATTGGGAGAGGTGTCGAACCTTGAGGATGCCTCTAAGTGGGATTTTGATCTCACACTTTTTTCTTTTTTCTCAAATCTGGTTCTTGCTCTGCACCTGATTTCCAACCTCTCTTTTGGTCTGCACGTAGTCCTTATGTATTAGTGAAGGGATTAGGGTTGCAAATTGCATCCAAATCTTCTTCTTTTAATGCTTTGGATATTGGTTTGATTTGCTTTGAAAACCTTCCAAATTTGGCTTCTTTTCAATCTTTTTGTGCACACAAGTCTTGATGCGAATTTGAATGATGGCTAGCTGTGATTTAAGACCTGAAATCATCACAAAATCCTTGGTTTAAATGTTTTTGGATTTTATTTGATTTATTTTGATTTAAATTGAATTAATTCAAATAAAAACCAACATAAATAATAAAAATAAAATATGGACAAGTGGCCAAGGTTAGATCACGTGGGCTATAATGCCAACTCAAAACAAGTGAAAAAGATTAGGCCCATTTGGCAAAATTTGAAGTTTTGGGCATAGTCGATTTTGGCAATTTTGCAAAAAAGGTCAACTTCACCAATGCATAACTTCCTCAATTTTGAATCTTTGGAGGTGTTCTTGGACTTTTTAGCAATATTGAGATGTCCTATAAGCAACCCTTTTGGTCTCATCTCATTTTGATATTCCATTCTGATGTATGAATCTTTGACAAAAAATGTGTTTTTGTTGACTTTTCAAAATGACCTATAATGTCCAAATTCATAATTTCTTGTGAGTGCATATTTTGAACTTGGGAGACGAAGATGGATTGTAGGGAATTGCATCCTATTCAAAATGAGCTTTGGATGGGTCATTTCTCATAAAGTATGAGAAACTTATGCTTGGTCAAAGTTGAGTTGACTTTTCCTACAAAACCCTAATTTAGCAACTTTTAAATCTTGATGAATTATGAGCAATCCTTGATGAATCATGATCAACCATTGATAAAATGATGAAATATACTTCAAAATGAGGATGATGACCAAAAATCTTGAATTTTGACTGTATGTAAGCCACAATTGACTTTTGCCCTAGCACAGTCGATTTTTCAGGCCTTTGAGCAATTGACTGAGCAAACTTCCTCTGCAAGGATTGAAACTTGGCATGAATGATCTTGAGAACATATTAGGAAATTTGTGAGCATTTGGGACCACTTGGACTTAAGTATCTTGAAGCAACATGAAACCCTAATTTGGGTTAGACTGCCTTAGGAGAGAGCTTGTCTGGCCAACCCTTGGACTACCTTGAGCAACTTTGGGATCTTCCTTGCAATGTTTTGAGAAATATGGGATGACAAATTTTGGGGTACAACAACTGCCCCTGTTCAATCTTCTTAAACCTGAGGATGTAGATTGGCTTTCGTGCCTTTCGTAATCCGAAGGTGGAAGTTGATTGAACACTAGAGTGCCCAGAAATTTGCACTCGCATGAAGTCGTAATTGTCTTGTGATTTCGATAATGGGCTTACAGATGCTATTTGGAGATTGCTGATGGGAGATGGGCTTAAAGATATCATCCGAAGGAGTGTCGATCGCATAAGAGATTTCTTAGCGAGAGCTTGTATACCTGTTGTTTGAGGAAAATGCCGCTGGGGAAGATTGATCTTTGTTGAAAGAAATAGAATTTTAGGAGCTTCATCGTCCGTTATTCTGTTGGTGAGTCGTCTCTGTTGATATTTAGGAACTTTGGTCGTCCGTACTCAACCGAGGAATCATCTCTATTGATATTTAGGAGCTTCAATCACCCGTACTCAACTGAGGAAACATCTCTGCCGATATTTAGGAACTTCGATCGTCCGTACTCAACGGAAGAAACATCTCTGCTGATATTTGGGAACTTCGATCGTCCGTACTCAACTGAGGAAACATCTTTGCTGATATTTAGGAACTTCGATCGTCCGTACTCAACCGAGGAAACATCTCTGCTGAGATTTAGGAACTCGTCCGTAATTCAACTGAGGAAACATCTCTGTTGAGATTTAGGAACTCGTCCGTAATTCAATTGAGGAAACATCTCTACCGAGATTTAGGAACTTGTCCGTAATTCAACTGAGGAAACATCTATGCTGAGATTTAGGAACTCGTCCGTAATTCAACTGAGGGAACTTCTTTGCTGAGATTTAGGAACTCGTCCGTAATTCAACTGAGGAAATATTTTTGCTGAGATTTAGGACCTCATCCGTAATTCAACTAGAGAAACATCTCTGCTGAGATTTAGGAACTCGTCTGTAATTCAACTGAGGAAACATCTCGGCTGAGATTTAGGAACTTGTCCATAATTCAACTGAGGAAACATCTCTTGCTGAGATTTAGGAACTTGTCCATAATTCAACTGAGGAAACATCTATGCTGAGATTTAGGAACTCGTCCGTAATTCAACTGAGGGAACTTCTTTGCTGAGATTTAGGAACCCGTCCGTAATTCAACTGAGGAAATATTTTTGCTGAGATTTAGGACCTCATCCGTAATTCAACTGGAGAAACATCTCTGCTGAGATTTTGGAACTCGTCCGTAATTCAACTGAGGAAGCATCTCGGCTGAGATTTAGGAACTTGTCCGTAATTCAACTGAGGAAACATCTCTTGTTGAGATTTAGGAACTCGTCCATAATTCAACCGAGGAAACATCTATGATGAGATTTAGGAACTCGTCCGTAATTCAACTGAGGGAACTTCTTTGCTGAGATTTAGGAAATCGTCTGTAATTCAACTGAGGAAATATTTTTGCTGAGATTTAGGACCTCGTCCGTAATTCAACTGGAGAAACATCTCTGCTGAGATTTAGGAACTCGTCCGTAATTCAACTGAGGAAACATCTCGGCTGAGATTTAGGAACTTGTCCGTAATTCAACTGAGGAAACATCTCTTGCTGAGATTTAGGAACTCGTCTGTAATTCAACCGACGAAATATTTTTGCTGAGATTTAGGAACTCGTCTGTAATTCAACTGAGGAAAAAGCTTTATAGCTGGATTTTTGTGAGAATCTGATTGTATCTTACCTAAAAGGTAAAGGTTAACTGTATGTAATGCATGATATGTATCAAGCAATGGTGTTCTCAAAATAAATGAGATTGTGTTGTATGATGCGTATATACATGTGTCATGATGTATGGAAATGTAATGTTTTTAGCTGGGGAAAATAAATCTCGGATAGTTGCTGGAGAAAAGAGTTGAAATCTTCGTTTCCACTGGGGCTAGTGAATGAAGATGTTTGTGAGAATGATCCTATAGGAGAGAATAACTCCATTGGGGAATAAACTGATGAGGAAATGACTCTGTGGGGAGGGCATGCTCTGCCGGAGGATTCTGCTTATAAATTCAGCTGGGGATGAATTACTGTTGCTGGTGATAATGAATCCTATTGGGGATTGAATTCCTGTTTGTGAAAAGAACTCCGCAGGGGATGATTTTCCAGTTGCGACTTCATTGGGAATAATCTTTTAGACTCTATTGGGGATAATTTTTCCAACTCCACTGGGGATAATTTTTCCAACTCCACTGGGGATATAAGACTTTTTAGTGCTGATGGTAGATAAACTCTGCTTGGGGAGAATATTACCGATTCATTCACAGTTGTGAGTCTCAGCTGGGGAGAGCTAACATTACTGTCTCTTTCTTACTTTGTGGGGAGTGAATGCACCTTAGCCATATTCTTCAGCTAAATCTACCTTCGTACCTGGTTGATAGAGAAACTGTATGATTTGGACATTTCTCGTTTGCCCCTTGATCCTAATATTACGAGTAATTGTCTTTTGTTTCGCATGTAAATATTCATGAGCAACAATAAATGTCAAATGCATATATCAAAAATGAACATTGGACGTTCTTTGCAAAACAAAACAGAAAAAGGAAAAACCGTTTGAAATTTCTTTGAAAATGAATTTTATTGACTTTGAAGTTTGGCCTGTAAATAGGCGTTTTTGTACAAGAGGCTGACGTCCTAGTAAGAGGATGCCGCCGAACAAATAGAATTTATACAATTTGTGAAAAAAAAAAAACAACTATGTGAACAATCCCACTGGGTTCCAACTCTGCTATTGCCCTTATGTCCTCGAGCGTCTCATCACTTTGCTACTTGGTTGAAGGTAGATCAGATTGATTAGTGCCGTCCGAGCTTGATAACCGATACCGGAGTCTGGTTGCAAGGTGATCCAATGAGACATAGTGTTACGCTTTGATACCTAATTTTTTCCTGGACCGCCCTTTCGTGTTTTCAGTCCACCGGGATACCCTTTTTTGCCCAAGCTGCCTTTTCAGGTTTTCGACTTGCCGGGTGTACAGATTTTTTCATTTTCATCCCTTATTTTTACCCGAACCCTTTTGGTCCGCCGAGAAGCCCTTATTTTTGCCTAGGCCAGTCGACCTAGCGGGTCTTTGATTATGTGTAGTATCTTTTCACTATGTCTGCATTGACGGGGTGAGGAAGGTCGTCACCATCCATGGTGGTTAGAATCATAGCTCCTCCTGAGAAAATGTTCTTAACCACAAATGGCCCTTCGTACCAGATCCCCGACTCGATACTCTTGTCATCTAACTTTCTTGTTAAATGCCTTGATCATCCGTTTTTGATATGTTTGACCATGACAAATAGCAATAAGTCTCTTCTCGTTGATTAAGTTCAACTGATCAAGTCGGGTCTAGATCTAGTCGTCTTTGCTCAAACCTGCATCCTTTATAATCCGAAGAGAGGGTATCTGAACGTCAATGGGTAATACGGCCTCCGTGCCATATACCAAGGAATAGGGGGTTTCCCCTGTTGACGTCCGCGCTGAGGTGCAGTACCCATGATTAGCAAATGGTAACATCTCGTGCCAATCTTTGTATGTCATTGTCATCTTCTGCACAATCTTCTTAATGTTCTTATTAGCCGCTTCAACAACCCCATTCATCTTCGGCTGGTAGGAGAAGAGTTATGATGTTATATCTTGAACTACTTGCAGAGCTCAGTGATCATCTTGTTGTTGAGATTTGTACCATCGTCCATAATGATCCTCTCTGGTACGCCATATCGACAGATCAGACTATGCCAAATAAATCGTGCCACGACATTCTTGGTCACTGTAGCAAAGGAAGCTTCTTCAACCCACTTCGTAAAGTAATCAATAGCTACCAGAATGAAACGATGCCCGTTGTACGCAGTAAGTCTGATCTCACCAATCATGTCGAGGCCCCACATTGGAAAAGGCCATGGAGCTGTCAAGACGTTCAGAAGAACTGGAGGTATGTGCACCTTATCAGCATAGACTTGGCACTTGTGACAGGTCCGAGAATGCTGATAACAGTCGGCTTCCATTATGGACCAATAATATCATGCCCATAGGATTTTCTTTGCCATGGTGTGTCCACTGGAATGAGTTTCGAAAGTACCTTCATGTAACTCTAACATAATCCTTTCTTCCTCGTTCTTATCCATACATCGCAGTAAGGTCGAATCATGGTTACGCTTGTAAAGGATGTCATTACTGATGAAGAACTTCGTCACGAACCTCCTTAAAAACTTCTTATCATTAACAGATGCACCCTCGGGGTATTCTTGAGCCTCAAGATACCTTTTTACCTCGTGGAACCAGGGTTTATCTGTTACCTCTTCAGTTTCAATGTCACAGCAATGTGCAGTTTCTTCCAACTGTTCAATGGTAATCTGGGGAGCTTCCTTGTCCCACCTAACTTTGAACATAGAAGACATTGTAGCTAGCGCGTCCGCCAACTGATTCTCCTCTCTAGGGAAGTGTTCAAAGGTTATCTCCTTGAAATGCGGAAGCAACATCAACACATACTCTTTGTAAGGAATAAAATTTGGGTGTTTCATATCCCACCCGCCTTTGATATGACTGATCACGAGAGCGGAATCTCCGAAAACACTCAAAAACTTAATCCTTAAGTCAATTGCTGCTCGAAGACCCATGATGCACGCTTCATACTCCGCCATATTATTGGTGCAGTTAAAACATAATCGGGCGGTGAATGGAGTATAAGAGCCTTCAGGAGATATGATCATGGCGCCAATGCAATTACCCAAAGCGTTTGAAGCTCCATCAAAGTACATAGACCATCGGAATCCTTCCTCAGGTCCTTCATCCGGTCCATGTGTCTCACAGTCAGTCACCAACATGAATTTCTCATCCGGGAGCTCGAAGTTCATAGACTGGTAATCATCCACTGCATGATATGCCAGATAATCTGCCAACACACTTCCCTTGATTGCTTTTTGGGTTGTGTACTGGATGTCATACTCAGTCAAGATCATCTGCCATCTTGCTATTCTTCCGGACAAGGCAGGCTTCTCGAAGATATACTTGATTGGATCCATCTTTGATATCAATAGAGTAGTGTGAGTCAACATATACTGTCTCAGCCGGCGAGCAGCCCATGCCAAAGCGCAACAAGTTTTCTCGAGCAACGAGTATTGGGTCTCGCAGTCGGTAAACTTTTTGCTAAGGTAATAAATAGCATGCTCTTTTCGGCCAGACTCATCATGCTACCCCAGCACGCACCCCATTGAGTTGTCGAGTACTGTCAAGTATAAGATCAAAGGTCTCCCTACAACTGGAGGCATCAGGATAGGTGGCTCTTGGAGATATTCTTTGATCCTTTCGAAAGCGGCCTTACATTCATCGTTCCATCTTTCCACTTGATCTTTCTTCAGTAACTTGACGATTGGCTCACAAGTAGCAGTCAGGTGTGAGATGAATCGGGCAATATAGTTCAGACGTCCCAAAAAGCCTCTGACTTCTTTTTCAGTTCGTGGAGCTGGCATTTCCTGTATAGCCTTCACCTTTGCAGGATCCACCTGAATACCTTTATCACTTACGAAGAAACCCAACAACTTACCAGATCTCACCCAGAAGGTGC
The DNA here is from genome assembly GCA_948472305.1 of Vicia faba. Classification (NCBI taxonomy): domain Eukaryota; kingdom Viridiplantae; phylum Streptophyta; class Magnoliopsida; order Fabales; family Fabaceae; genus Vicia; species Vicia faba. The sequence goes on from OX451740.1 coordinate 253,163,117, forward strand.
ACTTGTTCGGGTTTAACCTCAGCTTGTACAACTTCAACCTGTCAAATAATTTCTGAAGGTGGTCAAGATGTTCTTCTTTAGTTTGGGACCTCGCAATCATGTCGTCAACGTATACCTCAATCTCATGATGGATCATGTCATGGAACAAAGTGACCATGGCGCGCTGATACGTTGCCCCAACATTTTTCAATCCGAAGGGCATGACTTTGTAGCAAAAGGTACCCCATTGGGTGACAAACGTTGTCTTCTCCATGTCTTTGGGAGCCATTTTAATCTGATTGTAACCGGAGAATCCGTTCATGAAGGAGAAAACCTTATGTTATGCGGTGTTGTCAACCAGAACATCGATATGAAGCAGATGGAAATCATCCTTGGGGCTCGCCCTATTCAGATCCCTATAGTCAATGCACATTCGAACCTTACCATCTCTCTTCGGCACCGGAACCACGTTGGCAACCCACTACGGGTAAGAAGTAACTGCTAAAAAACCGGTATCAAACTGTTTCATAACCTCAGCCTTGATTTTCTCAGACATCTCTGGGTGTATTCGACGAACTTTCTGTTTCACTGGGGGACAGTCTTCCTTAGTTGGCAGGCGGTGAACCACAATATCGATATCCAACCCAGGCATATCTTCACAAGACCAGGCAAAGATCTCAACATAATCATGCAGCATCTGAATCAGCCGTTGCTTCACACTAGGCACCAGATTCACACCGATCTTGACCTCTTTCTTGTCTTCCTCTGTACCCAGGTTCACTATTTCCACTGGCTCTTCATGCGGCTGTATGGCCTTTTCTTTATAAAGTAATAGTCTAGTAAGTTCCACAGGCACTTCACAATCATCCTCACCTTCGTCCTCGGCTTGGTTGATCGGACTTTCGAAGTCATAACTGGCAGCAGCAGAGTCGTTATCAGTGGGATCTAGAGTGGATGTAGACCTGTATATGTGAGTGTGTGTAAGACAAATAGCTGTTTTTGCAAGATAGAAAAGAAAAAACAAGGAGCACAAAATTTGTAATGCAAGAAAACGTCCAATGCTTTTATTAATGATATATGGAAATGACACATAATAAGCCCACAAACAAAGCCACGGTGCCTCGGGTAAGGCACCAGGCCGTAAAGTTTAAAATTGTCTGTTACAAACTCAAAACAAAAGTCTGATTATTGTGTAATAAAATAAATTGGCATGAAGTCCTTTGCCGTCCAATTTCTTAATCCACCATCGGTAGTCGGGTAAATCCAGCTGTCGAACTCATACTCTTCATCATCTTCTTCAACCGCATTCACTTCCGGATTAGTGATACACAGGGGAGGTCTTCCAACCCGCGCATGCCGAACAACCCTTTGAGCTTCTGCAGTGAAACCCAAACCAAACTTGTCAGTCTTATGTGCAAAGTCAGGGAGTTGACCCTAATTTGCACACCCATCTTTCTCAACAACAGCCCGGGCATCCTTGAGGGAGGCCATCTTCATTGGAGGATCTTCAGCAACAGTTTTAGTCAACGCCAGAGTCTGGGGGACTTCTTCAAAATGTTGACACGGGGTTTCAATGAACTCCCCATCCATTTCCACATACCTAAAATAGTTAAGGTGGCTCACCATGTACTCCTCTTATCCTCGTACTGTAACAATCTTCCCCTTTACTGGGTATTTTAACATCTGGTGGAGCGTAGAAGTTACTGCCCCAACTTTGTGGATCCACGGGCGACCCAGCAAACAAGAATAAGATGGCCGAATGTCCATCACATAGAATGTAGACGCAAAAGTCTGGGAACCAACCTTAACAGGAACATCCACTTCTCCATGTACCATCCTCCTGGACCCATCAAAGGCCCTAACCACAATATTGCTTGGTTTCAGCACTAACCCTTCATAGTCCAACCGGTCTAACGCTTTCTTGGGTAGAACATTCAACGATGACCCAGTATCCACCAATACGTGAGCTAGAGTAGTGCCCCTGCACTTGATTGAAACATGCAGAGCGTCATTGTGATTCTTTCCCTTTGCAGTCAAGTCTGCATCAGAGAAACCCAACCCGTTATCAGCAGTCAAACTAGCCACGCAGTCCTTGAATTGATCAACAGATGTTTCCTGGGGCACGTGCGCAGTTTTCAGGAAAGCAATCAGATCCTTGGCATGGGCTTCTGAGCATAGCAACAAAGACAACATAGAGATCTTTGACGGGGTTTGCCCCAGCTGTTCGACTACGTTGTAGTCGCTCTTTTTGATGATCTTCAAAATTTCATTTATCTCCTGTCTAGAGGCTTCAACAATAATCTTCTTCGGTGCCTCCGTCCGGGCAGGCTCACCGGTGATCCCTTTGCCCCAAGTGTCAGATGACTCGGCAACAGGGGTAAGGATTAGAACATGAACTGGGACAGTAGCAGGTGTAATAATAACGGGTTTTTGAACAATTGGTGGGGAAATCTCAGGCAAGAAAAGTTTTCCGCTGCGGGTGACCTTGCTAGATCCAACAATATTGCTGACGTCAGCCTCTTCAACATTCAAGTCTTGCTTAATCCCATGATAATACACGTCAGTCCCATAGTGCCACGGGACAGCTTTATCTAACGTATAAGGGACAGGTCCAGGAATGGTAATGATCAATAGAGCAATTCTCGGAACAAATGTAATTCTAACAGGCTTTCTCGAGGAAGCCTTGGAAGAATTGGAGGAAATGGTGATTATGGAAACATCTTCAAAAGGAATCAATGGAACCAAAGTTTTCTCAAATATAATTTCTTTGTTATCCATCAGGCGCTGGACACCTGACTTCAATAGATGGAAACCAGTAGGTAGGACGGAACACAAATGGCAACCTTCGCCACAACCCGGAAATAAACCGGCTAACAGAAGGTTCTTCTTCACAATCATCAATGGAGTAGAAATGTCTTTCACAGAAACCACAAATGAGTCTTCATCTACAACATTCACTCCATGCTTGGGCATATGAGCAGTCATAACATTAGGTTTTTCCGGCGCTTCAAACTCAATCTCCTTAGCATCGATCAGATCCTGCACTTTAATCTTCAAAGCCCAACAGTTATTGGTATCATGCCCTGGGCTATCAGAGTGATAAGCACATCAGACGTTTGGATTATACAGTGGTGATGCGGTGTTGGGATTCTTTGGAGCCTCCTTCGAAATCACCAAGTTGGTCTTTAAAAATTGCGGCAGAATTTAAGAAAGGGTCATACTGAGCTGAGTAAATTGTCTCTGCGGCCTCTCTACTCTTGGCTGATTATTGCGTTGTGGGGCAACAGTTGGCCTTGATATAACTACCGCATTAACTGCTTGGTGGCGCTCCAATCGATTTTGGTTTCTAGAACTGTAAACTGCACTAGACTCCTTCTTGAAAGGCTTCTTCTTGGTGCTTGACGAAGCACCCTTCTGTATTTTGCCGCTCTTGATACCGGCTTCAACTCTTTCCCCAGTCATAATCAATTCGGCGAACCCAGACGATGAACTCCCAATCAAATGATTAAAATACGGACCAGACAAGGTCCCAAGAAACATATCCACCAACTCCCTGTCAGCTAGATGGGGTTGGACTCTTCCAGCAAGTTCCCTCCAATTTTGAGCGTAGTCCTTAAATCCTCCGCTCGCACCCATAGACATACCCTGAAGTTGGGTACGCGTGGGAGCAAGGTCGGTATTATATTGGCACTACTTGTAAAAAGCAGCAGCAAGGTCCTCCCAGTTACGGACGCTAGCTCCTTCCAGTTGGTAGAACCATTTAAGTTGAGTCCCTGAAATACTATCTTGAAAGAAATGAATCCAGAGGTTCTTATCAGTAGTATATGGTTGAATCTTCCTAACATACGAGCAGAGGTGTAGCTTTGGGAAGGAGACCCCGTCGTACTTAGCAAAGACTGGTGCTTTAAACTTGTGGGGAATCACTACCCCAGATGCCAAACCCAAATCTCCGAAGTCCAGACCAGGGACCTTCTGGACTTCCATGGCGCTTAACCGATCTTCAAGCTGCTTATATCTGTCCTCAACAGGATTCGCCAGTTCTGTGGTACGGTGGAAGAACTAACTATTTTTTGGAATGCTGGTTTGCATTTTGTGTTTGTGTTTGCAAAATGTTGCGGTAAGCAAAAGTCGCCATCGACTTTTATTTTATCCAACAAGGAAAGGAAAAAAAGCACAGAAAAATTCCTTTTTCGAGATTTTCTGAGTACGGGGGGTAGATTATAGAAAGGGAAGGTATTAGCACCCTTTCTATCCATAGTTATCTACGGGCTCTTAGGTACTTGCTCATCATTTTTAGAATTGTTTTCTTTGTGTTTGTGGGCTTTGAAAAGTTTTTGTTTTGACTCCGATTTAACTCTTGTGTCTGTCTTCAAGAGTGTGATGAAGTGTTTTTGAAAATTTGTTTGTAAAAGAGTGTAAGTGTGAAAAAAGTTTTGTTTTGGATGAGCAAGTATCTAAGAACTAACCTACCTACTCGAAAAAAGAATCGTTCTATGCTTATTTCCTTTAGACAATACTATCCCACTATTAATGAGTAGGTAGCATCGTCGTTGGAGTTTGAGGGTCAATTCGAAAGAGGGACATACAATCACTAAAGCAATGTTAGGATGTCTTAGTGGTAACCCTAATGTCTTAGATCATGTATCCGAGGCAACAATATCCGAGGCAACCTTTCGAGGCAACTGATGATCTTTGAGACAAGAGGACGACCTCTAAAACAACCTATACTCAATGACCGTTTTAATGAAGGCAAGCAAGTGGGAGTGTACCCTAGGAGTGCGCATGTGCGAGTGTGTCAATTTCAGATTATTTTATCTTTGCACATGTTTAGGGTGATCTAACTGTTTTAAATTCAGCCATTCATTCTTGTCATGTAAACCCTATTATCAAACATCTAACAGTTGGATATTTGCAGAAATTAAAGTGCGATATTTAAAATAAACTATTACAAGGCTTGGGGTATTTACAAAGCCAAAAACAAACCCTTTGAAATTTAAAAGCGGTAAAAATAAATAAATGTCCTAATTTAATTATTACAAACCGGGAGCAGATACAATAATTGGATAAAAATAAAGCGCGCGGGAAAATTAGATCGAATGCGAAACTAGGGTTGTGACCCTCCTAATTAAAAGAAAATGTTTTTTGTTGTTTTTAATATTTTTTAAGAAAAGAAATTAAGTCCTTGAATTAAAATGCAAAATTAATTTGTTAATTAAGTTAATTGATGAAAAATAATTAAATAACATTTCTTTGGTTTTTTTTGTTATTTTAGGAAAGAAATAAAATAATTAAGTTAATGTTAAAAACCTATTGATTCTAATTGATTTTAATTATTTACAAAATAAATTAAAGTTATCTAACATGAATAACCTAATTAAATTAATTGATTTTTTTTTTACTAAAAATAAATATCCTAAATTTAATTTATGAAAAATACTATTTTTATGATTTTTGATAAAAAGAAAATAATTTTTTTGTTAATAAAATAAATGGCAAATAAATTAAATAGAATAAATAAAATAAAAGAAGATGAGAGATGGGCCTGAAATGGGGGTGCCAATAGCAGGAATTTGGGCCCAAAATGATGAAGATCCATGTTGACTTTGAGAATCCTGTGCGTTGCGTTTGACTGGGCTTATGGTGTGCTTTCAATGGTGGCCACCAGATCTGGCCATCTGGCCATCTGGCGCGTTAGATGATGAGGGAGTATGATGGACGTTAGGCTCACGCGTGCACTGAATCACCTGAAAATAAATGAGAAAATAACAAATGCTGGAGGCAGGGATCGAACCCCTGACCTCCAGCCTCTAACGCCTTCAGAACCTGCGTGGCAACCACTGCGCTGCTTTGTTTTGATTGTACATATAACAAATAATAAAAATAATATACAAAATAAGTACAATAATGTTATTTTTGCGCACAAATTCAAATAAGCCAATGGAAGCTGGCCACGTCTGCGTCTTCTTCCCTGCACCGTGGCTAAAAGTTTTGGGACCTATACCCACGGACAATGTCCGTCACTATAACCATGCCAATCTCCAAAATCACGTATAGGTAATATAAATGAACACCAAGGCCATGGTTAGAATCGTCTCCTTCGTCTGAACACAACCATACCATTCATGAAGGCTAATTGTTCTTGAAATAAAAAGCCCTAAACCAAAGTCCGAAACCCTAACAATGGTGGATTTCGTTATAGACCATATAAATGAAATTGAGTAATGCAGGAAGCTTGCAAATGCTCTATAGATTAAGAATATGCCATTAATTCAGGTTAATAATGCTTAAATTGCAAGATGCGAATTCAAGAACAAAGCGAGGTTATGAACGACTTACAGCGCATTTAGGGACCAGAACAGACTTGTTCTTGATAGCTTTAGGTTGCTGAGAGTGCCAGGGAGTGATTGGGAGAGGTATCGAGCCTTAAGGATGCCTCTAAGTGGGATTTTGATCTCACACTTTTTTGCTTTTTTCTCAAATTTGGTTCTTGCTCTGCGCCTGATTTCCAACCTCTCTTTTGGTCTGCACGTAGTCCTTATGTATTAGTGAAAGGATTAGGGTTGCAAATTGCCTCCAAATCTTCTTCTTTCAATGCTTTGGATATTGGTTTGATTTGCTTTGAAAACCTTCCAAATTTGGCTTCTTTTCAATCTTTTTGTGCACACAAGTCTTGATGCGAATTTGAATGATGGCTAGCTGTGATTTAAGACCTGAAATCATCACAAAATCCTTGGTTTCAATGTTTTTGGATTTTATTTGATTTATTTTGATTTAAATTGAATTAATTCAAATAAAAACCAAAATAAATAATAAAAATAAAATATGGACAAGTGGCCAAGGTTAGAGCACGTGGGCTATAATTCCAACTCAAAACAAGTGAAAAATATTGGGCCCATTTGGCAAAATTTGAAGTTTTGGGCATAGTTAACTTTTGGCAATTTTGCAAAAAAAGGTCAACTTCACCAATGCATAACTTCCTCAATTTTGAATCTTTGGAGGTGTTCTTGGACTTTTTAGCAATATTGAGATGTCCTATAAGCAACCCTTTTGGTCTCATCTCATTTTGATATTCCATTCTCATGTATGAATCTTTGACAAAAAATGTGTTTTTGTTGACTTTTCAAAATGACCTATAATGTCCAAATTCATAATTTCTTGTGAGTGCATATTTTGAACTTGGAAGACGAAGATGGATTGTAGGGAATTGCATCCTATTCAAAATGAGCTTTGGATGGGTCATTTCTCATAAAGTATGAGAAACTTATGCTTGGTCAAAGTTGAGTTGACTTTTCCTACAAAACCCTAATTTAGCAACTTTTAAATCTTGATGAATTATGAGCAATCCTTGATGAATCATGATCAACCATTGATAAAATGATGAAATATACTTCAAAATGAGGATGATGACCAAAAATCTTGAATTTTGACTGTATGTAAGCCACAATTGACTTTTGCCCTAGCACAATCGATTTTTCAGGCCTTTGAGCAATTGACTGAGCAAGCTTCCTCTGCAAGGCTTGAAAATTGACATGAATGATCTTGAGAACATATTAGGACATTGGTGAGAATTTGGGACCACTTGGACTCAAGTATCTTGATGCAACATGAAACCCTAATTTGGGGTAGACTGCCTTAGGAGAGAGCTTGTCTGGCCAACCCTTGGACTACCTTGAGCAACTTGGGGATCTTCCTTGCAATGGTTTGAGAAATATGGGAGGGAAAATTTTGGGTTACAACAGCTGCCCCTGTTCAATCTTCTTAAACCTGAGGATGTAGATTGGCTTTCGTGCCTTTCATAATCCGAAGGTGGAAGGTTATTGAACACTAGAGTGCCCAGAAATTTGCACTCGCATGAAGTGGTAATTATCTTGTGATGTCGAGAATGGGCTTACAGATGCCATTTGGAGATTGCTGACGGGAGATGGGCTTAAAGATGCCATCCAAAGGAGTGTCAATCGCATAAGAGATTCCTTAGCGAGAGCTTGTATACCTGTTTTTTGAGGAAAATGCTGTTGGGGAAGATTGATCTTTGTTGAAAGAAATAGAATTTTAGGAGCTTTGTCGTCCGTTATTCTGTTGGTGAGTCGTCTCTGTTGATATTTAGGAACTTTGGTCGTCCGTACTCAACTGAGGAATCATCTTTGTTGATATTTAGGAGCTTCAATCGCCCGTACTCAATGGAGGAAACATCTCTGCCGATATTTAGGAACTTCGATCGTCCGTACTCAACGGAGGAAACATCTCTGCTGATATTTAGGAACTTCGATCGTCCGTACTCAACTGAGGAAACATCTCTGCTGATATTTAGGAACTTCGATCGTCCGTACTCAACCGAGGAAACATCTCTGCTGAGATTTAGGAACTCGTCCGTAATTCAACTGAGGAAACATCTCTGTCGAGATTTAGGAACTTGTCCGTAATTCAACTGAGGAAACATATATGCTGAGATTTAGGAACCCGTCCATAATTCAACTGAGGGAACTTCTTTGCTGAGATTTGGGAACTCATCCGTAATTCAACTGAGGAAATATTTTTGCTGAGATTTAGGACCTCGTCCGTAATTCAACTGGAGAAACATCTCTGCTGAGATTTAGGAACTCGCCGTAATTCAACTGAGGAAATATCTCTTGTCCGTAATTTAACTGAGGAAATATCTCTTGCTGAGATTTAGGAACTCGTCCATAATTCAACCGAGGAAACATCTATGGTGAGATTTAGGAACTCGTCCGTAATTCAACTGAGGAAACTTCTTTACTGAGATTTAGGAACTCGTCCGTAATTCAACTAAGGAAATATTTTTGCTGAGATTTAGGACCTCGCCCGTAATTCAACTGGAGAAACATCTCTGCTGAGATTTAGGAACTCGTCCGTAATTCAACTGAGGAAACATCTCGGATGAGATTTAGGAACTTGTCCGTAATTCAACTGAGGAAACATCTCTTGTTGAGATTTAGGAACTCGTCCATAATTCAACCGAGGAAACATCTATGCTGAGATTTAGTAACTCGTCCGTAATTCAACTGAGGGAACTTCTTTGCTAAGATTTAAGAACTCATCCGTAATTCAACTGAGGAAATATTTTTGCTGAGATTTAGGAACTCGTCCGTAATTCAACTGGAGAAACATCTCTGTTGAGATTTAGGAACTCGTCCGTAATTCAACTGAGGAAACATCTCGGCTGAGATTTAGGAACTTGTCCATAATTCAACTGAGGAAACATCTCTTGCTGAGATTTAGGAACTCATCCGTAATTCAACCGAGGAAATATTTTTGCTGAGACTTAGGAACTCGTCCGTAATTCAACTAAGGAAAAAGCTTTATAGCTGGAATTTTGTGAGAATCTGATTGTGTCTTTCCTGAAAGGTAAAGGTTAATTGTATGTAATGCATGATATGTATCAAGCAATGATATTCTCAAAATAAATGAGATTGTGTTGTATGATGCATATATGCATGTGTCATGATGTATGGAAATGTAATTTTTTTAGTTGGGGAAAATAAATCCCGGATAGCTGCTGGAGAAAAGAGTTGAAATCTTTGTTTCCGCTGGGGATAGTGAATGAAGATGTTTGTGAGAATGATCCTGTTGGAGAGAATAACTCCACTGGGGAATAAACTGATGAGGAAATGACTCTGTGGGGAGGGCATGCTCTGCCGGAGGATTCTGCTGATAAATTCAGCTGGGGATGAATTACTGTTACTGGTGATAATGAATCCTATTGGGGATTGAATTCCTGTTTGTGAAAAGAACTCCGATGGGGATGATTTTCCAGTTGCGACTTCACTGGGAATAATCTTTTAGACTCTACTGGGGATAATTTTTCCAACTCCACTGGGGATAATTTTTCCAACTCCACTGGGGATATAAGACTTTTTAGTACTGATGGTAGATAAACTTTGCTTGGGGAGAATATTACCGATTCATTCACAGTTGTGAGTCTCAGCTGGGGAGAGCTAACATTACTGTCTCTTTCTTACTTTGCAGGGAGTGAATGCACCTTAGCCATATTCTTCAGCTAAATCTACCTTTGTACCTGGTTGATAGAGCAATTGTACTATTTGGACATTTCTCGTTTTCCCCTTGATCCTGATATTACGAGTAATCGTCTTTTGTTTCGCATGTAAATATTCATGAGCAGTAATAAATGTCAAATGCATATATAAAAAATGAACATTGGACGTTCTTTGCAAAACAAAACAGAAAAAGGAAAAACCGTTTGAAATTTCTTTGAAAATGAATTTTATTGTCTTTGAAGTTTGGCCTGTAAATAGGCGTTTTTGTACAAGAGGCTGACGTCCTAGTAAGAGGATGCCGTCGATCAAATAGAATTTATACAATTTGTGAAAAAAAACAAAAACAACTATGTGAACAATCCCACTGGGTTCCAACTCTGCTATTGCCCTTATGTCCTCGAGCGTCTCATCACTTTGCTACTTGGTTGAAGGTAGATCAGATTGATTAGTGCCGTCCGAGCTTGATAGCCGATACCGGAGTCTGGTTGCAAGGTGATCCAATGAGACATAGTGTTATGCTTTGATACCTAATTTTTGCCTGGACCGCCCTTTCGGGTTTTCAGTCCACCGGGATACCCTTTTTTGCCCAAGCCGCCTTTTCAGGTTTTCGACTTGCCGGGTGTACAGATTTTTTCATTTTCATCCCTTATTTTTGCCCGAACCCTTTTGGTCCGCCGGGAAGCCCTTATTTTTGCCTAGGTCAGTCGACCTAGCGGGTCTTTGATTATGCGTAGTATCTTTTCACTATGTCTGCATTGACGGGGTGAGGAAGGTCGTCACCATCCATGGTGGTTAGAATCATAGCTCCTCTTGAGAAAATGTTCTTAACCACAAATGGCCCTTCGTACGTAGGGGTCCATTTGCCCCTGGGATCACCTTGTGGTAGGATGATGCGCTTGATCACCAGATCCCCGACTCGATACTCTTGTCGTCTAACTTTCTTGTTAAATGCCTTGATCATCCATTTTTGATATGTTTGACCATGACAAATAGCAGTAAGTCTCTTCTCGTCGATTAAGTTCAGTTGATCAAGTCGGGTCTAGATCCAGTCGTCTTTGCTCAAACCTGCATCCTTCATAATTCGAAGAGAGGGTATCTGAACTTCAATGGGTAATACGGCCTCCGTGCCATATACCAAGGAATAGGGGGTTACCCCTGTTGACGTCCGCGCTGAGGTGCGGTACCCATGAATAGAAAATGGTAACATCTCGTGCCAGTCTTTGTATGTCACTGTCATCTTCTGCACAATCTTCTTAATATTCTTATTAGCCGCTTCAACAACCCCATTCATCTTCGACCGGTAGGGAGAATAGTTATGATTTTGTATCTTGAACTACTTGCAGAGCTCGGTGATCATCTTGTTGTTGAGATTTGTACCATCGTCCGTAATGATCCTCTCTGGTACTCCGTATCGACATATCAGATTATGCCGAATAAACCGTGCCACGACATTCTTGGTCACTGTAGCAAAGGAAGCTTCTTCAACCCACTTTGTAAAGTAATCAATAGCTACCAGAATGAAACGATGCCCGTTGGACGCAGTAGGTCTAATTTCACCAATCATGTCGATGCCCCACATTGCAAAAGGCCACGGAGCTGTCAAGACGTTCAGAGGAACTGGAGGTATGTGCACCTTATCAGCATAGACTTGACACTTGTGACAGGTCCGAGAATGCTGATAACAGTCGGCTTCCATTGTGGACCAATAATATCCTGCCCGTAGGATTTTCTTTGCCATGATGTGTCCACTGGAATGAGTTCCGAAAGTACCTTCATGTAACTCTACCATAATCCTTTCTTCCTCGTTCTTATCCACACATCGCAGTAAGGTCGAATCATGGTTACACTTGTAAAGGATGTCATTACTAATGAAGAACTTCATCGCGAACCTCCTCAGAAACTTCTTATCATTAACAGATGCACCCTCGGGGTATTCTTGAGCCTCAAGATACCTTTTTACCTCGTGGAACCAGGGTTTATCCGTTACCTCTTCAATTTCAATGTCACAGCAATGTGCAGGTTCGTCCAACCGTTTAATGGTAATCTGGGGAGCTTCGTTGTCCCACCTGACTTTGAACATAGAAGACATTGTAGCTAGCGTGTCCGCCAACTGATTCTCCTCTCTAGGGAAGTGTTCAAAGGTTATCTCCTCGAAATTCGGAAGAAACGTCAACACATACTCTTTGTAAGGAATAAGATTTGGGTGTTTCATATCCCACTCGCCTTTGATCTGAATGATCACGAGAGCGGAATCTCCTAAAACACTTAGAAACTTAATCCTTAGGTTAATTGTTGCTCGAAGACCCATGATGCATGCTTCATACTCCGCCATATTGTTGGTGCTGTTAAAACATAGTCGGGCGGTGAACGGAGTATGAGAGCCTTTAGGAGATATGATTACGGCGCCAATGCCATTACCCAAAGCGTTCGAAGCTCAATCAAAGTACATAGACCATCGGGATCCCTCCTCAGGTCCTTCATCCGGTCCAGGTATCTCACAGTCAGTCACAAACATGATATTCTCATCCGGAAATTCAAAGTTCATAGACTGGTAATCATCCACTGCCTGATGTGCCAAGTGATCTGCCAACACACTTCCCTTGATTGCCTTTTGGGTCGTATACTGGATGTCATACTCAGTCAAGATCATCTTCCATCTTGATATTCTTCCGGATAAGACAGGCTTCTCGAAGATATACTTGATTGGATCCATCTTTGATATCAATAGAGTAGTGTGAGTCAGCATATACTATCTCAGCCGGCGAGCAGCCCATGCCAAAGCGCAACAAGTTTTCTCGAGCTACGAGTATCGGGTCTCGCAGTCGGTAAACTTTTTGCTAAGGTAATAAATAGCATGCTCTTTTCGGTCAGACTCGTCATGCCGTCCCAGCATGCACCCCATTGAGTTGTCGAGTACTGTCAAGTATAAGATCAAAGGTCTCCCTTCAACTGGAGGCATCAGGATAGATGGCTCTTGGAGACATTCTTTGATCCTTTCGAAAGCGGCCTGACATTCATCATTCCATATTACCACTTGATCTTTCTTCAGTAACTTGAAGATTGGCTCACAAGTAGCAGTCAGGTGTGAGATGAATCGGGCAATATAGTTCAGACGTCCCAAAAAGCCTCTGACTTCTTTTTCGGTTCAAGGAGCTGGCATTTCCTGTATAGCCTTCACCTTTGCAGGATCCACCTGAATACCTTTATCACTTACGACGAAACCCAGCAGCTTACCAGATCTCATCCCGAAGGTGCACTTGTTCGGGTTTAACCTCGGCTTGTACAACTTCAACCTGTCAAATAATTTCTGAAGGTGGTCAAGATGTTCTTCTTCAGTCTGGGACCTCGCAATCATGTCGTCAACGTATACCTCAATCTCATGATGGATCATGTCATGGAACAAAGTGACCATGGCGCGCTTATACGTTGCCTCAACATTTTTCAATCCGAAGGGTATGACTTTGTAGCAAAAGGTACCCCACTGGGTGACGAACGTTGTCTTCTCCATGTCTTCGGGAGCCATTTTAATCTGATTGTAATCGGAGAAGCCGTCCATGAAGGAGAAGACCTTATGTTGTGCGGTGTTGTCAACCAGAACATCAATATGAGGCAGAGGGAAATCATCCTTGGGGCTCGCCCTATTCAGATCTCTATAGTCAACACACATTCGAACCTTACCATCTTTCTTCGGCACCGGAACCACGTTGGCAACCCACTGCGGGTAAGAAGTAACTGCTAGAAAACCGGCATCAAACTGTTTCATAACCTCAGCCTTGATTTTCTCAGACATCTCTGGGCGCATTCGACGAACTTTCTATTTCACTGGGGGACAATCTTCCTTAGAAGGTAGGCGGTGAACCACAATATCGGTATCCAATCCAGGCATATCTTCATAAGACCAGGCAAAGATCTCAACATAATCACGCAACATATGAATCAGCCGTTGCTTCACACTAGGCATCAGATTCACACCGATCTTGACCTCTTTCTTGTCTTCCTCTGTACTCAGGTTCACTGTTTCCACTGGCTCTTCATGCGGTTGTATGGCCCTTTCTTTCTGAAGTAATAGTCTAGCAAGTTCCCCAGGCACTTCACAATCATCCTCACCTTCGTCCTTGGCTTGGTTGATCAGACTTTTGAAGTCATAACTGGCAGTAGCAGAGTCGTTATCAGTGGGATCCAGAGTGGATGTAGACCTGTATATGTGAGTGTGTGTAAGATAAATAACTGTTTTTGCAAGATAGAAAAGAAAAAACAAGGAGCACAAAATTTGTAATGCAAGAAAACATTCAATGCTTTTATTAATGATATATGGAAATGACACATAATAAGCCCTCAAACAAAGCCACAGTGCCTCGGGTAAGGCACCGGGACGTAAAGTTTAAAATTGTCTGTTACAAACTCAAAACAAAAGTCTGATTATTGTGTAATAAAAGAAATTGGCACGAAGTCCTTTGCCGTCCAATTTCTTAATCCATTATCGGTAGTCGGGTAAATCCAGCTGTCGAACTCAGACTCTTCATCATCGTCTTCAACCGCATTCACTTCCGGATTAGTGATACGCAGGGGAGGTCTTCCAATCCGCGCACGCCGAACAACCCTTTGAGCTTCTGCAGTGAAACCCAAACCAAACTTGTCAGTCTTATGTGAAAAGTCAGGGAGTTGACCCCAATTTGCACACCCATCTTTCTCAACAACATCCCAGGCATTCTTGAGGGAGTCCATCTTCATTGGAGGATCTTTAGCAACAGTTTCAGTCGACGCCAGAGTCTGGGGGACTTCTTCAAAATGTTGACACGGGGTTTCAATGAACTCCCCATCCATTTCCATATACCGAAAAGAGTTAAGGTGGCTCACCATGTACTCCTCTTCTCTTCGTACTGTAACAATCTTCCCCTTTACTGGGTATTTTAACATCTGGTGGAGCGTAGAAGTTACTGCCCCAACTTTGTGGATTCACGGGCGACCCAGCAAACAAGAATAAGATGGCCGAATGTCCATCACATAGAATGTAGACGCAAAAGTCTGGGAACCAACCTTAACAGGAACATCCACTTCTCCATGTACCATCCTCTTGGACCCATCAAAGGCCCTAACCACAATATTGCTTGGTTTCAGTACCAACCCTTCACAGTCCAACCAGTCTAACACTTTCTTGGGTAGAACATTCAACGATGACCCAGTATCCACCAATACGTGAGCTAGAGTAGTGCCCCTGCACTCGATTCAAACATGCAGAGCGTCATTGTGATTCTTTCCCTTTGTAGTCAAGTCTGTGTCAGAGAAACCCAACCCGTTATCAGCAGTCAAACTAGACACGCAGTCCTTGAATTGATCAAAATATGTTTCCTGGGGCACGTGCGCAGTTTTCAGGAAAGCAATCAGAGCCTTGGCATGGGCTTCTGAGTATAGCAACAAAGACAACATAAAGATCTTTGACGGGGTTTGCCCCAGCTGTTCGACTACGTTGTAGTCGCTCTTTTTGATGATCTTCAAAATTTCCTCTATCTCCTATCTAGAGGCTTCAACAGTAATATTCTTCGGTGCCTCCGTCCGGGCAGGCTCACCGGTGATCCCTTTGCCCCAAGTGTCAGATGACTCGGCAACAGGGGTAAGGATTGGAACATGAACAGGGACAGTAGTAGGGGTACTGGCAGGTGTAATAACAACGGGTTTTTGAACAATTGGTGGGGAAATCTCAGGAGAGAAAAGTCTTCCGCTGCGGGTGACCTTGCTAGATCCAATAATATTGCTAACGTCAGCCTCTTCAACATTCAAGTCTTGATTAATCCCATGATAATACACGTCATCCCCATAGTGCCACGGGACAGCTTTATCTGACGTATAAGGGATAGGTCCAGGAATGGTAATGATCAACAGAGCAATTCTCAGAACAAATGTAATTCTAACAGGCTTTCTCGAGGAAGCCTTGGAATAATTGGCGGAAATGGTGATTATAGAAACATCTTCAAAAGGAATCAATGGAACCAAAGTTTTCTCAAACAGAATTTCTTTGTTATCCATCAGGCGTTGGACACCTGACTTCAATAGATGGCAACCAGTAGGTAGGACGGAACACAGATGGAAACCTTCGCCACAACCCGGAAATAAACCGGCTAACAGAAGGTTCTTCTTTGCAGTCATCAATGGAGTAGCAATGTCTTTCACAGAAACCACAAATGAGTCTTCATGTACAACATTCACTCCATGCTTGGGCATAGGAGCAGTCATAACATTAGGTTTTTCCGGCGTTTCGAACTCAATCTCCTTAGCATCGATCAGATCCTGCACTTTAATCTTCAAAGCCCAGCAGTTATTGGTATCATGCCCTGGGCTATCAGAGTGATAAGCACAACGGGTGTTTGGATTATACAATGGTGATGCGGTGTTGGGATTCTTTAGAGCCTCCTTCGAAATCACCAAGTTGGTCTTTAACAACTGCGGCAGAATTTGAGACAGGGTCATACTGAGCCGAGTAAATTGTCTCTGCGGCCTCTCTACTCTTGGCTGATTATTACGTTGTGGGGAAACAGTTGGCCTTAATATAACTACCGCGTTAACTGCTTGGCGGCGGTCCGATCAATTTTGGTTTCTAGAACTGTAAACTGCACTAGACTCCTTTTTGAAAGGCTTCTTCTTGGTGCTTGACGAAGCACCCTTCTGTATCTTGCCGCTCTTGATACCAGCTTCAACTCTTTCCCCAGTCATAATCAATTCGGTGAACCCAGACGATGAACTCCCAATCAGATGATTAAAATACGGACCAGACAAAGTCCCAAGAAACATATCCACCAACTCCCTGTCAGCTAGAGGGGGTTGGACTCTTCCAGCAAGGTCCCTCCACTTCTGAGCGTAGTCCTTAAATCCTTCGCTCGCACCCATAGACATACCCTGAAGTTGGGTACGCATGGGAGCAAGGTCGGCATTATATTGGTATTACTTGTAAAAAGCAGCAGCAAGGTCCTCCCAGTTACGGACGCTAGCTCCTTCCAGTTGGTGGAACCATTCAAGTTGAGTCCTTGAAAGACTATCTTGAAAGAAATGAATCCAGAGGTTCTTATCAGCAGTATATGGTTGAATCTTCCTAACATACGAGCGGAGGTGTAGCTTTGGGCAGGAGACCCCGTCGTACTTAGCAAAGACTAGTGCTTTAAACTTGTGGGGAATCACTACCCCAGATGCCAAACCCAAATCTCCAAAGTTCAGACCAGGGACCTTCTGGACTTCCATGGTGCTTAACCGATCTTCAAGCTGCTTATACCTGTCCTCAGCAGGATTCGCCAGTTCTGTGGTACGGTGGAAGAACTGACTGTTTTTTGGAATGATGGTTTGCATTTTGCGTTTGTGTTTGCAAAATGTCGCGGTAAGCAAAAGTCGCCACCGACTTTTATTTTATCCAACAAGGAAAGGAAAAAAAGCACAGAAAAATTCCTTTTTCGAGATTTTCTGAGTATGGGGTGTAGATTATAGAAAGGGAAGGTATTAGCACCCTTTCTATCCATAGTTATCTACGGGCTCTTAGGTACTTGCTCATCATTTTCAGAATTGTTTTCTTTGTGTTTGTGGGCTTTGAAAAGTTTTTGTTTTGACTCCGATTTAACTCTTGCGTCTGTCTTCAAGAGTGTGATGAAGTGTTTTTAAAAATTTGTTTGTAAAAGAGTGTAAGTGTGAAAAAAGTTTTGTTTTGGATGAGCAAGTATATAAGAACTAATCTACCTACTCGAAAAAAGAATTGTTCTATGCTTATTTTCTTTAGACAATGCTATCCCACTATTAGTGAGTATGTAGCATCATCGTTGGAGTTTGAGGGTCAATTCGAAAGAGGGACATACAGTCACTAAAGCAATGTTATGATGTCTTAGTGGTAACCCTAATGTCTTAGATCATTTATCCGAGGCAACAATATCCGATGCAACCTTTCGAGGCAACTTATGATCTTTGAGACAAGAGGACGACCTCTAAAACAACCTATACTCAATGACCGTTTTAACGAAGGCAACCAAGTGGGAGTGTACCCTAGGAGTGCGCATGTGCGAGTGTGTCGATTTCAGATTATTTTATCTTTGCACATGTTTAGGGTGATCTAACTGTTTTAAATTCAGCCATTCATTCTTGTCATGCAAACCCTATTATCAAACATCTAACAGTTGAATATTTGCAGAAATTAAAGTGCGGAATTTAAACTAAACTATTACAAGGCTTCGGGTATTTACATAGCCAAAAACAAACCCTTTGAAATTTAAAAGCGGTAAAAATAAATAAATGTCCTAATTTAATTATTACAAACCGGGAGCATATACAATAGTTGGATAAAAATAAAGCGCGCGAAAAAATTAGATCGAATGCGAAACTAGGGTTTTGACCCTCCTAATTAAAAGAAAATGTTTTTTGTTGTTTTTAATATTTTTTAAGAAAAGAAATTAATTCCTTGAATTAAAATGCAAAATTAATTGGTTAATTAAGTTAATTGATGAAAAATAATTAAATAACATATCTTTGGTTTTTTTGTTATTTTAGGAAAGAAATAAAATAATTAAGTTAATGTTAAAAACCTAGTGATTCTAATTGATTTTAATTATTTACAAAATAAATTAAAGTTATCTAACATGAATAACCTAATTAAATTAATTGATTTTTTTTTAATAAAAATAAATATCCTAAATTTAATTTATGAAAAATACTATTTTTATGATTTTTTGATAAAAAGAAAATAATTTTTTTGTTAATAAAATAAATGGCAAATAAATTAAATAGAATAAATAAAATAAAAAAAAGATTAGAGATGGGCCTGAAATGGGGGTGCCAATAGCAGGAATTTGGGCCCAAAATGATGAAGATCCATGTTGACTTTGAGGATCTTGTGCGTTGCGTTTGACTGGGCTTATGGTGTGCTTTCAATGTTGGCCACCAGATCTGGCCATCTGGCACGTTGGATGATGAGGGAGTATGATGGACGTTAGGCTCACGCATGCACTGAATCACCTGAAAATAAATGAGAAAATAACAAATGCTGGAGGCAGGGATCGAACCCCTGACCTCCAGCCTCTAACGCCTTGAGAACCTGCGTGGCAACCACTGCGCTGCTTTGTTTTGATTGTACATATAACAAATAATAAAAATAATATATAAAACAAGTACAATAATGTTATTTTTACGCACAAATTCAAATAAGCCAATGGAAGCTGGCCATGTCTGCATCTTCTTCCCTGCACCGTGGCTAAAAGTTTTGGGACCTATACCCATGGACAATGTCCGTCACTATAACCATGCCAATCTCCAAAATCACGTACAGGTAATATAAATGAACACCAAGGCCATGGTTAGAACCGTCTCCTTCGTCTGAACACAACTGTACCACTCATGAAGGCTAATTGTTCCTGAAATAAAAAGCCCTAAACCAAAGTCCGAAACCCTAACAATGGTGGGTTTTGTTACATAACATATAAATGAAATTGAGTAATGCAGGAAGCTCGCAAATGCTCTATAGATTAAGAATATGCCATTAATTCAGGTTAACAATTCTTAAATTGCAAGATGCGAATTCAAGAACAGAGCGAGGTTATGAATGATTTACAACGCATTTAGGGACTGGAACAGACTTGTTCTTGATAGCTTTAGGTTGCCGAGAGTGCCAGGGAGCGATTGGGAGAGGTATCGAGCCTTGAGGATGCCTCTAAGTGGGATTTTGATCTCACACTTTTTTGCTTTTTTCTCAAATCTGGTTCTTGCTCTACGCCTGATTTCCAACCTCTCTTTTGGTCTGCACGTAGTCCTTATGTATTAGTGAAGGGATTAGGGTTGCAAATTGCATCCAAATCTTCTTCTTTCAATGCTTTGGATATTGGTTTGATTTGCTTTGAAAACCTTCCAAATTTGGCTTCTTTTCAATCTTTTTGTGCACACAAGTCTTGATGCGAATTTGAATGATGGCTAGCTGTGATTTAAGACCTGAAATCATCACAAAATCCTTGGTTTAAATGTTTTTGGATTTTATTTGATTTATTTTGATTTAAAATTCAAATAAAAACCAAAATAAATAATAAAAATAAAATATGGACAAGTGGCCAAGGTTAGAGCACGTGGGCTATAATGCCAACTCAAAACAAGTGAAAAAGATTGGGCCCATTTGGCAAAATTTGAAGTTTTGGGCATAGTTGACTTTTGGCAATTTTGCAAAAAATGTCAACTTCACCAATGCATAACTTCCTCAATTTTGACTCTTTGGAGGTGTTCTTGGACTTTTTATAAAGCTTGAGATGTCCTATAAGCAACCCTTTTTGTCTTATCTCATTTTGATATTCCATGCCGATGTATGAAGCTTTGACAAAAAAAGTGTTTTTGTTGACTTTTCAAAATGACCTATAATATCCAAATTCATAACTTCTTATGAGTTCATATTTTGAACTTGGGAGCTGAATATGGATTATAGGGAATTGCATCCTCTTCAAAATTAGCTTTGGATGGGTCATTTCTCATAAAGTATGAGAATGTTATGCTTGGTCAAAGTTGAGTTGACTTTTCCTACAAAACCCTAATTTAGCAACTTTTGAATCTTGATGAATTATGAGAAATCCTTGATGAATCATGATAAAACCTTGATAAAATGATGAAATATAATTCAAAATGAGGATGTTGACCAAAAATCTTGAATTTTGACTGTATGTAAGCCACAATTGACTTTTGCCCTAGCACAGTCAATTTTTCAGGCCTTTGAGTAATTGACTGAGCAAACTTCCTCTGCAAGGCTTGAAACTTGACATGAATGATCTTGAGAACACATTAGGACATCAGTGAGCATTTGGGACCACTTGGACTCAAGTATCTTGATGCAACATGAAACCCTAATTTGGGGTAGACTTCCTTAGGAGAGAGCTTGTCTGGCCAATCCTTGGACTACCTTGAGCAAGTTGGGGATCTTCCTTGCAATGTTTTGAGAAATATGGGAGGGAAAATTTTGGGGTACAACAGCTGCCTTTGTTCAATCTTCTTAAACCTGAGGATGTAGATTGGCTTTCATGCCTTTCGTAATTCGAAGGTGAAAGATGATTGAACACTAGAGTGCCCAGAAATTTGCACTCGCATGAAGCGGTAATTGTCTTGTGATGTCGAGAATGGGCTTACAGATTCCATTTGGAGATTGCTGACGGGAGATGGGCTTAAAGATGCCATCCAAAGGAGTGTCGATCGCATAAGAGATTCCTTAGCGAGAGCTTGTATACCTGTTGTTTAAGGAAAATGCCACTGGGGAAGATTGATCTTTGTTGAAAGAAATAGAATTTTAGGTGCTTCGTCGTCCGTTATTCTATTAGTGAGTCGTCTCTGTTGATATTTAGGAACTTTGGTCGTCCGTACTCAACTGAGGAATCATATCTATTGATATTTAGGAGCTTCAATCGCCCGTACTCAACAGAGGAAACATCTCTGCCGATATTTAGGAACTTCGATCGTCCGTACTCAATGGAGGAAACATCTCTGCTGATATTTAGGAACTTCGATCGTCCGTACTCAACTGAGGAAACATCTCTGCTGATATTTAGGAACTTCGATCGTCCGTACTCAACCGAGGAAACATCTCTACTGAGATTTAGGAACTCGTCCGTAATTCAACTGAGGAAACATCTATGCTGAGATTTAGGAACTCGTCCGTAATTCAACTGAGGAAACATCTCTATCGAGATTTAGGAACTTGTCCGTAATTCAACTGAGGAAACATCTATGCTGAGATTTAGGAACCCGTCCGTAATTCAACTGAGGGAACTTCTTTGCTGAGATTTGGGAACTCGTCCGTAATTCAACTAAGGAAATATTTTTGCTGAGATTTAGGACCTCGTCCGTAATTCAACTGGAGAAACATCTCTGCTGAGATTTAGGAACTCGTCCGTAATTCAACTGAGGAAACATCTAAGCTGAGATTTAGGAACTTGTCCGTAATTTAACTGAGGAAATATCTCTTGCTGAGATTTAGGAACTCGTCCATAATTCAATCGAGGAAACATCTATGCTGAGATTTAGGAACTCGGCTGTAATTCAACTGAGGGAACTTCTTTGCTGAGATTTAGGAACTCGTCCCCAATTCAACTGAGGAAATATTTTTGCTGAGATTTAAGACCTCATCTGTAATTCAACTGGAGAAACATCTCTGCTGAGATTTAGGAACTCATCCGTAATTCAACTGAGGAAACATCTCGGCTGAGATTTAGGAACTTGTCCGTAATTCAACTGAGGAAACATCTCTTGTTGAGATTTAGGAACTCGTCCATAATTCAACCGAGGAAACATCTATGCTGAGATTTAGGAACTCATCCGTAATTCAACTGAGGGAACTTCTTCGCTGAGATTTAGGAACTCGTCCGTAATTCAACTGAGGAAATATTTTTGCTGAGATTAAGGACCTCGTCCGTAATTCAACTGGAGAAACATCTCTGTTGAGATTCAGGAACTCGTCTGTAATTCAGCTGAGGAAACATCTCAGCTGAGATTTAGGAACTTGTCTGTAATTCAATTGAGGAAACATCTCTTGCTGAGATTTAGGAACTCGTCCGTAATTCAACCGAGGAAATATTTTTGCTGAGATTTAGGAACTCGTCCGTAATTCAACTGAGGAAAAAGCTTTATAGCTGGAATTTTGTGAGAATCTGATTGTATCTTTCCTGAAAGGTAAAGGTTAACTGTATGTAATGCGTGATATGTATCAAGCAATGATGTTCTCAAAATAAATGAGATTGTGTTGTATGATGCATATATGCATGTGTCATGATGTATGGAAATGTAATGTTTTTAGCTGGGGAAAATAAATCCCGGATAGCTGCTGGAGAAAAGAGTTGAAATCTTCGTTTCCGCTGGGGATAGTGAATGAAGATGTTTGTGAGAATGATCCTGTAGGAGAGAATAACTCCGCTAGGGAATAAACTGATGAGGAAATGACTCTGTGGGGAGGGCATGCTCTGCCGGAGGATTCTGCTGATAAATTCAGCTGGGGATGAATTACTGTTGCTGGTGATAATGAATCCTATTGGGGATTGAATTCCTGTTTGTGAAAAGAACTCTGCTGGGGATGATTTTCCAGTTGCGACTTCACTGGGAATAATCTTTTAGACTCTACTGGGGATAATTTTTCCAACTCCACTGGGGATAATTTTTCCAACTCCACTGGGGATATAAGAATTTTTAGTGCTGATGGTAGATAAACTCTGCTTGGGGAGAATATTACCGATTCATTCACAGTTGTGAGTCTCAGCTGGGGAGAGCTAACATTACTGTCTCTTTCTTACTTTGCTGGGAGTGAATGCACCTTTGCCATATTCTTCAGCTAAATCTACCTTTGTACCTGGTTGATAGAGCAACTGTACGGTTTGGACATTTCTCGTTTGCCCCTTGATCCTGATGTTATGAGTAATCGTCTTTTGTTTCGCATGTAAATATTCATGAGCAGTAATAAGTGTCAAATGCATATATCAAAAATGAACATTGGACGTTCTTTGTAAAACAAAACAGAAAAAGGAAAAACCGTTTGAAATTTCTTTGAAAATGAATTTTATTGACTTTGAAGTTTGGCCTGTAGTCTACACACATCCGTACCTTACCGTCCTTCTTAGGTACTGGAGCAAAGTTAGAAACCCACTGCGGATAGGAGGTGACAGCTAGGAACCAAGTGTTGAACTGTTTCATGACCTCTGCTTTAATTTTCTATGACATTTCAGGGTGCATACGACGAACCTTTTGCTTAACCGGAGGATAATCTTCTTTAGTTGGCAGACATTGTACCACAATATCAGTGTCTAAACCAGGCATGTCTTCATATGATTAGGCGAAGATCTCAACATAGTCATGCAACATCTGTATGAAGTTTATGCGTTAAGGAAAGGTGGTCATCATAAATGGAGAAAAAACATTGTTAATATCTCATTTATCTTCTTTCAGTGTTGTGGAAACGAATGAAACTGCTGTTGGAACTCAGTTCCAAGCTTTATCCATTGATAATATAATGGGAAATGAGAATTCTATAGCTTCTTTTAAAGATGCTCAGCAGGTCGTGCATAATGGCCCTAGTAAAGTATGGGGGCAGATTGTTGATCCACCTGTAAACAAGAATGAAGCTGGTTTAGGATTTTCTATGAAGAATGATAAAGGCAAGAACATGAAGCCGAAGTCTTCTTTGGTTAAATATCAGATATCTTTCATAGTGGAGGTTATCTTCATCCAACTGTTCCTAGGATTAATGCTATTGTGGAGGATGAAGCGGAGCAAGAGATGCTGAACTATGTGACGCATGGAGTTAGAGTCCATAATTGGATCACCATTGATGTTCCCTCTTGCATTCATGTCTCAAAGTAATTTTTTTTGTTAATCTTTTCAAAACCTTTCATTCTGCCCAAGGTGAAAGTATTGATATTGTATTGGCTTATCTGTTTGCTTTGATCTTTAAAATCAATAATAAAAGTTGTCTTTGATTCCCAATTTGTGTCTTTATTTTTTGCTTTTTCTTGGAAAATGGTAATAAAAAAAACCTTTCAAAATAAATAATAAATGTAATATGCATAATCACTTACTATGTGTGTCGGTTTCTAAAAGCAATCATAAATCATATGTGTAGATTAATTAAGAAACTCGTTGAATACAATGACCCTGCACCCTCTCCCAACTTTGAATATACTATGTATGGGGTTGAAGAAGAAGAATATGATGAGATTCCATAAGAGGTTTCGCTGTTACTTAAGCGCGAGGAAAGTGCTCTCCAGTCTTATAAAGAGCCGTTGGAGACAATCAACTTGGGTTCAGAGGAAGATCCAAAGGAAGTCAAAATTGGAGCATAGTTGCATCCCAATATAAAGAGCATATTGATCAAATTGTTGAAAGAATATGTGGATATATTTTCTTGGTCATACCAAGACATGCCTGGTTTGGATACATATATTATGGAACATCATTTTCCGCTAAAGCCAGAGTGTCCGCCAATCAAGCAGAAGTTGTGAAGAACTCACTTTGATATGGCAGTGAAAATTAAAGAAGAAGTTTTAAAGCAGATTAATTCTAGTTTTCTTGTGACATCAGTGTACCCTCAATGGATTTCCAATATTGTCCCAGTACCAAAGAAAGATGGAAAAGTTTTCATGTGCATTGGTTATAGAGATTTAAACAAAGCTAGTCCAAAAGATGATTTTCCATTACCATATTGAAAATTCTGGCTACAGATACTCAATGTCACGTCCAATGTTATGACACCGTATCTGACTTACTATATGACAGTAAATACAAAAGCAGTAAATAACACAGTCAATTGTTTACCCAGTTCAGTGTGCAACAACACCTACTCTGGGGGCTACCAAGCCAGGGAGAGAATCCACTATAAGAGATGTTAATTCAGGAATAAACCAACCAGTTTATCTCCTTCACTTAAGACCTACCCAATGCAATTCTAATCTAAGTACAACTTAAACCTGAGTTCCTACTCACTCCCCCTCAATCACAGCAGTGATACATAAACAAATTTGACTTGAGAATTGTTGAAGACACTCTTCAAAACACACACTTGATTAAGCTTCACAGCTTTTTAATCAAGTAACACAATCACTCGTGCTTCACAGCTTTGAGTGATGTACACAACTAACTTGACTCTGCTTCACAGCTTTAGTCAAGTAACATTCAAACACTCTTGCTTCAAAGCTTTGAGTGCTACACAACCCTTACAATTTAAGCCTATTCCAAGACACTTATCACAATGATAATTGTTTGGAGTACAATAAACAAATTTATACAGATTACAACCTTGATCTTCTAATCAATCAGCAGGGATGATCTCAAAAACCGCAGCTCTGTTGAATATATAGCAGCTGCAACTTCAGTTAGGGTTTCCAAAAACCTAGGGTTGATTCCGTTTGACCTTAAGACCAGGTCACAGTACTTCATTGATCAGGTTAGGATTGAGCTAGGTTACTCCTCAGAAAACGCAGGATTCTGTTTAGGAAGGACTGAGTTATTTCCTGAAAAAACTCAGACTTATCCAATCCTGTAATCCTGCTAGTTCAGAACAGGATGTCATAACATCTGTTATGACATCTGAGAAAACCTGTCTACTGATTAGTAAAATGTGATCATTTTGCAAACATGCTCAGATACACACTTATAAACATCAGTATTTGAGTTACAATATTTTTCTGCACATGTACCTAAAGAGCTAGTACAACCTGAACTAGAATGTTATGACATCAGTCATGACATTCACACATATACTTGGAATTTACCAAAAATGCAAGCCAATACCTAAACACCTACAAACTCCCCCTTTGGCAGATTTTTGGCTAAAGTCCCTAAACAATCAGAGATAGATAGATAGCAGCAGAAATAAATGACAGCAGAAAAATATAGTGTTAAGTACTAATTAAGCAGTACCAAATATTCTCCCCCACTTTAGCCACAAATGGGCCAAAGATTACATGTTTATAAAGTTATACAGTTATCCAAGACAAAATAATGAGATCAGCAGCAGACAATAGCAGAACATACTTCCAAACTCCACCAGCAACACCACCAAGCAGCAATCATCCTTCAAGTACTGTCATCAGACTCAGAGGAGCCACTTTCTTCACTGTTGAGCTGTCCTTCATCTTCTTCCCTCATGCTTGCTTCAGCTTCTTCCTTTTCTAGCTTGGCAATTAGTGCTTCTAGGGTCCTTTTTCTAGCATCCAGATCTTTGCAAGTTTCTTTTAAGACAGCTATGACATCTGATGTTTTGGACTGGCTCTTTGCAGACGATGTCTCAGCTGATGTCATGACAATGTCTGGAGCATGGGATCCCTGAAACAGTTTGTAGTGCAGGCCAAGGGCAGGGGCTCTTTTGCAGACTGTATCTCTTGCTACAAGTATGTCAGGATATTGTGCAAGGATGATTCCACAAAGGAGGGAGGGAAAGGCAATTGGTCCTTTGACAGCATAACTGCCAGCATGCTTCAAGGTTTGTTCAAAAATGTACCTTCCATAGTCAAAGGCAGTCTTGGTTCCTACAGCATAGATGAATCTCCCCAATCCTGTGGAGATGGTTGATTTGTGATTTGTAGGCACCCAGTTTGCTGCACCTATTTTATGCAAGATGGCAAATTTCATGCTGAGTTTACTAGCATTCAACTTCCCTTTCAATGGCCAGCACTTTACTTGCCTGGCAGTGATGGTCAAGCATACTTCATTGTCAGTTGCCTCTAGATCAGGACAGTCCTTATTCGTTCTTCCAAGAAACTTGTTGATTTCTGATGGAGAGAACTTGACCCTTCTTCCTCTAACAAACACACTCTCAAAGTCAGCTGACCTCCCATCAGCACAATCATTGGATAGGTTCACTACAAACTCTTTAACCAGATTTTCATAACATTTGTCAAACTTCATCACAGTCTTTATTAGCCCAGCATTCCTGATCAGCTCCATGATGTCTTTGCACTCCAAAGCATCATTGTTGAGTTCTCTCTCCAAGGCTATTCTTTTCAAGCAAACATACTTCCACCTGTTTGCATTATCAGGATGATGAAAGGAGATGTTGTCAGTTGGCACTTCAGGCACTCTAGCAATCTTGCTGGAAGGGAGCTTCCTTCTGATGGGAACATTGTCAATGTCAATCTCAAATTCTGATTCATCATCAGAGTCAGAAGTTTCAGGTTCTTTTCTTTTCTTGGAGATTGGTTGTCTAGCAGTCAGCACCTGTGCCTTCTTCCCTTTAGTCTGAATTTTTTCAGCCATCCCTTCAGCCTTGGACTTCTTAGGTTTAACAGTCTCACTACTTTTTCTTTTCATCAATCTCCTAGCAATGCTAGGGTTCACATTAGCAATCAGTTCATTATCTGAGTACTCTTCATCCACATCAATGATAGGTGGATCAGCAGCCTTTTCAGAGGGATTCTGAATGTTGTCTTTTGGTGTCACAACATCCTCAGTGACATCTATATTTTCAGAACCTTCCACATTTGGACTCTCAGATTGATTCAAAGGAATAGAAATCCCCGGTACAGATTGGTTGCCACTCAGAATGCTAGTAGCCAGTCTAGCAATGGCTTGGTGTACTTGAACTGTTCCTTCGTTATTAGGTATAGTAGATGAAGGAAGAGAAGAATTACCAGAGACTGCAGCTTGAGCTCTTCCTGCATGTCTGGTCCTGAGCTTCTTGATTTTGGCTGGGTTAGTTGCCATCTCCCTGAGAGGAGTGACCTCAAGTACTTCAGATTCTATGCATGTCGTGATTGCCCTAGAATCTTGATCAGATGACGATGATGATGAGTGAGACGAAGTCGCCATAGTGGAAGATGATGTCTGAGACATTGTGTTTAACGTTGAGTAGCAGTAGCAATTTGAGAAAGCTCTTTGATTGGGAGGAGAAAACAGGTTGCAAGGATGAGAGAGATAGGGAGTACAAGGGAGTCTTTTCAACTTCTGAAGGCTTTTGAAGGAATTGTGAATGAATATGATCAACCCACTAAATATAGACTTAATAGAATTAATCCCTTCAACCCTTGTTTTCAGCAAAACTAATTGCTATAATTTCTCATGTTGGTGAATACCCAATCTGCCCTTCAAATTTTCAAGTTGATTTCCAACAAGCGCCTTGATAGAAGAATCAGTTAGCTGAAGCTTAGAGAACCTATGTTTCAGTTCAAATGATTTCTTCTCTCCAAAGTCAATAGGGTTTAAGGAAATGTTGAATGTTTTCAGATTATCACACCACAATGTCACAACATCTTGTGTAACATTGTCTTCAGATAGCAACTGTGTTGACCAGAATTTTTTAGAACAGAATTTATGAGACTTGTTCTTTGACACATCACATATATTATCAGCCTGTAGTTTAGGAGTTCTTCTGACATCTTCCATAGGAATAGCTCTTTTCATTCCTTCAAGTTTATGCTGCCACTGTTTCATATCTTTTTCTTCTTTGATGATTTGACTCAAAGTGTGGATATCAGTGTTCTCAGGCTGCCACACATAACAGTTATTTTTGGATTTTATTCCTCTCATTACAATATCTAGTTTTTCATTAAACACTAGACATTCAGATCTTGAGAAGTTGACCATGAATCCTAGATCACATAATTGACTGATGCTGATGAGATTAGTAGTCAACCCTTTTACCAGCAGTACCTTATTCAGACTTGGAACTCCAGGGTAGTCCAAATTACCAACTCCTTTGATTTCTCCTTTAGCACCATCTCCAAAGGTCACAAAACTGGTGGTGTGAGGCATAACATTATTGAGGAGATTTTTGAATCCAGTCATGTGTCTGGAACATCCACTGTCAAAGTACCAATCTTCCTTTGCTGAGATCTTCAGGGAAGTGTGTGCTATTAGTGCAATAGCCTTTTTCTTCCATTGAGGAGCGTGTGGTACCTTTTTAGACTTAGGTTTGACATCTGATTTCTGATTAGGATATCCATGTAGTCTGTAGCAGAAAGGCTTTATGTGACCATATTTCCAACAATGATGACATCTCCATCTTTGGTACCTCTTCTTCATGTGTCTCTGTCCCTGATGTGGAGAGTAATGTTGAGACATCTGGTTTGACATTTGCTTCCTGGTAACAACTTTCTTTATTTCCACAAATCCTAGGCCAGATTTATTTCCCATATTTTGTCCAGCCTGAAGAATCTCTTCCAATTTGTCTGTTCCATTTGTCAACATCTTGACTGATTTGGTCATTTGATTTAGTTGTGAGTTCAGCAGTTGAACTTCTCCTTCTAAATGACTTATAGTTTCAAGATTTGCTCTCTTTTCAGCCTCCAGCTTTACAATGAGTTTTGATTGTTTCTCATTTTGCACACAGACTTCACCACTTCTGATACACAATTTCTTGTAGGTATCAGCCAGTTCTTCAAATGTTACTTCTTCATCACTGGTGTCACTTTCAGAAGTACAAACACTAGTTAGGGCAGTAACTAGTTTGGCAGATTCTTCTTCAGAATTGCTTTCTGAATCATAGTCAGACCAAGTAACAGTCATTCCTTTCTTTTGCTTCTTAAGAAAGGTAGGACATTCAGCTCGAATATGTCCATATCCTTCACATCCATGGCATTGAATTCCTCTGCCTTGGGTTTCCTTATCTTCTGATCTTGGTCTTCTGCTAGAACTGTCAATGTCAGAAGGAATGTTGTGAACATTTGACCTTGACTTTGGGTCCATTCTTTTGATGAGCCTGTTGAACTGTCTTCCAAGCATGGCAATGGCTTCTGATATGTTTTCTTCTTCATCCTCCTTGTGTTCAACATCAGTGTTGGTTACAAGTGCTATGCTTTTGTTCTTCTTGTCACCATTATCAGTGATCCCCATCTCAAAAGTCTGAAGAGACCCAATAAGTTCATCTACTTTTAACTTGCTAATGTCCTGGGCTTCCTCTATGGCAGTTACCTTCATTGCAAATCTTTTAGGCAGGGATCTGAGAATCTTCCTCACCAGTTTTTCTTCTGACATTTTTTCTCCCAGTGCTCCTGAGGTGTTGGCAATCTCCAAGATGTTCATGTGAAATTCATGGATGGTTTCATCTTCCATCATTTTTAGATTCTCAAACTTAGTGGTCAACATCTGAAGCCTTGACATCTTTACTTTGGAAGTGCCCTCATGAGTAGTTTTGAGGGTGTCCCAAACTTCCTTGGCCAGTTCATATTGATGTACTAATCTGAAGATGTTTCTATCAATTCCATTGAACAAGGCATTTAAGGCTTTTGAATTTCCCAGAGCTAACTCATCTTCTTCTTTACTCCAATCTTCCTCAGGCTTCAGACTGATTGTCCCATCTCTTTCAGTTATGGTGGGATGAATCCATCCTTTGTCAGCAGCTCTCCAAGCCTTTTTGTCCAGAGATTTTAGGAAGGCAATCATACGAGGTTTCCAGTAGTCATAATTAGTTCCATCCAGAATGGGTGGTCTGTTTCCAAAAACTCCTTCTTTGTCCATAGTGCCAGAAAGTGATATCCCTAGATCTCACCCAGTAATACAGGCAGGGTGCCTGCTCTGATACCAATTGAAAATTCTGGCTACAGATACTCAATGTCACGTCCAATGTTATGACACCGTATCTGACTTACTATATGACAGTAAATACAAAAGCAGTAAATAACACAGTCAATTGTTTACCCAGTTCAGTGTGCAACAACACCTACTCTGGGGGCTACCAAGCCAGGGAGAGAATCCACTATAAGAGATGTTAATTCAGGAATAAACCAACCAGTTTATCTCCTTCACTTAAGACCTACCCAATGCAATTCTAATCTAAGTACAACTTAAACCTGAGTTCCTACTCACTCCCCCTCAATCACAGCAGTGATACATAAACAAATTTGACTTGAGAATTGTTGAAGACACTCTTCAAAACACACACTTGATTAAGCTTCACAGCTTTTTAATCAAGTAACACAATCACTCGTGCTTCACAGCTTTGAGTGATGTACACAACTAACTTGACTCTGCTTCACAGCTTTAGTCAAGTAACATTCAAACACTCTTGCTTCAAAGCTTTGAGTGCTACACAACCCTTACAATTTAAGCCTATTCCAAGACACTTATCACAATGATAATTGTTTGGAGTACAATAAACAAATCTATACAGATTACAACCTTGATCTTCTAATCAATCAGCAGGGATGATCTCAAAAACCGCAGCTCTGTTGAATATATAGCAGCTGCAACTTCAGTTAGGGTTTCCAAAAACCTAGGGTTGATTCCGTTTGACCTTAAGACCAGGTCACAGTACTTCATTGATCAGGTTAGGATTGAGCTAGGTTACTCCTCAGAAAACGCAGGATTCTGTTTAGGAAGGACTGAGTTATTTCCTGAAAAAACTCAGACTTATCCAATCCTGTAATCCTGCTAGTTCAGAACAGGATGTCATAACATCTGTTATGACATCTGAGAAAACCTGTCTACTGATTAGTAAAATGTGATCATTTTGCAAACATGCTCAGATACACACTTATAAACATCAGTATTTGAGTTACAATATTTTTCTGCACATGTACCTAAAGAGCTAGTACAACCTGAACTAGAATGTTATGACATCAGTCATGACATTCACACATATACTTGGAATTTACCAAAAATGCAAGCCAATACCTAAACACCTACACATATATTGATATGTTGGTCGATAGTATAGCAAAATTCAAAGTATTCTCATTCATGGATGGATTTTCCGGATATAATCAAATCAGAATAGCTCATGGGGACAAGGAAAAAACAATGTTTATCACACCCTGGGGAACATTCTGTTACAGAGTAATGCCTTTCGGGTTGAAGAACGCTGGTGAAACATAACAGAGGGCTATGACAACCCTATTCCATGATCTGGTGCACAAGGAAATTGAGGTATGTGTTGATGATATGATTTCTAAATCCCAGACTGAAGAAGGGCATGTAGAAGATTTATTGAAATTGTTTCACCGTTTGAGGAAGTATCGTCTCCGCTTGAATCCAAATAAACGTGCCTTCGGTGTTCAATCAGGGAAATTGTTAGGTTTTATTGTCAGCCAAAAAGGGATATAAGTTGACCCTGATAAATTTAAAACAATTCAAGAAATTCCAGCACTAAGAACTGAAAAGCGAGTTAGAGGCTTCCTTGGGCGTCTGAATTACATTTCCAGATTTATTTCCCACATGACTGCAACATGTGAGCCAATATTTAAGTTGTTAAAGAAAGATCAAGGTTGTGTATGGAGAGATGATTGCTAAAGGGCATTTGAAAGTATTAAAGAGTATTTGCTTGAACCTCCTATCTTGCTCCCTCCGGTTGAAGGAAGACCACTGATTATGTATCTGGTAGTGTTAGATAATTCTATGGGTTGTATTTTGGGACAAGACGATGAAACATGGAAGAAGGAATATGCCATTTATTATCTCAGCAAGAAGTTTACTGACTGTGAGTCTCAGTATTCTGTGTTGGAAAAGACATGTTGTGCTCTGGCCTGGGCGGAAAAGCTGTTGCGGCAATATATGTTGAATCATACTACTTGGTTGATTTCCAAAATGGATCCAATTAAGTATATTTTTGAAAAGCCTGCTCTTACTGGGAGAATTTCCCGTTGGCAGATGTTGTTGTCAGAATATGATATTGAATACCGTACTCACAAGGCTATAAAAATCAGTGTGTTGGCGGATTTGCTCACCAATCGGTTGATGATTATCAGTCTATTAAACATGGTTTCCCTGATGAGGATGTTGTGTTTCTTAAAGTGAAAGATTATGATGAATCGTTTCCCAAGGAAGGTCCTGATCTTGAATCTCGTTGCGGTGTGGTGTTTGATGGAGCTGTGAATGCTTAGGAGAAAGGAATTGGTGTTGTTATTATTATGCCTCATGGGTCACATATTCCTTTTACTGCAAGGCTGACATTTGATTGCACCAATAATATGGCAGAGTATGAAGCTTGTATCATGGGACTCGAGGAGGCTACTGATCTCAGAACCAAAGTTCTGGATGTATATGGCGATTCGGATTTGGTAATAAATTAGATTAAAGGAGAATGGGATACTAACCACCCTGGCTTGATTCCTTACAAATATTATGCTAGAAGATTATTACCCTTCTTTAATAAAGTTGAATTCCATCATATTCCCAGAGATGAAAATCACATGGCGGATGCTTTGGCCACTTTGGCTTCTATGTATCAAGTAAATACTTGGAATGATGTTCCTCGTATCACAGTGCGATGTTTGGATAGTCCGGCTCACGTGTTTACAGTTGAGAGTATAACAAATGAAAAACCTTGGTATTATGATATCAGGCATTTCCTCCAGACTCAGTGAAGATGTGTTATACAAAAAAAATCATGACATGGTCTTGCTCTGATGCGTGGATAGACGCGAAGCAGACATGTTGATGCATGAGATCCATGAAGGTTCCTTTGGTACCCATGCCAATGGAAATTCGATGGCAAAGAAGATTCTTAGGGCAGGATACTATTGGCTGACAATGGAATCTGACTGTCATAAATTTGTGAAGAAGTTTCATAAGTGTCAGTTTTACATCGATAAAATTCATGTACCTCTGACACTTCTCAATGTTATTTCTTCCCCGTGGCCTTTCTCTATGTGGGGTATTGACATGATTGAAATGATTGAACCTAAGGCGTTGAATGGATACTGTTTCATTTTGGTAGCAATTAATTACTTCACCAAATGGGTGGAAGCAACTTCATATGCTAATGTTACCAAGCAAGTGGTAGTGCGTTTCATCAAGAACAATCTTATATGTCGGTATGGTGTGCCAACCAGGATTACCACCGACAACGGCTCAAATTTGAATAATAAGATGATGAAAGAGCTTTGTGAAGAATTCAAGATTTTCCATCACAACTCATCTCCTTACTGGCCAAAGATGAATGGGGTTGTTGAAGCTTCCAATAAGAATATCAATAAGATCATCTAAAAAATGGTTTTTACTTATAAAGACTGGCATGAGATGCTCCCTTTTGCTTTGCACGGGTATCGTACATTCGTCCGCACTTCAACAGGGGCAACCCCGTTATCTCTTGTATATGGAATAAAAGCAGTGCTCTCCATTGAGGTTGAGATTCCCTCTTTACGTGTGATAATGGAAACCAAGTTGTCAGAGGGTGAATGGATCCAGAACAGATTTGACAAGTTGAATTTGATTGAAGAAAATAGTATGACGGGCTTGTGCCATGGTCAGTTATACCAAAAGAGAATGAAGAAAGCTTTTGATAAAAAAAGGTCAAACCTCATGGATTCAGAGAAGGCGACCTTGTGCTCAGGAAGATCATGTCTTTTAACGCTGATTCTAGGGGCAAGTAGACTCCCAATTTTGAAGGCCCAAATGTTGTCAATAAAGCCTTCTCTGGAGGTTCATTGATTCTTAAAACTATGGATGGCAGAGTTCCCGCATCCCGTTAATGCTGGTGCAATCAAGAAATACTTCGCCTAAATAAATAAAAGAACAACTCGCTAAGTCGAAAACCCAAAAGGGAGACTTAGGCAAAAAGGAGCGTCTCGATAGACTGAAAACCCGAAAGGGTGGTATAGTAAAAAATAAGAGACACAAACAGAATAAACTTTCCCGCTATATTGAAAACCCACAAGGACAACTTAGGCAAAAGTTATGGATTTCTTGGCAAGTAACTGCGTCAGAAGAGTCTTGATCATTGAAGCAAAAGTCTTCTTGGATTTTCACCATACTTCAACAGAAGTCTCTACTCAAGAATTCAAAGTTGTTAGGGAGAATAGTTATTATTGTATTTCAATGTATCTTTTCCAATATATTACCATTTTCCAAACTTTGTAATCATCTATGGAGTCTCGCCATTCACAGACCACCATTCTATTAATAGAGTTTGAGCTTTTATCCAATTATTTGTAATTCTTATTTTATTCTGCTTACAAAGACTCCATTTATCATTGATAGTAATTTTCAAAACAAAAAGATTAAATAACAAAATTGTTTTTTGAAAAGAATTTACAAATTAATTTTTACTTTAGATTTTGTGACACAAGAAAAAAAATGGTGATTCCAAGGATGGACGAATTCAAAATTTTTGGAAGTTTGTTTTCCCCAGGAAGGCTCTCTCAGATAGTTGGAGATGAAACCAATTGGCGTAAGGTGTAGTATTGGGCTTGTGATCCTGTTTTCCCCAGTTAAGTCTTTGTCCATTTTGATTTCGGGTTTGTATGGTTTGAAGTCTCTATCTCAAATTCCCCAGTAAGGTTTTCTCTCATATGACGAAAGTCCCTTCTCCTTAGAAGTAATGGAATTATTGTTGTTTTCCCAGGCAACTAGGCAAGGGAAATATCTTTTCTAAGAAATGTTGAAACAATGGTTAACTTTTTTTTGGGGTTTCTCCTGCTGAGTACTGGGTTTGATTTAAAATCCCCATAATTTTGATTTATCGCTGTATTGTTTGATTTCTTAGATCCCCAAGTGAAATTGAGCTTTGTTTCTGGTTGGAAGTTGTTATCCCTATGTGTTTTCACAATTTATCCCCATGGAAGATTGTGTAATTATCACTCTTGTTATTGACGAATTTATTTTGGGCTCCTCTATGATGTGGTGTTGAACTCCCTAATGAAGTTAGCACGAAATCCACAGTCAATATCTCAACGTTGTGGTTTTCATCTTCCCTAACAAAGTTAATATTATAATCTCCAGTGAAAATATAGATGTTGAAACATTTGTTTTCCCCATTGAAGTCTGTGTAATGTTCCCCGATGAATCCCAGAGGAGGATGTTTGATCCATGTATTTGCACTGATTCTATTATTTTGATTTGATTACTTTCGGATTGTGTTTCTTCCCAGTGAAGTTAAGCCGTGGAATAGGAATCTGTTTCCTCAGTTGGTGCTTACTTTCTTATAAATTTTCCTTCTGGATGTGATTTAGCCGAGTATTAACTTTACCCAATTTGGTTTCGTCTGTTTATCTCCAGTTTGGTGTGATAGTTTTGTCAGCATGCACATGATAACATTCATACATGCATCGTGCATAGCTGAATACAATTCATTGCTCATTTGCATTTATTAAATTTTGTTGGCATATTACACTATTTTGAAGAAGTTATTTTACCCTCTCTCCATTAGACCGTCAACTTTAAGCAGAAGGTGTATATTCATTCAATTTCCCCACTGAGTTATCCCCCGTGGAATATTTTTGCACTAGCCTTCCTATTCAATTTTTATCTGAGTGGAATGTGATCCCCTTTTGAGTTTATTTCTCATCAGGTGCTGTCTCGATTGGCTGTTTCACACCGGTTTATTTCTGGTTTAAATCTATGGTCCCCGACAGTGTTATTATTTTGATTTTTGCAGACTTTGAGCCCTAGTTTGAGAACGTGCATATATTATGGCACGAGAAGACTTTAGCTCCTCAGTGGGAATATATTGGCCTTTCCCCAGGAATCCATATTTCTTTCCCCAGGAAGTCATTATTATAGTTCCCTCTTATGACAACAAGTGACGATCTCTTTATTTGAGCAACTTGTACTTCTGCAACAAGTCTGTTAGTTCCCCGAGAAGATTCTTTTGTTTACTCCAATGAATGGTAGTCTCGTTATTATGGGAGATAGTTCATTATTGATATTTGTTACTCCAATGAATGGTAGTCTCGTCATTATGGGAGATAGTTCATTATTGAGATTTGTTACTCCAATAAATGGTAGTCTTGTCATTATGGGAAATAGTTCGTTATTGAGATTTGTTACTCCAATGAATGGTAGTCTCGTCATTATGGGACATAGTTTGTTATTGAGATTTGTTACTTCAAGTAATGGTAGTCTCGTCATTATGGGAGATATTGCGATGTTGAGATTTGTTACTCCAATGAATGGTAGTCTCGTCATTATAGGAGATAGTTCGTTATTGAGATTTGTTACTACAATGAATGGTAGTCTCGTCATTATGGGAGATAGTCCATTATTGAGATTTGTTACTCCAATGAATAGTAGTCTCGTCATTATGGGATATAGTTCGTTGTTGAGATTTGTTACTCCAATGAATGGTAGTCTCGTCATTATAGGAGATAGTTTGTTGTTGAGATTTGTCACTCCAATGAATGGTAGTCTCGTTGTTATGGGAGATAGTTCGTTGTTGAGATCTGTTTACTCCAATGAATGGTAGTCTCGTCATTATGGGAGATAGTTCGTTGTTGAGATTTGTTTACTCTAATGAATGGTAGTCTCCTCATTATGGGAGATAGTTCATTGTTGAGATTTGTTTACTCCAATGAATGGTAGTCTCGCCATTATGAGAGATAGTTAGTTGTTGAGATTTGTTACTCCAATGAATGGTAGTCTCGTCATTATGGGAGATAGTTCGTTGTTGATATCTTTTTTCGATGGATGGTAGTCTCGTCATTATGGGAGATAGTTCGTCATTGAGTTTCACTTTGCTCTGAAGAAGTTTGTTTGTTTCCAATCATGAGTATTGACTCCAAACAATTTCTACCACCCCTAATATTGATGTTTGCTGGTATTTTCCTGCCACCTCTTTTCCCCCAGTGGGTCGAGATTACCTTTTTTTCTATCTTCTCTGAGAGTGGATAGTTCCTGGTTATTTGTTGATCACCGTTATCCTTTATTTTCTTTCCTCAATGTATGAGTTGGTGTTACTTTGCCTCCTCCTTGAGCTTTACTACATTAGAGTTGAGTCCCCTGTTCACTAGTGATTTATTTTCCTGGTCTAGTTTTATTTTGATATTTTATTTTCTGTTTCCCTAGTCGTGTCTGGTGTAACCTTTGGATCTGTTTGTTTGCGTGCATAATCATAAACATTGCATGGCATCTTAGGGCCAAAAATACGGTTTGTTTTATATTTAAGTATATTCAATCGCGTTGACATGAAGATTTTAACCTTCATATCTCTGGATAGAAGACACTTAAATAAGGGAAGTTGTTGTACCCCAATTTATTTCCCTAAGACCCCTCTATCATCTCATGTCAACTCAATCACAACAAGATCATAGGGTTTGGTTCTTCTCCTTACCTTTGGGTTTGCTCATAGGGAATCACCAAGCACCTTTACTTGTATATTGTGATCATCTATGTTTTGTATTGATTAACTTTTAACAAATAAGTACAATGTATGTTTGCTCTAATTGATGATGTTATAGGTGAAAGCACAACACATTCCATCAAGTGGATCTATAGGTTCATGAGTTTATTTCCATGCCTTCTTCAACAAAGCTACATTGAGATTCAAGCTTCATCATTAAAGATGATTTGAAGTGATATGATTACAAGATATATAATGTTTCATCATGCCTCAATTTGTCAAAGAAAGTCAAAGGATGCAAGATTTGATTGAAGAAGTTTGACCTAATTGGACAAGTTCTTGCTTTCTTGTTCACAAGTGCATAATTCCCCCAATTATTAATATTTGGGGTTGGTTTTTGATGTTATGGTTTCTCATTATCATCCTCAACAACTTCTATTTACAATACAAAAGTATTTGTGCAAGAAAGTTTGCCAAAATTGAAAAGGGTTTCCAAAGAATTTTATTGCTCTAGGAGCTAGGGTTTTGAATTTCTAAGGGCTATATCTTGCTCATATTTTGGTATTTTTGAGTGATTAAAAATATATGCTTCTCTTTAAAGGGTTATCAACAAATCACTTCAAAAGTTTCAAGAAAATTTTATGTGGAAGATTCCTAATGATCGAGAAAGATTACAAGTCCTCTAGATAGGCCATCAAATTCCCTTATGTGACTTCAAAAGGTCATAACTTGGCCAATTTTTATCTCCTTGACCCCATTATCTTTCCATTATGATCTTAATGTTGTGAACTTAAACTCTTCTTTTATGTGCAAAGCTTGAAAATGAATAGAAGATGCCCTAAGGATGCAAAAGATTATAGGTCATCTCATGAATTTTCACCAATTTTGCAAGACCATAACTCTTTATATACTTGGTAATTTTGAGTGATTCAAGTTCCATAATGCTCTTTGGGAAGTCTATTTCTATCTAGCATCATTGATTAAAGCAATATTTTGGAGGAAGGCCTTGTTTGGAATCAAAACATTATAGGTCATTTCTGAAGAAAAAACTTGAAATTTTTCTAAGTATAAAAGTCAGCATCTTTTTCTCAACTTTGTCTCATCACAACTTTCAGCTCAAGCATCCATTTGATTCCATTCTTTACACATTATAATTTTTGTGATCTCATCTTTCCAAAGCATCAAGAATCAACTCATAAAGCTTTATGAATTGTGCGCACCATGATTTCAAAGTTAGTACATTGAAACTGAAGTTTCTCAAACAGTCAGAATGCAATTTCCATAATTTGACTTCTAATCACCAAATTTGTGTGTGTTTTCTACATAAGCATGATTAGCATAAACATGTGAATGATTCAGAGTGTTAAAACACATCATTTGGATGAGTTTTGATGCACATGTGATCACACTTATTTCATGAAAACAGGTGTGCACGATTTCCCTCCAAATTGCATCATTCACCCCTCCTATTGATTCCATTCACTTCTCCTATAAATGCAGGCTCTACCCCACTCATTTTCCAAGCTTAGATAGCCAGAATCACCCTGCCAAACTTTCTCTTGAAGCCACTTTTCTGCAACTTCGAATTTGGTTTTCTAGCTTTCCTCAATCCATTTTCTTTGTCAATTCTTCATCCTTAAACTTCACTAAAGCTAACAGAAAAAGAACCAAGCTCTAAGACTTCCTAAATCATGCTAGCCAAGTCAAGTTTCAGAGCTCTGAATTTGAACTTCAATAGGTAGATTCCTTCATCAATTCTCTAAAACTTTGGTATTATATTGAAGCTCTCATCATTCTAATCCTAGTCGCAACACTTGTTTTCAACTAGAAGCGAGTTTTGGCCATGAACTTTCAAATCCCTTTTCAAATCTTTCCTTCCAAAACGACTGAGCTACACCTTACATAAATTTTTCGCGAGGGTACCATTGGAATCGTCTTGAAGAGACGAAGCGAATGGTACCGTTCTCGAGCTCTAATTTTTCCATTTCAGAGAACTGCAATTCGCGTGGCTGGAGGTTGAAGATGACCAACGTGTCATCTCTCAACCAATGATATCGTGCCATTTGTTTTTTTAATTCTAATTTTAATAATTGGTTCAATGTTTTATTTATTAATGTCCATGATATGCACAACACGTCAGATCCCTTGGATCTGATTACTAACGCGTTTTGACATTGATCCAATGGTCTATACCTTTTTGGTATTTATTTCATTTTCTGATTTTATATTTTATTTGTTTTAAACTTTAAAAATTCATAAAAATTCATTTTAAAAACAAAAAATGTAAAACAATTCTTAAAAATACTTTTGATTTTTCTCTTTTTTATTATTATTTTTTCATAATTTTATTTTGTGTTTTGATATTTTTTTAATATTTTTTTGCTTTATTTGGGTTGTTTTAAATGTTTAAAAATACTTTTCTTAATTTTTAAATTCTGAAAAAAATATATGGAAGGATTCACTGACCTCTTAACAAATATTGGTGAACTCATTTTATTTTTATTTCTGACTTTACTATTTTTCACAATTTTTGGTTTATTTTTCCTATTTCTTTTAATTTTAAAAATAGTTTCTGACTTTAAAAAAATTACCAAAAATTTTATAAAAATATTTGAGCTCATTTCTAATTTTTATATGGTCTCATTGAATTTTTCTTGGATGTTTTGAATATAGTTGCTATTTTCCCCTTTTATTTTCATTTAAAACCATTTTAAAAATCTTTTTCTTTATTTTTAAATACCATTTTATTTTTGTATATATTCTGACTGATCTTGAACTATGAGATTTTGATCATGAGCTTCATTAATATTATTGGATCTTGAGTGTTGAGTTCAACTCTACTAAAATGGATGAATGATTTTAATGATAGCATGATTAAATTTTTTGGTTCAAATGTGGTTTAATTCTTATCCCCTCCCTCTTCATCTTATCCCCTTATTACTTGTACTATATATTGTTGGAGAATAATTTACATACCACTTATCTAAACATATGATATATAGATTGCTATTGACTAGACTCAAAATAGGCGCAGCTTCTATATAAGTCCACTTATGATTGCTTAACATAGCGCTAAATTTTGTCTCAATTCGAAAAATAATCATTCGTGGCTCAAACCTATGTTTGCAAGCTGAAGTATGTTAATTTGAAACCTTTGATCCAATAATCTTGAGATTCATTGTTAGGAGGCTTTGGTCTTATCAATCTTCTAATGAATCTTTATAAGATTTGGTCAAAGTGAATCACTTAAACATCATTGATCATT
Source organism: Vicia faba (assembly GCA_948472305.1). NCBI lineage: Eukaryota > Viridiplantae > Streptophyta > Magnoliopsida > Fabales > Fabaceae > Vicia > Vicia faba. The sequence continues at coordinate 253,204,830 of OX451740.1, forward strand.
GTTGCCTTGGGATTTTAAAATGAATAACATACTTGACAAAAAGCAAATGAAACTTGTTGTTGAGAGGATTTGATTTTATCAATCCTCTAATGGGTTTCAAATACAAGTTTCAAGATGGTCATTCAACTAACCTCTAATTATCAATTCATTCACATTTAGCTTTTATCTTATGTCTTTATTTTATGCTTTTATTTTATGCCTTTATTTTATGCACCATTTATTTTATCATTTACATTTCATGCCATTTTCAACTTTGCTCACTTGACCATTTACTTTTATGTCATTTTTATTTTGTTCACTTGAGCTTTTCATTTCTTTTTGAAGATACCTAATAATCAACTTGAACCATAAAAAACTTTAATGTTACTTTGACTACTTGGTTACTATCTTTGGTATTATGGAGTGACGGACTTCTTGGACTTAGGATTAGAGACCTTGACCTACCTTAAGACCTTGTGACTTCTATTGCAATTTTGTATGGAGTTCTTGGGGTTTACCCCAAGAAATTAGGTTATTTGTTTGCTTTGTGTGGAGGTTGTTTTTATTACATGCTTTGTCTTTGATCGGGAATTCATCTGTATACAACCGTTACTTTGCCCAATTTTTGTGAAGACTTAATGCACTTGAAGTTTTATTCTCAAGAGGTTATATTATCCTTGCTTGTTTGGTTTCAAACCAAAGAATGTGAATTCTACATTGACTCATTATGTCAAGTTTTGGCTTCATGTTGGTTAGACGGTTCTTTTCCCTAGCTTTTACCTTATGCTTTAGGATAGTCCCTTCATCTCCTCCCATCTTCTTTAATTTCAAAAATGTTCTCCCTCCTTTTCAAAATTATTCTTGTTTTCTAAACTTGAACCGCTTTCACAATAAACTTGGACTTATGTTCATGCATTTTCAAAAATATTTTCTTAAATAAAACTTTAAACAATTTAATAATACTTTGATAATTTTTTGAGAGGACTGAAAGTCAATTAATCTCATTCAAACTATTTTTCCACTTTTGCTTTTTACCTTAAAATTTTTCTCAAAAAGATTGGACTCTTGTCAGTCTTTGTAGTGATGTGAGCTATTATACTTCTATGTTATGTAGCAAAGCGAAATATTTTCCACTTGGGTGTTGAGCAAGGCTTTGTTGATTTTAAAATCTAAGCTATATCCTCCACTTTGAGATGACACAAATTCTCTTTTCTCATAATTATGGGTAGTAAGTATGTTCTTCCACTCAGATAAGACGATGATGTCTTGTCTCTTAAAATTAACCAACACACTTGTGTTTTAAAATTTTTAAAGGTGAACTACGAGTACCCTGATCCCCTATTGCATGGAAGGTGGTATGTAGGCACTAAAGGTTCGCAACTGCGGCGGGTGTAAAAATCATAAAAAATACCTCTTTTCTCATCTCCATAATTTATTTTTTATACAACATTTATAGCCAAAATACACAAAATTTCAAAGAGGTTCATGCGGAGTATCATAGATGTTTAGAGTGCTAATATCTTCCCTTTGCATAACCAAGCCCCGAACTTAGATTCTCTCCCCCTCTTTTTGGATTATTCGCTCTTTTCCCATTTCTTTGGAAACAATAAATGGCAGTGGCGATTTTTATTTTGATCTGTGTGAGTCAAGTCAATTCAATGGCCTAGTCTCAATATTTTTACCGCTACACACTTTATCTATGAAAATAAAATTAAAATAGAGAAAAAATAGAAATGTTTTGATGATTTTTTTATGGAAAAGGTGTTTTTAATGATGATTAAAATGAACCTAAAAACTAATTAATTTTAATTAACAAAAATAGTTGATTAATTAAATTAATATAAAAAGGTTAATGATGAAAAACCTAAAAATTGATTAATTTTAATTAACAAATAATTGATTAAATAAATTAATAAAAAAGGTTAATGATGAATAAACCTAAAAACTAATTAATTTTAATTAACAAAATAATTGATTAATTAAATTAATAAACAGGGTTAATGATGAAAAACCTAAAAATTAATTAATTTTGATTAATAAAATAATTGATTAATAAAATTAATAAAAAAGATTAATGATGAAAAACCTAAAAATTAATTAATTTTAATTAACAAAGTAATTGATTAATTAAATTAATAAAAAAAGTTAATGATGAAAAACCTAAAAATTAAATAATTTTAATTAACAAAATAATTGATTAATTAAATTAATAAAAAAAGGTTAATGATAAAAAACCTAAAACCTAATTTGTAGGGTTTACAAAAAAAATTATTTTAGGTTTGTAAAAAAAAGGGTTTGTGGTTAGGTGAGTTTAGGGTTTAAGGGGAAAAAAATAGGGAAAAAGAACAAGTTAGAAGCAAAATCACACAAAGTGTCAGAGGTGGGTGTTGAACCCACACCCTTAGCCTTTCACACTGCATTAAGGGAAAAAATAGGGAAAAAGAATAAGTTAGAAGCAAAATCACACAAAATTTCAGGGGTGGAGGTTGAACCCACGCCCTTAGCCTTCCACACTTTATTAAGAACAAGTTAGAAGCAAAATCACACAAAATGTTAGGGGTGGGTGTTGAACCTATGATCTTAGCCTTCCATGCTGCATGATTTACCATTGCGCCAGAGCTAACATATTATGCATCAAACCTGCTCTAATGATGTATATGAATACATGTAAACGTATCAAATTAGTTAACAGTGCATAAATCAAAGGTTTGAATTAAAAAAACTTCCAAAACCGGTGAGGATGAACGTGGTGTTCTAGGCACGATCTTGACTGCTTGAGAATTAAGATGGATTCCTGGGCACTTCAAGATGATAATGCAATGCTTGGTTTCAATTGAGAAGGGCTGGAAACAAGGGTTTTGTGTTGCCCTAGTTTCTTGAATTTTTGGAAGTTTTGGAATAGTTTTCTCTGCAAGGGTTTTCGTGCGCGAGGTTTTTGTCTGAATGAAGAATATATATAGAGGAGAATTAGGTCAAACAAGTGGGCTTGGACCTTTGTATGAAAGCCTTGTTTTATCTTTTTTAATTTTGAATTTAAATAAATAAAATCAAAAATAAATAAAATAAAAATCTAAGGGGTGTATGAATTGGTTTAGAGGTTCATTATGAGGTCTAATACACGTTTGGACCTTGAAAAATCAGCCCACTAGCCCAAAATTCCGAGCTTGTTCAATTTAGGTTTCATGCATTTTCTCAAATTTCCCCAACTTGCACCAATCATAATTCACTCAATTTTTGTCATATGAAGGTGATATTGGACTTTTTGGAAAGCTCAAGCTGTCCTCTACAATCTCTATACTGATCATTTTTTTCATTTGAAGACTTTATCATGATATAAGTTTCCTTGACAAAAAGTGTCTTTTTGTTAAATTTTGACATGACCTATAATGTTTTGGTCCATATCTCTCAAATGAAGCATTTTTTGGACTTGAGCTTAAAGAGACCAAGTTGTAGAGAATTGAATTTCTTTCACAATGAGCTTTGGTTGAGGAAAATCTGATGAAGCATGTGAAAGTTATGCTTGGTCAAAGTTCAGTTGACTTCTCCTTAAGAAAACCCTAATTTGGCAACTTTTGACTTTTAATGATTTGGGAGTTTTCTCGATGAATCATGATCAACCATTGATAAAATGATGAATATGACTTCAAAATCTTGATGTTGACCAAAATTCTTGAAGTTTGACTATATGTTGACCACATTTGAGTTTTTATCCAATATAGTTGATTTTCAGTCATCCGAGCCATTTATTGAGCAAACATGTGATGCAAGGCATGAAACTTAGTATGAGCATTCTTAGAGACATATAAGGAACCATGGAAACCACTTGAGTCCTTAGAAACCCAAACTTCCTTGATAAAAATGAAACCCTAGTTGTAAGTCCATTGCTTAGGAGGAGAATTTGTATGATCGATTCTTGAGCAACCTTGAGCATTTGAGAACCCTAGGAGAATGTCCTGAAGAAAATGAGAGGGAAATTTTTTGGGTACAACACTACCAACTAATGGTACAGATAACACTATCTATAAAGGAGGAGTAAAATAACAAGAATGGCCTTGAGTGGGTAAGATACTTTTAATCACTTGCTCACAAACTTTTTTAAACAAAACAATTCTCACATCACACTTTCAAAATAATGAATATTTTCAAACACTTTATACGCATTCTTGAGGACTGATACAATAATCATTACAAAGTTCGCCTTTCATTGGCGTTTTCAAAAATATTTTCAAACAAATCACATAAAAAAGCAATTTTTTAAAGTGAGGCTAGGCGATTAAGAGCCCGTAGTTAACTACGAATGAAAAGGGTGCTAACATCTTCCCTTTTCATAACCTACCCGATGAACTCAAAATCTTCAAGGTCTTTCCTGTTCTTTTCACCCTTTCCTTATTGGATAAAAAAAGTTGGTGGCGACTCTTTCTATCCGCAACATTTGCGATAAAACACAAAATAAGTCAGTTCTCCCAACGTATTATAGAATTGGCGACTCTGTTAGGGACTACTTAATAAAGAGGGGTTACCTTAGAGTATTATATCACTATTAATTGCTTTTACTTGTCTGCTTTGTTTGCTTTAAAATTGGGGGTTGCTTGGGTTTAATTTCTTGCAAAGGTTCTACACCCGGATCTAGGGATACCTTAGGTAAGTAGCAATATATCATGGAAACTGTACGGCGTAGACCGATATGGTTGAAGTGATGGATACATTAGTGTGACACTTTGGTTTGTACCAATGTTCCATGAGTCAGTCGAGGATAACATTGGGCTTCTGCGTGGTGTCATAAGCACTAACTGACTTTTAGAACCTTAATTGACCCATCTTGGCCATTAGAAGGTAGTGGGATAGTCAGATTTAGGGCAGTCCAAAGTTGGTTGATACTCAATGCTACACTCATTGAGATTCGACTCGCGAGATGTTTTAGTGGCAAGTAAGTTGATGTACTAACATAAAGCCTTTGAGAAAGATCTGTGATAGGAGATTCCTAGAACCCGATTACTGTTTTAGGACAGGTTAAGCCAACTCAACTTCAATAGAGAAAGGTACTTACCTATGGACCGCATGCAAGCCTTTAAACCTAAGGCTCTTGTGTGATTTGTTTGTGTTTGCTATATGTTTAAACATAAAACATAACATGATAACATCATAATATTCGAAATGACATTTACTAACCATTTTAAGGATCTTAGGGATCTTTGTTGCAGGATTATCTTAAAGTCAGACTATTAACAAGGGGTAAGAGGATTTATTTTCCTCTAGCTAGACACTGTAAAATACCAAAGTACATTATTTTGAGTCAGAGGCTAGGACCCACTCGTTATGGTGAGCTTGATTCTAATAGATGATCGTCTAAAAATGAAGACTCGGAATTCCACAAGTCAAAGTTGCAACCAGGATTCATTCTCTCTTTTACCCTGCAAGATCCTTGAAAACATTGTATTTGCATCTACATATAATGCATATCATTAAATAACAGGTACTTTCTAGACAGGTTTTCTCATCTTCTTGCTGTTTATTTCAGTAAAAGATGGCTCTCGAACAAACAGTCAAAGATCTTCAAGCTCAGAATGCCCAGTTCCAACAAATGTTCTTGAACATAGCCAAGGGGAAGGAAGAGCTGAAGACCCTCAACCAAAGAGAGGAAGAAAAAGACAAGGAAACCAATCGACATTCTCAACATGGTAAGAAGGTTCAGAGGTCCTCCTAAGCGAGCTCAAGACTTTGAAATTCCATGAAATGAAGATGACAACCAGGGTAAGGATGATAAGAGTGTGAAGGCTGAGAAAGGAAGTAACCTTGGTTCTGATCAATATTCTGATGAAGATGAAGAAAACTTTTTGAATAAACAATATCCTCCTGCTGATGAAAAGTAGAAACAACTAGAAGATCGTCTAAATGCTATGGAGATCTAGAGAGTGCCTAGGTTGGATTTTAAAGAGCTGGGTCTAGTCTCAGGAGTTGTCATTCCTCACAAATTCAAGGTCCATACTTTTGCAAAATATGATGGTGCTTCTTTCCCAAAGCTTCATATGAGGTCTTATGTCTAGAAGATTCAACCACACACTGCTGATAGGAAGTTATGGGTGAATTTCTTTCAAGAGAGTCTATCTGTGACACAATTGGAATGGTTCTATCAACTGGAAGGAACCAATATTCGTACTTGGGAAGATTTGGCGGCTTCTTTCTACAAACAATACTAATACAATGCTGATCTTGCACCAACCCGTGTGCAATTATAGAGTATGACTATAGGCTCAAACAAAGGCTTCAAAGAGTATGCCAAAAAATGGAGAGATCTAGAAGGAAGAGTTCAACCTCCTTTGTACGGTAGGGAGTTGGTTGACATGTTTATAGGAATTTTCACAGGTCTTGTCTTCAATCATCTGATCGGAAGCTCTTCGGCCGAATTCACCGAGCTGATATTAATAGGGGAATATGTTGAAGGTGGAATCCGAAGTGGAAAACTTTAGGTGGCTGCTTCTTCAAGTATTGTGAAGAAGACTTTAAACGGAAAAAAAAGAGCTAATGTTGTGTATGGCCGGAAGGGTCATGGTAGAGGTGATCGCAACCAATCTATGGGGGAAATGCTAATTTCTAATCCCGCACCAACATAATATCAACAAGGCAATCAACGTAGTTCAGACGCACCCAGGAGATAATTTACCAAGATCAACATGCCAATGTCTCAGGCATTGTAACATCTATTGAAAGCATAGCTGATTAATTTTATAGATCCTCCTCAGAAACCCAACACTTCCTCTCCTCGGTACAATCCTAATGTAAGATATGCCTGTCATTCCAATAGTCCAGACATGACACAAATAATTGTTGGGCTTTGAAAAATAGGGTTCAAGACATGATTGACTCCAAAGAGATTGAATTTGATCCTCCCGAGACTCCCAATGTGATTAATGCACCTATGACTAAGCACGACAAAGGCGTTAATGCTATTGATGGAGTCAACACGGTAGAAGATGCTGGCAGTGACTATGACCTAGATAGTTGGATCTTTCCCACCACCGACAACAAGCTTAGAAATTGGAAGACTGGAGACATTATACCAATCTCCTTTAGTCAGGAGTAAATTATTTTTTCTATTTTCTTGCTTTCAAGTTTTTGGATGTGTAATTTAAACAATAACTTTAAGCCTTGTGCCTTACCCGTGACACAATGGTCCATTTGTTAGGGTTGTCATTATTCATCAGCATATTTTCATTTAATAAATCATTGGACGTCTGCATTCAAATTTTGCGCTCTTTGTCTTTCTTTATTACTTTCAAAATCGCTATGTATTCTTACACACACTCACAAAACAAATTTCAGATACATATCCACTCTGGATCCCATTGATAACAATTCTGCTATTGCTAATTATGACTTTAAAAATCTGATCTACCGAGCCGAGGACAAAGGTGAAGAAGATTGTGAAGTACTTGGAGAACTTGTTAGACTGTTAGAGAAAGAATAAAGAGTCATACAACCGCATGAAGAGTCAGTCGAGGTCGTGAATTTGGGTACTAAAGATGACAAGAAAGAGGTCAAGATAGGTGCCAACCTAGAAGATAGTGTCAAAAAGAGATTAATCTAAATGTTGCATGACTATGTTGAGATCTTTGCTTGGTCGTACAAAGACATGTCAGGACTTGATACTGACATTGTGGTTCATCATCTACCAATGAAAGAAGGTTATTCTCCAATAAAGCAGAAGGTTCGTCGTATGCATCCCAAAATGTCTAAAAAGATCAAAGTTGAGGTTATGAAACAGTTCAACGCAAGTTTCTTAGCTGTTATGTCCTATCCTAAGTGGGTTGCAAATATGGTGCCAGTACCTAAGAAGGATGGCAAAGTGTGTATGTGCGTATACTACAGGGACCTGAATAAAGAAAGACCCAAAGATGACTTTCTGCTTCCGCATATTGATGTTCTAGTTGACAATACCGCTCAGCATAAGGTATTTTCCTTCATGGATGGTTTCTCTGGGTATAATAAAATCAAGATGGAACTTGAAGACATGGAGAAGACTACCTTTGTCACACAATGGGGCACTTTCTGTTACAAAGGTATGCCTTTTGGTTTAAAGAACACCGACGCAACATATCATCATGCTATGGTAGCTTTGTTCCATGACATAATCCATCATGATATAGAGGTTTACGTTGATGACATGATAGCCAGGTCTCAGACTGAAGAAGAACATCTTGACCAACTTCACAAGCTGTTTGAGAGATTGAAGAAGTATAAGTTGAGACTAAATCCAAACAAGTGCACCTTTGCGGTAAGATCCAGTAAACTCCTAGGCTTTGTCGTTAGTGGTAAAGGTATTGAAGTTGATCCTGCCAAGGTTAAAGCCATCCAAGAAATTCCGACTCCCCATACTGAGAAGGAAGTTAGAGGTTTCCTGGGATGATTGAACTATATTGCCATATTTACTTCCCATCTGACCGCTACTTGTGAGCCAATCTTCAAGTTATTGAAGAAAGGTCAAGTAGTGAAGTGGAACGATGACTATCAGACAAATTTTTACAAGATCAAGGAGTACCTCCAAGAACCTCCAATTCTAATGCCACCAGTTGAAGGAAGACCTTTTATCATGTACTTAACAGTGTTAGAGAATTCAATGGGGTGTGTATTGGGGCAGCATGACAAGTCTGGTCGAAAAGAGCATGCAATATACTACCTTAGAAAAAAGTTTACAACTGTGAAACAAGATACTAACTACTCGAGAAAACTTGTTGCGCTTTGGCATAGGCTGCTCGCCGACTAAGACAATATATGTTGACTCATACCAATTTGTTGATCTCTAAGATGGATCCTATAAATACATATTCGAGAAGCGCGCTCTATCTGGAAGAATAGCAAGATGGAAAATGGTCTTGACAGAATACGAAATTCAGTACACCACTCGGAAGGAAATCAAAGGAAGTGTACTGGCAGATCATTTTGCTCATCAAGCCGTAGACGACTATCCATCTATGAATATCGAGTTCCCAGATGAGAATATTATTCTAGTTACAGACTAAAAAACCAGGACCGTATGAAGGACCCGAGCCAGGATCCCGATGGACTATGGTTTTTGATGGAGCTTCTAACGCGCTTGGTAATGGAATTGGTGATATGATTGTCTCTCCCAAGGGTTTCCATATGCCCTTCAGTGCCAGATTATGTTTTGACTGTACCAACAACATGTCAGAGTATAAAGCATGCATCATGGGCATCAAAGCTACTATCGATATGAGAATCAAGTTCTTGAATGTATATGGGGACTCAGCCTTAGTAATCAGCCAAATCAAGGGAGAATGAGATACGAAGCATCCAAATCTCATTCCTTATCAAGACCATGTATTAAATTCCATACTTCGAAGAAATCACTTTTGACCATATTCCACGAGAAGATAATCAATTGGCAGACGCATTAGCTACCATGTCATCTATGTTTAGAGTCAGATGGGAAAATGAAGCTCATCGAATCACTATTGAGAAATTAGACGAACATGCATATTGCAACAAAGTTGATACCGATAGAGTAGAGGAAAATACTTGGTACCGTGAAGTGAAAAGATACCTCGAGGCTCAAGAATATCCTGAAGGGGGCATCTATCATTGATAAGAAGTTCCTACAGAGGTTTTCTGCCAAATTATTTCTGAGTAACGGAATTTTGTACAAGCGTAATCATGATTCGACTTTGCTTCATTGTGTGGACAAGAAGGAAGTTGAGAAGATTATGGAAGATAAGCATGATGGAGTCTTCAGTACTCATTCCAGCGGGCATACGATGGCTAAGAAAATTCTAAGAGCGGATTATTATTGGTCAACCATGGAAATTGATTGCCATCACCATTCCAGAACTTGTCACAAATGCCAGATTTATGCTGACAAGGTACACGTGCCTCTGGTTCCTCTGAACATCTTGAATGCTCCTTGGCTGTTTGCAATGTGAGACATTGATATGATTGGAGAGATTAAGCCTACCACACCTAATGGGCACCATTTCATCCTGGTTGCTATTGATTATTTTACAAAGTGGGTTGAAGCAGCCTCGTTTGCCTCTGTTACCAAGAATGTCGTGGCCCAATTTATTAGGTATAGCCTCATATGTTGGTATTCCATACCCGAGAGGATCATCACGGATAATGGTGCCAATCTCAATAATACTATGATCACAAAACTCTGTACACAGTTTAAGATTAAACATCATAATTATCGATCAAAGATGAATGGCACAATGGAAGCCGCCAACAAGAACATCAAGAACATTTTGCAGAAAATGACAGTATTATATAAAGATTGGCATGGGATGTTACCATTCACTCTTCATGGTTATCGCACTTTAGAATGTATATCAACTAGGGTAACCCATTCTCTCTCGTCTACAGTATGGAGGTTGTCTTACTTGTTGAAGTCCATATTCCCTCTCTAAGAATTATGAAAGGCACAAGTTTAGATGAAGACGAGTGGATTCAAACCAGGCTGGACCAGATAAATTTGATTGATGAGAAGAGGCTCGCGACTGTTTATCATGGTCAGATGTATCAGAAGCGCATGATCAAGGCCTTTAATAAGAAGGTCAAACCTCAGGTGTATCAGGTTGGAGGCTTGGTAATAAAGTGAATCATCTTACCGCAAGGTGATCCTAGGGGCAAATGGACTCCCACATATGAAGGACTATTTCTGATCAAGAAGATATTTTCTAGCGGCGCTATGATACATACCACCATGCACGATGAAAATCTTCCACACCCTGTGAATGTAGACATAGTTAAAATATACTAGGCATAAAATTGACCCGCTAGGTTGACAGGCCTAGGAAAAATAAGGGCATCCTAGCGAACCAAAAGGGTTTGGGCAAAAATTAGGGATATATGTAAAAAAATTGTACATCTAGGAAGTTGAAAACCTGAAAAGGCGGCTTGGGCAAAAAAGGGTATCCCGGTGGACTGAAAACCCGAAAGGGCGGTCAAGATAAAAGTTAGGGATAAAGCGTACGATTGTGTCCCGTATGATCATCTACATACAACAAGCTTAGTTATCAACGCCGAGTTCGAATGGTACAGATCAATTCAATCAACTTCTTCCGACAACAAGGGATGAGATGCTTAAAGATATAGGGGCAATAATAGAGTTGAAACTCGATGGGATCATTTCCATATAACTGTTTTTCTTTGTTTCTGTTTGTACACCATTTTTTAAGATGATTTCCTCATAATGTGATCTCTGTCTCTTTGTACAAAACTGTCTATTTATAGGCAAACTCTCGATACAAATATGCTTCAAAATTCAAATTTGTGCAACTTTCTCTATTTTGTTTGCAAAAACGTCCAATGATAATGAACATATGCATTTGAATATGATTACCATTTACAAATATACGTATGAAAACATGATTAGCATTTATCGAAGACTCTAGGGGTAGGGATAATGTTTAAGTCATTCATAAATCCCCACAAAGCAATATCTATGAAACTATCTCTACAAAGCTATCTTCACAAGATCATCCCCAACAAATGTATATCCCCCGACAAGTCTAATATGACCACAAGCATAAACTCGGGCATCCTCCAACAGTTCACCTCCATATCCCTAATGGATAGAGTGACCTGATCATCATCCCCAATAGGTCCCCTAGCCGATAAGGAAGTTTAATCATTTCTCCAGCATACAATGGGGACTTCCTTAGCGCAGCCCATAAAATTCCAACCCCCACTAGAGTTCATTTCCTAGACACAGTTTACAGGGATTTAATTCCAAGCAGATTTTATTACTCCAATGCTGTAAATCCCTAACAAAACTCTTTTCTCCAGTAGGTTTTAATCAAAGTTGCTATCCCCAGAAGAGTTGCTACGGTATCTGAAACCTAGACAGATGGCACACCAGAGGAATATCCATCACTTTTATCCCCAGTCAGGGTATGTAAGAATCAAATCCTTCAACAAAAAGAAAGACAAATGACTGATTCTCCTTGAATGCCTCTATCCTCAAGTAGAAGTCGAAGATCCCCATCGGAGTATCCTCAAACAGAAAGCGGGAATACCCAGCAAAATTATTCCCAACAGAAATTGAAGAATCACTTTCTTCATCCCTAACAACAATCCGAGATTTATTTTCCCCAGCTAGACATTGTTACAAGGAGCTACCAATACGTTTCAACAACATATTACATCCATACATCATTTCATAATATATCATAGCATATGCATACCGAAACGCATATAACATTCTCATTTATCTTGAGAGCATCATTAATGCATTACATGCATCACGATATTACATAAAGATAATTTTGTCTTTTCTGGTAAAGTTCGCAAACAGACAAATATCATCAGCAATTTTCAAATAGGCCAGAGATTAATTCTCGAAACACGACGGGGCAACTATCTATATGACCAGGCGGTGTAAATTCCCAAAACAGGAAAGATTTACCAACAAGAAAACAAGTATGAGATTAATTCTCGAAATAGGACGAGGCAAATATGTATATGACCAAGCGGTAGGAATTCCTAAAATAGGACAGGTTCACCAACAAAAAAGCGGGTCAGAGATTAATTCCTGAAACAGGACGGGGAAGCTATCTATACGACCAAGTTGTATGAATTCTCGAAATGGGTTGAGATTACCAACACAAATGCGGGTAGTAGATTAATTTCAGAAACAGGACAGGGCAACTATCTATATGACCAGGCAGTATGAATTCCCGTAACAGGACGGGTTTACCAATGATAAATAGATTGTAGATCAATTCCCGAAACAAGACGGGGAAACTATCTGCATGACCAAATTACTTCCATCAGAGACTAAATTCTGACGAGCATTCCTCTTCAGAAGTTTATTCTGAAAAGTATCCCCCCAGAGACTGAATTTTAGCGAGCACTTTCCTTCTGAAAAACATTCTTCACAGTCAGGCGTAGACTCATTCTGATACTCCTATCAACAGTTACTTCAGATCAAATCTGTAAGCCCATCCTCAACGAAATTTTGTCATCTCTTCGAATGGCATTTTCAAGCTCATTCAAGCAATAATATCAACCAACAACGTTACTTCATGCACCGACGAGTGCAAATTTTTGGGCAGTTAAGTGTTCAATCCTCTTCCACCTTCAGATCACGAATGGTAGACGTGCCAATATAACTCTTCAGGTTTAAGAAGATTGAATAGGGGAAGCTGTTGTACCCCAAAATTTTCCCTCCAATTTTCATCAAGACACCTCCTCATGCTCCTAGGTTTTTTTATTGCTCAAGGCTACTCAAGGTTTGATCCGAAAAACTCTCCTCCTATGCAGTTGACCTATAACTAGGGTTTAACTTTTCTCAAGTAAATTTGAGCTTATAATGCCTCAAGTAGATTTCATGGTTCCTCATAAGTCTCAAGGAGTGCTCATGCAAAATTTCAAGCCTTGCATCACAAGTTTGCTCAGTCAATTGCTCAGATGACTAAAAATCAACTGTATTGGGTAAAAAGTCAATTATGGTCAACATCCAGTAAAACTTCAAGATTTTTTGTCAACATCAATACTTTGTAGTCACATTCATCATTTGATCAAGGGTTGATCATGATTCATCAAGAAAACTCTCAATTCATTAAAAGTCAAAGTTTCCAAATTAGGGTTTTCTTAAAGAGAAGTCAATTGAACTTTGACCAAACATAACTCTCACACGCTTCATTAGATTTTTCTCAGCAAAATCTCATTGTTAAGGAAATTCAATTCTCTACAACTTTGTCTATCTAAGCTCAAATCCAAAAAATGTTTCATTTTATAGATATGGGAAAAAAACATTAATGGTCATTTCAAAAGTCAACAAAAAGACACTTTTTATAAAGACAACTTACATCAAGATAAACTCTTCAAATGAAAAAACGATCAACACAGAGATTGTAGGGAACATCTTGAGATTTCTAAAAAGTCTAAGATCACCTTCATATGATAAAAATTGAGAGAGTTATGATTGGCACAAGTTGAGAAATTTCGATAAAATGTATGAAACTCAAATTGATCAAACATGATTTTTTTGGCTAATGGGCTTGTGTTTCAAGGTCCAAACGTGTATTAGGCCTCATAGTCAACCTCTGAACCTATTCATAAACCCCTTTGATTTTTATTCAATTATTTTTGATTTTATTTATTTAAATTCAAAATAAATTAAATAAAATCAAGGCTTTCATACAAAGGTCCAAGCCCACTTCTTTTGACCTAACTTTCCTATATATATATATATATATCTCATATTCAGACAACAACAAGGACATGAAAACCATACAAGAAGATCCAATACCAAAACTTCAAATTTTATCAAAACTAGGGCAAACTACAAACCCTATTTTTAGCCTCTCTCCAAGCAAGCCAATCATCCAAATTAATCCCCGAGGCATTGTAGGGTAATAATGGATCAATCTTGATGATCCAAAGGGCCTAAAAATCACATACATTCATCTCCAGTTTCCTTGTTTTTTTTGTAATTCGTATTTTTGTTTTCATGTTGTTTTGATGCATACTAATATTATTAACATGCTTCAGAGGTATAACTATGCAGGATAGAACCATTGCATGAGCCCCATGGTTCCTGGGTGAGGTGTTTCTATGTTTACATTAATTTTCCATATTTACGTCGTACCTCTTTGTACAGGGAAAATCAGTCAAAACCAAGGGCGCCATTGAATTTGCAAGGCCCAAATCAGAGGGGTAGGATACCACCCACCCATGACATTAGCACTATTTTTGTTTTCTAACCCTATTTTCCATTGATTCTTCTTCCCCTGTCTATTTTTTGGCAAACCATGATGTTGTGAAGGCAAAGGACGTGAGTTTAACACCCACCCCTGGCATTTGCACTATTTTTGTTTTCTAACCCTATTTTCCATTGATGTTTCTTCCCCTATCAATTTTTTGGCAAAAATAATTTTTTTTATCATTAAACATAAACCTTTTTTTATTAATTAAAATTAATTAGGTTTTAGGTTTTATTAATTAACCTTTTTTATTAATTAAAATTAATTAGGTTTTAGGTTTTTTAATTAACCTTTTTTTCTTCAAAATTAACATTTTTTATTAATTAAAATTAATTAGGTTTTAGGTTTTTTAATTATTTTTTTTTCAAAATTAACAATTTTTTATTAATTAAAATTAATTAGGTTTTAGGTTTTTTAATTAACTTTTTTTCAAAATTAATCTTTTTTTAATTAAAATTAATTAGGTTTTAGGTTTTTTAATTAACTTTTTTTTCAAAATTAACCTTTTTTTATTAATTAAATTTAATTAGGTTTTTTTAGGTTTATTAAATTAATTATCATAAATCCTTTTTTCATAAAAAATTACCAAAACATTTTGTTTTCTATTTTCATCTTATTTCTATTTTCCTAGATAAAGTGTATAGGGAGGCACGTTCAATTGTAATAACATAACTTTATTTTTCCTGTATTTTTTTTATTATTATCATGTAATTGCTCCTAGTATGTAATAGTTGTAGGTTTATTTTCCCGATCTTCACTATTATGTAACTGGCCCAAAGCTCTGTAATAGCCTAGGTTTACGTTTTCGTCCTTACATTCTGCAATTATATTTCAATGCAACTGTTAGTAATTAGAGTTTGTATGGAAATATAAAACCAAATGCTAGAAAACCTAATTTCAAAGACTAAATAACTGAAATGAACACACTTTCACACTCACACCTTTAGGGTAACCTCTCTTCGTTGCCTTTCGGAATAACGGTCATGTCCCTCTAAAATAGGGATGCTTTAGCAAAGACCATCGATACAAAAGATCATTGTCCCTCGATGACCCTTCGATGTTGCCTACGAATAAAATGATCTAGTCCTTTACGAAACTGCTAAAGCATCCTTACAAGTTTCCTTCGATGATCGTACGACGACCCTTCATTGTCCCTTCACATCCAATAGATGAGGCTACCTACCAACTAATGGTACAGATAGTACTATTTCTAAAGGAAGAGGAAAATAACAAGAACGACCTTGAGTGGGTAGGGTACTTTTTATCGCTTGCTCACAAACGTTTTTAAACAAAACATTTCTCACATCACACTTTCAAAACAATGAATATTTTCAAAAACATTGTACTCATTCTTAAGTACTGATACAGGAATCATTACAAAGTTCGCCTTACATTAGCGTTTTCAAAAATATTTTCAAACAAATCACATACATAAAAAAAAATTTAAAGTGAGCTAAGCAATTAAGATCCCGTAGATAACTACGGATGAAAAGGGTACTAACACCTTCCCTTTTCATAACCTACCCCACGAACTCAAAATCTTCAAGGTCTTCCCTGTTCTTTTCACCCTTTCCTTCTTGGATAAAATAAAAGTCGGTGGTGACTCTTGCTATCCGCAACATTTACGATAAAACATAAAACAAGTCAGTTCTCCCACCGTATTACAATATCAAATACCTCTCACAAAATTATAGATTGTGAGATAATTAACAAACGATTTAACAATCATAGGATTTGTCAATACGAATTAATTACATACACAAAGAGTTTAACAAATACGCTAATAGAATGTAAATGATATATATATATATATATATATATATATATATATATATATATATATATATATATATATATATATATATATATATATATATATATATATATATATACACACACACACACACACACACACACACACACACACACACACACACACACACACACACACACACACACACACACACACACACACACACACACACACACACACACACACACACACACACATATATATATATATATATATATATATATATATATATATATATATATATATATATATATATATAGAGAGAGAGAGAGAGAGAGAGAGAGAGAGAGAGAGAGAGAGAGAGAGAGAGAGAGAGAGAGAGAGAGAGAGAGAGAGAGAGAGAGAGAGAGAGAGAGAGAGAGAGAGAGAGAGAGAGAGAGAGAGAGAGAGAGAATTCCATGAGGATTTGTTTAAGAAGATCACCAATCGTCCTCGCTATGGCTACATCTGCCCTCAATTCCGTTTGGAATTGAGATAAATTTCTCACTAATATAAAAAAGTTGTTTACAATACAAATGTAGCAATCCAACCCTACAAACTCTATGTTTGATGTTGAATCTAGCAATTTCTCTTCCTTTGATCTGAGTTTGATTAAGTCCCCAACAATACTAATTTGATCCACCGTGCCACGCTACTCCTTTGTAGGGAACCACCATTCTTCAAAGCTCTTCACTTGGACAAATCCAAATTTTGTAATTGTTGTATCCCAAGATTCCCAAACAATTCACCATCTTGCGTTACTCCTTCACAAGAACCTCTCATTCTTCAAAGCCTTTCACTCGGTCGAATCAAATATCTGCAGAATTTTGTAAAAACTCCCACGTTCACACTTTGATCTTGAGGTAAAAACTCTCACTATTTTTTCAATGAAACCCCCTATGATTCTCAACCCAACCTTAGGTTACAACCAACCTAAATTTAACATTATCAACACAAGTCTAGATGACACCCAAATCATGAATGATCATGTGTATGTTGTTTGTGCGTGTGCGTAGATGCAATGTTGAAGATGTTGAGAAATCTTAGTATGTGTTTATAGTTTCATCAAGTTGAAAATGATGCATGTGTGAAGTATATATAGGTGCACAAGTTGGAGGCAAAAGGGAAACCTAGAAGTTTGATTGGGAAAATTATTTTTGCAAAGTTTTGACACATGTGTCGACACATGTAAGTTATGTATAGACCTATATGAGGTATTTATGTCGAAAAATATTCTAGAGACTTTTAGGCTTTAAAACAACAACACTTGTGTCAACGCATACAATGGATGTATCGACACATATAAATGTTTTTTATGCAAAAATATATTTTAATGACAGGTGTCGACCTATATGAGGTCTTTGTGTCGACACATAGTTACAGAGCCTACATGCTTTATTATTGAACTACATGTGCCGACACATCCAACTAATTTTTATGCATAAAATAATTTTTGATGCATGATTCCTTTCGACAACCTTTTCAAATATTTTTTGGATGCAGTCTAACACCCCTAATGCAAGGGTGTGCAATGACTTAGAGATACTGTTCAACATACAAAAAAGCTAAATCTATCCTAGTTTTGACATAATGAAAAACATCTATTTAAAAGGAAAGTGCATTCACGCGTACCCTCAACCCTTCCTTCCCTTATCCAATATTATGTGGAAGAATATATATTTGTTCTATTTGATAGAATGCAAGTTCTTGTTACTGAGAGATTCACAACATCCGACTCTGTGGCTTATGCTGCTAAGTGGGATTCTCTTACAACCTATGTGGTATCAATTCTACAGAATCTAAAAAATCTATCTTCTGATTTTGTAGTCTCTACCAATCAGAAGGAAGTGAAATTAGAAGCTGAATTGGCTTCTATTGATACCAACCAAGAAGACGTGGCTACCAAGCAAGAAGAGATGGATGCTCAGATGAAGTTTCTGATGAGAAGACAAGATGTTATGGGGTCTGATATCAAAGCTATATTAGAGCTTCTAAAGAAAACCCTAGGTCTTGAGATTTTTAAGCAAACCCATTTATTTTTTCTTTTTCAAAATTTTTGAACATGCTTATATTGCAAAATCTAGATTATATTTTGGCTAATGGCATGTTTTTCTTCAGTATCTTTTATGTCCTCTACTTTTTATCTTTTTTTTTATAACAAAAGGGGGAGAATAAGGATAAGTATTTAAGCATTTGAATCTGATTTATTAATTTTGCTTATGCTTAACATCTTAAGATTTGGTTATTGTACTTCAATTATAAATTTAATTAACATGACTAGGACTTTCAGACTTAGGGGGAGCTCACAAACCTCACCCATAGGACTATCAAACTCAGGAAGACGTTACAAACCTCAGACCCTGAAGTAAGATTGTTAATTAAAACAACAACCATTATTCTTAAATACTTGTATTTGTTATCATCAAAAAGAGGGAGATTGTTGGAACAAAATTATTTTATACCATATCCCTTAGGTTTTGATGATAACAAAGTATTTAAATAACAATTGATTAGACTAATGTATGTTCAAGTGTGCAAATACAAAGATTAATATACTACTTAAAAGCATGTTCTAAAACTACACTGAACATTAGAAGAGAAGCTTTTAAAGACAAATTTTGAAGATCAGATTATGAATTATATCAACTTTTAATCAAGTCATCTTCTGATGATCAGAACCTAATGTCTTCAAACTTTGATCAAGCCAGCCTCTAAAGAGTTACAGTTTGAAGGATCAGAAGATACGACTCATACTTTGAAGGACCAGAACTTGAACCCAGACAAAGCTCAAGAGCCAAGGATTTTTGACTGGTCGTTATTAGACTCTAAGGTCAATTTATCCTATCCCGGTCACGTGAAGACTTAGGAAAAAAGTTGTAGAAACCTGAATTTTTATAATTGATAATTCGTTTTATATCAAAGTAGTTTCAAATGATATTGAAACGACATTAACCATTTGAGGAAGCTTTGCAACATATCTGTTGATGCCTCTCTTTAAATAATCTCTTATGCTTGAAGATCTCTCCAACGACTCTTTTATAGAATTATATAAAAGGAGCTGGAGATTTGGAAAAAGTTATAACATTGCACTTTGACAAGAAAAATAGAAGTTACTCTGTCAAAACAAAGAGCACAAGTTATCTTAGATTTTCTTACAAATTGTACATTCTTAGAAGTTCTCAATCTTAAAGTTTTTCTGTCTTGTTATTCTGTTTACACATCTGATTGTATATCAAGTGTAATTATCACTCTATCACTATCATTTATCGATTATAGATTTTTAGAATTCTATTGCATGCTGCTTGAGAATTTGGAAGTCTCTTGCTTATGTGCTTGAGCAATCTGAATTCTCTTGCTTGTGTGCGTGAGCAGTAAAGTCCCTTACTTGTGTGTTTGGGCATTGGAAGTCTCTTGGTTATGTGCTTGAGTAACTTTTAATTATATTTGGTTATAGTGGAAATATCTTGGAAGTGCAAGGGGACTGGACTACTCCTAATTTTTAGGAGGAATCAGGATAAAGTTCTTGTGTGTTATCTTTCTCTATTCTTCATTTCTATTAAATATTATGTTGCTGCTATTCATCAGACTCTGAATCAAATTCTGACCATTGCAATTAGAATCTGATAACAAATTTTAATATTAATAGAAGAAAAATCCAACACAATTTAACCCCATTCACGTGTTTTTCTCACCTTCAAATACAAAATTGGTTCGTGAAACAACCGACGTAACAAATCATCGAGAAAAAAACCAATGAAGTCGCCATCAAACGTTTTTTATCCCATAAGAAGGGAAAGGTAAACATCGAGTAAACTTGACAAGGGTGAAATCAAGGTCTCGCAACCAAGAGATACGGGTAAGGGAGTCGATTACGCAAGAGGAAGGTATTTGCACCCCTCACGTCTGTGGTACTCCACAAGATCCACTATTGTTATTCTAATCAAAAGGTATGTTCTAATCTAAAGCTTATGAGCTGAGGAAAAAAATGCAAATGGCAATGCATACAAAAGATAACACGGGGAAAAGAAGGAATATTTACAAATTTCGCTCGCCTGGGGCCCGCGACCAAATTCCTACGCATCCCGTTTAAGGAATCAGAGCGCGGTAGTTCGGCTCAAAAGTTTCCGTTTATTTTATGTTTTTTTATGAACAATATTAATTTCGCTTTCTGTCACAGCTCGACCTTTGGAGACTCACGCATCAACACAAAAATGAATTAACATGTTCTACTTGAAAAGGAATTTTCAAAAGAAAAATTCCCGAAGGCGGATAATGCTACATTCGTGCTCTAACAATTTAGACATGGTGCCACCCGACCTTTGGGGATTTACGCGTCGTGTTATGCAGAGTAGAATTAACACATCCTTTTGAGAGTTTCAAAGAAAGGACCGAAGGAGGAAAAAGTTTGGATTGATTGATGTCTTTTACCTTGAAAAAGGATTTGATAAATGTTAGAGTGTTTTATGCATTTGCCAAGAAATGATTTTAGTCTTAAGGATGCAAAAGGAAAAGAAAACATCTAAGGGAAACTATATATATCTATACCTAATATTATCATACAATGATTGATCCTAAGGTTGAGGTTTGAAAGGGAAATTTCTACCTATTTAGCATGCATGGATTACGATCCTAATGTCTAACTTACATCGGAAATGAAACAAGTAAATATTAAGGGAACATACAAAGGTGTAAAGAAAAGCACAAGCACAAGTGAAACCAATTAAAGTCGAGCCGAAGCCAAAACAAAATTGAGTGCGAGCTAAGCAACAAACAAAGAGTCCAATAGATCTCAAAGTGGGAGTAAGGAACTCTTTCCACCTGATTTGCTCGAGCACCGACATCGAGTAACAACTCGGAGCGTCAACGTTTAAAGAAACATGAGCTAACATCGTCAAAATGAATGAAAAGTGTGGAGGTTGGTTACAAACCCTTTTCCACTTTATTTGACTCAATGGACAAGAATAGGCACGGTTCAAAGCGTCAACATGTAACACGGGCTAAGAACGACATGGACTAGAATGCGTGGGGGTCGATTGCGGACTCTTTGTTCCACTTATTGACTCGATAGAAAGCACAAAATAAAAGGGAAATGGGAGGGGAGTGGGATTTTCCTTTGTCGAGGTCTTTTGTACATAAGAAAACACAAACATTGCCTCTTTCTGAGGACTTTGCAAAACAAACACCGCCTCCTTTGAGGAATTTAAACAGATTTCCCACCTAAAGTAGGGATTCCTAGTCATGCATCTCTATTCCTAATTCTCATGGAATGGAAAGCGGTAAATGATGAAGAAAGATAAACCAGAATCAGTATAATACCAAACGAACAAGAGTTCGTAGCAAGCAAACAAAAGCAACGAAACCCAAAAAAATTCGAGCAAGCTAGCATCAACAACACAATAGTAAGAATCAATATCCAATATAAGAATCAAGTGTCACAATGCAAAAATAAATCGCAAGAAATGAGTGCGTCGTGTCAAGCTAACGTCCTGCACAAAATAATGCTACACAAGCAAAGAATAATCAAACAAACACGTCGTGAAATGAATTGCCTTCCAAAACTTGCACAATGTCACAAGATGAGTTAGCAAATAACAAGAAAAATTAATTGTAATCATACAATCAACATCACAACTCAAAATGACATATTATCATGAAAGAAGAAAAGTCGAACAAGCAAAAAACAGAAAACTAATTCCTGGGAAGCATGTATATCACCTCATGGATCGCACAAAATATCAGTTTAAAATCATCCCAACTCAATGCACATGTCCTAAAAATACCAAGGCAAGTATAATCATGTATGAATCAACAATTAGATCACACTTTAAGCTCAATTTAAAAAACCGGGCAGCATGGTATCGATTCATGGATTCACTCAAATAATCACGTTTAAAGCGAGCAAACTCAATATCAATGGTCAACAATCAAACAATTAAGCACAAACATGCATTATATGAATATCAAATCATAATGTACATGTTAAAAAGAGAATCAGACAACATTGTTTCCATTAAAAAAATGTGCAAAAAGTTGTTTCAAACTCAACCAAAAGAGATACCAATGCTCCTCAATCGTTCGATTAAAGTCAAATATGCATTAAGCGCGAATTAAATCTCAATCCAAGCGCATTTTTCACAAAATGGACAGCACTGCACCTTATCATAAACTTTCTCAAAAAATCATCTCGAAATTGGTAATTCTCAACACTAGTGATCAACACACGCACAAATAATCTCAAGGAAGCGTCAAACAACACTCAAGGAGAACTTTGCAATGAATTTGTATTTTCCAGCATGAATCAGAGTCAGATAAAAATGAGTTCAAAACTCACAAACGGAGGCACAAAATCTTTTTTTGATTCAAGTTATGTTGCTTAGAAATTACAACCACTTGCAAACAATTAAATTCGCATTCAATAAATGATTCCAAGCCTTAAACAACAATATTCAAGTGTTAATGCAATTTATCGGATTTGGTGTTTTTTATGTGGAAAAATCGAATTCATCAACAAATTGACTCGAAAATTGCATTAACTCATGAAAACACAATTAGTTCTCATCAAAACTCAATAATCAATCTGTTGTACCCCAAAATTTGCCCTCCCATATTCTTCAAAGTTTGTCAAGAATCACCTTCAAATGGTTCAAGACTACTCAAGGGATTGCACAGTCCAATTGCCTCCTAAGGCAGTCAAAATTAGGGTTTTGGTTCTTGCAAGGAATTTGAGGTTTTCAAAGGCTCAATCAAGTCCCATAGGCCTATATACATTGTCAAGCATCTATATGCCAAGTTTCAAGGCTCACAGGGTCAAGTTGCACAGTCAAAAGCCCTATTTGGTTCACAATCAACTGTAGGGGTAAAATGGTCATTTTACAGTCAAAAGTCAAACATTTTGGTCAACATCTTATTTTGAAGCCACAATCATCATTTTATCAAGTCTTGATCATGATTCCACAAGAATGGCTCAGAAATCATCAAGGATGCAAAAGTTTCTATTTTTGGATAGTTGAAAAGTCAACTGTAACTTGACCAAGGCATAACTTTTTCATGGTTCATCAGAAAAATCCCATACAATGCTCATTTTGAAGGGCATGACATTTCCTACAACCCATCTTCACATTCCAAGTCCAAGAAATTCTCTCAAAAAAAGTTATCAATTTCTACATTATAGGTCAATTTCAAAAGTCAACAAAAAGGCACTTTAAGTCAAAGACCATAACTTGAGATTGGTAAATCAAAATGACATGGGACCAAAGGAACTGGTTAGAGGACTTCAAGACCTTTCCAAAATGTCCAAGAACATGTTCATAGCTTCAAAATTGAGCAAGATATGCATTGGATAAGTTGGGAAATTTTTGGGAATTTGCAAAAGGCAACTTTGCCTAAAACACAACATTTTTGCTAATGGGCCTCAAATTCTTTCTTGAAACATTGCCCAAGGCCTATGCACGACCCATTAAGCTTAAATTGATTTATTTTCTTATTTTTAATTAATTAATTGAATTTTTATTAATATTAATTCATTTAATTGATTTTAATTGTAAGAAAATTCAAAAGATATGGTTTTCAAATCTTTTTGTGATACAAATAAGGTCAACACATGCTGAAGATTTCATGTATCAATCAAGGAGACAAAATCATCCAATTTTAGCAAGGTTTCTCAATCAAAAGGATGCTAAAAGATTTGATCGAAAATCAAATATACAATCTTCAATACAATGGATTTCATGTGCAAGATTTACCCTAATTCCATTATACTATATATGCTGAAGCTAAACCTAAAGCCTTGGACGTGCAAGCTGCTGTAAAACACCATAAGCAAATTCCAAAAACTCAAGGAAAATTTGAAAACTGAATTCCATCTCCCAGCACGATTCAAAGCCTTTTTTGATTCAAACCTATTGCAGGGATTCCCAGAAACCTTTTGCAATCAAAATCACACGCTAACACTCAAGGAATCCTGAGATAACAGTTTCACGGTTTGAATTTTTTTTCCATAAACGCATCCTTTTATTCATGCATCATTAACGTATTTTGTTGTTTGTTTTGTATTCATAGGGATTGGACGAACTTTTGGTACACAATAATTGCATTATAATGCCCAGAATTGCAAAACACTATTAATGAAATCTAGGGTTTCAAAGCTCTCAGATTAGAGCTTTCCACATACAGCAAAATTGGACCTCATAACGCATATGGTTGAATTCGTCAAGGCCATACGAACTCAACCCAACCATCGCGCCCTTTTTATATGTACTGTACGCCTAATCGCTATTTTTCTGTGGTTGCATTTTGTGGGGGGCTAAAAACCCTGTTATTTGTTTGTTTTTCTTACAGGCCAACGAAGAAGATGATGTGCTGGAAATATGTGGTTGGTCTATTCAAATATAACGCGCGCGTTTTGGTTAATTTCTAGCATGTGTTGTTATTTTATATAATATATTCATTGCATATTGTTATAACAAAAATGTGCAGTTGGCTCAGTGGAAAGGGACGTGTCTGGCAATCGTTGGGACCTGGGTTCGATTCCCAGGTCCACTCAATAATTGTTTCATATTTTTACTAACGTGCTCCTGTGCAGGATTCTCAAAATATTCCATCATGTGACCTCACCAATCAGTGTGCCATGTGTCCTTGTGCCTCCATCCAATGATCAAAAGGTGGATGACCACCATGTTCCAGTCAATGAGCACGCACCTGATTACCAAAGTCAACAAAGGCTTAGGCTTATTGGGCCTAAAATCTGCAACAACACCTCCATTGGGTCCAACACACCCCCCTGGTTCTTTCAATTTTTCTTTTATTTTCTTTTTACTAATTTTCATTAATCATTATTAATTATTATTATTAATTCATAAATTAATTGTTTTTCATAATAAATTCAGAGATAAAAAATTGTAAATATTTTTATTATTTATTATTTTTACTATTAACTATTACTTTTGTAAATAAATTCTAATTAATCAACTTAGTTTAATTTAGGTTTAATTTTAACCTTTTTCTCAATAAATAAAAATTATGTAGAATTAGGGTTTGACAATTTTCAATCATATTTTCTTATTATTATTATTTATTAATTATTATTATTTTTGTAAATAAAATGTAAATTAATTAAATTAGTTAAATTAGGTTAACTTTAACTTTTTTTACAATAAATAAAAATAGTTTAGAATTAGGGTTTTGTTTACTAACTTTTTAATTCCTTTTATTTTATTTTTTATTAAAAAACATAAAACACAAAAAAACATTTTTTTCTTTTTTAATTAAATAATTAATTAGTACTAGGTTTAATGTTTAATTAAATTGCAAAAAAGGGACAACTTACTATTTATTTCTCAAAAGGGTCAAAACCCTAAAGACGTTCCGATTTAATTTTCTTCCGCATTTTAATTCTTATTTTTGATTATTATGTATCTGCTCAAAGGATATAATAGTAATTAGGATTTACCGCTTTCCTTTACTTTCTGCATTTATTTTCCAAAACGGGTTATGTTTTTGGCGATGTATAGACCCGCGCCTTGTAATAGCGTAGATTCATATTTCCGTACTTTATTTTCCGCACTCCTAACTGTTAAAAAATGCATGAAAGACTTGTATGAATAATAAAACCAATCTGTAGCTCACAAATGCATGTTCAAAGATAAACATTAACTGAAACAACACACATGCACATGCCACCCCTAGGGTACGCCTCACTGGTTGCCTCGAACATGGTCGTCAAGTATAAGGTGTTTTAGAGGTCGCCCTCCTGTCTAAAGATCCAGTCACCTCAAAACGGTTGCCTCGGATAAAAAGGATCTAGGACATTAGGGTTACTTCTAAGGTGTCCTACTATTGCTTTGGTGACCACACTGTCCCTATAATCGAATTGACCCGAACACCTCCAACGACGGTGCTACCTACCTCTCAATGGTGGGATAGCACTATCTTAAGGACTCTTACACAACCTAATTCCTTAGAGTAGGTAGATTCTCATGGGTACTTGCTCTCTCAAAACAAACAAAACATCTTTTCGCACCTACACTTTCTAAAAGTTTTCAAACAAATTTTTCATACACTCTTGAGGACAAATACAAGAGTTACTTAGAAATTTTTCAAACGAAACTTTTTCAAAACCCACACAAATTTGAAAAGCAAACATTTTTTAAAACATAAGAGCAAGTACCTAAGAGCCCGTGGATAACCACGGATAGAAAGGGTGCTAACACCTTCCCTTTCTATAAATCTACCTCCCGAACCGAGAGACATCTCGATAAGGAATTTTGCTGTGCTTTTGTCCTTTCCATGTTGGAGAACATAAAAGACGGTGGAGACTCTTGCTTACCGCGACATTTCGCGAACCAGCTTAAAACAATCAGTTCTATTTCCACCGATCACAGAACTGGCGACTCTGCTGGGGAGATTTTAAAGTGAGGTGTACCTTAGGATTAGATCATACTTATGTTTTCAATTGAATGTTTTGTTTGCTTTATTATTGTGGGCTGCATCGGAGTTTCATAGATCCTAACCTGGATTTGGGGATACCCTTTTAGGTAGCATAAGCTGTGAGGGACCTGTTCAGCGTAGACCGACACGGGTGAAGCAGTGGCTACGTTGGTGTGACACCTTGGTCTGTACCGATATCCCTTGTGTTGCAACGAGGAGATATGGGTCTTCTGAGGAGTCATTAAGCACCAACCGACCTTAGAACCCTAAATTGACCCAACTTGGCCATAGAACAGTAGCAGTATGCTACACTCATTGAGGCTAAACTCTTACGATGGTTCTGGCCGCAAGAAAAGATTGCGATGCTGGAGTTATGACCGATTGACGATAGTCAGTGATATTGAGATCCTCTAGAACCCGATTACTATTTTCTAGGATAGGTCTTAACCAACGAAACTAAAAGAGGGTAGTACCTAAACTTCATGTTGGACTAAACTCTAAGGGCTGTCTTGTGTGACTTGTGTGCCTTATCATGTTTGCCTTTGTGAATACTTGTGGTGTGCTTTATCATAACATCATACCATCATACCATTGCATGCATCCTGCATAAGGACTGGCCCATTTCAAAGACAAGAGGGTTTCATCTTTGCTCTATTTTGTAGGAAATTATGATGCCTGTGCGAAGGAATACTATCCGGCTCAACTTTGTTCACCCACCTGATTTGCTTAAAGAGTTGGTTGACAGAATTCCAAATACTACTTCCTTCATCTAGAGGCATGGTTCTCTTCTCGGTTTAGTCACTTCAAAGTGGGACCAACAACTGATGAGTGTCCTGACCCAGTTTTATGATCCCCTGTACCATTGCTTCACTTTTCAAGACTTCCAGCTGGTCCCTACCCTGGAAGAATTCTCTGATTTTCTTGGCATCCCTGTCTTGGAACAAACTCCATTCACTGGTTGGGAAAAGACTCTTAGGCTCGAGGAGATTGCTGCAGCCCTTCCCTTGACCACCAAAGAGGTAATAGATAACTGGGTGACTAGAATCGGAGTTAAGGGCTTTTTGGCTAAGTTTCTGATTGGTAAAGCTAACAGTTTCTGGAATGACTTAGACTTCAGGGCGTACGAAGACATTCTGGCTCTCTTAATCTATGGTATGGTGTTGTTTCCCAATCCTAATAACTTTGTTAATGTCAATGCCATAAGGATCTTCATGTCCCGGAACCCTGTGCCCACTCTCTTGGGTGATATCCTGCAATAACTCTATGCTCGTACTGCCCGAAGACGGGGAACTCTGTGGTGTTGTGCTCCTTTGTTAGTGAGGTGGTTTATTTCGCACCTCCCTAAGTTCGTGCTAAAGAACAAAGAAGGAAGGGGCTGGGCTCATAGGTTAATGTCTCTCACTGATAATTACATTGTGATACGGTGGGAGAACTGACTATGAGTTTTGCGTTTGTATTCACACTTGTTCGGTTGAGCAAGAGTCGCCACCGGCTTTTTATTTTATCCTAAAGGAAAGGTTAAAAAAGCACAGCAAAAACCTTTTGAGATATTTCGTGGGTTCGGGGGGTAGATTATGAAAAGGGAAGGTATTAGAACCCTTTTCATCCATGGTTATCCATGGGCTCTTAGTTACTTGGTTTTTAGATCACTTGCCTTGATTTTCGATTGCTTGAAAAGTGGTGTGTGTGTGTGTGTATTTTTGAAAATGTTTTGGAAGAAGATGCCTTGTCTTAGGCTACCCTTGTAACAATTCTTTACTCGAATGTTTTACAAAGGTGTGTATCTTTTCGAAAAGATGTTTCAAATGTTTTTTGAGAGTTTGTTTTGAAAGTGTTTGTGGAATGTGGTTTTTGAAAAGAAGGCAAGTGTTTTTGCAAGTTGATCTCAAGTAACTAAGAGTTTTGTCTACCCTATTGTACTCAAAGGTTTTCTCTATGTTTTCAACCCTTTTTAACAATTTTGTTCCACCATTGCATTTGGTGGACAATCTTGCGTTTAGGATGTGAAAGGGACGGGCGCGGGTCATCGTTTAGACCATAATTGCAATGGGGCTAAGTATCTTTGGGCAATTTTTCCTTGAAAGGGACTTGATCATTTTAGGCAACTTTTCGAAAGCGTCATCGAGGGACTATGATCATTTGAATTGTGTTTGTTTTGCCCAAAGAGACCTAACATGCAATATGGCCCATTTATTGAAGGCAACAAGTGGAATACCCTAGGGGTGCAAGTGTGATATGTGTTGTCCATTTTCATGCTTGTTTATCTTGAAATTAGGTCAAACTATTTTGTTGTTTTTATTTGCATACAAACCCTAATTCTAACATGGTATATTTAGAAAGCAATAAAGTGCGAAATTTAAAATTCCTAAGCTATTACAACATAATATGGGAAGGGGGGTACAAATGTTCAAATGGGGGGATTTGACAAGGAATTTAAACCTAGCTATTACATCAATTTGGAATTATTTACAAGATAATCAATTACACAAATTAAATGGAAATAAAATAAATATGCAAGATGCAAAAGGGTTTTTATATATATGAAAAAAAAGTATTTTTATATGTCAAATAAACAAAATAAAAAAAAAGTATTATTTTAGGAGCTTTTTTATGTTTTAAGGGCAAAACCCTAATTTATTAAGTAAATATATTAATTATTTAATATGTACAAGTTTATTTATTATATACAACATAAAATAAAAAATGAATTATATTTGTCAAAAATGTATTTTTACTATCAAATATTAAATAAAAAATAAAAGTATATATTTCATATTTTTTATCTAAATATCCTAATAAATATAGATGTATTATTATCATTTACTAAATATATATTAAATATACAAAAATAATAATATTTAATATTTATAAAAAAAGTATATTTTATGTCAAATATTTTCAGAAGATAAAATAAAATAAAAATCAAAAAAATGAATGTGTTTACATTATTTTTTCTAGTTATTCTAAATAATAATATTATGCATTTATTTACATACAAATAGCAATATAAACAAATAAATGCCTAAAAAATATAAAAATAGTGTAAAAAAAAGTTTTTATGTTTTTAATATTATTAGGAAAAATAAATAAATCAGGAATAAAAGACAAAAATCAAAAAATCATAAAAATAAGTCAAATGGGCCTAGGGGGTGTCAAAGTAACAAAAGGGTGTAAAAAGAAATGAGAAATAAAGTCCAGCCTACGTGGAGCTTCTTCAACCTCCAGACTTCTGTTTGAACAAAAACATGCGCCTCTTTTCTTCCATTGCAAGGTCCTGATTCTTTGAGTTTTAGCAAAAACTTACAACACCAAAAATGTTAAGCATTGAATCACGATTCTGAATATGTAAAGAACTCCTCCTAACTCTCAGAAATGAGAGAGAATTTTATCATCCCCAAATCTTAACCTAACTTTTTATCAATATTCAGACCTTAAATTCTCACAGCATATGCAAAATAAATGAAAAGTAAAGGTATGTACAGTTTCAGGGGCATGAGTAGAACACTTCTTATTCACAAACTTAGAGCTAATGATGCCTACATTGAGAGATAGAAGTTCAAAAATATACCTGTTCAGTTGAAGTTGTATCTGATGATGGAGGTATTTTCAGAGCAAGGTGATGATTGGTACAGCTTCCTTGATGTCCAGGGATGCTATTCCAAGCTTTACTTTGTCTTGAAACCTTTTGAATCGAGCTATGGAACCTCAACTGCAAAACAAGAAAATGAAAATGGTGTAGTAGCCTGGGAATGTTACAGGTCGTGTTTGATGTTTGGATCAGCTTCAAGGGATGTTGTAGGATGTGTTTGATGTGGTTTTAGCAAGAATGCATGAAAGGGATGAGAGTTGGCACTCAAACTGCAGTAGGTGCTCTGTTTGGGCAGTTTGAGGGTGGTTCTGTGTTCTAGAGGGCAATGGAGGTGTTGGGGTTGTGTTCTAGTTCAGAATGGATGTCTTGAATGTGTACAAAGTATTTGCTTAAGCTCTTTTCTGCTGAGATGAAAGTTGTGTTGTGTTATGCTAGCTTTCTTCACACTTAAGCAAGCAAATGTCCACTTGAGTTTTAGACAGCTAGAGGCCCCCCTAATGTGCTGCTAACCTTCCCCTTGATCAGTGTGTTTTGTTCATAAACTTGTGCCAAAGAGATTTGATATGTACTTGCTGATTTGCAACTTTGACATAAAGTTTAACTTTTCAAAAATGGATATTATGCTTTATCTATTTTGGGATTAAACCAATATGCAATGCTTGAACACATAGAATATGGTATTGGCACAAAGAGTTTGCATTAAATTATTGAGTTCAAATGGGATTAGAGGCCTGTAATGTAGCATAAACCAAGCTGACTTGAAAATGGCAATGTGTATGAACATGTCTTGGTCAAGAACAAAAGTGACTTTTGCCCAACTTGCCAAATTCGATTCTCCCTAACCATGAGGTTGTTTGATGAGTTCTTGGACATTTTGGATAGCTTGGAATGTGTACTATAATCCATCTTGGAAGTGCAAATTGAAATTCCAAGTTGAAGTATATGAAAAATGGTCTTGAAGTTAGGTAAAAACCTTGCCTAAAATAGGTCAAATTTTCTCTAAGTTAAGAATGGTTTGGTACCCTTATTCCAAAAAATGTAACTTGAGCTACAAGCTTCTTTTGGGAAAACTTTGTGAATCAAAGTTGTAGATTATGCAATAGGCTACAACTTTCATGTTTTGACTTTTGCTTGAATCCAAATGAATCTTGGTGAGAAAGTGGGGCAAAGTTAGGAAAAAATTAGGGTTTTTCATAACTTAGAAAAATTCTAAGTTATGAAAAATTCTCATTTCAAACCCTAATTTGCAATTCTTGATTTCTTGATGAACAATTTTCATGATTTGGCATGTTTTGATGAAAAATGAATCTTGACACTTGATTTTGACCAAAAAGTCAAAGTTTGACTTTTCAGTATACAGTCAAAATTGATCAATTGATTGGGAAATTCAACTGTCAATCTTGTGCATTTGGGGTCTTTTGAACTTGTTGAGCATGTCAAGATAATTCCATGGGGTCCTTGAGTCCATATGTGAGCTTGGTTTGCCATTGGCTAGGTCAAACAGTCAAAAGTTGCCCTTGTGCAGTCAAAACCCTAAAAATGACCATTTTGCCCTTTTGGTGATCTGATCAAATTTCTTGTGGAATTGTGATCCAAACTTGATCAAATAGTCCATGTGAGTTCATAATGTTGATGTGGGTCAATTTTCATGAGATTTGACTGTCAATTGGCCACAATTGACTTTTTCCCCAATACAGCTGATTTCTAGGTCAACTGTCCAATTGACTGGGCAAAACTTGGAATCAAGACTTGAAACTTGATGTGGATAAACTTGGGAGTCCAATATGAAGCATGAAAGTCATATTAGTCATTTTAGGTCAAAACATCTTTGTGCAAGCACAAACCCTAATTTGGGTCAACAGTGCAAGGAGAAGTCTTGAGCAGATGAAACCCTAACTGGATCTTGATCTCCAAGGGATTTGTGATGAGAAATGTTGAGAAAATGGGAGGGAAAATTTTGGGGTACAACAGTTGCCCCTGTTCAATCTTCTTGAACCTGAAGAGTTAGATTGGCAAGTATGACTTTCGTGACTCGAGGGTAAAAGGAGATTGGACACTAGAGTGCCCTTAAATTTGCACTCGTCAAAGCAATGGATGCGGGAATGGGCTTAGAGATGCCATTTGGAGATGGGCTTAACGATGCCATCGGGAGGAGTGACAGAACCTTGTCGGGGATGGGCTTAAAGATGCCATCTGGAATGAGTATCAGGAAGGTGTCCATGCTTTGGACCATCTCTGACCTGGGGGTCTGAATAAGCAATAGATTAACATCCGTTGTTGGGAGGAATCCGTAAACTGTTTTCAAAAATTGCATATGAACAAGTTGATAGATTAACATCCGTTGTTGGGAAGAATCCATAAACTGTTTTCAGAAGTCTTGAGAAGAAACTGAACAAGCGATAGGTTAACATCCGTTACTTGGAGAACCCGTAAACTGTTTTCAGAAGTTGAGAAGAGTCTGAACAAGCGATAGATTAACATCCGTTGTTGGGAAGAATCCGTGAACTGTTTTCAGAAATCTTGAAGTTGAATAAGCAATAGAGCAACATCCGTTGTTTGGGAAGCGTCCGTAAACTGTTTTCAGAAGTTGAGAAGAGTCTGAACAAGCGATAGATTAACATCCGTTGTTGGGAAGAATCCGTGAACTGTTTTAAGAAATCTTGAAGTTGAATAAGCAATAGAGCAACATCCGTTGTTGGGAAGTGTCCGTAAACTGTTTTCAAAGGTTGCATCTGAACAAGCGATAGATTAACATCCGTTGTTGGGAAGAATCCATAAACTGTTTTCAGAAGTCTTGAGAAGAAACTGAACAAGCGATAGGTTAACATCCGTTACTTGGAGAACCCATAAACTGTTTTCAGAAGTCTTGAATTTGGAGGAAGAACCGGTGTAGGGTTCCCTGATGATGAGCTTGTGTAAAACTGCATCTGGACAAATCTGGAATAAGCATTAGAATGTTGCCATGTCTGGGTCACATCTGAACTATTCCTGGAAAGAATCTCGGAAGATAATGATTTTAGTCTGTCGACTGGTCTTACCTGAAAAGGTAAAGAGTTAGTTGTATGCAATGTCATGATGCATGATGCAACGTATGTTATATGATATGAATGTAAATGAATGCGCATGTAAGCTGATGAGCTATCTTGCAGAGGATAAATGAATCCGAGATGGCTGAAGATAAAAGCATCTTGACTGCTGCCGGGAAGCATAATTCCTGGTTGTTGCTGGGGAAGAGAATTCCTGATGACTTCTACTGAGGAGTTCCAATCTAACAGACTCATGCTGGGGATATAAGACTGAGAATCTTCAGTTTGGTGGGAAGTATCTCTGTGGGGAGAAGGTTCACTAGTCTGGTTCCGCTGGGGATACTGAAACTTAGTTCTGAGGGGAATTGAGTTCCGGAGGATTCTCTGGCTGGGGATTGTATTGATAAGCTATGTTGGGGAACTCTGATGAACTCCGCTGAGGATAGGAAGAATTTTGGCGAGTGCGATCTTCCGTGGCAATAAGCTGAGGATAACCCAGTTATAAGCCCTTGTGAGGAATAACCTTGAATAAGGCTCGGGAGAGACGTCCGTCCTATGCAGGGGATAAGCTTCCAGAATCTACTGGGGATAAGCCTCAAGACTTGCTGGGGATATGGATTCCAAATCTCCTGGGGGTTTCCTTTGAAAGGGTATCAAGATATCCAACTGCACCTTCAACCTATCAGTAGTCCTCTTTCTTGATTCATAAGGAAATGATTATGTTCAAATGCATATGCCTATTTAACGAAACATTGGACGTTTCTCAAAATAAAACAATTAGTGCAAGAGAAAAAGAACAAGGAAAAGACACAAATTTCTGGGAAAAGTATTTGTATTAACTTTCTCTGAGTATATTTGTACAAAGGAGACAATCATCCTAGTAAGAGGATTTTGTCGTAAATATTGAAAGATTTATACAAAATAAAGATGGCTATGTGAAATAATTCCGTGGGATTCCATTCCGCTATAGCCTTCACAACTCTGAATATCTGTCCATCCAATGCTCCGTTTGCCGATGACTGGATTGATCAGAAACCTGGAACTGGTTGATGAAGAGATTGTCTTTGAAGTGATCCGACGAGACATAGTCATACGCTTTAATTCTCTAACTTTTGCCTGAATCACCCTTTCGGGTTTTCGATCCACCGGGAAACCCCTTTTTGCCCAAGCCGCCCTTTCGGGTTTTCAACTTGCCGGGTGTACATATTTTTTTGTTTTTATCCCTAACTTTTTCCTGAACCGCCCTTTCGGGTTTTCGGTTCACCGGGATGCCCATTTTTGCCCAAGCCGCCCTTTCGGGTTTTCGACTTGTCGGGTTATTTTATGCGTAGTATCTTTTGACTATGTCTGCGTTCGCAGGGTGCGGTAAATCGTCGCCGTCCATGGTGGTTAGAATCATCGCACCACCAGAAAATATGCTCTTGATCACAAATGGTCCTTCATATGTAGGAGTCCATTTGCCCCTGGGATCACTTTGCGGAAAGATAATCCGCTTGATTACGAGATCTCCGACTTGTTACACTTGACGTCTGACTTTCTTATTGAAGGCCTTGATCATCCGCTTTTGGTACGCCTGACCATGGCATATAGCAGCGAGTCGCTTCTCGTCGATCAGATTGAGTTGATCAAGTCGGGTCTGCATCCAATCATCTTCATTTAAACTTTTGTCCTTCATAATCCTTAGAGAAGGAATCTGAACCTCCATAGGCAGGACAGCTTCCATGCCATATACCAAAGAAAATGGGGTTGCCCCAGTTGAAGTGCGTGCCTTCGTACGGTATCCATGTAGAGCAAACGGTAACATCTCATGCCAGTCTTTATAAGTGACTGTCATTTTCTGAATGATCTTCTTAATGTTTTTGTTCGCAGCTTCAACAGCACCGTTCATCTTCGGCCGATAGGGAGATGAATTGTGATGATAAATCTTGAACTGTTCGCACAAAGCGGTGATCATCGTGTTATTCAGATTTGTACCGTTGTCCGTGATGATCCTGTCTGGAACACTATACCGACATATGAGATTTTGCTTGATGAAGCGGGCAACCACATTTTTAGTAACAGAGGCGAAGGAAGCTGCTTCGACCCATTTGGTGAAATAGTCAATGGTAACTAGGATGAAGCGATGTCCGTTGGAAGCCGTGGGCTTGATCTCTCCAATCATGTCAATGCCCCACATTGCAAATGGCCACGGAGCAGTCAGAACGTTGAGAGGAACCGGAGGGATATGAACTTTGTCAGCGTAGACTTGACATTTGTGGCAAGTACGGGAATGTTGATGGCAGTCAGCTTCCATGGTAGACCAGTAATAGCCTGCCCTTAGGATCTTCTTAGCCATTGTATGCCCGCTTAAGTGAGTGCCAAATGTGCCGCTGTGTACCTTAGTCATGATCAACTCTGCTTCAGCTTTGTCTACGCATCGGAGTAATACACAATCATGGCTTCGTTTGTAAAGGATGTCGTTGCTCAGGAAGAATTTGGCAGCAAATTTCCTTAAGAACTTCTTGTCATTTACGGAAGCTCCTTCGGGATAATCTCTAGTCTCGAGATACCTTTTGATTTCATTGAACCAGGGTTGTTCCACTACTTCTTCGGTATTAATCTCGTGACAATGCACAGGTTCATCCATTCACTCGATGGTGATTTAGGGAGCCTCGTTATCCCAGTTGAGTTTAAACATGGAGGACATTGTAGCTAGAGCATCTGCTAGCTGATTCTCTTCTCGCGGGAAATGCTCGAAGGTAATTTGCTCGAAATGAGGCAATAATGTCAAGACATGCTCTTTGTATGGGATAAGATTAGGATGCTTGGTATCCCACTCTCCTTTGATTTGACTGATAACCAAAGCCGAGTCCCCAAATACGATCAAAGATTTGATCCCCAAGTCTATAGCAGCCTTGAGACCAAAGATACAAGCTTCGTACTCAGCCATGTTGTTTGTGCAGCTGAAGCAAAGTCGGGCCGTGAAAGGTGTGTGACAGCCTTCCGGAGAAATGAGCACTGCGCCGATACCATTTCCAAGTGCATTTGAAGCACCATCAAAGTACAGGGTCCATCGGGATCCCTTTTCGGGTCCGTCATACGGTTCGTTACCTTCAATGTTGTCCAAATTCATGATGTCCTCGTCTGGGAAGTCAAATCTAATGGGTTGATAATCTTCGATAGCTTGATGAGCCAGATGGTCAGCTAGTACACTCCCTTTTATAGCTTTTTGGGTGGTGTACTGGATGTCATACTCAGTTAGGATCATTTGCCATCTAGCTATTCTTCCAGATAAAGCGGGCTTTTCGAAGATATACTTGATAGGGTCCATTTTGGAAATCAACAAGGTAGTATGAGTCAACATATACTGTCTTAGTCGGCGAGCAGCCCATACCAAAGCACAGCAAGTTTTCTCGAGCAGTGAGTAGCGAGTCTCACAGTCGGTAAACTTTTTGCTAAGGTAATAAATAGCATGCTCTTTTCGACCAGACTCGTCATGCTGGCCCAAAACACACCCCATTGAGTTATCCAAGACGGTTAGATACATGATCAATGGTCTTCCTTCGACGGGTGGCATCAGAATAGGAGGTTCTAGCAAATACTCCTTGATCTTATCAAAAGCAGCTTGGCAATCGTCGTTCCATTCGACTACCTGATCTTTCTTCAAGAGTTTGAAAATTGGCTCACAGGTAGAAGTCAGATGAGAGATGAATCTGGCAATATAGTTTAAGCGCCCCAAGAATCCTCTAACCTCCTTTTCAGTACGGGGAGCAGGCATCTCTTGTATTGCTTTCACTTTTGCTGGATCGACTTCAATGCCTTTGTTGCTTACAATGAATCCTAGAAGTTTACCAGACCTAACTCCAAAAGTGCACTTACTTGGATTCAGCCTGAGTTTGTATTCTTTCAACCTGGCAAATAGCTTTTCTAGATGTTCAAGGTGCTCTTCCTCTGTTTGTGACTGAGCTATCATATCGTCTATGTAAACTTCAATCTCATGATGTATCATATCATGAAACAAAGCTACCATGGCGCTTTGATAAGTTGCTCCTGCGTTCTTCAGCCCGAACGGCATCACCTTGTAACAGAAAGTGCCCCATTGTGTGACAAAAGTTGTTTTCTCCATGTCCTCGGGGGCCATTTTGATTTGATTGTAGCCCGAGAATCCATCCATGAAGGAAAACACTTTGTGCTGAGCTGTGTTGTCGATCAAAATGTCAATGTGTGGAAGTGGAAAATCATCTTTGGGGCTGGCCCTATTCAAATCCCGGTAGTCCACACACATCCTGACTTTGCCATCTTTCTTGGGTACTGGCACGATGTTAGTGACCCATTGAGGATAAGACGTAACAGCCAGAAATCCAGCGTCGAATTGCTTCATCACTTCTGCTTTGATCTTTTCAGACATGTCAGGCCTCATTCGGCGGACTTTTTGCTTGATCGGTGGACAATCCTCTCTTGTGGGGAGACGGTGAACCACGATGTCTGTGTCTAAACCCGGCATGTCTTCATAAGACCAAGCGAAGATTTCAACATACTCATTCAACAACTGTATCAGGCGTTCCTTGACACTTGGTTCCAGATTGGCGCCCACTTGCACCTCCTTCCGGTCTTCCTCGGTCCCTAAGTTGACGGTTTCCAATGACTCTTCGTGAGGTAAGATGGCCCTTTCCTCTTGCTGTAGAAGTCTGGCTAGTTCCCCTGGTACTTCACAACCTTCGTCATCTTCATACTCGGCTTGATTGACCAGATCTTCAGAGTTATTGAAGGATATAGCAGAATAGTTACCCATGGAATTCGGAGTGGATGGGTACCTGCATTTGTGAGTGTGGGTGTGTGTAAGGGATAGCCATCCTTAAACAAAAATGCAAAAGGAAAGAAAATGAACACAACAGTTTATCAAATGAAAAACGTCCAATGAATCATTAAACATGGCATATGGATATGAAAAATAATCAAAACCCTTACAAATGGACCTACATGCCCCGGGCAAGGCATGAGGTGAAAGATAGTGTACGGATTGTTTGAAAATAAATATTGCAGACCAAATAGGAAATGTTTGACAGATAAATTACTGATGAATAAAAGTGATGGGGACAAAGTCTTTTGCCTCCCAGTTGCACAATCCTCCTTTGACAGTTGGGTAAATCCACTCTTCGATGTTGCTCTCTTTGTCTTCATCCTCCAAAGCGTTGATTCCGTAGGGAGAAATTTTGACTGGCGCTCTTTCAATCTTCGAACGGCGCCTAGCTTTCTGGCCCGCGGTAGTGAACCCTAATCCAAATTTGTCTGTTTTATGTGGAATATCAGGCAACTGCCCCCATGCTGAATTCTTCCCCTCCTTTATTGCGGCCCTTGCATCCTCCAGAGATGCCATCCTGGCCATCTGCCTCGGTACTTCAGCTGCCAACTTCGCTATTGTTATTTCAGGAAGGACTTCTTCGAAATGTTGGAAAGGCGTCTCAATGAACTCCCCTTTTACCTCCACATACCGGAAAGAGTTCAAGTGGCTAATCATGTACTCCTTTTCGCCATGGACAGTAATGATCTTTCCCTTGACAGGATACTTCAACATCTGATGTAAGGAGGAGGTGACTGCCCCAGCATGGTGTATCCAAGGCCTACCCAACAAGCAAGAATATGACGGACGAATGTCCATCACATAGAAAGTAGATTTAAACACCTCAGTGCCTATCTTGATGGGAATTTCAACCTCCCCATGGACCATTCTCTTCAAACCATCGAAAGCTCTGACAACAATATCACTCAGTTTCAACTCCAACCCTTCACAATCTAGTCGGTCCAAGGCTTTCTTAGGCAATACATTCAGCGACGAACCAGTGTCGACCAAGACATGGGCGAGAGTAGTTCCTCGGCACTCGACTGAAATGTGCAAAACATCATTGTGGTTTCTACCTTTAGGAGTTAGGTCGGCATCAGAGAAACCTAATCCATTGTCCGTAGTAAGGCTAGCCACGCAATTTTGAAATTGATCCGCAGAGGTTTCCTGGGGCACATGGGCTGCCTTCAGGAATTTTATCAAAGCTTTAGCGTGCGCTTCCGAGCAAAGTAGTAGGGCCAGCATGGAGATCTTTGAGGGGGTTTGCCCCAGCTGTTCTACCACATCGTAATCACTCCTTTTGATTATCTTCAAGATCTCATCCATTTCCTTCTTGGAGGTCTCCGGGATGACCAAGGGTTGAGCCCTCGTCTTGACGAGCTCATCTTAGATTCCCTTACCTTTATCAACAGCGGTAGGAGGGATAATACTAGGAACAACAACATCTTCAATCAAAGGGGTTCTAGCGGAGAGTTTTATTGGTGCAGGGATGACTTTGTCGGCAGATGAGGGTCCAAAGATTGCTCTTGGAGGGGCAATCTCTGGAGAAAATATTCTCCCGCTCTGAGTGATTTTGCTCGTGCCTGCAATGTTTCCAATGCTGGCTTCTTCATCATCCGAACTTTCTTCAGTTATTTCGATTTGTTTAATACCATGGTAGTAGACGTCACCGCCATAGTTCCATGGTATTGACTTCTCAAAAACATAGGGGACAGGCCCTGGCATTGTTATCTTCAAAGGAACAGATTTTGTAGCTGGTGTAATCTTAACAGGCTTTCTGACGGCCTTGGAAAGATTGGTGTGAATGGTTATGATTGAGACATCTTCAGTATGGGTTGGAACAGTAGAAACTTTTTCAAACAAAATTTGTCGACTATCCATTAGGCCTTGGATGCCTTTCTTCAGTAACGGACAATCAAATGGAAGAGAGTAACAACAATAGCAGTCTTCTTTACATCCCGGAAAGATCCCGGCCCTTAACAGATTCAACTTGATGGTTAACAATGGAGTTATCAGATCATTGACATCAACAACATACAAATCTTCTTCAATGGCATTGACATTTCGGCCGTGCTTCGACATGGGAGCAGATATCACGTTAGGCTTCTCCGGAGCGTCGAACTCCACTTCCTTCGCCTCTATCAGGTCTTGGATTTTATGCTTGAGTGCCCAACAATTATTGGTGTCGTGCCCGACACTGTCAGAATGGTAGGCGCATTTAGCATTAGGATGATAATACGGAGATGACGTATTCACATTTTTTGGTGCCTCTTTGATAGTGGCGAGATTCAAATTTAACAGATGGGGAAGCACTTGCGCTGGAGTCATATTAATGCGGGTGAACTGCCGTTGTGGCCGTTCCACCCGTTGCTGATTTGGTCTGGATTGGTTATAGCGAGGCTGCTCACTCGAAGGGTTTTGGATCATTACGGCCCCCACAGTTGGCCGACGTTCAGTCTTCCCTGCTCTTCTCTGAGAATATACCACAGCCGTTTCCTTATTGAAAGGTTTCTTCTCAACACTTGCAGCAACACCCTTCTGAATCTTTCCTGACTTGATGCCAGCTTCTATTCTTTTTCCTGTTAAGATCAAATCGGTAAACCCCGCGGAAGAGTTACCAATCAGATGATTGAAAAATGGCCCGGATAGGGTCCCTAGAAACATATCAACAAGTTCACGGTCGGTTAAAGGAGGCTGCACCCTGCCAGCCAAATCCCTCCATTTTTGTGCATATTCTTTGAATCCTTCGCCTGTTCCCAGTGACATACCCTAAAGTTGGGTACGCGTAGGAGCAAGGTCAGAATTGTACTGATATTGTTTGTAGAAGGCGGTGGCCAAGTCTTCCCAATTTCGGACGCTGGTTCCCTCTAGCTGATAAAACCACTCCAATTGATCCCCAGAAAGGCTGTCTTGAAAGAAATGGATCCAAAGGTTTTTATCTGCCGTATAGGGTTGGATCTTTCTCACGTAGGACCTGAGATGCATTTTTGGACAGGACAGCCCATCATACCTCACAAAAACTGGCACTTTGAACTTTGGGGGAATCACAATCCCGGCAACCAAACCCAAGTCTTCAAAATCCAAACCCGGTACTCTCTGTAGCTCCATGGCGGCCAACCTATCTTCTAAACCTTTGTATTTATCATCAGCTGGAGGGTATTGTTGATCAGAGTAGTCTTCATCCTCTTCGACCTCTTCTTCTTCCACATCGGACTCGGAAGGTACCGCAGCCCCACCTCCTTTACTGGTCCCTTCATCAGAAGTAGGAGGAAATTCAAGCACTCTCCGAGCTTCTCCGTCAAATCTTCTCCCTAAAGTAGCCACCCCGAGTCTCTTTTTCTTCTTTTTCACTGGGTCTTTATTCCCCAGCAAGGTCTTGAGATCCTCCTGACCTTTAGCCAAGGTCGTCAGGAGTTGCTGGAATTGTGCATTTTGAGCTTGCAGGTCTTTGACTGTTTGCTCGAGATCCATCCTACTGAAATAAACAGCAGACAGATAAGGAAACCTGGCGTGAGACCTGCTTATGCGCATGATTAATGGTATGCTTATGTATGCAATGCATTCAAGGACTTAGAATATTCAAAATTGTTGCAGACAAAGAAGAACGCACGTCATATTAATAAGAAGAAATTTGTTAGTACATAAATGCCCCATGGGCCAAATATTACAAAAACAACTTCTCAAGGTAAAAAGACATTGGCATCCTCTTTGGTGCGATGTAGGTGTTGAGGGCCTCTTGCTCATGGAGTCGGCGGGTAAGCTCTAGAACCTCCTTCTCACTGGCGTAGAAGCTGGCTTCAAAAGTGTTCCGTTCCTCCTTGAGCTGAATCCAACTTTTCTGCATCTCCTCCCACGATGTAGGCATGTCAGGATGTAGGACGGTGTAGGGAACCTCTCCTTCCATGACGGGCTCTTTAATCACAGGGAGAACATGAGGATAAGGCATCATTAAACTCTGGGCTCGGGCTCGTACCAACTTTAGGTAAGGCTCAAGAGGGATGGAGTTCTTGTGTCCCAGTGTCTTGCTATCAACCTTGTTGGGCCTTCCCCAGGCTCTGATGAATCTTTGGCGAAGTCCTTGCACATCGTTGTCGAAGTCAAAAACTAGGTCAGGAATCAACATGTCGTGAGGGCCATCCCTCAGTGCATATCCAAATTGCCTCAAAGCTAGGCAAGGGTTGTAGGTGATACCTCCTCTGATTCCAAGTAAAGGAACATTAGGAAACTCTCCGCAACGATCGACGATGATGACATTTTCTCTGGACCGAGAACACCAATGTACATCAGAGTGAGTAAGAGTCATCAACCGTTGGGACCACCTTAAGCCTTGGTCATTCTTCAAGATAGATTGTGGAAGGTGCGAAATAAACCACCTTGCAAGGAGAGGAGTACAACACATGAGAACACCCCTCTTTCTCATTGTTCGTGTGTAAAATGAGTGAAGGATATCCCCAAGCAATGTTGGTATTGGGTTTCTGGACAAAAAGATTTTGACGGCGTTGACATCTACCAATTGGTCAGAATTTGGGAACAAGACCAACCCATAGATAAGGAGTGCCACAATTTCTTCAAAGGCTTGTAGGTCCAATGAATTCCAACATTCTTGTGCCTTCTCAAACAAGAATTTTGCTAAGAATCCTTTGACGTCGCTTCTGGTTTCCCAATGCCCCTTGATGTCGGATGGTTGTAGATGTAATGCTCGAGCAACATCTTCCGACTTTGGTTCCTTTTCCGTACCGTTGAAGGGTAGTTGATTAAGGATAGGGATTCTTAGGAGTTGAGAAAAATCCTCCAAAGTGGGCACCAAATGGTAATCGGGGAAAGTGAAACAGTGGTGAAGAGGGTCAAAGAACTGGAATAGCACTTTCATCATGTCTTCTTCAATGTTGGTGTTGACTAAGCTGAGCAGTCTACCATGTCTTTCACTGAAGGATGAGCTTTCCGGAATTCTTGAGGTGAGCTCCTTGAGTTGAGGAGAGATTCTCACAAGGTTGACTTGGATGGTTTTTCTGCGAGGAATTTCCATGACCTACAAAACAAGAACAATGATGAAGATCCAAACCCTTGACATGGTTAGTGAATGCATATGATGTTTTATGATGTTTATGATGTATGCACAAACACATGTACAAGCAAATCACACCAAACCCTAGTTTCAGGCTTGCACGGGGTTTCATAGGTAAGTACCCTCTTGAGTGTAGTTGGCTTAAAAACCTGTCCTATAAATAGTAACCGGGTTCTAAGGAGCTCAATATCACTGGATTGTTTTCATCGTTCATTGTTTTGGTTTAGCCACTTAACTAGCGACCAAAATATTCCAAGAAAACAACCCTTAATGAGTGTAGTATCGAGTATCTACCAACTCCGGACTGCACCAAAGCCGGTCATCTCACTACCCCTAATAAAAGGCCAAGATGGTCAAGTAAGGTTCTAGGTCATTAGTGCTTAGTGACATCACTCAGCGGCCCCGTACTCTCCTTGATTGAACTCAAGGGTTACCGATACTCACAAATATGTCGCATTAATATAGCTATTGCTTCGACCATGTCGGTATACCCCGCACAATTTCCACAACGTATTGCTATCTATGAATGTTTCCCAAAATCCGGGTGTAGGATTGCAAACCCAAACAAGAGAGCCAAGATATAAAAGCAAACAAATCAAATAATTAGTCATGCAAGAAGGTGATCTAAGCCCTAAGGTTACTCCACTTTTAAATTTATCCCCAGCAGAGTCGCCAGTTCTGTGATACGATGGGAGAAATGACTATGAGTTTTGCGTTTGTATTCGCACTTGTTCGGTTGAGCAAGAGTCGCCACCGACTTTTTATTTTATCCTAAAGGAAAGGTTAAAAAAGCACAGCAAAAACCTTTTGAGATATTTCGTGGGTTCGGGGGGTAGATTATGAAAAGGGAAGGTATTAGCACCCTTTTCATCCATGGTTATCCATGGGCTCTTAGTTACTTGGTTTTTAGATCACTTGCCTTGATTTTCGATTGCTTGAAAAGTGGTGTGTGTGTGTGTTTTTGAAAATGTTTTGGAAGAAGATGCCTTGTCTTAGGCTACCCTTGTAACAATTCTTTACTCGAATGTTTTACAAAGGTGTGTATCTTTTCGAAAAGATGTTTCAAATGTTTTTTGAGAGTTTGTTTTGAAAGTGTTTGTGGAATGTGGTTTTTGAAAAGAAGGCAAGTGTTTTTGCAAGTTGATCTCAAGTAACTAAGAGTTTTGTCTACCCTATTGTACTCAAAGGTTTTCTCTATG
This sequence comes from Vicia faba, assembly GCA_948472305.1. Lineage (NCBI taxonomy): Eukaryota > Viridiplantae > Streptophyta > Magnoliopsida > Fabales > Fabaceae > Vicia > Vicia faba. Next base: position 253,249,441 of record OX451740.1, read on the forward strand.
TTTTCAACCCTTTTTAACAATTTTGTTCCACCATTGCATTTGGTGGACAATCTTGCGTTTAGGATGTGAAAGGGACGGGCGCGGGTCATCGTTTAGACCATAATTGCAATGGGGCTAAGTATCTTTGGGCAATTTTTCCTTGAAAGGGACTTGATCATTTTAGGCAACTTTTCGAAAGCGTCATCGAGGGACTATGATCATTTGAATTGTGTTTGTTTTGCCCAAAGAGACCTAACATGCAATATGGCCCATTTATTGAAGGCAACAAGTGGAATACCCTAGGGGTGCAAGTGTGATATGTGTTGTCCATTTTCATGCTTGTTTATCTTGAAATTAGGTCAAACTATTTTGTTGTTTTTATTTGCATACAAACCCTAATTCTAACATGGTATATTTAGAAAGCAATAAAGTGCGAAATTTAAAATTCCTAAGCTATTACAACATAATATGGGAAGGGGGGTACAAATGTTCAAATGGGGGGATTTGACAAGGAATTTAAACCTAGCTATTACATCAATTTGGAATTATTTACAAGATAATCAATTGCACAAATTAAATGGAAATAAAATAAATATGCAAGATGCAAAAGGGTTTTTATATATATGAAAAAAAAGTATTTTTATATGTCAAATAAACAAAATAAAAAAAAAAGTATTATTTTTGGAGCTTTTTTATGTTTTAAGGGCAAAACCCTAATTTATTAAGTAAATATATTAATTATTTAATATGTACAAGTTTATTTATTATATACAACATAAAATAAAAAATGAAGTATATTTGTCAAAAATGTATTTTTACTATCAAATATTAAATAAAAAATAAAATGTATATATTTCATATTTTTTATCTAAATATCCTAATAAATATAGATGTATTATTATCATTTACTAAATATATATTAAATATACAAAAATAATATTTAATATTTATAAAAAAAAGTATATTTTATGTCAAATATTTTCAGAAGATAAAAAAAAATAAAAATAAAAAAAAATGAATGTGTTTACATTATTTTTTCTAGTTATTCTAAATAATAATATTATGCATTTATTTACATACAAATAGCAATATAAACAAATAAATGCCTAAAAAATATAAAAATAGTGTAAAAAAAAGTTTTTATGTTTTTAATATTATTAGGAAAAATAAATAAATCAGGAATAAAAGACAAAAATCAAAAAATCATAAAAATAAGTCAAATGGGCCTAGGGGGTGTCAAAGTAACAAAAGGGTGTAAAAAGAAATGAGAAATAAAGCCCAGCCCACGTGGAGCTTCTTCAACCTCCAGACTTCTGTTTGAACAAAAACACGCGCCTCTTTTCTTCCATTGCAAGGTCCTGATTCTTTGAGTTTTAGCAAAAACTTACAACACCAAAAATGTTAAGCATTGAATCACGATTCTGAATATGTAAAGAACTCCTCATAACTCTCAGAAATGAGAGAGAATTGTTAGAACAATGTTTGAATCTAGTACCCTATAATTAAGTTTTGATGATAACAAAGTGAAAAGATATAGTAGTTAAATATTTTATGATTGAATTATATGCTGCCTAAAATTACTATGCTCTGACTTGCAGATATGCTGATTAAAATAAGCAAGATCACGTTTTCAGCATCAGAATATGAGTTCATACACCAGCATCAGAAGTTGCTGAATCAGAACGTCAAGATCAGATGATCAACGCTTGCACATGCTGAAGCTTGATGAACAGAACTGCGCGTAAAACACTCTGATACAGAATCAAATTAGTTCATCAGCAGCGAAGCAGAATCAGAATGAGCCAAGCCAGAACGTGCATTGAAGAAGCAACGGTACTGTGCATTGAAAGCTAATCAATACCAACGGCATCATTCTAGACAAGATCTGCTCAAAAAGGAAAGCTTGTTAATAGCATTGAATCAATAATATTTGCTTCAACGTTCATCTTCTCAAGTGCTATATAAACCAAGCTTTGAAGATTATCACGGCTAATGCTTCCAAACTCTCTACACGCACAAAGCTGAACAATAATCTTCACTCTACAAGTTTTGCTAAACCAACAAACTCTGATACCTTATTAGCGTTTAGCAATCTAGTATTCTAAGCTTCATTTGTGTAAACATCACAGTTGTGATATAGTTTTGTAGAAACATTCACACACATTTGCTTATACCTTTGTAAGAAAGTGTTGCCTTGACAAACCGGATTGTGGTTTGAATCAAGAAGGTTTTAGCAGTTGCTAAAGCAGATTTGTATTCAGTTGAATATAGTGAATTAAGACCTCGTTGGAGAGAGGCGAAATCACCTTGAACGGGTGGACTGGAGTAGTTTGAGATCAAACGAACCAGGATAAAAATACCTTGTCATTTGCTTTAAGATTTCAGTTTTACAATTCAACCCCCCCCTTCTTGTGTTTTTCACCCCTTCAATTGGCATCAGAGCGCCTGGTTCTGAGCTAAAACACTTAACCGTGTCAGTAAAAGATCCAGCGTCAGAAAAACACTATGGCAGGAAACAACTCTCATTTCAGCAATGACAACAATGAGGATAGAGACAGATTCAGCGGCAAACCTCCAGTCTTTGATGGAGAAAACTTTGACTACTGGAAAGACAGAATTGAAAGCTTCTTTCTAGCACATGATGCTGATCTGTGGGATATGGTGACAGATGGATACACGCACCCTGTTAATGCAACTGGTCAGAAGATTGATAGAAAATCAATGACTGATCAACAAAAGCGTGATTTCAAGAATCACCATAAGGCCAGAACCATCCTCCTCAGTGCCATCTCATATACTGAGTATGAGAAGATCTCCAACAGAGACACAGCTAAGAACATCTTTGATTCTCTCAGAATGACGCATGAGGGCAACGTTCAAGTCAAAGAAACAAAGGCTCTGGCGCTCATTCAGAAGTATGAGGCGTTTAAAATGGAAGAATCTGAATCCATTGAAACTATGTTCTCTAGATTCCAGATTCTGGTAGCTGGTCTCAAAGTTCTGGACAAGGGATACTCTACTGCTGACCATGTCAAGAAGATAATCAGAAGTTTACCCAAGCAGTGGAGGCCTATGGTTACTGCTCTGAAGCTGGCGAAAGATCTCAACAAAATCACTCTGGAGGAACTTATAAGCTCCCTCAGAAGTCATGAGATAGAGCTGGAAGCTGACGAGCCTCAGAAGCAAGGTAAGCCTATAGCTTTAAAATCTAACAGAAAATCTGAATCTAAAGTTTTGCAGGCAGTTGAAGAAACATCTGATGGATCCTCATCAGAAGAAGACGAGCTTTCTCTTCTCTCCAGAAGAGTAAATCAACTGTGGAAGCAAAGACAAAGGAAGTTCAGGAATCCCAGAAGATCTGATCAGAACGAGTCTTCTTCCAGACACAGAAGGACAGATTCCTCCTCTGGATACAGAAGATCTGAAGGCTCCTCTGGTAGCAAGAAGCCAAATACAAAAGACATCATCTGCTACGAGTGCAATGAGCAAGGACACTACAAGAGTGACTGTCCAAAGCTTCAGAGGGAAAAGCCCAAAAAGAGGTTTGGAAGAGAGAAGAAGAAAAGTCTCATGGCCACATGGGATGACTCTGACTCGTCTGAAGCTGATTCAGAATCAGATGATGAAAGGGCGAACATAGCGCTTATGGCTAACATTCCAGATGACAGTGAAGCTTCTGACTCAGACTCAGAATCAGACACAGAAGAGGTATTCCCTAACTTCGCTGTTAATTTTACAAAGGCTGAACTTGCTGAAAGCCTCAATGAAATTCTGGAACGTTATCAGCAGATTAGAGCTAAATTCAGAGACCTGAAAAGGACTCTTGAATCTGACTCTAATAAGTCTGAGAGTCTCAAATTGGAAAACTCTGAGCTGAGAGATAAAATTTTAAAACTAGAAAACTCTTTACAAAACTCTCAGAAGGAACCAATTGCTGAAACTCCCAGCAACGCTGATGAGATCATCAAGGAGTATGATCATAGTTTCCAGAAGTTCCTTGCTAAAAGCATAGATAGAAGCAGAATGGCTTCAATGATCTATGGAGTTAGCAGAAACGGCAGGAAAGGAATAGGATACCTAGGTAAGGTTCCTACACCTAAAAATGTCATGGATTTAACCATTAAACACACTCCTCTAAATTCACACTTTGTGTATGGTCACACACATGACATCAAATATACTAGTAGTAATCACTTTGTGAAACCAAAATTCAACCAGAGTTTTGGTAAGACTAACAAATCAGGACCCAAGAAGATCTGGGTACCTAAGGATAAAATAATACATGTTGCAGATATCTTTAGCAGCAAGTCAGAAACACCAGTCATGGTACCTGGACTCTGGCTGCTCACGTCACATGACGGGAAGAAGGCATACGTTCCAAAGCCTGGAACTTAAGCCTGGAGGCCACGTTGGCTTTGGAGGCAATCAGAGGGGAAAGATAATTGGCTCTGGAACTGTAGGTAACGGAAATCTTCCCTCTATTAATAATGTTCTGCTTGTTGATGGATTGATGCATAACCTGTTATCCATAAGTCAATTAAGTGATAACGGTTATGATATAATCTTTAATCAAAAATCATGTAAAGCTGTTAGTCAGAAAGATGGGACTATCCTATTTAATGGTAAGAGGAAAAACAACATTTACAAAATCAAACTTTCTGAACTAAAGAGTCAGAACGTAAAATGTCTTCTGTCTGTTAACAACGAGCAGTGGATCTGGCACAGAAGATTGGGGCATGTTAGTATGAGAAGAATATCTCAGATTAACAAACTCAATCTGGTCAGAGGACTTCCAAATTTGAAGTTCAATTCAGATGCTCTGTGTGAAGCATGTCAGAAAGGCAAATTTGCAAAACCTTCTTTTAAATCCAAAAATGTTGTTTCTACCTCTAAGCCATTAGAACTTCTGCACATTGACTTATTTGGACCAGTTAAGACTGCTTCTGTCAGTGGCAAGAAGTATGGGTTAGTAATCGTAGATGACTATAGCAGATGGACATGGGTAAAGTTCTTAAGACACAAGGACGAGTCACACTCTGTGTTTGTTACCTTCTGTAACCAAGTTCAGAATGAAAAAGATCTTAGAATCGTTAAAGTCAGAAGTGATCATGGTGGAGAATTTGAAAATAAAGATTTTGAGTCATTCTTTAATGACAAAGGCATTCTGCATGATTTCTCTTGTCCTAGAACTCCCCAACAAAATGGAGTTGTAGAACGAAAGAACAGAACATTGCAAGAAATGGCCAGAACCATGATCAACGAGACAAACGTTGCTAAGACTTTCTGGGCAGAGGCAATAAACACAGCGTGCTACATTCAGAATAGAATCTCAATAAGACCTATTCTGGAAAAGACTCCATATGAATTGTGGAAGAACAGAAAGCCCAACATTTCGTATTTTCATCCATTTGGATGTACTTGCTATATGTTAAATACTAAGAATTATTTGAACAAGTTTGATTCTAAGGCACAGAAGTGTATTATGTTAGGATACTCTGAACGCTCAAGAGGGTACAGAGTATACAATACAGAAACACAGATTGTGGAAGAATCAATCAGTGTTCGTTTTGATGACAAGCTTGACTCTGAAAAGTCAAAGCAGAATGAAAATCTTGCAGGTATAGAAATTGAATTTGCAGGTTCTGAAGACAAGTCATCAGAAGCTCTCAACACAGACATTCCTTCAACGTCTGAAAGAAGCAATGCTAGAAATCCTACAACTGCTGCTGATCATCCTCAGAAGAGATTACCCAGAAGCAGTTTGGATCACCCAGAAGAATCTATTCTAGGAAGAAAGGAAGATCCAATCAGAACAAGAGCAAGCCTCAGAAACTCTGAAGAAACTCTGATGGGACTTGTGTCTCTGATTGAACCTTCTTCTATTGATGAAGCACTTCTGGACAATGACTGGATTCTGGCAATGCAAGAAGAGCTGAATCAATTCACCAGAAACGACGTATGGGATCTCGTTCCAAGACCAAAAGGATTCAACGTCATTGGAACAAGATGGGTGTTCAGAAACAAGCTTAATGAACAAGGTGAAGTCGTCAGAAACAAGGCACGACTGGTTGCACAAGGTTATAGTCAGCAAGAGGGGATAGACTATACAGAAACCTTTGCCCCAGTCGCCAGGTTAGAATCTATCAGACTTTTAATCTCATTTGCTGTTAATAGAGGCATCACTCTGTATCAGATGGATGTCAAAAGTGCATTCTTAAATGGTTATATAGAAGAAGAAGTGTATGTTCACCAACCCCCAGGTTTTGAAAATACAAAACATCCAGAACATGTTTTCAAACTAAAAAAGTCACTGTATGGTCTGAAACAAGCTCCCAGAGCTTGGTATGAAAGGCTAAGCAACTTTCTGCTTGAAAATGAGTTCACCAGAGGGAAAGTGGACACCACTCTATTCTGTAAAACAGTTAAGAGTGACATTTTAGTATGTCAAATTTATGTTGATGATATAATCTTTGGTTCTACTAATCCTTCTCTTGGAAGAAAATTTGCTAAGTGTATGCAGGCAGAATTTGAGATGAGCCTCATGGGGGAACTGAAGTTCTTTCTAGGAATTCAGATCAATCAAACTCCAGAGGGAACTTACATTCATCAGAGCAAATACATCAGAGATCTTCTGAAGAAATTTGACCTCTCAGAATGTAAGCCATCAAAGATTCCAATGCATCCCACGTGCATTCTGGAAAGAGAAGAGGTAAGCAAAAGCGTAGAACAGAAAGTCTACAGAGGTATGATTGGTTCTCTCCTTTATCTGACTGCTTCAAGACCTGATATTCTATTCAGCGTATGTATTTGTGCTAGATTCCAATCAGATCCTAGAGAATCTCACTTAACAGCTGTTAAGCGAATTTTCAAGTATCTGAAAGGTACTACTAATCTGGGTTTGTTTTATAGAAAATCTAGTGATTACAGTTTAGTAGGCTACTGCGACGCTGATTTTGCTGGAGACAGAGTGGAACGAAAAAGTACTTCTGGAAGCTGCCAGTTTCTGGGAGAAAATCTGATCTCGTGGTCCAGCAAAAGGCAATCAACTATTGCTCTGTCAACAGCAGAAGCTGAATACATAGCAGCAGCTGGATGTAGCACACAGATGCTCTGGATGAAAAGTCAGCTTGAAGACTTCCAGATTTTTGAGAGTAACATTCCTATTCTTTGTGATAATACTTCTGCTATTTGCTTAAGTAAGAATCCTATTTTACATTCTAGAGCTAAACATATAGAAATAAAACATCATTTCATTAGGGACTATATTCAGAAAGGAATTTTAAACTTGAAATTTATAGATACAGACCATCAATGGGCTGATATCTTTACTAAACCCCTTTCAGAAGATAGGTTTAATTTCATTCTGAAACATCTCAGCATGAAAGTATGCCCAGAATGAAAATGCTTTAATTCCATATTTTTATCTTTCAGAATGTAATTATATTACTGTGAACTTCTGATCAATCTTCTTTCAGAAAGTTAGAACATGCAGATTGTATCAGAGGCAAGTCTAAAGATCTGAGAGTCTAATCTCAAATACAGACGTGCTGATCACTACATCAAACAAGTGTCATCCAATCATCAGCAAATCCCTGAAGCAGAACGCGTGCACGTTTCTGAGAAAGGAAAGCGCTGATTGGGTGCATTGAGACAAATGTCTGGTAACCGTTTTTAAGTATCTTTCTCAAATCCCCCAAAATCAGCAAGCATTAAATGCAAAAGTAATCACGCTTGTTAATGGCAATCATTATTTTTTTTCTCTCTCTTAAAAACGTTTTATTTTTCAAAATAATTTTTGAAAATTCTATTTAAGCACATTACTCTTCATTCTTAATCTTTACGCTTTCTCATAATCTCTTAAGAATTTTTCTGCATATCTCCTTCAAAACCCTAGCTTTTCTCAAATCACTCTCAAGCTTTTTGTGTGAGAACAATGGCATCCTCCAGCATTTCTGCAGGAAATCAGAAGAAGGAAACCTCTGAGCAATATCAAGCGCCTACCAGAACTCTTCTCACACCGGTAAAGAATCTTGAGGTTCTCTCTGAATTAATCATCGATTTCGAAAGTTTGAAGGATAATGGATTTGACCTAACTGCTGAAGTCAAAGCTCAAAAGTGGGAGAGGTACTTTGATAGATTGGTTGGACCAACCTTCCCAGAGCTTGTCAAAGAATTTTGGATTCATGCCAAGATTGATAAGCATCTAGTCATCTCTTCTGTCATGGGAAAGAAGATAATAATTTCTGAAGACCTCATTGCTAGATTAATTGGTCAAAGTGGTGGTGGAGTCCATTGTGTGGACATGGCTGATAGATGCCCTGATATAGGTGTGGTAGCCAACTGTATTTTCACTCTTGGTTTTCCCAGCAGCAAAATCAAGGATCTGAAGGATCACTGCAGAGTGTGGGCCAAGATTGTTTTGGGCTGTTTCAATCACAGGAAGCCAACAAGCTCTCCTGACTATATAAACGTGGATCAGCAATTTCTGATCTACTTTATTAATCAGAGGGTGAAGATCAATTTGGCACACTTCCTGTTCAATCATCTGAAGACTAGTGTGAAAGAGACTAGAGAAGAAGAAAGGACGAAAAGAGACTGGATACCGTTTGGGAGGCTCATATCAGATATTCTGACAGAGAATAAGCTGATAGATTATCTGAGCGAAGCCAAAGTACTGGGCAATTTTGAACCAACTGTTGGAAAACCGCTGAATGCTAAGAACCTGAAAAAGATGAAGCTGATAGACAATATCAGGAAGGAACCCAGAGCTTCTTCAACTGCTGACATCTCCAGAAGAAGAGTGCCTCTGAGTGATTTCCCAAGATTTTCTGAAATGGAATCCCATCCTGATATGTTTGCCAAGTATCCAGATTCTCACAAGGAAGAAGTTGCAGGTTCAAAGCTGAAGATCAAAGATCTGAGTCAAGTTCAACCTGAAGTGATTCAGAAGAAGTCAAAGAAGAGGAAAGCAGAAGGATCATCTCACCAGACTCCAAAGAAACGAGGTAATTCATCTGCTGCTCCTATTTCAATTTCCTCTACTATTCCAACATCTGTTGCTCCTCCTCAAACCTCTCACAGAATATCCATTCCAATCCCCACTATTGATGAAACCATCCCAGAAGACCCTTCTGAGGCCTTACAACTCAGAAGAACCAGAATTAAAATTCCCATTAAAATTACCAAACAACAACCAATTGTTTCAACAACACCAGCACTTGATAGAGTGCTTGCTGACATTGAGCGTGAACATACTTCTGTTCAACCTCACTCTGAACCAGAAAATATTCCTCCTCCACAACCTGAACCAGAAATTCAACCACAACCAGAACCAGAACAATCTCAACAACCTATCACAGAAGAACCTCTGATCCCTGAGCAATCAGAGATTCCACCTCCTCAACCAGAAAATAATCCTCCCTCACCTCAAACAGAGTTTCATCGCTATGAAACCCCATCTCCTCATCATTCTGATCCCCACTCACCTCAACCCTCACCGCTGGCAATACAGTTGCCATGTGGAACCACCATTGTCAGACCCCAATTACCATCATCAGAGGAATCAACACCTCCAAAAACTCCAACCACTCCAATAGATATATCCTCTGACTCTGATAACCATCCTCCAAAACAAACAGCACCCCAGCACACCTCTGAAAACCAATCCTCTGAAAACCCCAGCAAAACATTCATTGACTTAACAAGTCTTGAACGTCTTGCTGATTTAAGACACAAATTGGCCATTCCCAAACCAAAGCAATTAGATGTTGGCTCTGGTATTTTGGACTTTGAAACAAGTATGCTGCAGTGGATTGCTTCTTTGAAGCAAGTCTGTCCCGGGATGATCGACCCAGCTGCTTCTGATCAGCTCTGGTCACAGTTCAGAGTATGGGTTCGTGCTGAAGCACTCAAGCTGCAGGACGTCAACTATGAGCAGGCTCAACAGAACTTTAGCAAGCTGCTGAAGGAAGTTGAGAGTCAGCTGCCTCAAGAAGTTGTGCTCCCTCTGGACTCTGAATCGTGGTCTGAGAAAGAACAAGCTGCACAGGTGCAACCTTCAGAAGAAGAAGACAAGACTCTTCAGGAAGAGAATCCAGCAGAAGATGTAGCTGAAAGTTCTGAGAAGCTTCCTCCTGCTGAAAGTTCTCAAGCTGCCTTGGACAGGCAGGCTCTGGAAGAATTAAGGCTGAATGACTTGCGTCTACAGCAGCGGATGGAAGAGAATGATCAGAAGATGGAAGCAAGAATGAATGTCCAGGACAGCAAGATTGATACTGTTGTCACCATGGTTCAGAAGCAGAATGCAACTTCTGAAAAGATTCAAGCAATGCTGGAAAGCCTGTTCTCACGCATGCCCCCACAACCTTGAAATTTTTTTCATGCATGACATTCTCTATATTTTCTTCATTTTCTGATGTACTTTTGACTATGTTTTGACTATGTTTGTGTAATGCTCTTGTGATCTGAACTATTTTTAATATAATTTGTTTTTCTGATCTAAATTGTTTTAGCACATCACTAACACTTTTTGATTGCTGACAAAAAGGGGGAGAACAAGAATGATATTTAAAATCAATAACGGCTAACTAGACAGAAACTCTCAAACATTCTAACTCTATTACTTGAAATGTTTTTCTGTTTTTGTTGTTAAGTCTACAGGCACAAGGAAGCTCCGAACTCTATGAAGACTAAGAACTAGAAGCTCTGATCAAAATGTAGAAGCTCATGTTGCTCTGATCAAATATGAAGTTCTGATATATGAAGCTCTGATCGACCTAACACTCTGATCCGAAGCAAAGCTCTGAAAGGAAAAGCTCTGAAGCTCTGCTCTCTGATAAGTCAAAGACTTATAATCTGATGCTCAAAGATAGAAAAGGATCTGACTCTGAAGAACACGCATATCAAAGGGAAGTAACAAACTCAGGGGGAGTATCTCTTAACTTTAACTTCTCCGTACTTCTTATTCTGATACATAGATCTGATAACTTTTCACGTTATTTTTCATTTAAAATATCTAGTTTTTGTCATCATCAAAAAGGGGGAGATTGTTAGAACAATGTTTGAATCTAGTACCCTATAATTAAGTTTTGATGATAACAAAGTGAAAAGATATAGTAGTTAAATATTTTATGATTGAATTATATGCTGCCTAAAATTACTATGCTCTGACTTGCAGATATGCTGATTAAAATAAGCAAGATCACGTTTTCAGCATCAGAATATGAGTTCATACACCAGCATCAGAAGTTGCTGAATCAGAACGTCAAGATCAGATGATCAACGCTTGCACATGCTGAAGCTTGATGAACAGAACTGCGCGTAAAACACTCTGATACAGAATCAAATTAGTTCATCAGCAGCGAAGCAGAATCAGAATGAGCCAAGCCAGAACGTGCATTGAAGAAGCAACGGTACTGTGCATTGAAAGCTAATCAATACCAACGGCATCATTCTAGACAAGATCTGCTCAAAAAGGAAAGCTTGTTAATAGCATTGAATCAAGAATATTTGCTTCAACGTTCATCTTCTCAAGTGCTATATAAACCAAGCTTTGAAGATTATCACGGCTAATGCTTCCAAACTCTCTACACGCACAAAGCTGAACAATAATCTTCACTCTACAAGTTTTGCTAAACCAACAAACTCTGATACCTTATTAGCGTTTAGCAATCTAGTATTCTAAGCTTCATTTGTGTAAACATCACAGTTGTGATATAGTTTTGTAGAAACATTCACACACATTTGCTTATACCTTTGTAAGAAAGTGTTGCCTTGACAAACCGGATTGTGGTTTGAATCAAGAAGGTTTTAGCAGTTGCTAAAGCAGATTTGTATTCAGTTGAATATAGTGAATTAAGACCTCGTTGGAGAGAGGCGAAATCACCTTGAACGGGTGGACTGGAGTAGTTTGAGATCAAACGAACCAGGATAAAAATACCTTGTCATTTGCTTTAAGATTTCAGTTTTACAATTCAACCCCCCCTTCTTGTGTTTTTCACCCCTTCAAGAATTTTATCATCCCCAAATCTTAACCTAACTTTTTATCAATATTCAGACCTTAAATTCTCACAGCATATGCAAAATAAATGAAAAGTAAAGGTATGTACAGTTTCAGGGGCATGAGTAGAACACTTCTTATTCACAAACTTAGAGCTAATGATGCCTACATTGAGAGATAGAAGTTCAAAAATATACCTGTTCAGTTGAAGTTGTATCTGATGATGGAGGTATTTTCAGAGCAAGGTGATGATTGGTACAACTTCCTTGATATCCAGGGATGCTATTCCAAGCTTTACTTTGTCTTGAAACCTTTTGAATCGAGCTATGGAACCTCAGCTGCCAAACAAGAAAATGAAAATGGTGAAGTAGCCTGGGAGTGTTACAGGTCGTGTTTGATGTTTGGATCAGCTTCAAGGGATGTTGTAGGATGTGTTTGATGTGGTTTTAGCAAGAATGCATGAAAGGGATGAGAGTTGGCACTCAAACTGCAGTAGGTGCTCTGTTTGGGCAGTTTGAGGGTGGTGCTGTGTTCTAGAGGGCAATGGAGGTGTTGGGGTTGTGTTCTAGTTCAGAATGGATGTCTTGAATGTGTACAAAGTATTTGCTTAAGCTCTTTTCTGCTGAGATGAAAGTTGTGTTGTGTTATGCTAGCTTTCTTCACACTTAAGCAAGCAAATGTCCACTTGAGTTTTAGACAGCTAGAGGCCCCCCTAATGTGCTGCTAACCTTCCCCTTGATCAGTTTTTTTTATTCATAAACTTGTGCCAAAGAGATTTGATCTGTACTTGCTGATTTGCAACTTTGACATAAAGTTTAACTTTTCAAAAATGGATATTATGCTTTATCTATTTGGGGATTAAACCAATATGCAATGCTTGAACACATAGAATATGGTCTTGGCACAAAGAGTTTGCATTAAATTATTGAGTGTAAATGGGATTAGAGGCCTGTAATGTAGCATAAACCAAGCTGACTTGAAAATGGCAATGTGTATGAACATGTCTTGGTCAAGAACAAAAGTGACTTTTGCCCAACTTGCCAAATTTGATTCTCCCTAACCATGAGGTTGTTTGATGAGTTCTTGGACATTTTGGAAAGCTTGGAATGTGTACTACAATCCATATTTGAATTGAAAATTGAAATTCCAAGTGGAATTATATGAAAAATGGTCTTGAAGTTAGGTAAAAACCTTGCCTAAAATAGGTCAAATTTTCTCTAAGTTAAGAATGGTTTGGTACCCTTGTTCCAAAAAATGTAACTTGAGCTACAAGCTTCTTTTGGGAAAACTTTGTGAATCAAAGTTGTAGATTATGCAATAGGCTACAACTTTCATGTTTTGACTTTTTCTTGAATCCAAATGAATCTTGGTGAGAAAGTGGGGCAAAGTTAGGAAAAAATTAGGGTTTTTCATAACTTAGAAAAATTCTAAGTTATGAAAAATTCTCATTTCAAACCCTAATTTGCAATTCTTGATTTCTTGATGAACAAGTTTCATGATTTGGCATGTTTTGATGAAAAATGAATCTTGACACTTGATTTTGACCAAAAAGTCAAAGTTTGACTTTTCAGTATACAGTCAAAATTGATCAATTGATTGGGAAATTCAACTGTCAATCTTGTGCATTTGGGGTCTTTTGAACTTGTTGAGCATGTCAAGACAATTCCATGGGGTCCTTGAGTCCATATGTGAGCTTGGTTTGCCATTGGCTAGGTCAAACAGTCAAAAGTTGCCCTTGTGCAGTCAAAACCCTAAAAATGACCATTTTGCCCTTTTGGTGATCTGATCAAATTTCTTGTGGAATTATGATCCAAACTTGATCAAATGGTCCATGTGAGTTCATAATGTTGATGTGGGTCAATTTTCATGAGATTTGACTGTCAATTGGCCATAGTTGACTTTTTCCCCAATACAGCTGATTTCTAGGTCAACTGTCCAATTGACTGGGCAAAACTTGGAATCAAGGCTTGAAACTTGATGTGGATAAACTTGGGAGTCCAATATGAAGCATGAAAGTCATCTTAGGCATTTTAGGTCAAAACATCTTTGTGCAAGCACAAACCCTAATTTGGGTCAACAGTGCAAGGAGAAGTCTTGAGCAGATGAAACCCTAACTGGATCTTGATCTCCAAGGGCTTTGTGATGAGAAATGTTGAGAAAATGGGAGGGCAAATTTTGGGGTACAACAAACATCATTTAGAATCTCAGGGGTTTGGATGAAGTAGCTGTTATTGATCGTTGCGGAGAATATCCTAATGTCCCATTGATAGGTACCCAGGGAGGAGTCTCTTATAATCCATGTTTAGCTCTCCGTCAGTTTGGAAGAGCCAGAAGAGCAGGGCCTCATGAGATGTTGGTACCTCACATCAGTTTTGAGTTTCAGGTAGATAGTGACGAGCTGCGCCGTAGATTCTTCAAGGCTTGGGACAGAATTCACAAAGCTGACCCACATGAGTTGGGACCAAAGACTTCTCTGCCCATGGAACCCTACTACAAATGGGTCCGCATCCGTGCTCAGAAGTTAGGTATGCCATACGAAGCGGTCATGCCTATCATTCTTGAATTTCCTGATAGAGACGGGGTTCCTCCAACTGTTATCCCTCCTCAGATACCCACTGATGTTGATACACTAAAGAGGTCTTGGGCGCAACTACAGGAAGAACAGGATTCTTATCGGGAAAGGTTCAACGAACAAGAACAGAAAATCCAGAAGCTGACTAAGCAGTTAGATAATGAGCGGGTCCTGAATGACTATATACGGACTGAGAAGAGAAGGCCATGGGAGCACTGATGAGCCTTGGATGTTTCTTTTACAAATTTCACTTCCTTTTATTTATGTAACGCCTAAGGGCAATTTCTTGAACAATTCAAAGTTAAATCTAATGAAGTGTGTTTCCTTTTTGTTTACAAAGTTGAATCCCGATTGTCTTTGAAAACATAAATCATACGCATTCCATGCATCATATGCATCACAGGTACCCTTTTTCTACAGGTTTCTTAATCTTCTTCGCTGTTTATTTCAGCAGTCATCATGAATCCTGAATCATCCAACGAACAACCTATCAAGGCCCTCCAGGCCCAGAACGCCCAGTTTCAAGAGCTGGTCATGAGCTTAGCCCAAGGTCAAGAGGACTGTGTTGTTTAACACTGGACGGAGGTTTTGTAATACACTGCAGAATGAGGCTGATCAAGCTACTTCCTCTGTAGGGAAAGGCATTCCCCAAGGGGGAAGGGTTCCTAGTCCTGTGGTCTCCGACAACGAGATGAATTTCAATGATGAACAGTACCCTCATGCTGAGGACAGGTACAAGCAACTAGAGGACCGTCTGAGTGCCATGGAGATTCAACAGGTGCCTGGGTTGGATTTTGGGGATCTAGGTTTATCTTCTGGGGTGGTGATCCCACACAAGTTCAAAGCACCTTCTTTTGCGAAGTATGACGGAGCTTCCTGCCCTAAGCTGCACCTCAGATCTTATGTAAGGAAGATCCAACCTTACACTGCAGACAAGAATCTATGGATCCATTTCTTCCAGGATAGCCTTTCAGGGGCTCATCTCGAGTGGTTCTATCAGCTGGATGGAGCCAGTATTCGAAACTGGAAGGATTTGGCTACTGCATTTTATAAGCAGTATCAGTATAATGTCGACCTTGCTCCTACACGTACCCAACTCCAGGGTATGTCTCTAGGATCGGGAGAAGGTTTTAAGGAGTACGCGCAAAAGTGGAGAGACCTGGCTGGCAGGGTGCAGCCACCGTTGACTGACCGTGAACTCGTGGACATGTTCTTGGGGACCCTGTCTGGTCCGTTCTTCAACCACCTGATTGGTAATTCTTCTGCAGGGTTTACAGACCTCATTCTGACTAGAGAAAGGATAGAAGCTGGTATTAAGTCGGGGAAGATACAGAAAGGTGCATCCTCGAGTACTGAAAAGAAGCCCTTCAAGAAGGAATCTAGTGCTGTTTATGGGTCGAGGAAACAGAATAAACCGGAACGCCGCCAAGCTGTCAACGCAGTGGTAATTTCTAAGCCTACTGCTGCTCCTCAGCAATACAACTAACCAAGGGGTGAGAGGCCCAAAAGGCAGTACACTCGGCTTAGTATGACCTTGTCTCAGATCTTGCTGCAACTGCTGTCAACCAATCTGGTAACTATCAAGGAAGCTCCGAAGGTAGTGAATACAACCTCTCCAAAGTATAACCCCAACACCCGCTGTGCTTATCACTCTGATAGCCCGGGGCATTCTACTGATGATTGTTGGGCTCTAAGGAATAAGGTTCAGGACCTTATCGATGCTAAAGAAATACAGTTCGAAGCGCCCGAAAGGCCCAATGTTGTGACCGCTCCCATGCCCCAGCATGGAGTGAATGCTGTGGAAGAAGACCTGTATGTGGCCTCCGTGGATGATATTGCGACTCCGTTGTTGACTGTCAAGAGGAATCTGTTCCTAGCCGATTTATTTCTGGGATGTAGTAAAGGTTGCCTTCTATGTTCTATTTCACCTGCTGGTTGTCCTTTACTGAAGTCAGGCGTCTAAAACCTGATGGATAGAAAAAAGATATTGTTCAAGAAGATTGTTGTTCCTGCTGTCCCTACTGAAGAAGTGTTTATTGTTACTATTTACTCTCCTAAGGATCCCTCAAAGAAGCCTGTCCAAATCATGTCTGCTCAGAAGTTTGCAAGTATCATCATTACTGTTCCAAGACCCCTCCCTTATACATCTGACAAAGCTGTCCCTTGGCACTATGGGGCAGATGTTTATGTGCTCGGAGTAAAACAAGAGTTTGATACCAGTACCGGCGTCAGCAACATCACCGGGCCTGCAAAATTCACTCGTAGTGGCAGGCTCTTCTCACCTGATATTGCGCCTCCAGCTATTCAAAGACCTCTTGTTATCACACCTGCCAGTGTGCCTGTTTCCCCTCCTGATCAAGTTTCTACCCCTACTGCCTAGTCGTCTGACGTTTGGGGCAAAGGGATTGCTACTGATGTGCCTGCCCGGACGGAGGCACCAAAGACCAATGTTGAAGCTTCCCAACAAGAGATGGAAGAGATTCTCAAGATCATTAATAAGAGTGATTTCAATGTAGTTGAGCAGCTGGGGCACACCCCCTCTAAGATTTCCATGCTATCATTGTTGTTGTGTTCAGAGGCCCACGCCAAGGCTCTGATCTCCTTCCTGAAGACGACCCATGTGCCACAAGAGACGTCTGCTGATCAGTTTACCGATTGTGTGGCTAACTTAACTGCTGATAATGGGTTGGGTTTCTCTGACGCCGATCTAACCGCCAAGGGAAAGAACCACAATGATGCCCTGCATGTCTCCATTGAATGCAGGGGCACTACTCTTGCCCATGTGTTGGTAGACACTGGTTCTTCATTAAATGTATTACCCAAGAAAGCTCTCGACAGGCTGGATTGTGAGGGTTTAGAGCTCAAGCCTAGTAACATTGTTGTTCGGGCCTTTGACGGATCGAAAAGGATGGTGCATGGTGAGGTTGACATTCCAATCAGGGTTGGTTCTCAAGTTTTTGATTCTACTTTCTATGTGATGGACATCCGACCATCCCACTCTTGTTTGCTGGGTTGTCCATGGATCCATAAGGCTGGAGCTGTGACCTCCACATTACATCAGAAGCTTAAGTACCCGGTCAGAGGGAAGATTGTTACAGTGCAGGGGGAGGGGGAATATATGGACAACCACCTCAACTCGTTCCGGTACATAGAGATGGATGGGGAGTTCATTGAGACCCCCTTTCAACATTTTGAAGAGGTGCCTCAGACATTGGCGTCAGCAGAAACTGTGACTGAAGATAATTCTCCTTTGAAGATGGCTTCCTTGAAGGATGCCCGGGCTGTGATTGAGAAGGGTGAGTGTGCAAACTGGGGCCGACTTCCTGATTTTACTCCGAAGACTGACAAGTTTGGGCTGGGTTTCACTGCAGAAGCTCAAAGGGCTGTTCGCAAAGCAAGGATTGGAAGACCTCATGTGTTCATCACCAACTCGGGAGTGAATGCTATTGAAGATGATGTGGAGGAATCCGAATTCGACAGCTGGATCTACCCAACGACCAATGGTGGACTGAACAACTGGACTGCCAAAGACTACATACCTATTACTTTTGTCACTCAGTAATGAACTCCTTTGTTTTAAATTTGTAACGAACAATAATTTGAAACTTTATGGCTCGGTGTCTTACCCGGGGCACCGCGGCTTCATTTGTGAGGGCTTATTATTTGTCATTTTCATATATCATGAATAAAAACATTGGACGTTTTTCGCATTTCAAATCTTGCGCTCCCTTTCTTTCTTTATATATTGCAAAACAGCTATATTTACACACACTCACCTATACAGGTTCCAATCCACTTTGGATCTCACTGGTAACGACTCTGCTACTGCCAGTTATGACTTCGAAAATCCGATCAACTTAGCCGAAGATGAAGGTGAAGATGATTGCGAAGTGTCGGATGAGCTTGCAAGACTGTTACTTCAGGAAGAGAGGGCCATTCAGCCACATGAAGAGCCAGTGGAAACAATGAATCTGGGTACAGAGACAGACAGAAAGGAAGTCAAGATTGGTGCCAATCTGGAGCTTAGTGTGAAATAGCGGTTGATTCAGATGTTGCGTGACTATGTGGAAATCTTTGCCTGGTCTTACGAAGACATGCCCGTGTTGGATACTGACATTGTGGTTCATCACCTGCCTACCAAGGAAGAATGCCCTCCGGTAAAATAGAAGGTCCGCCGTATGCGTCCAGAGATGTCCGAGAAAATCAAAGCCGAGGTTATGAAACAATTTGATGCCGGGTTTCTAGCAGTGACTTCTTACCCTCAGTGGGTTGCCAATGTGGTTCCAGTGCCGAAGAAGGATGGTAAGGTCCGAATGTGTGTTGATTACAGGGATTTTAACAGGGCCAACCCCAAGGATGATTTCCCTCTACCTCACATCGATGTTCTGGTGGACAACACTGCTCAGCATAAAGTATTCTCCTTCATGGACGGCTTCTCCGGTTATAATCAGATCAAGATGGCTCCTGAAGACATGGAGAAGACCACCTTTGTCACTCAGTGGGGCACCTTTTGCTACAAGGTCATGCCTTTTAGGTTGAAAAATGCTGGGGCAACCTACCAACGTGCCATGGTTGCCTTGTTTCATGACATGATCCATCATGAGATTGAAGTATATGTCGATGATATGATTGCAAGGTCCCAAACGGAGGAGGAACACCTTGACCATCTGCAGAAACTGTTTGACCGTCTGAAGTTGTACAAGCTGAGGTTGAACCCAAACAAGTGCACCTTCTGGGTGAGATCTGGAAAATTGCTAGGCTTCATCGTGAGTGACAAAGGTATCCAAGTGGACCCTGCCAAGGTGAAAGCCATACAAGAGATGCCAACCCCCAAGACAGAGAAAGAAGTCAGAGGTTTTCTAGGACGGTTGAACTATATTGCCCGATTCATCTCGCATCTAACTGCTACCTGTGAACCAATCTTCAAGCTACTGAAGAAAGATCAAGTAGTATGTTGGAACGATGAATGTTAGGCCGCTTTCGAAAGAATCAAAGAGTATCTCCAAGAACCACCCATTCTTATGCCACCGGTTGAAGGGAGACCTCTAATCTTATACTTGACAGTACTGGACAACTCAATGGGGTGTGTGCTGGGGCAACATGACGAGTCTGGCCGAAAAGAGCATGCTATTTATTACCTTAGCAAAAAGTTTACCGACTGTGAGACCCGATACTCACTGCTCGAGAAAACTTGCTGCACTTTGGTATGGGCTGCTCGCCGGCTGAGACAGTATATGTTGACTCACACTACTCTATTGATTTCAAAAATGGATCCGATCAAGTACATATTCGAAAAGCCCGCTCTGTCCGAAAGAATAGCAAGATGGAAAATGATCTTGACCGAATACGACATCCAGTACACGACTCAAAAAGCAATCAAGGGAAGTGTATTGGCTGACCATTTGGCACACCAGGCAGTGGATGACTACCAGTCCATGAACTTTGAATTTCCAGACGAGAATATCATGGTAGTGACTGATTGTGAAGTACCTGGACCGGATGAAGGACCTGAGGAAGGATCCCGATGGTCTATGCACTTTGACGGAGCCTCAAACGCCTTGGGTAACAGTATTGGCGCCGTGATCATATCCCCAAAAGGCACTCATACTCCACTTACCGCCCGGCTATGTTTCAACTGCACCAACAACATGGCGGAGTATGAGGCATGCATCATGGGTCTTCAAGCTGCAATTGACTTAAGGATCAAGTTTCTGAGTGTCTTCGGAGATTCCGCTCTCATGATCAATCAGATCAAAGGCGAGTGGGATACGAAACACCCAAATCTTATTCCTTACAAAGAGTGTGTGTTGACGTTGATTCCCCATTTCACGGAGATAACTTTTGAACACTTCCCAAGAGAGGAGAATCAGTTGGCGGACGCGCTGGCTACGATGTCTTCTATGTTCAAAGTCAAATGGGACAACGAGGCTCCTCAGATCATTATCTGGAAATTGGATGAACCGGCACATTGCTGTGATCTTGAGGTTGAAGAGGTAACTGAAAAACCTTGGTATCATGAAGTGAAGAGGTACTTGGAAGCTCAGGAATACCCCGAGGGTGCATCTGTTAATGACAAGAAGTTTCTGAGAAGGTTCGCGGCAAAGTTCTTCCTCAACAACGACATTCTATACAAGCGAAACCATGATTCAACTTTACTGCATTGTGTGGATAAGACGGAAGCAGAAAGGATCATGGAAGAGCTACATGAAGGTACCTTCGGAACGCATTCCAGTGGACATACCATGGCAAAGAAAATCCTTCGGGTAGGATATTTCTGGTCCACAATGGAAGCTGA
This sequence comes from Vicia faba, assembly GCA_948472305.1. Lineage (NCBI taxonomy): Eukaryota > Viridiplantae > Streptophyta > Magnoliopsida > Fabales > Fabaceae > Vicia > Vicia faba. The sequence goes on from OX451740.1 coordinate 253,270,285, forward strand.
CTGTTACCAACATTCTCGGACGTGTCACAAATGCCAGATCTATGCTGATAAGGTGCACGTTCCTCCAGTTCCTCTAAACGTCTTGACAGCACCTTGGCCTTTTGCAATGTGGGGCATTGATATGATCTGCGAGATCAGACCTACGGCATCCAACGGGCATCGCTTCATCCTGGTAGTGATTGATTACTTCACGAAGTGGGTTGAAGCAGCTTCCTATGCTACCGTAACCAAGAACGTCGTGGCACGGTTCATTCGGCATAACCTGATCTGTCGATACGGCGTCCTGGAAAGGATCATTATGGACAATGGTACCAATCTCAACAACAAGATGATCATTGAGCTCTGCGAGTAATTCAAGATACATCACCACAACTCTTCTCCCTACCGGCCGAAGATGAATGGGGCTGTCGAAGCAGCAAATAAGAATATTAAGAAGATTGTGCAGAAGATGACAGTGACCTACAAAGATTGGCACGAGATGTTACCGTTTTCTCTTCATGGATACCATACCTCAGCACGGACGTCAACAGGGGCAACACCCTTTTCATTGGTCTATTGCATGGAGGCAGTCTTGCCTATTAAAGTCCAGATGCCCTCTCTCCGGATAATGAAGGATGCAGGTTTGAGTGAAGATGACTGGATCCAGACTCGACTTGATCAATTAAATCTAATCGATGAAAAGAGACTCACTGCTATTTGTCATGGTCAAACGTACCAAAAACGGATGATCAGGGCATTTAACAAGAAAGTCAGACGACAAGAGTATCAAGTCAGAGACCTGGTAATCAAGCGCATCATTCTTCCTCAAAGTGATCCTAGGGGCAAATGGACCCCTACGTACGAAGGGCCATTTATGGTTAAACATATCTTCTCAGGAGGAGCTATGATTCTAACTACCATGGATGGTGACGACCTTCCTCACCCCGCCAATGCAGACATAGTAAAAAGATACTACGCATGAATTAAAGACCCACTAGGTTGACACACCTAGGAAAAAATAAGGGCTTCCCGGCGAACCAAAAGGGTTCGAGCAAAAATAAGGGATGAAATGAAAAAAATCTGTACACCCGGCAAGTCGAAAACCTGAAAAGGCGGCTTGGGAAAAATGGGTATCCCGGTGGACCGAAAACCCGAAAGGGCGGTCCAGGCAAAAGTTAGGGATTAAAGCGTAATACTATGTCTCATCCAATCATCTTGCATCCAGAATCCGGCATCAACTATCAGGTTCAGACGGCATCGATAAATCAACTTCATCTTCAACTGAGCAGCAAAGTGATGAGACGCTTGAAGACATAAAGGCGATAGCAGAGTTGGAACCCAGTGGGACTTTTCACGTAGCTGTTTTTGTTTTCCTTTCACACAAAATTGTATAAACTCTCTTGTTCGGCGGCGTTCTCTTACTAGGACGTCAGCCTCTTGTACATAAACGCCTATTTACAGGCAAATTTCAAAATCAATACAAAATCATCTTTCCTGACAAATTGCCAATTATTTTTCCTTTATCTGTTTTGTTTTGCAAAGAACGTCCAATGTTCATTTTTTATATATGCATTTGACACTAATTGCTAATCATAAATATTTGCATGCGAAACAAAGGACTAGTTACAGGTGACATCAGAAACAAGGGCAATAATGAGTTGTCTAAGCAATCTAGTTGCTCTGTCCACCAAGGTACCAAGGTAGGTTCGGCTGAAGAATATGACCAAGATATCTTCACTCCCTGCAGAGTAAGACAAGATTCAACAATGCTCTCTCCCAAGCAGAGTTGGTCTCCCATCAGCCCGAAAAGGCACAGTGTCCCTAGCAAGTCAACAACACTCTCCCCAAGCAGAGTTAGTCTACTGTCAGCCTTAAGGAAGTTGGGTATCCCCAGAAGATCTCAACATTCCCCAACGGAGTATACAGATGTTCCTAAGCAAGCATCCCCGGCAGTCTTAATATAAGATTGTTCCCCGGCGGAATCCAGACACCCCAGTGGAGCCATTTCCCCAGTACAGTTCAAAAGTCTCCCCAGGAGAGTAGAATCATCCTCCCCAGTAGATTCTGGAAGCTTATCCCCTGCAGAGTACCAACGTATCTCTCCCCGACTATGTTCAAAGGTTATTCCCCACCAGAGCTTATAACTGGGTTATCCTTAGCTAATTACCCCGGAAAGATCGTCCTCAACGAAGTTCTTCCTATCCCCAGCGGAGTTCATAAAATCCCTCAACAAGAGCTTATCAACGGAATCCCCAACGGAGTTATCATTAAATCCTCAGCGAAGTATCTCTTCCCACAGAGTAATTCCCTGCAGAGTAATCTCTTCACCAAGTTTATTCCCCAACGGAGTCATCTTCTCCTACCGGTTTATTCTTACAAGCATCATCCCCAGCGGAAACGAAGAACTCTATTCTTCAACATCAGCCCAGGATTCAACTTCCCGGCATCCGTCAAGGATTTATTTTCCGGGACGAAAATACTATTCATAAACATTTACATACATAACGCATGCATATACGCATCATAAACACACTATCTCATTGAGAACATCATGACATCATGCATTTCATACATCATGATATTGCATACAACTGACGTTTTGCCTTTTCAAGAAAAAGGTCAATACAAAGATGATTACTATCAACTGTCCCAATTCCAGATTCGATTCTTGTATCCAGCCAGGGCATATCTGTGAGTAACTGATTGTAGATTCGATTCCTGTATCTAGCCAGGGCATGTCTGCATGAAGAGTTTAGAGATTCAATTCCTGTATCCAGCCAGGGCATATTTGTAGACGACAAATTCCAGATTCGATTCCTGTATCTAGCCAGGGCATATCTGTGAGTAACTGATTGTAGATTCGATTCCTGTATCTAGCCAGGGCATGTCTGCATGAAGAGTTTAGAGATTCGATTCCTGTATCCAGCCAGGGCATATCTGTAGACGACAAATTCCAGATTCGATTCCTGTATCCAGCCAGGGCATATCTGTGAGTAACTGATTGTAGATTCGATTCCTGTATCCATCCAGGGCATGTCTGTATGAAGAGTTTAGAGATTCGATTCATGTATCCAGCCAGGGCATATCTGTAGACGACAAATTCCAGATTCGATTCCTGTATCCAGCCAGGGCATATCTGTGAGTAACAAATTCCAGATTCGATTCCTGTATCCAGCTAGGGCATGTCTGCATGAAGAGTTTAGAGATTCGATTCCTGTATCCAGCCAGGGCATATTTGTAGACGACAAATTCCAGATTCGATACCTGCATCTAGCCAGGGCATATTTGTGAGTAACTGATTGTAGATTCGATACTTGTATCTAGCCAGGGCATATCTGCATGAAGAGTTTAGAGATTCGATACCTGTATCCAGCCAGGGCATATCTGTAGACGACCAAGTTCCGGATTCGACTCTTGTATCTAGCCAGGGCACATCTGTGAGCGATTTGTTTGTAGATTTGACACCTGCATCCATCCAGGGCATGTCTGTAAGCAACCTTTTGAAGTTCCGGATTCGATTCCTGTATCTAGCCAGGGCACATCTGTGAGCGATTTGTTTGTAGATTCGATACCTGCATCCAGCCAGGGCATGTCTGTAAGCAACCTTTTGAAGTTTCGGATTCGATTCCTGTATCTAGCCAGGGCACATCTGTGAGCGATTTGTTTGTAGATTCGATACCTGTATCCAGCCAGGGCACATTTGTAAGCAATCTTTTGAAGTTCCGGATTCGATTCCTGTATCTAGCCAGGGCATATCTGTGAGCGATTGATTGTGGATTTGATACCTGTATCTAGCCAAGGCATATCTACACGAAGAGTTTTAAGATCAACCCCTGTAACAGGCCAGGTAATTATCTTTCTTTCTCAGGTACGCAAGTTCTCGCTAAGGAATCTCTTACGCGATCGACACTTCCAAATGGCATCTATAAGCCCATTCCCGACAAGGTTCTGTCACATCTCCATATGGCATATATAAGCCCATCCTCCTATCCATCATCTCTCCATATGGCATCTGTAAGCCCATTCCCGACATCATATTGCTGATACTACACCATGCGAGTGCAAATTTCTGGGCACTTTAGTGTTCAATCATCTTCCACCTTCGGATCACGAAAGGCACGCAAGCCAATCTACATCCTCAGGTTTAAGAAGATTGAACAGGGGCAACTGTTTTACCCCAAAATTTGCCCTCCCATATTCTTCAAAGTTTGTCAAGAATCACCTTCAAATGGTTCAAGACTACTCAAGGGATTGCACAGTCCAATTGCCTCCTAAGGCAGTCAAAATTAGGGTTTTGGTTCTTGCAAGGAATTTGAGGTTTTCAAAGGCTCAATCAAGTACCATAGGCCTATATACATTGTCAAGCATCTATATGCCAAGTTTCAAGGCTCACAGGGTCAAGTTGCACAGTCAAAAGCCCTATTTGGTTCACAATCAACTATAGGGGTAAAATGGTCATTTTACAGTCAAAAGTCAAATTTTTTGGTCAACATCTTATTTTGAAGCCACAATCATCATTTGATCAAGTCTTGATCATGATTCCACAAGAATGGCTCAGAAATCATCAAGGATGCAAAAGTTTCTATTTTTGGACAGCTGAAAAGTCAACTCTAACTTGACCAAGGCATAACTTTTTCATGGTTCATCATAAAATTCCCATCCAATGCTCATTTTGAAGGGGATGACATTTCCTACAACTCATATTCACATTCCAAGTCCAAGAAATGCTCTCACAAAAAGTTATCAATTTCTACATTATAGGTCAATTTCAAAAGTCAACAAAAAGGCACTTTAAGTCAAAGACCATAACTTGAGATTGGTAAATCAAAATGACATGGGACCAAAGGAATTGGTTATAGGACTTCAAGACCTTTCCAAAATGTCCAAGAACATGTTCATAGCTTCAAAATTGAGCAAGATATGCATTGGAGAAGTTGGGGAATGTTTGGGAATTTGCAAAAGGCAACTTTGCCTAAAACACATCATTTTTGCTAATGGGCCTTAAATTCTTTCTTGAAACATTGCCCAAGGCCTATGCACGACCCATTAAGCTTAAATTGATTTATTTTCTTATTTTTAATTAATTAATTGAATTTTTATTAATATTAATTCATTTAATTGATTTTAATTGTAGGAAAATTCAAAAGATATGGTTTTCAAATCTTTTTGTGATACAAATAAGGTCAACACATGCTGAAGATTTCATGTATCAATCAAGGAGACAAAATCATCCAATTTTAGCAAGGTTTCTCAATCAAAAGGATGCTAAAAGATTTGATTGAAAATCAATTATATACTGTTGTACCCCAAAATTTGCCCTCCCATATTCTTCAAGAAAATGCCAAGTCAAGCTTCAAAGTTCCCCAAGGGTTGCACAGTGCAAGAGCCTCCTAAGCAGTCAAAACTAGGGTTTTTGTTCTGATCAAGAAAATGAAGTTTCCAATGGTCCAATCAAGTCTCATATGCCTACAAATATGGTCAAGCATCCTCATATCAAGTTTCAAGACATTCAGCTCAAAATTGCACAGTCAAAACCCTAAATTGCACTACAGTCAACTGTAGGGGCAAAATGGTCATTTGGCAGTCAAAAGTTCAAATTTTTGGTCAACATATCATTTTGAAGCCACAAACATCATTTGATCAAATTCTTGATCATGATTCTCAAAGCTTGGCTCAAAAATCATCAAGATGCAAAAGTTTCCTTATTTGGACAGTTGAAAAAGTCAACTGTAAATTGACCAGGGCATAACTTTCACATGGATTATCAGAAAAATTCCATCCAAAGCTCATTTTGAAGAGAAAGACATTTCCTACAACTCATCTTCATACTTCAAGTCCAAGAAATGATCTCACAAAAAGTTATCAATTTCAACATTATAGGTCATTTTCAAAAGTTAACAAAAAGGGACTTTAAGTCAAAGGCCATAACTTGAGATTGGTAAATCAAAATGACATGGGACCAAAGGAATTGGTTAGAGGACTCAAAGACCTTTCCAAAATGTCCAAGAACATGAGAAAAGCTTAAAAATTGAGCAAGTTATGCCTTGTAGAAGTTGGGAAATTTTTGGATATTTTGAAAAGTCAACATTGATTAAAATGACCTAAAATTGCTAATGGGCCCATTTTTCTTCCATAATTCATCATCCATGGCATGTGCACGACCACTTGGCCCAAAGGGAAGTATTTCTTCATTTTTTATTTATTTATTTGAATTTTTATTTATAATAATTCATTTAAATCAAATTAAATACATGGAAATATTTAACCTAACTTTTTCAATCTTCTTTTGCATGAAATCTACTCAATAATTCGTGCATGGTTCAATATAGAAAGATTTGGATTGATTGGATCATGATTGGTACAAGATTGCATGGAATATATTTGAAAAAAGATCTTGAAAATCAAATTTCCAAAATCATGAATGCAAGAGATTTGGAGTGTTTTCTTTAACCTAATTCATTCAGTACATAAGCCTAAACGAAAACCTAATGCAAGGACCATTGAGCTGCGCTAGAAACTCCATTCATAAACTGAAAATTTTGTTAAAAAACTCAAGACTGAAAATCAGGTTTTAGGTTGATTCAAAGCATAAAACCAATTGCAAAAGCTTCCTCGTGGCCCCCTGAAGCTAACTGGATCACTTTCCAACCTTCATACGCCCGGAATTGGTACAATGGAGTAAAACTGTTTCAAATAAAATTCACAATCGTGCATCTTCATTCATGCGTTTTTTGCAAGTTTTAATATGTGATTTACATTCCTTATGCTATTCTGAAGCTAACCCATGTGTTTGATTGAATTTTTGCAAGCTATAGACGATTTCACCATTACCAAATTCTAGGGTTTTCAGAGTTGTGAATTGGGCGTTTTCAAATAGCGTAAAATTAGAGAACCATAGTGCCATGAACGTATTCAGCAAGCTTGGACGAAAAGTTTGAGACCCTCGCGCTCAATTTATGAGCGTCACAGGGCTAATCGATATTTTTTAAAAGCTGGCCTAAAAGAACACCATGAAAAACGTTGCCTAATGTTTTTGTATTTCAGGGATGAAGAAGAAGATGATATCGTGGCGTTAGATGATTGGCCAGTTTAAATTTCGCGCGGAAAACGAAACACTAACGCATATTTATTTTATTATATTTGTTTGTCATATTAATTACAGAAAGGCAAACTGGCACGGTTGGCAAGCATAAGGGTTGGTAAAGTACATGACCTGGGTTCGAGCCCCAGGTCTTCAGTATTCTCAATATTATTTTTCAATTGATCTTCACATGCAGGTTCCATATTGAGGCACACCCTACACCTCTATAATCAAGCCATCCACCTGTCCAAATTCACCAATCCAAAGGCCACGCTCTGAGGTACATGGTGAGCCCCAGTCAACGCGCCAGCACGTTGCCTGGAAAAGTCAAACGGACTATGCTAAATGGGCCAGATTTCTCAAGATTATACCTCCATATTGGGGACTACAACCCCCTAGGTTTGCCATAATATTTTTTTATTTTATTTTCTATTTGCTTTTAATTATTATTTGTTTAATTAATCTATTATTTTCACAAAATATAAAAAAACACCTAAAAATCAAAAAAATCAGGAAAAGAGAAAAAACAATAAATAATTTTTATTTTAGTATTTTCATAATTAAGTTTGCATGTAATTAAATTTAGTTTTAAATTAGGTTGTAATTTTAATCCTTTTAATAAAAATCTAAAAAACATAGAATTAGGGTTTAATTAATTTTTCATCCTTTTTGTTTTTCTTTCATGGTAATCAAATAATTAAATAATTAAATATTTTATTTATTTTTATAATTAAATTTGTATATAAAAATTAGGGTTAATTTAGGTTAAAATTCAATGTTTTCTTAATAAATTAAAAGCCATTAGAATTAGGGTTAGTATTTATTTTAATTAATTCCTTTTTCATATTAAATCCTAAAATACTAAAAAATACCAAAAAACAAGTTCTTTCTTTTTTTTAATTAGTTAACTCCATCATTAATTCAATTTTCGCAAAAGGGTCCAACGCCCTCGTTCTTAATTTCTTATTAATTCGCATATTTATTTTATTGCTTTGTAATATTTATGTATCTCTCCCAAGGCCATGTAACCTTTTAATTTTCTCACACTTTACTTTTCTTTACCTTCTTTATTTTTCTGTCAAATCGGGTTCGAGAAATTTTGGCGATGTGGACCCGCGCCTTTGTAATAGTTTAGAACTTTCAATTTCCGCATCTTTTTTAACTGTTAAATAAATGCATGCAAGAATGAATGACAAAAAAATAAAAACAAACGCATAGATCACCAATAACATGACAAGATAAATACAAATGAAAACGACACACAAATCACACACCACCCCTAGGGTACGCCTCACTGTTGCCTTGCCTCGAAAGGTGATCGTCGAGTAGAGGATGTCTTAGTAAGTCCTCATGATCCGGGAACCTGGCATGAGGGTAGCTTCTAAGGTATCTTCCTATTTCTCTGGTGATCACCATGTCCCAAACCTCGAATTGACCCGAACACCTCCAACGGTGGTGCTACCTACCTCTCAATGGTGGGATGGCACTACTTTAAAGGACATTTACACAGACGAATTCCTTAGGGTAGGTAGACGACTCTAGATACTTGCTCTAAATTTCAAAACAAAACAAAATACTTTTCACACCAACACATTTTCGAAAAGCTTTCGAAAGCAATTTTTCAAACACTCTTGAGGACCGATACAAGAGTCGAACTGGAATTTTCAAAGAAACTTTTTTAAAACCCACAGTTGAAAAGCAAACAAACCATTTTTGAAAACACAATGAGCAAGTATCTAAGAGCCCATGGATAACCATGGATAAAAAGGGTGCTAACACCTTCCCTTTCTATAATCTACCTCCCGAACCGAGAGCAATCTCTATAAGGAATTTTTCTATGCTTTTGTCCTTTCCATTTGGAGAAAATAAAAGACGGTGGCGACTCTTGCTTCCGCGACATTTCGCGAACCAGTGTTAAACAGTCAGTTCCAGATCCACCGATCACAGAACTGGCGACTCTGCTGGGGACCCTTTATAAAGTGAGGTGTACCTTAGGACTAAGATCACTGTGTTTTCAATTGCTTTCCTTGTGTGCTTTAAAATTGTGGGTTGCTTGGGAGTTCTATAGATCCTAACCCGGATCTGGGGGATACCTTCTTAGAAAGTAGCAACAAGGCTGTGAGGGAACTGTGCGGGGTATACCGACATGGTTGAAACAGTCTGCTACGTTGATGTGGCACTTTGGTGTGTACCGGTAACCCTTGAGTTCAGTCAAGGAGAGTACGGGGCCTCCGCGTGGTGTCGTGAAGCATCAACAGACCTTAGGAACCTTAATTGAACTATCTTGGCCTCTTTAGGGTAGTGAGATAACTGACTTTGGTGCAGTCCGAGGTTGGTTGATACTCGATACTACACTCAATTGAGGGTTGCTTTCCTGGAATATTTCGGTCGCCAGTTCAGTGGCTAAATCGAAACGATGAACAATGAAAGCAATCCCGTGATATTGGGACCCTTAGAACCCGGTTACTTCTAATAGGACAGGTTTTGAGCCCACCAACTTCAAGAGGGTAGTACCCCAGACCTCATGCTGGCCTTAAACTCTAAGGGCTTCTCTTGTGTGACTTGTGTGCCTTCGTACTTGACTATCTGCATGCTTGTTATCTGACACATGAATTTCTTGCAGGTTTTGTTTATAGTCCTTAATAGGGACTCATAACAGGGTATACTAAGTTTCTTACAGATTTTGGTTTGCAGTCCTTAATTAGGACTCATAACAGGGTTTACCGAGTTTCTTGCAGGTTTTGTTTTTTAGTCCTTAACTGGGACTCATGACAGGTTTTACTTGAGTTTCTTGCAGGTTTCTGTTTATAGTCCTTAATAAGGGCTCATAACAGGGTTTATTCATATTACCCCATGCATCATGACATCATACCATTGCATACATCCTAACCCATTTCAAGGATCTCAAGGGCTTGTGATGCAGGTCATGATAAATCAAACATCTAGCAAGGGGCAAAGAGGATTTATTTTCCTCTAGACAAAGTTGTCAGAGGCTATGACCCACTTGATATGGTGAGCTCTGACTCTTGAAGAAGGTTCCCTTAACCAAGGTTGTTTGGAAATCAAAACCAGACATGATGACTAAAGTCAGGGGCTATGACCCACTGGATATGGTGAGCCTTTGACCTTTGAAGAAGGACTCTCAATAATATGCAGTTCCTCCAATCAAGCTACCGGATCCAAATGCTAACAAATTTTCTTGTTTACCCCGCGAGATCCTTGAAAACATTGCATGCATACATACACATCATTGCATAACAGGTACCCTTCTGACAGGTCACTTACCATCTCTGCTGTTTATTTCAGCAAGGGCCTTCCAACCAGATAACCAAGACCTTCTCGCTCAAGAGACTCAGTTCAGGGAAATCCTCCTGAATCTGTCCAAGGGGCAGGAGGAGCTAAGGACACTTCTCATGGAGACTTTTGTCAGGAACAGTGCTGAGGATGAAAGGCTGAAATACCTACAAGCTGAGGTGGATGCATTGAGGGTCCAGATGCTGGGGCAGGTGACTGCCATTCAAGGGTTAGCTCAAAGACAAGATGAGCTCTGGTTTCTCGTCAACCAACTGCTTCAGAGTAACCAACTGGGGCAAAAGTCTAAGGGCAAAAAGCCAGTCATCGTTCAACCACCTTTGAGACAAGGAGGTAAGGGGAGAGTTCCTCAAATGGCTCCAGTGTCACAAATTCAACATCACAACCAACAAAAGAGTGAGAGAAGGCAGTTCACGCAGCTCATCATGACCTTATCTCAGATATTGCCACAGTTGCTGGAGACCAAGCTGGTAACTCTAAAAGAAGCTCCGAAGAGCCAAAATACAATGTCACCAAAGTATAACCCCAACGCCCGCTGCGCTTATCACTCTGACAGCCCGGGGCATACTACAGATGATTGTTGGAGCTTGAAAAATAAAATCCAAGACATGATCGACGCTGGAGAGATTCAGTTTAAAGTACCCAAGACTCCCCACGTGATCACTGTTCCCTTGCCAAAACATGGCTAGGATTGAGAAATTTTTGTTCATTCGAATGTTCAAGTTGCAACTCTCTTTTGTTCAAACATTTACTCATGTTAAACATTGTTATTTCATTAATGCATCGCATATGTCTGTTCTAAAACAATATATTCGTATTCACTAAATGCAAATTATTTTCATATTTTTTCTGATGATCAACTCTTAAATAATAATTCTAAGCCTCTTGAGGGAGGATGACGAAAACGATACCATAATCTACAGTATGCTTTTGAACAGACCCCGCTGATGAGGTACAGGCATTGTTTCAATCCCTAAACACTGGAGTTATAAGGATGATAATCCCTCGTCAACCCCTCTGAGCCAAAGAAGTAGGAGTTTTTCTTTTCGAAATTTAAAACCCTTAATCATAACCTGGGGCAGGGTAGTCTCTCAGTTGATCCAAGTGCATAACGAATGGCACCAAAGAGGTCCTTACAAAACAAAGAAAAACCGTGATGGTTCCGAATAATCAATAAAGAAAGGCAGTCATTATCTCAAAAAATAAAAAGCCCATTAAGTCAAAACCTATGAAGGAGACTTACGAAACTGGGGCATCCCGCTGACTGTAATCACAAAAGAAACAGTTCAGGCAAAAAATAGGGATCATAAAATCAAAAAGAAAGAGGTCATACAAACCCTCGACAAAAGGAAATGACTGCCTAATCAAAATAAACTGTCAGCATCTGAACCATCACTGGAATACCCAAGCAAAGACTCAAACAAGGTCTAACGCACGATTAGCTGAGTTTAGGTTTGAAGAACATCATGAAGAGCGGGTGGGTATAAATATAATTTGAGCCTTTATCCTTTGTTTCTTAAACCGTGAACCAGGCCATGTTATAACCCTTAAAAGTCCTAGCTGAAGCATGGGTTAGTTCGAAAGCATACTGTGCCGAAAGGTATCCTGACTCCTTAAGGCTTACTATAAAGAAGGAGTTGATATCACGTTTTACAAACATTCATTTGTTTTATGAAAAAAGAATGCATTTTCAAAATCTTCAAGACAGACATAGGCTTTGCATTTTTAACATAACTTTGTTTGCATATGACTTTTTGTTTGAACAGCATAGAAATTCGCACGATGAATACCTAGTGAACAGAAGTACCTCTAATCAAGGGGCAGACATGAGCATGGTCCATCATCTGGGGCAATCCAATCAAGATTCGGAGAATCTCTCAAAGGCCAAATAGCCTGGGGCAAATCTCCGCCTGAGTCACTTGGGGCATTTCAACAACGAATCTGGCCTGATCAAACACCTTCTGGTGGCATGATAAAACACTTCTAACGGGGGCAACTCCCTACATTCTGAGAACATGGACATAGTCGAAAAGATACTACGCATAATCAAAGACCCGCTAGGTTGACACACCTAGGCAAAAATAAGGGCTTCCCCGGCGAACCAAAAGGGTTCGGGCAAAATGAAGGGATGAAATGAAAAATCTGTACACCTGGCAAGTCGAAAACCTGAAAAGGCGGCTTGGGCAAAAATGGGTATCCCGGTGGACTGAAAACCCGAAAGGGCGGTCCATGCAAAAGTTAGGGATCAAAAGCGTACGACTATGTCCCGGCATCTTGTCACTGGCCTACCAGAAGAAGGTTTGTCCATCAACAACTATCAGCACCTCACAGGTCTTCCTCTCATACCTCAGAAACAGGGGCAATAAAGAGTTGTCCAAGCGATCTAATTGTTCTGTCCTCCAAGGTATCAAGGTAGGATCAGCTGAAGAATACAACCAAATATCTTAATTCCCCAGAGAGTACGTCAGCAAGTCAGTGCACTCTCCCCGAGCAAAGTTACAATCAAATTTAAGGAAGTTGAGTATCCTCCAGCAGATCTCAATATTCCCCAGCAGCAATATACACATTCTTAACAAGCATCCCCGACCATCTTGGTCTAAAGATTGTTCCCCGGCGGCGTACCAACAGTCAAAGGAATCACTTCCCCCGCAGATCAAAACTCCCCCAGAGAGTCCAATCTAGTTCCCCAAGAAAGTTGGAATCCATCTCTCCAAGCAGTAAGCTTATCCCCAGTAGATTCTGGAAGCTTATCCTCGCAGAGCACGAACGCGTCTCCCGGCTTTATTTAAAGAGTTATTTCCTTAACAGGATATAACTGGGTTATCCTCAGCCAAAAGCCACGGAAAGATCGCCGTCGACGAAGTCTCTTTATCCCCAGCGAAGTCTATTAACACTTCCGATACAACAAAGATATCCTCAGCAAGTTATTATCAACAACTCAACAAAGCATCCCTCTCCCACAGAGTATCACTCCCCAGCATGGTCGATAGAGTATTTTTCTCCCTGCAGAATCTTCCATTTGCCAAATTTATTCCTCAACGGAGTCATCTTCTCCTACCGGTATTCTTGCAGTTATCATCCCCAGCGGAAGCGAAAGCTTATTCTTCAATATCAGCCCAGGAGTGACTTCCCGGCACCCGTCAAGGATTTACTTTCCTAGACGAAAACATACATTCCTAAACATCACATACATCATTATAGCATGCTATAGCATGCATGTACGCATCATATCATACAAATCTCATTTATGTTGAGAACATCATTGCCTGATCCATATCATGCATTGCATATGACTGACCTCTACCTTTCAGGGAAGATGCAGTTAAATTCTCAATCATATTTCAAGACTTAGACCGGTTCAGTTAATCGACTCCAAAGATTTCTTATCCAGTCCAAGGCCTTCTCTAGTCCAGCTAAATCGACCCCAAACAGATTTTTCTGATGAAGACTCAGTAGAAGTTATCAGGTCATAATTTCCTATTGGTTCCCTCCCCGACGGTGCGTGAGGTGATAATTCCTTTTGAGATTATAATTTTCTATGGTTCCCTCCCCGACGGTGCGTGAGGTGATAATTCCTTTTGAGATTATAATTTTCTATGGTTCCCTCCCCGACGGTGCGTGAGGTGATAATTCCTTTTGATATTATAATTTTCTATGGTTCCCTCCCCGACGGTGCGTGAGGTGATAATTCCTTGTGAGATTATAATTTTCTATGGTTCCTTCCCCGACAGTGTGTGAGGTGATAAATCCTTTTGAGATTATAAATTCCTATGGTTCTCTCCCCGACGGTGCGTGAGATGTAATTCCCTTTCAGGTTATAATTTCCTATGGTCCTCTCCCCGACGGTGCGTGAGATGTAATTCCCTTTTAGGTTATAATTTCCTATGGTCCTCTCCCCGATGGTGCGTGAGATGTAATTCCCTTTTAGGTTATAATTTCCTATGGTCCTCTCCCCGACGGTGCGTGAGATGTAATTCCCTTTTAGGTTATAATTTCCTATGGTCCTCTCCCCGACGGTGCGTGAGATGTAATTCCCTTTTAGGCTATAATTTCCTATGGTCCTCTCCCCGACGGTGCGTGAGATGTAATTCCCTTTTAGGTTATAATTTCCTATGGTCCTCTCCCCGACGGTGCGTGAGATGTAATTCCCTTTCAGGTTATGATTTCCTATGGTCCTCTCCCCGACGGTGCGTGAGATGTAATTCCCTTTCAGGTTATGATTTCCTATGGTCCTCTCCCCGACGGTGCGTGAGATGTAATTCCCTTTCAGGTTATGATTTCCTATGGTCCTCTCCCCGACGGTGCGTGAGATGTAATTCCATTTCAGGTTATAATTTCCTTTGGTCCTCTCCCCGACGGTGCGTGAGATGTAATTCCCTTTCAGGTTATGATTTCCTATAGTCCTCTCCCCGACGGTGCGTGAGATGTAATTCCCTTTCAGGTTATAATTTCCTTTGGTCCTCTCCCCGACGGTGCGTGAGATGTAATTCCCTTTCAGGTTATAATTTCCTTTGGTCCTCTCCCCGACGGTGCGTGAGATGTAATTCCCTTTCAGGTTATAATTTCCTTTGGTCCTCTCCCCGACGGTGCGTGAGATGTAATTCCCTTTCAGATTATAATTTCCTTTGGTTCTCTTCCCGATACTGCGAAGATGGTAATTCCCACCAAGATTTTCTCAACGAGCATTGTTGAGGTTAAAGTCACCCAAGGTTCTCTTACCGTTCATGCTAAGGTAGTAACCATCCCTGGTTCATTCATCATCTTGTGAAGCTCCAGACTCAGCTCCTGTAACCATCCAGGACATATCTATACCAAGCATCTGAAAACCAGCTCCTGCAACATGTCAGGTACTCGTTTTTTCTTTTGCAGGTATGCAGGTTCTCGCTAAGGAATCTCTTACGCGATCAACATCCAGATGGCATCTATAAGCCCATCATCCTATCCAGCAATCTCTAAATGGCACCTATAAGCCCATTCCACCATCACACTCCCACTATGTGAGCGCAAATTTCTGGGCACTCTAGTGTTCAATCATCTTCTACCCTCAGATTACGAAAGGCACGTCAGCCAATCTGCATCCTCAGGTCTAAGAAGATTGAACAGGGGCAACTGTTGTACCCCAAAATTTGCCCTCCCATATTCTTCAAGAAAATGCCAAGTCAAGCTTCAAAGTTCCCCAAGGGTTGCACAGTGCAAGAGCCTCCTAAGCAGTCAAAACTAGGGTTTTTGTTCTGATCAAGAAAATGAAGTTTCCAAAGGTCCAATCAAGTCTCATATGCCTACAAATATGGTCAAGAATCCTCATATCAAGTTTCAAGACATTCAGCTCAAAATTGCACAGTCAAAACCCTAAATTGCACTACAGTCAACTGCAGAGGCAAAATGGTCATTTGGCAGTCAAAAGTTCAAATTTTTGGTCAACATATCATTTTGAAGCCACAAACATCATTTGATCAAATGCTTGATCATGATTCTCAAAGCTTGGCTCAAAAATCATCAAGATGCAAAAGTTTCCTTATTTGGACAGCTGAAAAAGTCAACTGTAAATTGACCAGGGCATAACTTTCACATGGATTATCAGAAAAATTCCATCCAAAGCTCATTTTGAAGAGAATGACATTTCCTACAACTCATCTTCATACTTCAAGTCCAATAAATGCTCTCACAAAAAGTTATCAATTTCAACATTATAGGTCATTTTCAAAAGTCAACAAAAAGGGACTTTAAGTCAAAGGCCATAACTTGAGATTGGTAAATCAAAATGACATGGGACCAAAGGCATTGGTTAGTGGACTCAAAGACCTTTCCAAAATGTCCAAGAACATGAGAAAATCTTAAAAATTGAGCAAGTTATGCCTTGTAGAAGTTGGGAAATTTTTGGATATTTTGAAAAGTCAACATTGATTCTAATGACCTAAAATTGCTAATGGGCCCATTTTTCTTCCATAATTCATCATCCATGGCATGTGCACGACCACTTGGCCCAAAGGGAAGTATTTCTTCATTTTTTATTTATTTATTTGAATTTTTATTTATAATAATTCATTTAAATCAAATTAAATACATGGAAAATATTTAACCTAACTTTTTCAATCTTCTTTTGCATGAAATCTACTCAATAATTCGTGCATGGTTCAATATAGAAAGATTTGGATTGATTGGATCATGATTGGTACAAAATTTCATGGAAAATATTTGAAAAAAGATCTTGAAAATCAAATTTCCAAAATCATGAATGCAAGAGATTTGGAGTGTTTTCTTTAACCTAATTCATTCAGTACATAAGCCTAAACGAAAACCTAATGCAAGGACCATTGAGCTGCGCTAGAAACTCCATTCATAAACTGAAAATTTTGTTAAAAAACTCAAGACTGAAAATCAGGTTTTAGGTTGATTCAAAGCATAAAACCAATTGCAAAATCTTCCTCGTGCCCCCCTGAAGCTAACTGGATCACTTTCCAACCTTCATACGCTCGGAATTGGTACAATGGAGTAAAACTGTTTCAAATAAAATTCACAATCGTGCATCTTCATTCATGCGTTTTTTGCAAGTTTTAATATGTGATTTACATTCCTTATGCTATTCTGAAGCTAACCCATGTGTTTGATTGAATTTTTGCAAGCTATAGACGATTTCACCATTACCAAATTCTAGGGTTTTCAGAGTTGTGAATTGGGCGTTTTCAAATAGCGTAAAATTAGAGAACCATAGTGCCATGAACGTATTCAGCAAGCTTGGACGAAAAGTTTGAGACCCTCGCGCTCAATTTATGAGCGTCACAGGGCTAATCGCTATTTTTTAATAGCTGGCCTAAAAGAACACCATGAAAAACGTTGCCAAATGTTTTTGTATTTCAGGGATGAAGAAGAAGATGATATCGTGGCGTTAGATGATTGGCCAGTTTAAATTTCGCGCGGAAAACGAAACACTAACGCATATTTATTTTATTATATTTGTTTGTCATATTAATTACAGAAAGGCAAACTGGCACGGTTGGCAAGCATAAGGGTTGGTAAAGTACATGACCTGGGTTCGAGCCCCAGGTCTTCAGTATTCTCAATATTATTTTTCAATTGATCTTCACATGCAGGTTCCATATTGAGGCACACCCTACACCTCTATAATCAAGCCATCCACCTGTCCAAATTCACCAATCCAAAGGCCACGCTCTGAGGTACATGGTGAGCCTCAGTCAACGCGCCAGCACGTTGCCTGGAAAAGTCAAACGGACTATGCTAAATGGGCCAGATTTCTCAAGATTATACCTCCATATTGGGGACTACAACCCCCTAGGTTTGCCATAATATTTTTTTATTTTATTTTCTATTTGCTTTTAATTATTATTTGTTTAATTAATCTATTATTTTCACAAAATATAAAAAAACACCTAAAAATCAAAAAAATCAGGAAAAGAGAAAAAACAATAAATAATTTTTATTTTAGTATTTTCATAATTAAATTTGCATGTAATTAAATTTAGTTTTAAATTAGGTTGTAATTTTAATCCTTTTAATAAAAATCTAAAAAACATAGAATTAGGGTTTAATTAATTTTTCATCCTTTTTATTTTTCTTTCATGGTAATCAAATAATTAAATAATTAAATATTTTATTTATTTTTATAATTAAATTTGTATATAAAAATTAGGGTTAATTTAGGTTAAAATTCAATGTTTTCTTAATAAATTAAAAGCCATTAGAATTAGGGTTAGTATTTATTTTAATTAATTCATTTTTCATATTAAATCCTAAAATACTAAAAAATACCAAAAAACAAGTTCTTTCTTTTTTTTAATTAGTTAACTCCATCATTAATTCAATTTTCGCAAAAGGGTCCAACGCCCTCGTTCTTAATTTCTTATTAATTCGCATATTTATTTTATTGCTTTGTAATATTTATGTATCTCTCCCAAGGCCATGTAACCTTTTAATTTTCTCGCACTTTACTTTTCTTTACCTTCTTTATTTTTCTGTCAAATCGGGTTCGAGAAATTTTGGCGATGTGGACCCGCGCCTTTGTAATAGTTTAGAACTTTCAATTTCCGCATCTTTTTTAACTGTTAAATAAATGCATGCAAGAATGAATGACAAAAAAATAAAAACAAACGCATAGATCACCAATAACATGACAAGATAAATACAAATGAAAACGACACACAAATCACACACCACCCCTAGGGTACGCCTCACTGTTGCCTTGCCTCGAAAGGTGATCGTCGAGTAGAGGATGTCTTAGTAAGTCCTCATGATCCGGGAACCTGGCATGAGGGTAGATTCTAAGGTATCTTCCTATTGCTCTGGTGATCACCATGTCCCAAACCTCGAATTGACCCGAACACCTCCAACGGTGGTGCTACCTACCTCTCAATGGTGGGATGGCACTACTTTAAAGGACATTTACACAGACGAATTCCTTAGGGTAGGTAGACGACTCTAGATACTTGCTCTAAATTTCAAAACAAAACAAAATACTTTTCACACCAACACATTTTCGAAAAGCTTTCGAAAGCAATTTTTCAAACACTCTTGAGGACCGATACAAGAGTCGAACTGGAATTTTCAAAGAAACTTTTTTAAAACCCACAGTTGAAAAGCAAACAAACCATTTTTGAAAACACAATGAGCAAGTATCTAAGAGCCCATGGATAACCATGGATAGAAAGGGTGCTAACACCTTCCCTTTCTATAATCTACCTCCCGAACCGAGAGCAATCTCTATAAGGAATTTTTCTGTGCTTTTGTCCTTTCCATTTGGAGAAAATAAAAGACGGTGGCGACTCTTGCTTCCGCGACATTTCGCGAACCAGCGTTAAACAGTCAGTTCCAGATCCACCGATCACATATACAATCTTCAATACAATGGATTTCATGTGCAAGATTTACCATAATTCCATTATACTATATATGCTGAAGCTAAACCTAAAGCCTTGGACGTGCAAGCTGCTGTAAAACACCATAAGCAAATTCCAAAAACTCAAGGAAAATTTGAAAACTGAATTCCATCTCCCAGCACGGTTCAAAACCTTTTTTTGATTCAAACCTATTGCAGGGATTCCCAGAAACCTTTTGCAATCAAAATCACACGCTAACACTCAAGGAATCCTGAGATAACAGTTTCACGATTCGATTTTTTTTCCATAAACGCATCCTTTTATTCATGCATCATTAACGTACTTTGTTGTTTGTTTTGTATTCATAGGGATTGGACGAAGCTTTTGGTACACAATAATTGCATTATAATGCCCAGAATTGCAAAACACCATTAATGAAATCTAGGGTTTCAGAGCTCTCAGATTAGGGCTTTCCACATACAGCAAAATTGGACCTCATAACACATATGGTCGAATTCGTCAAGGCCAGACGAACTCAACCCAACCATCGCGCCCTTTTTATATGTACTGTACGCCTAATCGCTATTTTTCTGTGGTTGCATTTTGTGGGGGTTAAAAACCCCCGCTATTTGTTTGTTTTTCTTACAGGCCAACGAAGAAGATGACGTGCTGGCAATATGTGGTTGGTCTATTCAAATATAACACGTGCGTTTTGGTTAATTTCTAGCATGTGTTGTTATTTTATATAATATATTCATTGCATATTGTTATAACAAAAACATGCAGTTGGCTCAGTGGAAAGGGACGTGTCTGGAAATCGTTGGGACCTGGGTTCGATTCCCAGGTCCACTCAATAATTGTTTCATATTTTTCCTAACGTGCTCCTGTGCAGGATTCTCAAAATATTCCATCATGTGACCTCACCAATCAGTGTGCCATGTGTCCTTGTGCCTCCATCCAATGATCAAAAGGTGGATGACCACCATGTTCCAGTCAATGAGCACACACCTGATTACCAAAGTCAACAAAGGCTTAGGCTTATTGGGCCTAAAATCTGCAACAACACCTCCATTGGGTCCAACACCCCCCCTGGTTCTTTCAATTTTTCTTTTATTTTCTTTTTACTAATTTTCATTAATCATTATTAATTATTATTATTAATTCATAAATTAATTGTTTTTCATAATAAATTCAGAGATCAAAAATTATAAATATTTTTATTATTTATTATTTTTACTATTAACTATTACTTTTGTAAATAAATTCTAATTAATCAACTTAGTTTAATTTAGGTTTAATTTTAACCTTTTTCTCAATAAATAAAAATTATGTAGAATTAGGGTTTGACAATTTTCAATCATATTTTCTTCTTATTATTATTTATTAATTATTATTATTTTTGTAAATAAAATGTAAATTAATAAAATTAGTTAAATTAGGTTAACTTTAACTTTTTTTACAATAAATAAAAATAGTTTAGAATTAGGGTTTTGTTTACTAACTTTTTAATTCCTTTTATTTTATTTTTTATTAAAAAACATAAAACACAAAAAAACATTTTTTTTCTTTTTTAATTAAATAATTAATTAGTACTAGGTTTAATGTTTAATTAAATTGCAAAAAAGGGACAAGTTACTATTTATTTCTCAAAAGGGTCAAAACCCTAAAGACGTCCCGATTTAATTTTCTTCCGCATTTTAATTCTTATTTTTGATTATTATGTATCTGCTCAAAGGATATAATAGTAATTAGGATTTACCGCTTTCCTTTACTTTCTGCATTTATTTTCCAAAACGGGTTATGTTTTTGGCGATGTATAGACCCGCGCCTTGTAATAACGTAGATTCATATTTCCGTACTTTATTTTCCGCACTCTTAACTGTTAAAAAATGCATGAAAGACTTGTATGAATAATAAAACCAATCCGTAGCTCACAAATGCATGTTCAAAGATAAACATTAACTGAAACAACACACATGCACATGCCACCCCTAGGGTACGCCTCACTGGTTGCCTCGAACGTGGTCGTCAAGTATAAGGTGTTTTAGAGGTCGCCCTCCTGTCTAAAGATCCAGTCGCCTCGAAACGGTTGCCTCGGATAAAAAGGATCTAGGACATTAGGGTTACTTCTAAGGTGTCCTACTATTGCTTTGGTGACCATACTGTCCCTATAATCGAATTGACCCGAACACCTCCAATGATGGTGCTACCTACCTCTCAATGGTGGGATAGCACTATCTTAAGGACTCTTACACAGCCTAATTCCTTAGAGTAGGTAGATTCTCATGGGTACTTGCTCTCTCAAAACAAATAAAACATCTTTTCGCACCTACACTTTCTAAAAGTTTTCAAACAAATTTTTCATACACTCTTGAGGACAAATACAAAAGTTACTTAGAAATTTTTCAAACGAAACTTTTTCAAAACCCACACAAATTTGAAAAGCAAACATTTTTTAAAACATAAGAGCAAGTACCTAAGAGCTCGTGGATAACCACAGATAGAAAGGGTGCTAACACCTTCCCTTTCTATAAATCTACCTCCCGAACCGAGAGACATTTTAATAAGGAATTTTGCTGTGCTTTTGTCCTTTCCATGTTGGAGAACATAAAAGACGGTGGCGACTCTTGCTTACCGTGACATTTCACGAACCAGCTTAAAACAGTCAGTTCTATTTCCATCGATCACACAATCGTTTTAGATCCAAAATCTGTATTAAAAATTAACATCAATCTTGCCGATTAAATTCAAGATCTAAATTAATTAATTTATCAATCAACCAATTCCATATCTCAACATCATTAACAACAATAATTCAAGATTCAAAATCAAATCAAGAAATCAATTCATGATTATATCAACAATCACTTATCCCAAGAATTCAAACATTAATTTAAGAATTAAACTCAAGCAAAATTAAGAAGTCAATTACCGAATTGAAGTGAAGAGTAGAAGATGATAATCGAAGAAGAATATGATCGGAGGAGATGGAGTATGTTTTCACGACCAAGGAGACGAAGGGAGTACCGATCACGAGATCGGTTGAAATCGTAGGGAGATTTCACGCGGAGGTGTATGGAGGCCGGAGGGTGTTCCACGGTAAAGGGAGCTTTCCAGAGGCGGAGGTGCGGTTTCTAGAGGTAGTGGTGTGCGATGGTTGATTATAGCGAAGAGAGATGAAGTTGTTTAAATTTATCTTGAGCTTTTTCTTAAGAAGTTTGAGAGAAATTATAGAGAATAGAGTTTGATATTAGAGTGAGTTGAGAGAAAATTGGGAGAAGTTTGTGATAATGAGTGTAATTGTGTTTGAAATTTTAATTTCAAAAATATATAGTGTTGGCTCCAAACTTGAATTTTTGGTTTATTTCATGCACATTGCAAGACCGAACCCCAAGCTCATCATAATCGACGTGAAATTAGGACGTGCGACTTGAAATAAAGATGTCAATGACAAAATTTGTGACGCTTGCCGAAAGAATTATTCTGTTACGATAAAAATCAAGAAAGTTATGTTACTCTGAACGACGAGAAAATCAGTGTAAAAATTCATTGTGCATAATTTTACATCTTATTTTGTGTATGACGCGCGAACAAACCACAAGCTCATGACTTTCAGTGTAGAATTCTGACACGCAACCTGAAACAAAATCGTCGGCGACGAAATGTGTGATGTCGTGCCGAAATAATCACCCTAATACAATAAAAATCGAGCGAGTTATGATTTTTAGAATGGCGAGAAACAATGGATTTATTTTACCGCATTGAAAATTTTAGCTTATTTTCATGCGCACTTTAGGAAGTAAGCCATAAA
The DNA here is from genome assembly GCA_948472305.1 of Vicia faba. NCBI lineage: Eukaryota > Viridiplantae > Streptophyta > Magnoliopsida > Fabales > Fabaceae > Vicia > Vicia faba. The sequence goes on from OX451740.1 coordinate 253,293,299, forward strand.
CGAAGCCTTTGAAGCACAATCCAAACTCGGTACCTAAAGCAAAGTTGTAGATGATATAATTTGTGATCTCATGCTTCAAGAATTGTCCCGATACGATATAAATCAAGAGATTTACAATTTTTACAATATCGAGAAATAGTCCAGTAGAAAACTAATTTGGAGTGCAATTTTCTCTAGTAGTTCGCACTTTCGGAGATCTTCTGCAAAGAATTAACTTCTGACCCGAACACACTAATAGAAGATAAAATTAAAATGGATTTTCCCCCCAAAGAACCATACAAAAACATCGAATGGGTGAAAGTTATGAATTTTTGAACATCTGAAAAACAACGGTTCAACACACTATTTCACAGTATTCTTCACTGTATATCTTCAAAGTATTCGCACATTCATAGATTTTCCTCAATGAAATGGCTTTGGAGCCGAACATAAAAGTTGAAGGAAATAACAAGATGATTTAAATTCTCCAAGAACCAATCAAAAATGATTTTCCAAATAGAAGTTATGAATTTTTAAGCATAATAAAACCAACGAACTAGCAAATCCACTGTATAACATATTTCAGGTATTTTGCACTTTAGAAAATCTTCCTCACAAAATTAGCCTTCGACCTGAACAGATGAATTAAAGAAGACCTCGAGACGGTTATAATGACTGAAGAATCATTCCCAAACCATTTTCTGATCTGAAGTTATGAATTTCTAAGATTGAAGCACGTAATATTGAATTGCTGTCTACACCGTCTCAAATCAATTGAAATGCTTGACTTTCTACACAATTCAAAGCTTGTTGGAACATATAAGAGCATGATATGATGATGACTTGATTAATTATTGATTGGATAACTTGGAATGTATGTGGTGTGCATTCAAAATCCGAAAACCCCGAGTCTTACTTCACAATGCCGCTTAATGCAACAGTTAATTTTCATAATTCTTTCTTGCAGAGAAGTGCCTTGATTCCATGAGCATGGACCCTATGACACATATTTATGCATATGATGATAAAGTATAAGCAAATTAGGGTTAAAATGAAGAGGGAAATTTTTGGGGTACAACAGCTGCCCCTCTTCAATCTTCTTTAACCTTAGGGTGAGATTGGCGGTAGCCTTTCGAACAATCAAGGTAAAAGAGGATTGAATACTCAATAGAACCGTAAAATTTGCATTCTGAAAAAATCAGATATTATTATATTTGGGTTTCTTTATTTTCTATTTTTTATTTGTCTTTTTGTGAATAGATAGTTATCAGGAAGTGTATGTCGGGTCAGGATTAGACACACAAAGGAGAGATTAGACATACATGTTCGGTAAGGATATTGGACACATACAAGAAATTAGATACCAAGAAATATATGTTTGGAGTTAGTAGCGAACACATACGAAGAAAGAGATCGGAAGAGGAATCTAATAAAAAAACAAAGATATATGTCTGGAGTCGATAGCAGACACATACGAGAAAGAGACTGATCGAAGAAAGATCTATCAAAGATATCAAAGATATATGTCTAGAGTTGGTAGCAAACATATAACAAGAGAGAGACCATAGGAAAGGACTCTATCGAAGATATCAAGAACATATGTCTGAAGGAAAGAACATATAACAGGAAAGAGACCGGAGGAAAGGACTCTAACCATAAATATCGAGAATACATGCCTTGATTTGGTAGCAGACACATACAAGAAAGAGACCGGAGGAAAGGAATCTCACACCGATATAAAGAACGCATGTCCGGAGTTGGTAGAGGACATACGAAAGAGGCCGGAAGAAAAGACTCTTTAATAAAGATATCACAAATATATGTTAGGAGGAAAGGTCACATAACAAAGAGACCAGAAGAAAGTACATTATCAGAGATATCAAACATATATGTACGGAGTTAGTAGTGCACACATAAAAATAAAGAGACAGACCGAAGAAAGCTCTAACAAAGATATCAAAGATATATATGTGGAGTCAGTATCAGACATATAACAAGAGAGTGGCTGGAGGAAAGGACTCTATCGAAGATATCAAGAAAATATGTTCAGAGGAAAGGACATATGATAGGAAAGAGACTGGAGGAGAGGACTCTAACCAAAGATATCAAGAATACATGATCGAAATTGGTAGTGAACATATACAAAAGAGACTGGAAGAAGGGACTCTTAACAAGGATATCCAAAAATACATGTCTGGAGTTGGTAATAGACACATAACAAGAAAGAGACCGGAGGAAAGGACTCTAACAAAGATATCCAGAATACATGTCCGGAGTTGGTAGCGGACACATAACAAGAAAGAGACTGGAAGAGAGGGATCTTAACAAGGATATCACAAATATATGTTTGGAGTTGATAGCAAACATATAAGAAAGAGACTAACCGAAGAAAGCTTAGTCAAAGATATCAACAATATATGTTTGGAGTCGGTAGAAAACATTTAAGAAAGAGACCGAAATAAAGGACTCTTACAACATATATCACTACTATATGTCTGGAGGAAAGGACATATATGAAAGATATCGGAAGAAAGGACTCTAACAAAGATATCAATATATGTTCGAAGTTGGTAGCGATCATACGTAAGACATCGGGTATATTCCAGGTAAAATTAGACATATACAAACAAGGAAGAGACTGATCGAAGAAGGCTCTAACCAGGAATGCTAACGGAAGATAGACTCCTGAAGAAAGAACACCGATATAAGGTGAACTTACTGGGGATAATATATACATGTCTAGTTAGAGTTAGACACATATAAGAAAGAGACCGACCAATGCAGACTCTAATAAAGGACGCCTGATCAGAAGCGTTCTTACTGGGGAGTCACAGGTATTTTGAACCTGGATAGAACATCGGTCAAAGACAAACTTGCAAATGGAAAAGAGACCAATTGAAAGGACTCTATACAAGGATTACCAATAACATATTGGACTTTTGAGAGGTCTTGCATAGATAAAAGGAAATTCATGATTCATTGGGGAAAAGAGAAATACCAAAAATCTGACGGGTGGTAAGCCAAAATAGACAAGACAAGACACTTAATATGAAGTGAATATATAGGAACACGTCAGTTCGAGAAAAATCATGGGGAATAAAAACCATGAGGATTAATCAAATTCAGGCACATAGTATCTGGTTATGTCAGGTGTATAGCATAATCAACTTATATTTCAATGCATGTTTGAAATTTCTTTTTATAGCGTAATGCTCCATACAATGGAAATGTAATGCATTTTGGTAGATGCAATATGATGATGCATGTTCAATGATGTATGTTTAGTGTTTCACAATGGAAAACACATCAATGATCAAATGCTGAGAAGACAAGGAAATGCTCGAATAATTATCCTCACGCATTTGATATTCTAATGTGAATAATCAATTTGGGCTTCATCGGGAGATTGCAAATCTGAAACATCAACTTCCAAGGATCGAAATCACTAGAGAAGTAAACTCTTGGGAAGAATATTGAAAAAATAAATTTCAATACAAAGAAGATCTTGAACTAACTCTGATCAAATTCTTAACTTCTTGAGGAAATCCAATATCAGACCACACTAGGGACCCTACCGCTGGGAGGTAAAAATATTCACTTGGGGAAGAGGAAAGAATCTTTGAACCAGAAACTCGAGTTTCTAAAATTCCACTAGGGATATCTCAATAATCTTCTATTACTGGGGATACAAAGAGTTCTGACCAGCACTTCCATGTACACACCACATTGGGGAAACATGATTTTGCACGCTTTTCATCACCACAAGCTTTATTGGGAAAAAGAAAACATGCTCCGCTGGGGAGAAGAGGAAAGTTGATCAATAAAAAACCTCAAAACTCGGCTCCAACTGGGTAGAAAGCTACATCTTCCACTGGGGAATAGAAAAACTCTTTATAGCAATCTCGCTGGCGTAAACCATATTGGGGAAACCATCCTTTGTGGGATTCAGGCCAATAAGGACTTTCACTAGGGAGACGAAAATTATCCATTGGGAATTGTTGTACCCCAAAATTTTCCCTCCCATTTTCTCAACATTTCTCATCACCAAAGCCCTTGGATACCAAGATCCAGTTAGGGTTTCATCTGCTCAAGACTTCTCCTTGCACTGTTGACCCAAATTAGGGTTTGTGTTTGCACAAAGATGTTCTGACCTAAAATGCCTAAGATGACTTTCTTGCTTCATATTGGACTCCCAAGTTTATCCATATCAAGTTTCAAGTCTTGATTCCAAGTTTTGCCCAGTCAATTGGACAGTTGACCTAGAAATCAGCTGTATTGGGGAAAAAGTCAACTGTGGCCAATTGACAGTCAAACCTCATGAAAATTGACCCACATCAACATTATGAACTCACATGGACCATTTGATCAAGTTTGGATCACAATTCCACAAGAAATTTGATCAGATCACCAAAAGGGCAAAATGGTCATTTTTAGGGTTTTGATTGTACAAAGGCAATTTTTGACTGTTTGACCTAGCCAATGGCAAACCAAGCTCACATATGGGCTCAAGAACCCCATGGAATTATCTTGACATGCTCAACAAGTTCAAAAGATCCCAAATGCACAAGATTGACAGTTGAGTTTCCCAGTCAATTGATCAATTTTGACTGTATACTGAAAAGTCAAACTTTGACCTTTTGGTCAAAATCAAGAGTCAAGATTCATTTTTCATCAAAACATGCCAAATCATGAAACTTGTTCATCAAGAAATCCAAAATTGCAAATTAGGGTTTGAAATGAGAATTTTTCATAACTTAGAATTTTTCTAAGTTATGAAAAACCCTAATTTTTTCCCAACTTTGCCCCACTTTCTCACCAAGATTCATTTGGATTCAAGCAAAAGTCAAAACATGAAAGTTGTAGCTTGTTGCATAATCTACAACTTTGATTCACAAAGTTTTCCCAAAAGAGGCTTGTATCTCAAGTTACAGTTTTTGGAATAAGGGTACTAAACCATTCTTAACTTAGTGAAATTTTAACCTATTTTGGCAAGGTTTTCTACCTAACTTCAAGACCATTTTCCATATACTTCCACTTGGAATTTAAATTTGAATTTCAAAGATGGATTGTAGAACACATTCCAATCTTTCCAAAATGTCCAAGAACTCATCAAACAACCTCACGACTTGAGAGAATCGAATTTTGCAATATGGCAAAAAGTCACTTTGATTCATGACCATGTACATGTTCATAACTTGTGCAAATTTCTCAAACCAGCATGCCACTTGATTACAGGCCCTTAAACCATCCAACAATCAATAATTTAATGCATGTTCATTGTGCTAAGGCCTTGTTTCATGAGTTTAGGCATTACATGTTGGATTAGGCCATAAATGGAAAAAGTGAAATAGCCATTTTTGCAAAAGCAAGCTTTATGTCATAATGCAAATCCAAGAAGTACAGATCAAATCTAATTGGCACAAGATTATGAACAAAACACACTGATCAAGGAGAGGTTTTGCAGCATGTTTAGGGGGCCTCTACCTGCCTAGAAACTCAAGTGGCATTTGCTTGCTTAAGTGTGAAGAAACACATCATAACACAACACAACTTTGATCTGAGCAGAAGCAAGCCTAAGCAAATATTGTATACACTTTCTAATCATCAAGCACAAGCTAGAACACGAGCAAACAAGGTCCCAAACACTCCCATTCCCAGAATCACTCTCAAACTGCAAAAACAGGGCAGAGTCTGCAGATTGAATCCCACAACTCATCCCTTTCATGCTTTCTTGCTCAAAGCTCATCAAACATATTCCCTAGCATCACTTGAAGCTAACCAAAGCACAAAACACGACCTGTAACTCCTCTAACAAGTTCCACCATTTTCACTTTCTTGTTTTGCAGTTGAAGGTCCATAGCTCGATTCAAGGTGTTTCAAAGCAAAGTAAGGATTGGAATAGCATCACCACACTTCAGGCAAGCTATACAGATTATCATCTTGCCCTGAAAGCTCCCCCATTGCCAGATAGAACTTCAACTGAACAGGTATCTTTTTGAACTTCTAACTCTTAGTGTAGACATCATTAGCTCTAGGTTTGTGAATAAGAAGTGTTCTACTCATGCCCCTGAATCTGTACATGCTTTTACTTTTCATTTATTTTGCTTGAGCTGTGAGAATTTAAGGTTTGAATATGGAAGAAAAGTTAGGTCAGGATTTGGGAATGTCAAAATTCTCTCTCATTTCTGAGAGTTAGGATGAGTTCTATATATATTTAGAATCGTGATTCAATGCTTAACATTTCTTATGTTGTAAGTTTGTGCAAAAGATCAAAGAATCCAGGTGTTTGAATGGAGGTTCAGGCGCGCGTTTTTTGAACATTTTTGCTGTCTGAAGGTTGAAGAAGAAGCCACGTGGGCTGGGCCTGTTTTGATTTTCCTTTTCACACCATATATTTGCTTTCATACCCCCCCAGGCCCATTTTGTGTATTTGCATGATTTTTTGACTTTTCTTTTTTTATCCTGATTTATTTATTTTTGCTAATCATATTAAAAAACATAAAAAATATTTTTACACCATTTTCATATTTTTTAGGCATTTATTTGTTTATATGGACATTTATACATAAATATATATATATACTATTGTTTAGGAAAACTAGAAAAATAATGCAAATATACTTTATTTCTGATTTTTATTTCATTTTTTTCTTTTGAAAATATTTTATACAAAATATATATTTTTTTATAAATATTAAATATTATTATTTTTATATACATAATACATATTTAGAAATTAATACATATATATTTATTAGTATATTTAGGTTAAAATACAAAAATACCTACATATTTTTCTTTTATTAATATTTGACTTCAAAAAAATACTTTTTATAAATATACTCCATTTTATTTTATTTTTTGTATATAATTATTAAATATTATACATATTAAATAGTTAATATACTTATTTAATGAAATTAGGGTTTTACCCTTTAAAACACAAAAACTCCAAAAATATTACCTTTTTTTATTTTTATTCATTTTTGTTTATTTGACATAAAAAATATCCTTTTTCCATACATATGAAAATCCTCTTTGCATTTTGCATCTTTATTTTATTTTCCATTTAATTTATGCAATTAATTATCTTGTAAATATTCCAAAATTGATGTAATAGCTAGGTTTAAATTCCTTGTCTAAAATATCCCCCCATTTGAACATTTGTACCCCCCTTCCCATATTGTGTTGTAATAGTGTAGGAATTTTACTTTTCGCACTTTAAACGCTTTCTAAATATACCATGCTAGAATTAGGGTTTGTATGCAAATAAAAAGAACAAAATAGTTTGACCTAATTTCAAGATAAATAAGCATGAAAATGGACAACACATATCACACTTGCACCCCTAGGGTATTCCACTTGTTGCCTTCAAATAAATGGGCCATATTGTATGTTAGGTTTCTTTGGGCAAAAACAAACAATTCAAATGATCATATTCCCTCGATGACGCTTTCGAAAAGTTGTCTAAAATGATCAAGTCCCTTTCAAGGAAAAATTGCCCAAAGATACTTAACACTATTGCAATCATGGTCTAAACGATGACCCGCGCCCGTCCCTTTCACCTCCTAACACAAGATTGTCCACCAAATGCAATGGTGGAACAAAATTGTTAAAAGGATTAAGACATAGCATAAATCTTTGAGAACTTTAGGGTGGATAGCTCTTAAGTACTTATCAATTTGCAAAAGAAAATGCTTGCCTATTTTCAAACCACACTTCACAAACACCTTTCAAAACAAACTTTCAAAAAAACCTTGAAACATCTTTTCAAAAAGACAAACACCTTTTGTAAAACATTCGAGTAAAGAATTGTTACAAGGGTAGCCTAGACAAGGCATCTTTTTCAAAACATTTTCAAAAACCACACACAAAGCACCATTTCAAACAATTGAAAACCAAGGCAAGTTGATCTAAGCAAGTACCTAAGAGCCCATGGATAACCATGGATAAAAAGGGTGCTAATACCTTCCCTTTCTATAATCTACTCCCCGAACCCAAGAAAAATCTCAAAGGTTTTTGCTCTGCTTTTTAAACCTTTCCTTAGGATAAAATAAAAAGTCGGTGGCGACTCTTGCTCAACCGAAACATTTGCGAAAACAAACGCAAAACCATAGTCAGTTCTCCCACCGTATCACAGAACTGGCGACTCTGCTGGGGATAATTTTAAAAGTGGAGTAACCTTAGGGCTTAGATCACCCTCTTGCATGACTAATTGTTTGAATTGTTTGCTTTACATCTTGGCTCTATTGTTTGGGTTTGCAATCCTACACCCGGATTTTGGGAAACATTCATAGATAGCAATACGTTGTGGAAACTGTGCGGGGTATACCGACACGGTCGAAGCAATAGCTATATTAGTGCGACATATTTGTGAGTACCGGTAACCCTTGAGTTCAATCAAGGAGAGTACGGGGCCGCTGAGTGATGTCACTAAGCACTAATGACCTAGAACCTTACTTGACCATCTTGGCCTTTTATTAGGGGTAGTGAGATGACCGGCTTTGGTGCAGTCCGAAGTTGGTAGATACTCGATACTACACTCATTGAGGGTTGTTTTCTTGGAATATTTTGGTCACTAGTTAAGTGGCTAAACCAAAACAATGAACATTGAAAACAATCCAATGATATTGAGCTCCTTAGAACCCGGTTACTATTCATAGGACAGGTTTTTAAGCCAACTACACTTAAGAGGGTACTTACCTATGAAACCCCATGCAAGCCTGAAACTAGGGTTTGGTGTGATTTGCTTGTACATATGTTTTGTGCATACATCATAAACATCATAAAACATCATATGCATTCACTAACCATTTCAAGGGTTTGGATCTTCATCTTTGTTCCTGTTTTGTAGGTCATGGAAATTCCTCGCAGAAACACCATCCAAGTCAACCTTGTGAGAATTTCTCCTCAACTTAAGGAGCTCACCTCAAGAATCCCGGAAAGCTCATCCTTCAGTGAAAGACATGGAAGACTGCTCAGCCTAGTCAACACCAACATTGAAGAAGACATGATGAAAGTGCTATTCCAGTTCTTTGACCCTCTTCACCACTGTTTCAATTTCCCTGATTACCAGTTGGTGCCCACTTTGGAAGAGTTTTCTCAACTCCTGAGAATTCCTATCCTTAATCAACTACCCTTCAACGGTATGGAAAAGGAACCAAAGCCGGAAGATGTTGCTCGAGCATTACATCTACAACCATCCGACATCAAGGGGCATTGGGAAACCAGAAGCGGCGTCAAAGGATTCTTAGCAAAATTCTTGTTTGAGAAGGCACAAGAATGTTGGAACTCATTGGACCTACAAGCCTTTGAAGAGATTGTGGCACTCCTTATCTATGGGTTGGTCTTGTTCCCAAATCCTGACCAATTGGTAGATGTCAACGCCGTCAAAATCTTCTTGTCCAGAAATCCAATACCAACATTGCTTGGGGACATCCTTCACTCATTTTACACACGAACAATGAGAAAGATGGGTGTTCTCATGTGCTATACTCCTCTCCTTGCAAGGTGGTTTATTTCGCACCTTCCACAATCTGTCTTGAAGAATGACCAAGGCTCAAGATGGTCCCAACGATTGATGACTCTTACTCACTCTGATGTACATTGGTGTTATCGGTCCAGAGAAAATGTCATCATTGTCGATCATTGCGGAGAGTTTCCTAATGTTCCTTTACTTGGAATCAGGGGAGGTATCACCTACAACCCTTGCCTAGCTTTGAGGCAATTTGGATATGCACGGAGGGATGGCCCTCATGACATGTTGATTCCTGACCTAGTTTTTGACTTCGACAACGATGCGCAAGGACTTCGCCAAAGATTCATCAGAGCTTGGGGAAGACCCAACAAGGTTGATAGCAAGACTCTGGGACACAAGAACTCCATCCCTCTTGAGCCTTATCTCAAGTGGGTACGATCTCGAGCCCAAAGTATGATGATGCCTTATCCTCATGTTCTCCCTGTGATTAAAGAGCCCGTCAATGAAGGAGAGGTTCCCTACACCATCCTACATCCTGACATGCCTACATCATGGGAGGAAATGCAGAAAAGTTGGATTCAACTCAAGGAAGAACGGAACACCTTTGAAGCCAGCTTCTACGCCAGTGAGAAGAAGGTTTTAGAGCTTACCCGCCGACTCCATGAGCAAGAGGCCCTCAACACCTACATCGCACCAAAGAGGATGCGCAATGTCTTTTTGCCTTGAGAAGTTATTTTGTAATATTTGGCCCATGGGGCATTTATGTACTAACAAATTTCTTCTTATTAATATGACGTGCGTTCTTCTTTGTCTGCAACAATTTTGAATGTTCTAAATCCTTGAATGCATTGCATACATAAGCATATCATTCATCATGTGCATAAGCAGGTCTCACTCCAGGTTTCCTTATCTGTCTGTTGTTTATTTCAGTAGGATGGATCTCGAGCAAACAGTCAAAGACCTACAAGCTCAGAATGCACAGTTCCAGCAACTCCTGACAACCTTGGCTAAAGGTCAGGAGGATCTCAAGACCTTGCTGGGGAATAAAGATCCAGTGAAAAAGAAGAAAAAGAGACTCGGGGTAGCTACTTTGGGGAGAATATTTGACGGAGAAGCTCGGCGAGTGCTTGAATTTCCTCCTACTTCTGATGAAGGAACCAGCAAAGGAGGTGGGGCTGCGGTACCTTCCGAGTCTGATGTGGAAGAAGAGGAGGTCGAAGAGGATGAAGATTATTCTGATCAACAATACCCTCCAGCTGATGATAAATACAAAGGTTTAGAAGATAGGTTGGCCGCCATGGAGCTACAAAGAGTACCGGGTTTGGATTTTGAAGACTTGGGCTTGGTCGCCGGGATTGTGATTCCCCCAAAATTCAAAGTGCCAGTGTTTGTGAGGTATGATGGGTTGTCCTGTCCAAAAATGCATCTCAGATCCTACGTAAGAAAGATCCAACCCTATACGGCAGATAAAAACCTTTGGATTCATTTCTTTCAAGACAGCCTTTCTGGAGCTCAGTTGGAGTGGTTTTATCAGCTAGAAGGAACCAGCGTCAGAAATTGGGAAGATTTGGCCACCGCTTTTTACAAACAATACCAGTACAATTCTGACCTTGCTCCTACTCGTACCCAACTTCAGGGTATGTCACTAGGAACAGGCGAGGGATTCAAAGAATATGCACAAAAATGGAGGGATTTGGCTGGCAGGGTGCAGCCTCCTTTAACCGACCGCGAACTTGTTGATATGTTTCTTGGGACCATATCCGGGCCATTTTTCAATCATCTAATTGGTAACTCTTCCGCGAGGTTTACCGATTTGATCTTAACAGGCGAAAGAATAGAAGCTGGCATCAAGTCAAGAAAGATTCAGAAGGGTGTTGCTGCAAGTGTTGAGAAGAAGCCTTTTAAGAAGGAAACGACTGTGGTATATTCTCAGAGAAGAGCAGGGAAGACGGAGCGTCGGCCAACCGTGGGGGCCGTAATGATTCAAAACCCTTCAAGTGAGCAGCCTCGCTATAACCAGTCCCGACCAAATCAGCAACGGGTGGAACGGCCACAACGACAGTTCACCCGTATTAATATGACTCCAGCGCAAGTGCTTCCCCATATGCTAAAGTTGAATCTCGCCACTATCAAGGAGGCACCAAAAAATGTGAATACGTCCTCTCCGCATTATCATCCTAATGCTAAATGCGCCTACCATTCTGACAGTGTCGGGCACGACACCAATGATTGTTGGGCACTCAAGCATAAGATCCAAGACCTGATAGAGGCGAAGGAGGTAGAGTTTGACGCTCCAGAGAAGCCTAATGTGATATCTTCTCCCATGCCGAAGCACGACCGAAATGTCAATGCCATTGAAGAAGATTTGTATGTTGCTGATGTCAATGATCTGACTACTCCATTGTTAACCATTAAGTTGAATCTGTTAAGGGCCGGGATCTTCCCGGGATGTAAAGAAGACTGCTATTGTTGTTACTCTCTGCCGTTTGATTATCCGTTACTGAAGAAAGGCATCCAAGGCCTTATGGAAGTCGACAAATTTTGTTTGAAAAAGTTTCTGCTGTTCCAACCCATAATGAAGATGTCTCAATCATAACCATCCACGCCAATCTTTCCAAGGCCGTCAAAAAGCCTGTTAAGATTACACCAACTACAAAATCTGTTCCTTTGAAGATAACAATGCCAGGGCCTGTCCCCTATGTTTCTGAGAGGTCGATACCATGGAACTACGGCGGCGACGTCTATTACCATGGTGTCAAACAAGTCGAAATAACTGAAGAAAGTTCGGATGATGAAGAAGCCAGCATTAGTAACATTGCAGGCACGAGCAAAATCACCAGGAGCGGGAGAATATTTTCTCCAGAGATTGCCCCTCCAAGAGCAATCTTTGGACCCTTATCTACCGACAAGGTCATCCCTGCACCAATAAAACTCTCTGCTAGAACCCCTTTGATTGAAGATGTTGTTGTTACTAGTACTGTCTCTCCTACCGTTGCTGATAAAGGTAAGGGAATCCAAGATGAGCTCGTCAGGACGAGAGCTCAACCCTTAGTCATCCCGGAAACCTCCAAGAAGGAAATGGATGAGATTTTGAGGATAATCAAAAGGAGTGATTACGATGTGGTAGAACAGCTGGGGCAAACCCCCTCCAAGATCTCCATGCTGGCACTACTACTTTGCTCAGAAGCGCACGCTAAAGCCCTGATAAAATTCCTGAAGGCAGCCCATGTGCCCCAGGAAACCTCTGCGGATCAATTTCAAAATTGCGTGGCTAGCCTTACTGCGGACAATGGATTAGGGTTCTCTGATGCCGACCTAACTCCTAAAGGTAGAAACCACAATGATGCTTTGCACGTTTCAGTCGAGTGTCGAGGAACCACTCTCGCACATGTCTTGGTCGATACTGGTTCGTCGCTGAATGTATTGCCTAAGAAGGCCTTGGACCGACTAGATTGTGAAGGGTTGGAATTGAAGCCGAGTGATATTGTTGTCAGAGCTTTCGATGGTTCGAAGAGAATGGTCCATGGGGAGGTTGAAATTCCCATAAAGATAGGCACTGAGGTGTTTAAATCTACTTTCTATGTGATAGACATCCGTCTGTCATACTCTTGCTTGTTGGGTAGGCCTTGGATACACCATGCTGGGGCAGTCACCTCCTCCTTACATCAGATGTTGAAGTATCCTGTCAAGGGAAAGATCATTACTGTCCATGGTGAGGAAGAGTACATGATTAGCCACTTGAATTCCTTCCTATATGTGAAGGTAGAAGGGGAGTTCATTGAGACTCCTTTTCAGCATTTCGAAGAGGCCCTTCCTGAAATAGCAGTAGCAAAGTTGGCAGCTGAGACACCGAGGTAGATGGCCAGGATGGCATCTTTGGAGGATGCAAGGGCCGCAATAAAGGAAGGGAAGAATTCAGCTTGGGGGCAGTTGCCTGATATTCCACATAAGACAGACAAATTTGGATTAGGGTTCACTACCGCAGGCCAGAAAGCGATGCGCCGTTCGAAGATTGAAGGAGCGCCAATCAAAATTTCTCCCTATGGAATCAACGCTTTGGAGGATGAAGACAAAGAGAGCAACATCGAGGAGTGGATTTATCCAACTGTCAAAGGAGGATTGAGCAACTGGGAGGCAAAAGACTTTGTCCCCATCACTTTTATTCATCAGTAATTTATCTGTTAAACATTTCCTATTTGGTCTGTAATATTTACTTTCAAACAATCCGTACACTATCTTTTCACCTCATGCCTTGCCCGGGGCATGTAGGTCCACTTGTAAGGGTTTTGATTATTTTTCATATCCATATGCCATGTTTAATGATTCATTGGACGTTTTTTCATTTGATAAACTGTTTGTGTTCATTTTCTTTCCCTTTGCATTTTTTGTTTAAGGATGGCTATCCCTTATACACACCCACACTCGCCAATGCAGGTACCCATCCACTCCGGATTCCATGGGTGACTATTCTGCTATATCTTTCAATAACTCTGAAGATCTGGTCAATCAAGCCGAGTATGAAGATGACGAAGGTTGTGAAGTACCAGGGGAACTAGCCAGACTTCTGCAGCAAGAGGAAAGGGCCATCTTACCTCATGAAGAGTCATTGGAAACTGTCAACTTAGGGACCGAGGAAGACCGGAAGGAGGTGCAAGTGGGTGCCAATCTGGAACCAAGTGTCAAGGAACGCCTGATACAGTTGTTGAATGAGTATGTTGAAATCTTCGCTTGGTCTTATGAAGACATGCCGGGTTTAGATACAGACATCGTGGTTCACCGTCTCCCCACAAGAGAGGACTGTCCACCGATCAAGCAAAAAGTCCGCCGAATGAGGCCTGACATGTATGAAAAGATCAAAGCAGAAGTAATGAAGCAATTCGACGCTGGCTTTCTGGCTGTTACGTCCTATCCTCAATGGGTCGCTAACATCGTGCCAGTACCTAAGAAAGATGGCAAAGTCAGGATGTGTGTGGACTACCGGGATTTGAATAGGGCCAGCCCCAAAGATGATTTTCCACTTCCACACATTGACATTTTGATCGACAATACAGCTCAGCACAAAGTGTTTTCCTTCATGGATGGATTCTCGGGCTACAATCAAATCAAAATGGCCCCCGAGGACATGGAGAAAACTACTTTTGTCACACAATGGGGCACTTTCTGTTACAAGGTGATGTCGTTCGGGCTGAAGAACGCAGGGGCAACCTATCAACGCGCCATGGTAGCTTTATTTCATGATATGATACATCATGAGATTGAAGTTTACATAGACGATATGATAGCTCGGTCACAAACAGAGGAGGAGCACCTTGAACATCTAGAAAAGCTGTTTGCCAGGTTGAAAGAATACAAGCTCAGGCTGAATCCAAGTAAATGCACTTTTGGAGTTAGGTATGGTAAACTCCTGGGATTCATTGTAAGCAACAAGGGCATTGAAGTCGATCCAGCAAAAGTAAAAGCAATACAAGAGATGCCTGCTCCCCGTACTGAAAAGGAGGTTAGAGGATTCTTGGGGAGCTTGAACTATATTGCCAGATTCATCTCGCATCTGACTTCTACATGTGAGCCAATTTTCAAACTCTTGAAGAAAGATCAGGTAGTTGAATGGAACGATGATTGCCAAGCTGCTTTTGATAAGATCAAGGAGTATTTTCTAGAACCTCCTATTCTGATGCCACCCGTCGAAGGAAGACCATTGATCATGTATTTGACCGTCTTGGATAACTCAATGGGGTGTGTTTTGGGCCAGCATGACGAGTCTGGTCGAAAAGAGCATGCTATTTATTACCTTAGCAAAAAGTTTACCGACTGTGAGACTCGCTACTCACTGCTCGAGAAAACTTGCCGCGCTTTAGTATGGGCTGCTCGCCGACTAAGACAGTATATGTTGACTCATACTACCTTGCTGATTTCCAAAATGGATCCTATCAAGTATATCTTCGAAAAGCCCGCTTTGTCTGGAAGGATAGCTAGATGGCAAATGATCCTAACTGAGTATGACATCCAGTACACCACTCAAAAAGCTATAAAAGGGAGTGTACTAGCTGACCATCTGGCTCATCAAGCTATCGAAGATTATCAACCCATGAGATTTGACTTCCCAGACGAGGACATCATGAATTTGGACAACATTGAAAGTAACGGACCGTATGACGGACCCGAAAAGGGATCCCGATGGACCCTGTACTTTGATGGTGCTTCAAATGCACTTGGAAATGGTATCGGTGCAGTACTCATTTCTCCGGAAGGCTGTCACACACCTTTCACGGCCCGACTTTGCTTCAGTTGCACAAACAACATGGCTGAGTATGAAGCTTGCATCTTTGGTCTCAAGGCTGCTATAGAATTGGGGATCAAATCTTTGATCGTATTTGGGGACTCGGCTTTGGTTATCAGTCAAATCAAAGGAGAGTGGGATACCAAGCATCCTAATCTTATCCCATACAAAGAACATGTATTGACATTGTTGCCTCATTTCGAGCAAATTACCTTTGAGCATTTCCCGCGAGAAGAGAATCAGCTAGCAGATGCTCTAGCCACAATGTCCTCCATGTTTAAACTCAACTGGGATAACGAGGCTCCCCAAATCACCATCGAGCGAATGGATGAACCGGCGCATTGTCATGAGATTAACAACGAAGAAGTACTGGAACAACCTTGGTTCCATGAAATCAAAAGGTATCTCGATATTAAAGATTATCCTGAAGGAGCTTCCGTAAATAACAAGAAGTTCTTAAGGAAATTTGCTGCCAAGTTCTTCCTGAGCAACGACATCCTTTACAAATGAAGCCATGATTGTGTATTACTCTGATGCATAGACAAAGCTGAAGCAGAGTTGATCATGACTGATATACACAACGACACATTTGGCACTCACTTGAGCGGGCATACAATGGCTAAGAAGATCCTAAGGGCAGGCTATTACTGGTCTACCATGGAAGCTGACTGTCATCAACATTCCCGTACTTGCCACAAATGTCAAGTCTACGCTGACAAAGTTCATATCCCTCCGGTTCCTCTCAATGTTCTGACTGCTCCGTGGCCCTTTGCAATGTGGGGCATTGACATGATTGGAGAGATCAAGCCCACGGCTTTCAATGGACATCGCTTCATCCTGGTTGCCATTGACTACTTCACCAAATGGGTCGAAGCAGCTTCCTTCGCCTCTGTTACTAAAAATGTGGTTGCCCGCTTTATCAAGCAAAATCTCATATGTAGGTATGGTGTTCCAGACAGGATCATCACAGACAACGGTACAAATCTGAATAACACGATGATCACCGCTTTGTGCAAACAGTTCAAGATTTATCATCACAATTCATCTCCCTATCGGCCGAAGATGAACGGTGTTGTTGAAGTTGCGAACAAAAACATTAAGAAGATCATTCAGAAAATGACAGTCACTTACAAAGACTGGCATGAGATGTTACCGTTTTCTCTGCATGGATACCGTACGATGACACGTACTTCAACCGGGGCAACCCCATTTTCGTTGGTATATGGCATGGAAGTTGTCTTGCCTATGGAAGTCCAGATTCCTTCTCTAAGGATTATGAAGGATGCAGGTTTAAATGAAGATGATTGGATGCAGACCCGACTTGATCAACTCAATTTGATCGATGAAAAGCGACTCGCTGCTATATGCCATGGTCAGACGTATCAAAAACGGATGATCAAGGCCTTCAATAAGAAAGTCAGACGTCAAGTGTATCAAGTCGGAGATCTCGTAATCAAGCAGATTATCTTGCCGCAAAGTGATCCCAGGGGCAAATGGACTCCTACATACGAAGGACCATTTGTGATCAAGAGTATATTTTCTGGTGGTGCAATGATTCTGACCACCATGGACGGCGACGATTTGCCGCACCCTGCGAACGCAGACATAGTCAAAAGATACTACGCATAAAATAACCCGGAAAGTTGAAAACCCGAAAGGGCGGCTTGGGCAAAAATGGGCATCCCGGTGAACCGAAAACCCGAAAGGGCGGTTCAGGCAAAAGTTAGGGATAAAAATAAAAAAAATCTGTACACCCGGCAAGTCGAAAACCCGAAAGGGCGGCTTGGGCAAAAAGGGGTTTCCCGGTGGATCGAAAACCCGAAAGGGCGATTCAGGCAAAAGTTAGGGAATTAAAGCGTATGACTATGTCTCGTCGGATCACTTCAAAGACAATCTCTTCATCAACCAGTTCCAGGCTTCTGATCAATCCAGTCATCGGCAAACGAAGCATTGAATGGGCAGATATTCAGAGTTGTGAAGGCTATAGCGGAATGGAATCCCATGGAATTATTTCACATAGCCATCTTTATTTTGTATAAATCTTTCAATATTTACGACAAAATCCTCTTACTAGGATGATTGTCTCCTTTGTATAAATATACTCATAGGAAGTCAATACAAATACTTTTCCCAGAAAATTGTGTCATTTCCTTCTTCTTTTCTCTTACACTATTTGTTTTATTTTGAGAAACGTCCAATGTTTTGTTAAATAGGCATATGCATTTGAACATAATCATTCCCTTATGAATCAAGAAAGAGGATTGCTGATAGGTTGAAGGTACAGTTGGATATCTTGATACCCCTTCAAAAGGAAACCCCCAGGAGATTTGGAATCCATATCCCCCAGCAAGTCTTGAGGCTTGTCCCCAGTAGATTCTGGAAGCTTATCCCCTGCAGAGTACGGACGTCTCTCCCGAGCTTTATTCAAAGTTATTACTCACAAGGACTTATAACTGGGTTATCCTCAGCTTATTGCCACAGAAGATCGCACTCGCCAAATTTATTCCTATCCCCAGCGGAGTTCATCAGAGTTCCCCAAACATAACTTATCAATACAATCCCCGGAGGAGTCTATCTTTGTTATCCCCAGTCAGAGAACCTTCCAGAAGCTCAATTCCCCTCAGAGTTTAAGTTTCAGTATCCCCAGCCGAAGCTAAAACTTCAATTGTCAATCCCCAGCGGAGCCAGACTAGTGAACCTTCTCCCCACAGAATTTTGGAAGGGGAAATCTTGAGTTCCCCAGGGAAGTCGCCAGAAATACTGCCCACCAAACTGAAGATTCTCAGTCTTATCTCCCCAGCATGAGCCTATTAGATTGGAACTCCCCAGTAGAAGTCATCAGGAATTCCCCAGAAGATTGGTATACAACCCAAGCTCCTTATTCTCCAACAACAACCAGGAATTATTCTTCCCGGCAGCAGTCAAGATATTGTTATCTTCAGCCATCTCGGATTCATCTATCCTTTGCAAGACAGCTCTCCAGCTTACATGCGCATTCATTTACATTCATATCATATAACATACATTGTATCATGCATCATGACATTGCATATAGCTAACTCCTTACCTTTTCAGGTAAGATCAGTCAAAAAGACTAAAAATCATTATCTTCCAAGATTCTTTCCAGGAATAGTTCAGATGTGACCCAGACATGGCAACATTCTGATGCTTATTCCAGATTCATCTAGATGCAGTTTTATACGAGCTCATCATCAGAGAACCCTACACCGGTTCTCCCTCCAACTCCGAGACTTCTGAAAACAGTTTATGGATTCTTCCCAACAACGGATGTTAATCTATCGCTTGTTCAGACTCTTCTCAACTTTTGAAAACAGTTTACGGACGCTTCCCAACAACGGATGCTGCTCTATTGCTTATTCAACTTCAAGATTTCTGAAAACAGTTCACGGGTTCTCCAAGTAACGAATGTTAACCTATCGCTTGTTCAGATTCTTCTCCAGACTTCTGAAAACAGTTTATGGATTCTTCCCAACAACGGATGTTAATCTATCAACTTGTTCAGATGCAACTTTTGAAAATAGTTTACGGACGCTTCCCAACAACGGATGCCGCTCTATTGCTTATTCAACTTCAAGACTTCTGAAAACAGTTCGCGGGTTCTCCAGGTAACGGATGTTAACCTATCGCTTGTTCAGATTCTTCTCCAGACTTCTGAAAACAGCTTATGGATTCTTCCCAACAACGGATGTTAATCTATCAACTTGTTCAGATGCAATTTTGAAAACAGTTTACGGATTCCTCCCAACAACGGATGTCAATCTATTGCTTATTCAGACCCCCAATTCAGAGATGGTCCCAAGCATGGGCACCTTCCTGATACTCATTCCAGATGGCATCTTTAAGCCCATCCCCGACAAGTTTCTGTCATTCCTCCCGATGGCATTGTTAAGCCCATCTCCAAATGGCATCTCTAAGCCCATTCCCGCATCCCTTGCTTTGACGAGTGCAAATTTCCGGGCACTCTAGTGTCCAATCTCCTTTTACCCTCGAGTCACGAAAGGCAAGCTTGCCAATCTAACTCTTCGGATTCAAGAAGATTGAACAGGGGCAACTGTTGTACCCTAAAATTTGCCCTCCCATTTTCTCAACATTTCTCATCACCAAAGCCCTTGGAGACCAAGATCCAGTTAGGGTTTCATCTGCTCAAGACTTCTCCTTGCACTGTTGACCCAAATTAGGGTTTGTGTTTGCACAAAGAAGTTTTGGCCAAAATTGCCTAAGATGACTTTCATGCTTCATATTGGACTCCCAAGTTTATCCATATCAAGTTTCAAGCCCTAATTCCAAACTTTGCCCAGTCAATTGGACAGTTGACCTAGAAATCAACTGTATTGGGGAAAAAGCCAACTGTGGCCAATTGACAGTCAAATCTCATGAAAATTGACCCACATCAACATTATGAACTCACATGGACCATTTGATCAAGTTTGGATCACAATTCCACAAGAAATTTGATCAGATCACCAAAAGGGCAAAATGGTCATTTTTAGGGTTTTGACTGTACAAAGGCAATTTTTGACTGTTTGACCTAGCCAATGGCAAACCAAGCTCACATATGCGACTTCTAACGTATTCGAATTTTGGTGATCTTCTACACGTAATCAGCTCTTAATTTGTGAATAGAAATTGGAGATGACATCAAGAAGAGTCATACACAAAATGAACCGCTAAAAAATACCGAATAATGAAGAAGTTACTATCGTTTAAATTCGCTCTTGCAAAAGTTCGATTTTTGGGTCAAAGTAATTATTTTCAGTTATCTGAGCCAACGACTGAGCAAACTTGCAATGAAAAGTTAGAAAACTGGTATAAACATCCTTAAGGAGATAGAAAGACCTACGAAGACCATTTGAAACCTTGAAAACTCAATTTTCTCTGAGAAATACCAAACCCTAATTGTTGATTTTCCGCCTAGGAAGAGAATCCGTCTGATTAACTTTTGAGCCAAATTGGATATTCGAGAAACCCTGGGATAGTATCTTGCATAAAAAATGGGAGGGCAAATTTTGGGGTACAACAGAACCTTTATTCATTTTTTTGGCTCGCCAAGATGCCCTTTTTTGTCTAAATCGTTGACTCAACAAGTCTACTCATGCGAAGTATTTTTTAACTATGTTTGTGTTGACAAGGTGAGGGAAATCCTTTCCATCCATAGTTGTGAGCATCATGGATCCTCCTGAGGAGGCTTTCTTCACAACATATGGTCCTTCATAATTAGGAGCCCATTTTCCCCTAACATCTATATTGTTGGGAAGAAAGATCCTCTTTAGCACGAGGGCACCAGCTTGGAAATTCTGAGGACGGACCTTCTTGTCAAAAGCTTTCTTCATCCTCTTCTAGTATAACTTCCCATGACAAATAGCTGTCAATCTCACCAAGTCAATGAGATTCATCTTATCAAGTCTATTTTGAACCTATTCAGCTTCATTCAACTGTACACCCGTCATGATCCTTAAAGAAGGAATCTCTACTTCCACGGACAAGACTGCTTTTATACCGTATACCAGAGAGAACGGGGTTTCCCCAGTCGAAGTATGCACCGTATTATGATAACCATGCAATGCAAATGGAAACATGTCATTCCAGTCCTTGTAGGTCACAATAATTTTCTGCACAATCTTCTTAATGTTCTTGTTTGTTGCCTCAATAACAACATTCATCTTTGGACGATATGGTGAAGAATTGTGATGCTTTATCTTGAAGATCTCAACTCTTTCATTATCTTATTATTGAGATTCAATCCATTATCAATAATGATCTTCTCGGGAATCCATAATAACAAATAATATTTTTCTTGATGAAACGAGTAACCACTTGCTTGGTGACGTTGGCATACAATGCAGCTTCGACCCATTTGGTGAAGAAGTCAATGGAAACTAGAATAAAGTGATGCCCGTTGGAAGCAATCGAATTAATCTGTCCAATCATATCGATGCCCCACATTGCAAAGGGTCAAGGAGAAGTCAAAACATTCAGCGGATTGGGAGACACATGCATTTTGTCAGCATAATTTTGACACTTGTAACGGATTCTAAAGTGATTATAACAATCGTTTTCCATGGTAGACCAATAATAACTTTCTCTCAAGATTTTCTTGGCCATGGTATACCCACTAGAATTCATCCCGAAGGAACCTTCATGAATTTCTTCTATGATCTTATTTGCTCCATGTATATCCATGCATCTTAGCAAAACAGAGTCATAGCTCTTCTTATACAAAACCCCACTGTGATACGGTGGGAGAACTGACTTGGGATTTTGCGTTTGTGTTCGCAAATGTTTCGGTTTAGCAAGAGTCGCCACCGACTTTTTATTTTATCCTAAGGAAAGGTCAAAAAGCACAGGAAAGACCTTTGAGACGTTTTCTTGGGTTCGGGGAGTAGATTATAGAAAGGGAAGGTATTAGCACCCTTTCTATCCATGGTTATCCATGGGCTCTTAGTTACTTGCTTAGATCACTTGCTTTGCATTTCTATTGTTTGAAATGGTGCTTTTCAATTGTTTGAAATGGTGCTTTGTGTGTGATTTTGAAAGATGTTTTGAAAAGAGGCCAGCGTTGTGGAAACCTTTGTAATGATTCTGGTTTGAATGTATACAAAGATGTTTTTGTCTTTTGAAAAGTTTTCAATGTTTGAAAGTAGGGTTTTGAAATTGTGTTGTGAAGTGTGTTTTGAAAATAGCAAGGATGTTTTTGCAAGCTTGATCAAGTAACTAGGAGCTATCTACCCTATTCTACTCAAAGATCTTTCTTATGTTTTTTTAACCCTTTTAAGAGTGATGTTACACCATTGTATTTGGTGAACAACCTTGTGTTAGGATGTTAACGGGACAGGCGTGGGTCATCGTATAGACCATGATAGCAATGGTGTCAAGTATCTTTGGCAATTTTCTTAAGGGACTTGATCATTTTGTTTAGGCAACTCAGATAGCGTTATCGAGGAACTATGATCTTTTGTTTTGTTTTTGTTTTGCCAAAGTACTTGACATGCAACCATGGCCCATTTTTGAAGGCAACAAGTGGATTGTAACCTTAGGGGTGCAAGTGTGCATTGTGTTTGTTTTTCATGCATACAAACACAATAGGGAGGGGGTACACATTTAAATTGGGAGTATTTGACAAGAAAATAAAATTTAAGTTATTACAACCATATCGAATGTATAGGCAATATTTAAATGTACAATAATTGAAATAAATACAAATAAATAAAAGTCAAACAAAATGTACTATGCCAAAAGAAAGTTTTATGTATGTAAAAAGTATATTTTTTAATGTGAAATATAAATAAATAAAGAAAGTCAATTTTTATTATTTTTCTATTTTAGGGCAAGAAACCCTAATTCTTAATGAATAATATTATTTATTAATTATATACAATAATATATTAATTTATGCATAAAAATAAAAGTATATTATGAAAATGATATTTTTTTAGTACAACATACTAATAAAAATTAAAATGTGATATTTTTATATTTTTTAACCTAATTATTTAATAATAAGTATATATATATATATATATATATATATATATATATATATATATATATATATATATATATATATATATATATATATATATATATATATATATATATATATATATATATATATATATATATATATATATATATATATATATATATATATATATATATATATATATATATATATATATATATATATATATATATATATATATATATATATATATATATATATATATATATATATATATATATATATATATATATATATATATATATATATATATATATATTTATATTTATATTTATTAAACATATTAAATATACAAATATAAATTAATTAATAATTTACAAAAAATGGGTATTTTCAAGAAAATGTTTTCAAATGTAAATAAAAATAGTAAATGAAAATAAGTATATTTTTTGTATTATTTTTGAGTTTTATTAAGAAAAGAAAATAGTTTATTTACATATATATACTTAGTAAAATAAAATAAATATCAAATAAATATGAAAAATTATAGAAAATTATTTTTGACATTTTTTTATACTTAGACAAAAAACAATAAAGTCAGAATAAAAAATAAAAATTTCAAAATGATAAGTATTTAAATAAATGGGCCAGGGGGTGTAAATTGAACAAAAGGGGTGTCAAAAGCAAAAGGACCCAGGCCCAGCCCAGAATCACTTCTTCTTCTTCCTTGGAACAAAAACCTGTGCGCGCTGTATCACAAACTGTAACTCTTGATTCTTTGATCTTTTGACAAAACTTATAACATGAATATTATAGAGAATTAAACAACGAATTCAACCATATAAAAAACTTGGATTAACTCTCAAAGACCAGAGAGAATTTCTCTGGCCCTAATTTCTAACCTAGTTTTTTCAGAAAGTTCATGAGTGAAATTCTCTTAGCACGATTAATATAAATGAAAAATAAGCGTATGTATGGCTTCAGGGCTATGAGTACAACATATTTCATTCACAAACTTAAGCCTAACCATTCCTAAATAGGGAGATAGAAGTCCATGAAATACCTGTTTCAGTTGACTTCGAGCTGGACAATGCAGCAACCTTCAATGGTGTTTGATCTTCTTTTGAGCTTGCCTGAGGTCCAAGGAAGCTTCTCCAATGCTTGACTTGCTTTGAAACAACTTGAATCGTGCTGTAGAACTCAACCTGCAGAGCTTTGAAATGAAAATGGCAAAGTGTGTTAGAGGTGTTACAGCTTGCAATGGGGGCCTGGGATAGTTCAGGTGAGTTGATTGGAAGGTGTTTGAACTATCTTTGGACAAAACGCATGATGGAATTTGGTTATGGCTTGCAAAATGCAGAACCTGCCCTGTTTTGCAGAAAAACAGTGATTCTGAGTATGAGGAGGTTTGAGTGATGAAAGGGTCGTGTTTCAGGCTTGTTGGGAGGTATGGAACTTGTCTACAATGTTTGTCTAAGCTTGTCTTAACAGATATGAGAGATGGCTTATGTTTGGCAACTTTTCTTCTTTTACAAGCAAGCATGTGGAAGTGATGTTATAGCTTGGTACAGGCCCTCCTATCATGCTGCATCTTTTGCTTTTGGTTCTTGGAATTTATAGCTTCAATCTTGCTTCAGAGATATGGCCCCATACCTCAAGGATTTTGGTTTGACATAAAGTGGACTTTTACAAAAATGGCATTTTACCTTTTTCCAAATAAGGGTTAATCTTGTTTGTAATGCCCAAATGGCCAAGATAACACCTTAATTCAATGGTTATGCATTAAATTATGAAGTGAAAGTTGGTTTTGAGGCCTGCAAGCTAGCACCAAACATGCTGATTTGAAAATGCAAGTTTGTATGAACATGTATTGGTCATGGACAAAAGTGAGTTTTTGCCAACTTCAAGCATTCGATTCTCTCTAACCACAAGGGTGTTTGAGGAGTTATGGGACAATTTGGAAAGCTTGGAACATGTACTACAATCCATCCTTGAAATGAAACTTGAAAATACAAGTGGAACTATGTAAAAAATGGCCAAGAAGATGGGTCAAAATCCTGCCTAAACTAGGGCAAAATTTCCCTAAGTTAAAAGTTTTAGGTACCCTTGTTCCAAAAATCATAACTTGATATACAAGCTTCTTTTGAGAAAAAATTGTGAATCAAAGTTGTAGACTTTGTGATGGACTACAACTTTCATGTTTCAAGTTTTGTTTGAATCCATTTGCCTTTTGGTGAAAAAGTGGGACAAAGTTAGGAAAAAATAAGAAAATTTCATAACTTAGAAAATTTCTAAGTTATGAAATTTTTCCATTTTAAACCCTAATTTGCATTTTTGGGTTTCTTGATGAACAAATTTCATAATTTGACATGTCTTGATGGAAAATAACTCTTGGCACTTGATTTTGACCAAAAAGTCAAAGTTTGACTTTTCAGTGTACAGTCAAATTTTGATCAGTTGACTGAAAAATTCATCTGCCAACCCTATGCAATTGAGATCTTCTGAACTTGTTGAATGGGTCAAGACAATTTCATTGAGTCTTTGTGTCCATGGTTGAGCTTGATTTGCCATTGGTTAGGTCAAACAGTCAAAAATTGCCTTTGTACAGTCAAAACCCTAAAAATGACCATTTTACCCTTTTGGTGATCTGATCAAATTTCTTGTAGAATTGTGATACAAACTTGATCAAATGGTTCATATGAGTTCATAATGTTGATGTGGGTCAAATTTCATGAGGTTTGACTATCAATTGGTCATAGTTGACTTTTCCCCCAATACAGTTGACTTTAGGTCAACTGTCCCATTGACTGGGCAAAAATTTGAATCAAGGCTTGAAACTTGGTAGGGATAAACTTGTGAGTACAACATGAAGTATGAAAGTCCATTTGGGCATTGTGGGTCAAAACATCCTTGTGCAAACTCAAACCTTAATTTAGGTCAACAGTGCAAATAAGTGTCTTGAGCAGAGCAAACCCTAGCTTGAGCTTCAGTTCCAAGAGTCTTGTGATGAGAAAATGTTGATGAAAATGGGAGGGCAAATTTTGGGGTACAACAGTTGCCCCTGTTAAATCTTCTTGAACCTGAGGAGTTAGATTGGCAAGTTTGCCTTTCGTGACTCGAAGGTAAAAGAGGATTGGACACTAGAGTGCCTGTAAATTTGCACTCGTCAAAACATGGCTGAAGAAATGGGCTTAAAGATGCCATTTGGAGATGGTAGAATCTTGCTGGAGATGGGCTTAAAGATGTCATCCAAGAATGTTTGTTAAATTGCAGTGCTGTAGGTCGGAAGAATGAGCATCAAAATGGTATCCGTGTCTGGGATGCCATTGAACTGTATCTGGAGACTGAGTCTGTATGAGCAAAAGAATGGCGGCCGTGTCTGGCGCATATTTGAGTTGTAACTGTATTTGAACTTTGAATGAATACCAGAATGACTACCGTGTCTAGAGTGTATCTGTATTGTATCTAGGTAACAGAGCAACATCTGTGTATGGAGCAACTGTGTGCTGGGGATAAACTATGAATGTGTGACAGAATGGCAACCGTGTCTGGAGTGTATCTGGACCGTATCTGAAGTTTGAGATCTGTATGAGTAGTAGAATGACCGCCGTGTCTGGGGTGTATCCGTACTGTAACTGGGATCTGAATAAGTGATAGAATGATTTCCGTGGCGACTGCATTAGGGAGAATCAAACTGCTGGTGTAAAGGCCAGAACGACATCCTTGTTTGGAGTGTATCTGAACTTGTAGTTGATAGTCGAATCTGAATGAGAGATAGAATGGCAGCCATTTCTGGAGAAAATCTAGTCTATATCTGATTGCTGGAGTCTGAATGAGTAGTAGAATGACCGCCGCGTCTGGGGTGTATCCATACTGTATTTTGACTTGAAGTTCTGAATGAGTAATAGAATGACCGTCGTGTCTGGGGTGTATCCATACTGTATTTGAATAATTGTTAACAATAGCCTTTTAATCTTATCCTGAAAAGGGTAAAATGTTAGCTAAAACACGAAGTTATATTGCATGATATGTATAATGCAATGAATTGTAATCCATGTTTACGATATATGGGTGTAATGATTATGCATGTAAGCTGAGCAGTTGTCTTGCCGAGGGAAATGAATCCTTGATAGCTGGAGATAATGAAATCTTAGACTGCTGCCGGGGAAAGTAAATCTTTGACCGAAGCTGGGGATTCCAAAAAATCTTTGATTGTTGAAGATGAGAAATCCTTGCTGACTGCTTGGGGATTAAAGATCTTTGCTTGGGGAATTAAAACCTGGGAGACTTCTGCTGGAGAAATGAGACTGAGAATCTTCAATCTGTTGGGAAGTGACCCTGTGGGGAGAAAGTTTACTCAGCCAGGGAAATCGGGAGCTTGGGTTGTGCACCATTCTACTGGGGAATCATCCCAGCGGTAGGGGAAATTGAGGGAATTTGATTGGTTGGAAATTTGACTTTGTTGGGGAAGGAGGTTTAGATTATTCTGGCTCCGCTGGGAATTGGGAGTTCGAACTCTGATGGGAACTTTGAATCTTAACTCGGCTGGGGAATTAAATTTGAAATGTACTGGCTTTACCGGGGGATCTCGAAGTTTAACTCTGCTGGGGACATGTACTCCGAGGTTTTTGTAGATCTGAATGATGTCTTGTAAGGGACTTCTTCTGGAATGACACAAAGATATCTTCCTACACCCTCAACCTATCAGTAATCTTCCTTCTTCAATTTCCCCTTCTTTGCAAGTAACAATTATATTCAAATGCATATGCCTATTTTAACAAAACATTGGACGTTTTCAAATAAAACATAAGTGTAAAAAAGGAAAAGGAAAGGAAAACAAATTTATGCACTTTAAAGTACATTTGTATTAATTTTGTAAGTATTTTTGTACAAGGGAGACAGTCATCCTAGTAAGAGAATGTTGCCGTAAAATTGAGAAAAAATTTATACAAAAGGAAAGATGGCTATGTGTAATAATTCCATGGGGTTCCCCTTCTGCTATAGCCTTCATAACTCTGAGCATCTGTCCATTCGTTGCTTCGTCCGTAGATGATTGGATTGATCAGAAGCTGGGAGCTTGTTAGTGAAGAGATTGTTCTTAAAGTGATCCGACGAGACATAGTCATACGCTTTAATTCCCTAACTTTTGCCTGTACCTCCCTTTCGGGTTTTCAGTCCACCGGGAACCCTTTTTTGCCCAAGTCGCCCTTTCGGGTTTTCAACTTGCCGGGTGTACAATTTTTTTTGTTTTATCCCTAATTTTTGCCTGAACCGCCCTTTCTGGTTTTCGGTCCACCGTGATGCCCATTTTTACCCAAGTCGCCCTTTCGAGTTTTCAACTTGTTGGGTCGTTTTATGCGTAGTATCTTTTGACTATGTCTGCGTTCGTAGGGTGCGACAAGTCATCACCGTCCATGGTGGTCAGAATCATTGCCCCACCAGAAAAATGCTCTTGATTACAAATGGTCCTTCGTAAGTAGGAGTCCACTTGCCCCTGGGATCACTTTATGGTAAGATGATCCGCTTGATTACAAGATCTCCGACTTGATATACCTGACGCTTAACCTTTTTGGTGAAAGCCTAGATCATCTATTTTTGATACGTCTGACCATGACAAATAGCAGTAAGTCATTTCTCATCGATCAAGTTAAGTTGATCAAGCCGGGTCTAAATCCAATCGTCTTCACTCAAACCGGCGTCCTTCATAATCCTTAAGGAAGGAATCTGAACTTCCATAGGTAAAATAGCCTCCATGCCATATACTAAAGAAAATGGGGTTGCCCCTGTTGAAGTACGTGTCGTGGTACGATATCCATGCAGAGCAAACGGTAACATCTCATGCCAGTCTTTGTAGGTGACTGTCATCTTTTGAATGATCTTCTTAATATTTTTGTTCACGGCTTCAACAACACCGTTCATCTTTGGCCGATAGGGAGATGAATTGTGATGATAAATCTTGAAATGTTCGCATAGAGCGGTGATCATGGTGTTGTTCAAATTTGTACCGTTGTCTGTGATGATCCTGTCGGGGATACCATACCGGCATATGAGGTTCTGCTTGATGAAGCGGGCAACCACATTCTTCGTGACAGAGGCATAGGAAGCTGCTTCGACCCACTTGGTGAAATAATCAATAGCGACCAAGATGAAGCGATGTCCATTGGATGCCGTGGGTTTGATCTCTCCAATCATGTCAATGCCCCACATTGCAAATGGCCAAGGAGCTGTCAGAACGTTGAGAGGAACAAGAGGAATATGTACCTTGTCGGCGTAGACTTGGCATTTGTGGCAGGTACGAGAATGTTGATGACAATCAGCTTCCATGGTAGACCAGTAGTAGCCTGCCCTTAGAATCTTCTTAGCCATCGTATGTCCGCTCAAGTGGGTGCCAAATGTGCCACTGTGTATATCGGTTATGATCAACTCTGCTTCAACCTTGTCCACACAACAAAGTAGAACACAATCATGACTGCGCTTATAAAGGATGCCATTGCTCAGGAAAAACTTGGCAGCAAATCTCCTTAAGAACTTTTTGTCATTGACGGAAGCTCCTTCAGAATACTCTCTGGTCTGGAGATACCTTTTGATTTCATGAAACCAGGGTTGTTCCACTACTTCTTCGGTATTAATCTCATGACAGTGTGCAGGTTTGTCCATTCGCTCGATGGTAATTTAGGGAGCCTCATTATCCCAGTTGAGTTTAAACATGGAAGACATTGCAGCTAGAGCATCGGCTAACTGATTTTATTCTCGCGGGAAATGCTCGAAGGTAATCTGCTCGAAGTGAGGCAACAGCGTCAAGACATGTTCTTTGTATGGGATAATATTAGGATGTTTGGTGTCCCACTCTCCTTTGACTTGACTGATAACCAAATCCGAGTCCCCAAATACGACCAAAGATTTGATTCCCAAGTCTATAGCAGCCTTGAGACCAAAGATGCAAGCTTCATATTCAGCCATGTTGTTGGTACAGTTGAAGCAGAGTCGGGCAGTGAAGGGTGTATGGCAACCATTTGTAGAAATGAGTACTGCACCGATACCGTTGCCAAGTGCATTTGAAGCACCATCAAAGTATAGGGTCCATCGGGATCCTTGTTCAAGTCCGTCATACGGTCCGTTTCCTTCAATGTTGTCCAATGTCATGATGTCCTCGTTAGGGAAGTCGAATCTCATTGACTGATAATCTTCGACGGCTTGATGAGCTAGATGGTCAGCTAGTACACTCCCCTTTATAGCCTTTTGGGTAGTATACTGGATGTCATATTCAGTCAGGATCATTTGCCATCTAGCAATTCTTCCAGATAAAGCCGGCTTCTCGAAGATATACTTGATCAGATCCATCTTGGAAATCAGCAAAGTGGTATGAGTCAACATATACTGCCTTAGCCGGCGAGCATCCCATACCAAAGCGCAGCAAGTCTTCTCGAGCAGTGAGTAGCGGGTCTCACAGTCGGTAAACTTTTTGCTAAGGTAATAAATGACATGTTTTTTTCGGCCAGACTCGTCATGTTGGCCCAATACGCACCCCATTGAGTTATCCAAAACAGTCAAATACATGATTAATGGCCTTCCTTCGACGGGTGGCATCAGAATAAGGGGTTCTAGTAAATACTCCTTGATCTTATCAAAAGCAACTTGACAATCACTGTTCCATTCAACTACCTGATCTTTCTTTAATAGTTTGAAAATTGGCTCACAGGTAGACGTTAGTTGAGAGATGAACCTGGCGATATAGTTCAAGCATCCCAAGAATCCTCTAACCTCCTTTTCAGTACGGGGGGCAGGCATTTCTTGTATAGCCTTTACTTTATCCGGATCAACCTCAATGCCTTTGTTGCTGACAATAAATCCCAGAAGTTTACCAGCCCTAACTCCAAAAGTGCACTTGCTTGGATTCAGTCTGAGTTTATACTCCTTCAACCTGGCAAACAGATTTTGCAAATGATTAAGGTGTTCTTCTTATGTCTGTGATCGAGCTATCATGTCGTCTACGTAAACTTCGATCTCATGATGGATCATATCATGAAATAAAGCTACCATGGCACATTGATAGGTTGCCCCTGCGTTCTTCAGTCCGAACGACATCACTTTGTAGCAGAAGGTACCCCATTGCGTGACAAAAGTAGTTTTCTCCATGTCCCCGGGGGCCATTTTGATCTGATTATATCCCGAGAATCCATCCATGAAGGAAAAAACCATGTGTTGAGTTGTGTTGTCAACCAAGATGTCGATATGCAGTAGTGGAAAATCGTCTTTAGGACTGGCCCTGTTCAAATCCCGATAGTCCACACACATTCTGACCTTGCCGTCCTTTTTGGGCACGGGCACAATGTTAGCAACCCATTATGGATAGGTTGTAACAGCCAAAAAGCCAGCGTTGAATTGCTTCATTACTTCAGCTTTAATCTTCTCAGACATGTCAGGCCTCATTCGGTGGACCTTTTGCTTGACCGATGGACAATCTTCTCTTGTAGGGAGACGGTGAACCACGATATCGGTGTCTAGCCCTGGCATGTCTTCATAAGACCAAGCGAAGATTTTAATGTATTCATTCAATAACTGCACTAAGCGTTCCTTGACACTCGGTTCCAGGTTGGCACCCACTTTTACTTCCTTCCTGTCTTCCTCTGTCCCTAAGTTGATGGTTTCTAGCAACTCTTCATGAGGCAGAATGGCCCTCTCTTCCTGTTGTAGAAGTCTAGCTAACTCTCCCGGCACTTCACAATCTTCGTCAACTTCGTACTCAACATGATTGATCAAATCTTCAGAGTTATCGAAGGCTAAAGCAGAATAGTCACCCATGGAATCCAGAATGGATGTGTACCTGCATTTGTGAGTGTGGGTGTGTGTAAGGGATATCCATCCTTAAACAAAAATGCAAAAGGAAAGAGAATGAACACAACTGTTTATAGATGAAAAACGTCCAATGATTTAAAACATGGCATATGATTATGAAGAAAATCGAACCCTTACAAATGGACCTACATGCCCCGGGCAAGGAAGGAGGTGAAAATAGTGTGCGAATTATTTTAGTTATTACAGACCATAAAAATGGGAAATTGTTCAAAGATAAAATTACTGGTTGATAAAGGTGATGGGAACAAAATCCTTTGCTTCCCAGTTACTTAGACCCCCTTCGATGGTCGGAAAGATCCAATCTTCGAAGTCGTTCTCTTCATCTTCATCTTCAACAACATTAATTCCGTGATGAGTGATCCTTATAGGTGGCCCTCCAGTCTTGGAACGACGCATAGCCTTCTGTCCTGCAGCTGTGAACCCTAGTCCAAATTTGTCCGTCTTATGGGGAAAATCTAGCAATTGCCCCCATGCTGTACTCTTCCCTTCTTTGATCACTGCCTCTGCATCCTTGAGAGATGCCATCCTAGGCACAAGCTTGGGAATGATGGGCACCTCAACCATTGTCTTCGCAACTACTACCTTAGGAGAAACTTCCTCAAAATGTTGAAGAAGCGTTTCGATGAACTCGCCATCTAACTCCACATATCGAAAGGAATTGAGATGACTAATCATGTACTCTTCCTTGCCGTGCACCGTTATAATTTTACCCTTAACAGGATATTTCAGCATTTGGTGCAAAGAGGATGTAACTGCCTCGGCATAATGGATCCACGTTCTTCCTAACAAACATGAGTATGACGGACGGATGTCCATCACGTAGAAGGTGGGATTTAACACTTCGGTGCCTACCTTGATAGGAATATCAACCTCTCCATGAACCATTCTTTTGGAACCATCGAAAGCCCTAACGACGATGTTACTAGGTTTGAGGGTCAAACCTTCGCAATCCAAGCGGTCTAAGGCCTTCTTTGGCAGAACATTCATGGAAGAGCCAATATCAACCAAGACATGGGCAAGAGTGGTTCCCCAGCATTCAACTGAGACGTGTAACGCGTCATTATGTTTCCTTCCTTTGGGAGTTAAGTCAGCATCGGAAAAGCCAAGGCCATTATCAGCAGTAAGACTGGCCACACATTCCTGAAATTGATCAGCCGAAGTCTCTTGGGGAACATGTGCCGCTTTTAAGAATTTGATCAGGGCCTTGGCATGGGCCTCAGAACAGAGCAGAAGAGCCAACATTGAAATTTTAGAAGGGGTTTGCCCTAATTGTTCCACAACGTCGTAGTCACTTTTTCTGATTATTTTCCGAATTTCGTCCATTTCTTTGAGTGGTTTCGGGGATAACCGCAACATGAGCCTTCGTCCTGACAGGCCCTTCCAGTATCCCCTTACCCTTGTCGGTAATATCAGCAGATGGTCTAACTTCAGGAGTATCCAATTCTTCAACCAATGGGCCTTGCACAGACGGTCCAACAGGTGCAGAAGCTTTTAAGGGTCCGAAAACTTCCTGAGGGGGAGCAATCTCCGGAGAAAAGATCTGGCCACTGCGGGTTATCTTGCTTGTACCCGCGATGTTTCCTATATCAGGGTCTTCTTCTTCAGAAATCTCTTGGACTGTTTCGATTTGTTTGATGTCGTGGTAGAAGATTTCTCCCCCATAGTTCCACGGTATCATTTTGCTTGATTGGTATGGGACAGGTCCCGGCATGGTGATCTTTAAAGGTACACATTCGGAGTTGGGTGTAATCCTGACAGGCCTTTTGCAAGCCTTGGGAGGATTGTTGGAAATGGTTATGATAGCAATATTGTTGGTTGAAGTAACACAAGTATCAGGAGTACTAGGATTGAAAGTGTTAACAGGGGTTTTCTGGAAAAGTATCTCTTGCGTATCCATCAGGCGTTGGACACCCGACTTCAACATTGGACAATCACCTTGAATGTTCAAACAAAAATAACAGTCTTTACCACAACCAGGAAAGATCCTGACTCTCAAAAAATTTCCTTTAATCACAAGCAATGGAGTCAACAGATTGGCAACATCAGTAACATGGAGGTTTTCCAAGATGGCGTGCACATTGTGGCCGTGCTTGGGCATCGGAGCAGATATAACATTGGGCTTCTCAGGAGCATCAAATTCAACCTCTTTGGCATCAATTAAGTCCTGAATTTTGTTCTTAAGTGCCCAGCAATTATTGGTATCGTGCCCCGCACTGTCAGAATGGTAAGCACACTTGGCGTTGGAGTGATAGTATGGAGAGGAGGTGTTAGGGTTTTTTGGCGCCTCTTTCAAACTAGTCAGATTCAGCTTCAACAAATGGGGAAGGACCTGAGCGGGCGTCATGTTGATGCGGGTGAACTACCATTGTGCCCGTTCTACCCGTTGTTGATTAGGTCTCGACTGATTATTACGAGGTTGATCACTTGACGAATTTTGAATCATTACGGCCCCTACAGTCGGTCGGTGCTCAGTTCTTCCCAATCCCTTCTAAGAATACACAGCAGATTCTTCTTTCTTGGCGGGAAAAGGCTTCTTGACAGCTGTGGATGCGGAAGCATCCTTTTGAATCTTTCCACTTTTAATACCGGCCTCCACCCTTTCGCCGGTCAAAATCAATTCAGTAAATCCCGCAGAAGAGCTCCCGATTAGATGGTTGAAAAAGGGGCCAGATAGGGTCCCCAGAAACATGTCAACTAATTCTCTGTCTGATAGCGGTGGCTGCACTCTTCCCGCCAGATCACGCCACTTCTGCGTGTACTCTTTAAACCCTTCATTGGAAGCCATCCTCATACTTTGTAACTGAGTACGAGTGGGCACCATATCAATATTATATTGATACTGACAATAAAAAGCAACTGCCAAGTCTTCCCAATTGTGAACCTCGGATCTCTTGAGCTGATAAAACCAATCTAACTGAGTGCCAGACAAGCTGTCTTGGAAGAAGTGTACCCAAAGGTCTTTATCAGATGAATGAGGTTGGATTTTTCGGACATAAGATCTCAAATTCATTTTCGGGCACGACAGACCGTCATATTTGGAGAATGTTGGCACTTTGAACTTTGGAGGGATAACAATCCCAGCTACCAGCCCTGGTTCCTCAAAATCCAAACCGGGAACCCTCTGCAACTCCATGGCTGCCAGTCTATCTTCAAGATTCTTGTACTTATCGTCCGCTGGTGGATACTGTTGTTCGGAGTAGTCTTCGTCTTCTTCCTCTTCCTCCTCTTCCACTTCAGATTCAGAAGGCATAACAATCCCTTTCCCTTTACCGACCCCTTCGTTAGACGTTGAGGGGAACTCAAGAACTCTTCTGGCCTGATGTTCAAATCTTCTTCCCAAAATGGCTACTCCGGGTCTCTTTTTCTTTTTCTCTTTATTCTTCTCCAACAAAGCTTTGAGGTCCTCCTGACCCTTTGCCAATATCATGAGGAGTTGCTGAAACTATGAATTTTGTGCCTGCAGATCCTTTACCGTCTACTCCAAATCCATCTTGCTGAAATAAACAGCAGAAAGATAAGGAAACCTGGCTTGAAGACCTGTTTATGCATATGATGAATGGTATGTTATTCATGTAATGCATTCAAGGGTTCAAAATTTCAAATTTGTTGCAAACAAAAAGAACGCACGTCATATTAAGAAGAAATTTGTTAGTATATAAATGCCCTATGGGAGAAATATTACAAAATTCTTAATGTAAAAAGACATTGTGCATCCTCTTTGTGCGATGTAGGTGTTGAGAGTTTCCTCCTCGTGAAGTCGGCGGGTGAGCTCCAAAACCTTCTTCTCACTGGCATAGAAGCTGGCTTCAAAGGTATCCCGTTCTTCTTTGAGTTGGATCCAACTCCTTTGCATTTCCTCCCATGATGTTGGCATGTCAGGATGTAGGATGGTGTATGGAACCTCTCCTTCCATAACAGGCTCTTTGATCAAGGGGAGAATGTGAGGATATGGCATCATAAGATTCTGGGAGCGGGTTCGTACCCACTTGAGGTAAGGCTCAAGGGGGATGAAATTCTTGTGCCCCAGTGTCTTGCTATCCACCTTGTTAGGCATCCTCCAAGCTCTGATAAACCTCTGTCGAAGTCCTTGCGCATCATTGTCGAAGTCAAAAATTAGGTCAGGAATTAGCATGTCATGAGGGCCATCCCTCCGAGCATATCCAAATTGTCTCAAAGCTAGACGGGGGTTGTAGGTGATGCCTCCCCTAATGCCAAGTAGTGGGACATTAGGGAATTCCCCATAACAATCAATGAGGATGACATTTTCTCTGGACCGAGAACACCAATGTACATCAGAATGTGTGAGGGTCATCAATCATTGTGACCACCTTAAACCCTGTTCATCTTCAGAACTGATTGTGGAAGGTGAGAAATAAACCACCTTGCTAAGAGAGGAGTACACCACATGAGAACACCTCTTTTCCTCATTGTTCATGTGTAAAATGAGTGTAGGATGTCCCCAAGAAATGTAGGTATAGGATTCCTAGATATGAAAATCTTGACAGCATTCACATCTATTAGCTGATCAGGGTTTGGGAACAAGACCAACCCATAGATGAGGAGTGCCACAATCTCTTCATAGGCTTGTAGATCAAGAGAATTACAGCAGTCTTGTGCCTTCTCTAATAGAAACTTTTCCAAGAAACCCTTGACACCACTTCTGGTTTCCCAATGCCCCTTGATATCAGATGGTTGTAAGTGTAATGCTTGAGCAACATCTTCAGGATTTGGTTCTTTTTCCGTACCATTGTAAGGTAGTTGATTAAGAATAGGGATTCTCAGGAGTTGAGAAAATTCCTCCAAAGTAGGTACCAATTGGTAGTCAGGGAATGTGAAACAGTGGTGTAGGGGGTCAAAGAACTGGAAGAGAACTTTAACCATGTCTTCTTCAATGTTGGTGTTGACTAAGCTGAGGAGTCTACCATGTCTTTCACTGAAGAGAGAATTCTCTGGAATCCTGAATGTAAGCTCCTTGAGTTGAGGAGGGATCCTCACAAGGTTGACTTGAATTGTTTTCATGCGAAGAGATTCCATGACCTACAAAACAAGAACAAAGATGAAGATCCAAACCCTTGAAATGGTTAGTGGATGCATATGATGCTTTATGATGTTCATGATGTATGCACCATCACATGTACAAGCAAGTCACACAAAACCCTAGTTTCAGGCTTGCATGAGGTTTCATAGGTAAATACCCTCTTGAGTTTAGTTGGCTCAAAACCTGTCATATAAATAGTAACCGGGTTCTAAGGAGCTCAATATCATTGAATTGTTTTCTATGTTCATTGTTTTGGTTTAGACACTTAACTAGCGACCAAAATATTCCAAGAAAACAACCCTTAATGAGTGTAGTATCGAGTATCTACCAACTTCAGACTGCACCAAAGCCGGTCATCTCACTACCCCTAATGAAAGGCCAAGATGGTCAAGTAAGGTTCTAGTTCATTAGTGCTTCATGACATCACTCAGCGGCCCCGTATTCTCTTTGATTGACTCAAAGGCTACCGGTACTCACAAATATGTCGCACTAACATAGATATTGCTTCAACCGTGTCGGTATACCCTGCACAGTTTCCACAACGTATTGCTATCTATGAATGTTTCCCAAATCCGGGTGGAAGATTTCAAGCCCAAACAAGAGAACCAAAATGTAAAGCAATCAAAGCAAACAATAATCATGAAAAGGGTGATCTAAGCCCTAAGGTTGCTCCACTTTTAAAGTTTTCCCCAGCAGAGTCGCCAGTTCTGTGATACGGTGGGAGAATTGACTTGGGATTTTGCGTTTGTGTTTGCAAATGTTTCGGTTTAGCAAGAGTCGCCACCGACTTTTTATTTTATCCTAAGGAAAGGTCAAAAAGCACAAGAAAGACCTTTGAGATATTTTCTTGAGTTCGGGGAGTAGATTATAGAAAGGGAAGGTATTAGCACCCTTTCTATCCATGGTTATCCATGGGCTCTTAGTTACTTGCTTAGATCACTTGCTTTGCATTTCTATTGTTTGAAATGGTGCTTTTCAATTGTTTGAAATGGTGCTTTGTGTGTGATTTTGAAAGATGTTTTGAAAAGAGGCCATCGTTGTGGCAACCTTTGTAATGATTCTGGTTTGAATGTATACAAAGATGTTTTTGTCTTTTGAAAAGTTTTCAATGTTTGAAAGTAGGGTTTTGAAATTGTGTTGTGAAGTGTGTTTTGAAAATAGCAAGGATGTTTTTGCAAGCTTGATCAAGTAACTAGGAGCTATCTACCCTATTCTACTCAAAGATCTTTCTTATGTTTTTTTAACCCTTTTAACAGTGTTGTTTCACCATTGTATTTGATGAACAACCTTGTGTTAGGATGTTAACGGGACAGGCGCGAGTCATCGTATAGACCATGATAGCAATGGTGTCAAGTATCTTTGGCAATTTTCTTAAGGGACTTGATAATTTTGTTTAGGCAACTCAGATAGCGTCATCGAGGGACTATGATCTTTTGTTTTGTTTTTGTTTTGCCAAAGTACTTGACATGCAACCATGGCCCATTTTTGAAGGCAACAAGTGGATTGTAATCCTAGGGGTGCAAGTGTGCATTGTGTTTGTTTTTCATGCATATTTATCTTGGATTAGGTCAAACTAATTGTTGATTTTATTTGCATACAAACCCTAGGTCTAAGCATGGCATAATTGAAAGCTTTTAAATGTGCGAGAATTTAAATGCTATACTATTACAACATGATATAGGGAGGGGGGGTACAAATTTGAATTGGGAGTATTTGACAAGAAAATAAAATCTAAGTTATTACAACCATATCGAATGTATAGGCAATATTTAAATGTACAATAATTGAAATAAATACAAATAAATAAAAGTCAAACAAAATGTACTATGCAAAAAGAAAGTTTTATGTATGTAAAAAGTATATTTTTTAATGTGAAATATAAATAAATAAAGAAAGTCAATTTTTATTATTTTTCTATTTTAGGGCAAGAACCCTAATTCTTAATGAATAATATTATTTATTAATTATATACAATAATATATTAATTTATGCATAAAAATAAAACTATATTATGAAAATGATATTTTTATATTTTTTAACCTAATTATTTAATAATAAGTATATAAGTGTATATATATATATATATATATATATATATATATATATATATATATATATATATATATATATATATATATATATATATATATATATATATATATATATATATATATATATATATATATATATATATATATATATATATATATATATATATATATATATATATATATATATATATATATATATATATATATATATATATATATATATATATATATATATATATATATATATATATATATATATATATATATATATATATATATATATATATATATATATATATATATATATATATATATATATATATACATATATACAAAGATAAAAAAATTAATTATTTACAAAAAAATGGGTATTTTCAAGAAAATGTTTTCAAATGTAAATAAAAATAGTAAATGAAAATAAGTATATTTTTTGTATTATTTTTGAGTTTTATTAAGAAAAGAAAATAGTTTATTTACATATATATACTTAGTAAAATAAAATAAATATCAAATAAATATGAAAAAATATAGAAAATTATTTTTGACATTTTTTTTATACTTAGACAAAAAATAATAAAGTCAGAATAAAAAGTAAAAATGTCAAAATGATAAGTATTTAAATAAATGGGCCAGGGGGTGTAAACTGAACAAAAGGGGTGTCAAAAGCAAAAGGACCCATGCCCAACCCAGAATAACTTCTTCTTCTTCCTTGAAACAAAAACCTGCGCGCGCTGTATCACAAACTGTAACTCCTGATTCTTTGATCTTTTGACAAAACTCATAACATGAACATTGTAGAGAATTAAACAACGAATTCAACCATATAAAAAACTTCGATTAACTCTCAAAGACCAGAGAGAATTTCTCTGGCCCTAATTTCTAACCTAGTTTTTTCAGAAAGTTCATGAGTGAAATTCTCTTAGCACGATTAATGTAAATGAAAAATAAGCATATGTATGGCTTCAGGGCTTTGAGTACAACATATTTCATTCACAAACTTAAGCCTAACCGTTCCTAAATAGGGAGATATAAGTCCATGAAATACCTGTTTCAGTTGACTTCGAGCTGGACAATGCAACAACCTTTAATGGTGTTTGAGCTTCTTTTGAGCTTGCCTGAGGTCCAAAGAAGCTTCTCCAATGCTTGGCTTGCTTTGAAACAACTTGAATCGTGCTGTAGAACTCAACCTGCAGAGCTTTGAAATGAAAATAGCAAAGTGTGTTAGAGGTGTTACAACTTGCAATAGGGGTCTAGGATAGTTCAGGTGAGTTGATTGGAAGGTGTTTGAACTATCTTTGGACAAAACGCACGATGGAATTTGGTTATGGCTTGCAAAATGCAGAACCTGCCCTGTTTTGCAGAAAAACAGTGATTCTGAGTATGAGGAGGTTTGAGTGATGAAAGGGTCGTGTTTCAGGCTTGTTGGGAGGTATGGAACTTGTCTACAATGTTTGTCTAAGCTTGTCTTAACAGATATGAGAGATGGCTTATGTTTGGCAACTTTTCTTCTTTTTCAAGCAAGCATGTGGAAGTGATGTTATAGCTTGGTACATGCCCTCCTATCATACTGCATCTTTTGCTCTTGGTTCTTGGAATTTATAGCTTCGATCTTGCTTCAGAGATATGGCCCCATACCTCAAGGATTTTGGTTTGACATAAAGTGCACTTTTACAAAAATGGCATTTTACCTTTTTCCAAATAAGGGTTAATCTTGTATGTAATGTCCAAATGTCTAAGATAACACCTTAATTCAATGGTTATGCATTAAATTATGAAGTGCAAGTTGGTTTTGAGGCCTGCAAGCTAGCACCAAACATGCTGATTTGAAAATGCAAGTTTGTATGAACATGTATTGGTCATGGACAAAAGTGAGTTTTTGCCAACTTCAAGCATTCGATTCTCTCTAACCACAAGGGTGTTTGAGGAGTTATTTGACAATTTTGAAAGCTTGGAATATGTACTACAATCCATATTTGAAATGAAACTTGAAACTCCAAGTGGAACTATGTGAAAAATGGCCAAGAAGATGGGTCAAAATCCTGCCTAAACTAGGGAAAATTTCCCTAAGTTAAAAGTTTTAGGTACCCTTGTTTCAAAAATCATAACTTGAGATACAAGCTTCTTTTGAGAAAAATTTGTGAATCAAAGTTGTAGACTTTGTGATGGACTACAACTTTAATGTTGCAAGTTTTGTTTGAATCCATTTTCCTCTTGGTGAAAAAGTGGGACAAAGTTAGGAAAAAATAAGAAAATTTCATAACTTAGAAAATTTCTAAGTTATGAAATTTTTCCATTTTAAACCCTAATTTGCATTTTTGGGTTTCTTGATGAACAAGTTTCATAATTTGACATGTCTTGATAGAAAATAACTCTTGGCACTTGATTTTGACCAAAAAGTCAAAGTTTGACTTTTCAGTGTATAGTCAAATTTTGATCAGTTGACTGAAAAATTCATCTGCCAACCCTATGCAATTGAGATCTTCTGAACTTGTTGAATGGGTCAAGACAATGTAATTGAGTCTTTGTGTCCATGGTTGAGCTTGATTTGCCATTAATTAGGTCAAACAGTCAAAAATTGCCTTTGTACAGTTAAAACCCTAAAAATGACCATTTTACCCTTTTGGTGATCTGATCAAATTTCTTGTAGAATTATGATCCAAACTTGATCAAATGGTTCATATGAGTTCATAATGTTGATGTGGGTTAAATTTCATGAGGTTTGACTATCAATTGGCCATAGTTGACTTTTCCCCCAATACAACTGACTTTAGGTCAACTGTCCCATTGACTGGGCAAAAATTTGAATCAAGGCTTGAAACTTGGTAGGGATAAACTTGTGAGTCCAAAATGAAGTATGAAAGTCCATTTGGGCATTGTAGGTCATAAACATCCTTGTGCAAACTCAAACCCTAATTTAGGTCAACAGTGCAAATAAGTGTCTTGAGCAGAGCAAACCCTAGCTTGATCTTCAGTTCCAAGAGTCTTGTGATGAGAAAATGTTGATGAAAATGGGAGGGCAAATTTTGGGGTACAACACCCACCATTGAGGAAACACTTAGTCGAGTACTTCGGCAAAGTCTTCTTATCTATGATAGAATCACCCTCTGAGTATTCTTATGTTTCAAGATATCTTTTGATATCATAAAACCAAGGTTTCTCATCAACTTCTTCTTCCATCTCATAACAGAATGTTGGCTCATCCAACCTCATGATAATGATAGAGGGGGATTCATTTGTCCATCTGACTTTAAACATGGATGAAAGATTAGCCAAAGCATCCGTCGAGTTATTCTCTTCTCTTGGAATATTCTTGAAATTAATCTCATTAAAGTATGGGATCAGCTTCATAACATGATCTCGATACAGAACCAAATTAGGGTGACGAGTCTCCCGATCTCTGTTGATCTGACTGATTATTAGAGCAGAATCCCTGTTGTTGTACCCCAAAATTTGCCCTCTCATATTTCTCAAAACATCTCAAGAAAAATTCACAAGTCCAACCCGGCGCGTCATATTCAGGTGTTCTTTCCCCAAGATATCTCTGATAACATATTCTCAAATTCAGGTTCGGCTCAAGAGATAATTCTTTAAAGAAGGTATCCGAATGTGTAAGTTTTCTTGAAGAAATATGGTGAAAAAGTGTGCTGAAAGTGCAGTTTTTACGCGCTAAAAAATTCATAACTTGAAGATCGTGGCTCGTTTTGAACCTGTTCCGGTGGCCAAAATTCCGTCTTGACATTATCTACGTTTTCATCTCTCACGGCTGGAAGCCAATTTCGATCAGAAGGTCTTCAAAAATATGGATTTATCAAGTATTTTCATACAGAAAATTTGTGACAGAAGTTTATTTGCGTCATGTTCAGAAAATCATAACTTGGTCGATTTTCATCGTATCGAGCTGGTTCCGGCGCCAAAATTTCACAAATTGAGTTGGCTACATTTTCACAGGAGGTATCGAGTTCGAACGGTGTTTAAAAGGCCTTCATTTTTTACTTAGAGTGCGTGACACGCTGAAAATCCTGAATGCTGAATATTATTTCATCTGGGCTGAAACTTCGAAAGTTCATAACTCGTTCAATTTTTATCGGATTGGGCTCATATTTTTACACAAGGTCCCTGACTCATAGATCTACAACTTTGCTTCAAAAGTCGAGACCGTATTATTCTCCGATCAATACCAGTTTTTTATTGAAGAACGTGTCAGAGTCGACACTGGAGCCCAAAATAAGTTTGTCTGAGCTGAAACTTCAAAAATTCATAACTAATTCACCGTTTATCCGATTGAGCCGATTTTCGGACAGGAGTTAGTTATCGATGTCGGCTACATTTTGTTTTCACATTTCAACTTCAAAAATTGCACTTAAGTCCCTGCAATTTAGCCTGGAAATTGACGAACTCAAGTGAACATTGGAGGCCCAATTGCACATTCAAAGCCCATTTTTTTTACCCTAATTTCCATTATATAATCACCTTCTTTTCATACAAACCGAGGAGAAAAAAGAGAGAAAAAACCTTGCCACAACACTGTTAGAATATCAAATTCTTTCAAGAACCTTAAAACCTTGAAATCCTTATTACAAATCCCTCTCTCACCACAAACAAGCCATCACAGTTACAAACCAACACCTCACTACTTCTTCAGTAAGGGTAAGGCTGACTTGATCTCCATGATCCAAAAGGCATAAAAGCATTCAGGTCACTAATTTTCCAGTAAGGGTAAGATTGATTTGATCTCCATGATCAAAAGGGTATAATCATTCATACATGCCATATTGTGCCTAAACATTAAATTTCTTCATATATTGGCTTTATTTGCATTTTATGATTTTATTTAATGTGTTCATGAGATTCAACACTGCAGATTTAGAGAGGATCCCATGCAGGTTCATTA
This sequence comes from Vicia faba, assembly GCA_948472305.1. Lineage (NCBI taxonomy): Eukaryota > Viridiplantae > Streptophyta > Magnoliopsida > Fabales > Fabaceae > Vicia > Vicia faba. Next base: position 253,337,349 of record OX451740.1, read on the forward strand.
AGGAACGTTGAGGCCAAAAGCCAAATGACCAAAAGCCAAAAGCCAAATGGCCAAAAGCCAAAAGCCAAAAGCCAAATGGCCAAAAGAACAACTTATGCATGACACCAATACATGGCGAGACAGACATCCTGAGAAGATTAAGGAACGTTAAGGCCAGAACACAAATGGCCAACAGCCAGAACACAAATGGCCATGAAACCCAATCCAATGGCCAAAGAATGCAGACCACGGTACTCAAGAGTCAATGAACACGCACGTGATGCCAGAAAGTCAAACAAGGCTTTTTGTCTAATGGGCCAGAATACTTCAAAAAAAATGGTTGAATTTTATAGAAGAAGAAGAGGACGGTGTTGTTCAACGCCGAGAGTCTATAACGACGAGTGTCTATAACGACGAGTGTCTATAACGACGAGTGTCTATAACGACGAGTTGTATCAGAGAAATCTTTAGGCATTGATTTAACTGGATTTGTATTCTTTGACTGGGTTGGTCTCTTTTGACTGTATTCGTCTACATAGCTGATCATTTAAATGTATCCTTCCTGAAAGGTAAAGGTCAGTCATATGCAATGCATGATATGAATCAATCAACGATGTTCTCAACACATGAGATTGTATGATATGATGCGTATATGCATGTATCATGATGTATAACAATGTGATGTTATGAATGTATCTTCGTCTGGGAAAATAGATCTTTGACGGATGCCGGGAAGTCAAATCCTGGGTTGATGTTGAAGAGTGAGATTCTTCGTTTCCGTTGGGGATGATGATTGCAAGAATACCGGTAGGAGAAGATGACTCCGTTGGGGAATAAACTTGGCGAATAGATTACTCTGCGGGGAAAGAGAGGTACTTTGCACAGTGATCTATAGAACTCCCAAGACACTTTTTTTTGAAGTATTCTGCCCCATTAGACAAAAAGCCTTGTTTGGCTTTCTGGCATCACGTGCGTGTTCATTGACTCCTGAGTACCGTGGTCTGCATTCTTTGGCCATTGGATTGGGTTTCATGGCCATTTGTGTTCTGGTTGTTGGCCATTTGTGTTTTGGCCTCAACATTCCTTAATCTTCTCAGGATGTCTGTCTCGCCATGTATTGGTGTCATGCATAAGTTGTTCTTTTGGCCATTTGGCTTTTGACTTTTGGCTTTTGGCTTTTGGCCATTTGGCTTTTGGCTTTTGGTCATTTGGCTTTTGGCCTCAACGTTCCTTAATGAACCTGCATGGGATCTTGTCTAAATCTGCAGTATTGAATCTCATGAACACATTAAATAAAATCATAAAATGCAAATAAAGCCAATATATGAAGAAATTTAATGTTTAGGCACAATATGGCATGTATGAATGATTATACCCTTTTGATCATGGAGATCAAATCAATCTTACCCTTACTGGAAAATTAGTGACCTGAATGCTTTTATGCCTTTTGGATCATGGAGATCAAGCCAGCCTTACCCTTACTGAAGAAGTAGTGAGGTGTTGGTTTGTAACTGTGATGACTTGTTTGTGGTGAGAGAGGGATTTGTAATAAGGATTTCAAGGTTTTAGGGTTCTTGAAAGAATTTGATATTCTAACAGTGTTGTGGCAAGGTTTTTTCTCTCTTTTTAACAGTGTTGTGGCAAGGTTTTTTCTCTCTTTTTTCTCCTCGGTTTGTATGAAAAGAAGGTGATTATATAATGGAAATTAGGGTAAAAAAAAAGGGCTTTGAATGTGCAATTGGGCCTCCAATGTTCACTTGAGTTCGTCACTTTCCAGACTAAATTGCAGGGACTTAAGTGCAATTTTTGAAGTTGAAATGTGAAAACAAAATGTAGCCGACATCGATAACTAACTCCTGTCCGAAAATCGACTCAATCGGATAAACGGTGAATTAGTTATGAATTTTTGAAGTTTCAGCTCAGACAAACTTATTTTGGGCTCCAATGTCGACTCTGACACGTTCTTCAATAAAAAACTGGTATTGATCGGAGCATAATCCGGTCTCAACTTTTAAAGCAAAGTTGTAGATCTATGAGTCAGGGACCTTGTGTAAAAATATAAGCCCAATCCGATAAAAATTGACCGAGTTATGAACTTTCGAAGTTTCGGCCCAGATGAAATAATATTCAGCATTCAGGATTTTCAGCGTGTCACGCACTCTGAGCAAAAAACGAAGGCCTTTTGAACACCATTAGAACTCGATACCTCCTGTGAAAATGTAGCCAACTCAATTTGTGAAATTTTGGCGCCGGAACCAGCTCGATAGGATGAAAATCGACCAAGTTATGATTTTCTGAACATGACGCAAATAAACTTCTGTTACAAATTTTCTATATGAAAATACTTGATAAATCCACATTTTTGAAGACCTTCTGATCGAAATTGGCTTCCAGCCGTGAGAGATGAAAACGTAGATAATGTCAAGACGGAATTTTGGCCACCGGAACGGGTTCAAAACGAGCCACGATCTTCAAGTTATGAATTTTTTAGCGCGTAAAAACTGCACTTTCAGCACACTTTTTCACCATATTTCTTCAAGAAAACTTACACATTCGGATACCTTCTTTAAAGAATTATCTCTTGAGTCGAACCTGAATTTGAGAATACATTATCAGAGATATCTTAGGGAAAGAACACCTGAATATGACGCGCCGGGTTGGACTTGTGAATTTTTCTTGAGATGTTTTGAGAAATATTAGAGGGCAAATTTTGGGGTACAACACCTGTAAACTTCCAAGATCTTGATTTGCAAGTCAATAGCAGCTTCTAACCTAAAAATATAAGCTTCATACTCAACCATGTTATTAGTAGAATCAAAACAGATTCTGGCAGTGAAAGGAGTATGGAAACCTTCAGGAAAAGTAATAACAACACCAATACCATTACCCAATGCATGCGAGGCACCATTGCTTACTGTCGTCCATCACGATCCTGGTTTGGGTCCTTCCTCTGGGTCGGGGATGTTACAATCCCATATGTACATAATGTCCTTATCTGGAAACTCAAACTTCATTGACTGATAGTCATCTTCCATAGGATGGTGAGCAAGATAATCCCCCAATATACTACCCTTGATGGCTTTCTAGATAGTATTTTAGATATCATATTCTGTCAAAATCATCTGCCAACGGGCTACTCTTCCCATGAGAGTTGTCTTTTAAAAAATGTACTTGATCGGATCCATGTTGGATATCAATAGAGTAGTATGAGTCAGCATATACTATCTGAGACGCTTTGCTTCCCACACGAGTGAATTACAAGTCTTTTCCAGCAATGAGTACCTTGACTCGCAATCAGTAAATTTCTTGCTCAGGTAAAAAATAGCATGTTCTTTCCTACCCGTCTCATCATGTTGACCGAGTACACAACCCATAAAATTTTTAAACACTGTCATATACATTATCAAAGGCCTTCCTTCCACAAGAGTTAAAGAATTAGAGGTTCCCGCAAATACTTTTTTATTTTATCAAATGCTGCTTGGCAATTGTTATTCCACTTGACCACTTGATCTTTTTTCAATAGCTTAAATATTAGTTCACATGTGGCTGCAAGATGAGAGATGAATCTAGCAATGTAGTTCAACCTCTTGAGAAAACCACAAACCTATTTTTCTGTTCTTGGCTCAAGCATTTCTTGAATTGCTTTTATTTTGGCAGGATCAATCCTTAATTCCTTTTTCGGTTACAACAAAGCCCAATAATTTCCCTTATCTCACCCCGAAGGTGCACTTTTTAGGGTTCAGCCTCAGTCTGAATTTCCTCAATCTTTTAAACAGTTTTAACAAGTGGACAAGATATTCCTCTTCTATTTGGGATTTGACAATCATATCATCAACATAGACTTCAATCTCTTTATGGATCATATCATGAAAGGGAGTGACCATTAACGTTGATACGTTTCCCTTGCATTCTTCCAACTGAAGGGCACCACTTTGTAGCAAAATGTTCCCCAAGGTTTAATAAAAGTTGTCTTCTCCATGTCTTCCGGTGCCATCTTGATCTAAGTGTAGCCAGAAAAACCATCCATACAGGAAAACACTTTAGCTTGAGCAATATTGTCAACTAGAATATAAAATTGGGGGAGCGATAAATCATCTTTAGGACTTGCTCTGTTCAATTTCCTATAATCCACACACATTCTGACTTTGCCATCTTTCTTCGGCACCAACACAACATTTGCAATCCATGGCGGATAAGAGATAACTTTCGAGAAACCCGCATCAAACTGTTTCTGAACCTCCTCTTTGATCTTCTTAGACATATCGAGAAGAGTTCTTCGAAGATTTTGTTTGACCGGAGGACAATCCTTGTTAAGCAGAAGCTTGTGCACAACAATATTTATGTCCATCCCAGGCATGTCTTCATAATACCAAACAAATATGTCAACATATTCTCGAAGCATTTCAATCAATCTTCGCTTGACACTGTCTTCTAGTGCTGCCCCAATCTTGACTTCTTTTCAGACCTCCTCGATACCCAAGTTGATTACTTCTAAAGTCTCTTGGTGCGGCTAAATGACCTTTTCCTCTTGCCTCAATAATCTGGCTAACTCTTCGGGAAGTTCACAATATTCTTCAGCTTCTTCATCAACTTGATAGATTGGATTTTCAAAGTCATAATGAGCCATAGCACAATCGTTATCAATGAAATTCGAGATTAATGGGGGATAATATCTGCATGATTATGATTTTGTTTTTATTTTAGTTTAAGAATAAAAAGAATAAAAATAAAAACACATTGCCAATTTTGAAAAATAAAAAGAAAGACAAGGAGAGAAATCTTTGATTACAAAAAGACATCCTTTATTGATGATAATTTTGAAAAGAAAAACATTATGGCCCTACAACATGATCATTATGTCTTGGGAAGAACGTATGATTTATTGCATGATAAAAATAAAATAAAATAACTCTTCATAGTGGGTGACTTCAATGACGTTTTCGACAAACCAATTAACGGGCTCTTGACACAGAATAGTAGGACGAATCTATTTGTTCATTTCACAATCATTATCGCCTTCCTCGCTCACAGCATGAGCTTCCTCATGGATAATACCACCACTGACAAATTGGACCGGAGGAAGAATACCTTGAATCTTCGGAACAATAATCCGCGCGCTTCGTCCAGCCACGAAGCTCAAACCCTTCTTATCCTTCTTCGTAGGGAGATCCAACACTCTGTCCCACCCTTCAGGGTGTCCGAATTCTACAACTTCCTGAGCTTATTGGTAAGATGGCATAGAGATCTCCTACTTTTCAACCTCTTAATGAGGAGTTTTGATAACTTGCATAATTTCAAATGCTTGGCACGGAGTCTCATGTATTTCACCCTCAATTTCAACATACTGGTAGGTACTTAGATGGACGATAATATAGTCCTCTTCACCAGAAGTGGTGACCACTTTCCCATTAACTAGGAATTTCAACTTCTGATGCAAAGTAGAAGTGACAGTGCTGGCCCCGTGGATCCATGGGCACCCTAGCAAGCAGCAGTAGGAAGGATTGATATCTATGATATAGAATGTTGTGTTGAATATCTGAGGACCTATTTTATAGGAAAATCAACTTCACTAAACATAGTTATTTTCGACCCTTCAAACGCCTTAACCACCAAATCACTGGGTCTCAACACATCCCATTCATAATCTAATTTCATTAGAGTAGACTTTGGCAGAATTTTAAGGGATGATCCCATGTCAACCAACACACAAGATAAGGTAGTCCTTGCAATCTCCATTGAGATATGAAGCGCCTTGTTATGCTTCCTCCCCTCGGGAGGTAAATCGAAATCTGTGAAACCTAGCCCATTGCTCGCAAAGATGCTAGCCACGATTCCTTCAAATTAATTCACTGAAATTTACTTATGAACAAACTAAGTCCCCAATAGCTTCATCAGTGCATTTGTGAGACTCAGAATCCAGGAGCAAAGCAAGAATCGAAATCTTCGAAGGCATTTGGATTAACTGATTGATTTTCTTGTAATCGCTCTTCTTTGTATATCTCATCAACTCTGCCACATCTTTGGCCAAATCAGCATCCTCAGTCGGAACAAGAGGATTCTTCCCCGGTTCTGCACCATTAACCATAATATACTTTCTTTTAACCTTAGCCAAGGCATTTGTACTGCTTTCGGGTCGATCAGGTGGAGAGAAAAACTGCCAACTACAGGTAATCCTACGTTCACTGACAATGTCATGAACTTCAGGATTATCTTCCTCAGACTTAACTTCCTCAGACTTAACTTCCTCAGGAAACTGCCTTGTCACTGACATATGGCACTGGACCAGGTAGAGTGATAGTTAGTGGCGACTGTTTGACTGGAATCGTAATTGTGACAGGCACATGAATTATCTATGACTTGAACGGAATGGTAATCACGTCAACCTTATCTTCCTCAAACTTAGGCTCAACAAACACATGGTCAAACTGAAGAATCCCTTTGGTAATCAAACTCTGAATTACATCTTTCAGACATTTACAGCCCTCTGGCTGAAACAAACAATCTTCACAGTCGAGACCACAACCCAGGAACACGCCCTTCTGCGGAAATTACTCTTTCACAAACAATAGAGGCATAATCAGATGCTCTACATCCATAACCAAATTTATATTTTCATCTTCAATAATGGCACTGACAGTGGCACCCCCATGAGATGGTAAGGGTTGTTGGAGAATATTAGGCGTTGGCACTGGCCCAAAATTGATAGTCTATGAATCCAACAAGTCCTGCATTTTATGCTTCAAAGCATAGCAATTTTCAATGGTATTCCCCTGTACTCCAGAATGGAAATTGCACCAGGCATTAGCATCAAAGTTCAGTGGCAACTTTTCAAGATTGATATGCAAGGTACACTTCTCAACCAACTTCAGCTCGATTAACTTGGGTAGCAATTCAGCATAGGACATAAGAAGTGCATCAAACTTCCTTGGTGGTTGTCTCAGCTTCTGTTGATTACCCTGCCTAGGCACATATTCTTTTTACTGAGATACTCCAGTCGAGATTGTCACAGCAGCAACTTGATGATCATACTCTTGATAAGCCTTTCCTTTAACCCTTTGCGCATAGATTGCACTAGCTTCGCCTTCTTTCTTCTTCTGGTAGCCATCAAAATATTTCTTTGCATTACCAGTATTAGTTCCAGAAACATCCCTCTGAATCTTTCTAATCTTAATGCTGACTTTAATCTTTTCCCCGTAGAGTGCCAACTCAACAAAGGTATCGAAAGTACTACAAGGAGTGTAGTAGTTCTCTTGTAGGGTGCTAGTAAACATGTCTACCATCTCCCATTCTATCATGGGTGGTTGGAACCTATACTCCATTTCACACCACCTCTATGCGTATTCCTTAAATGCCTCATTCTGCTTCTGTGACAGATTCTGCAATTGAGTCCTTGTAGGCGCTATGTCAGATTTATATCGATAATGTTAGACGAAAGCTTCAACTAGCTCTCTCCAGGTACGAATATGGTTTCTCTTAAGTTGCATATACCATTCTAACGGACCACCTATCAAACTATCCTGAAAGAAGTGCATGAGTAGCTTTTCATCGTTAGAGTATGCTGACATCCTTCTGTAGTAGGACTTGAGACGTGTCCTTGGACAGGAGGTGCCTTTGTACTTCACAAAGTCTGGAACTTTATACTTGGGAGGAATCTTCACTCTAAGGACTAAACCCAAATCATACATATCAAGGCCCATGGCACCCTGATTCTCAAAAGCTCGCATACGCTCCTCGAGCATACATAATTTCTTATATGCTTTTATAGGTTCATCAACATTAGAAATAAAGTCCTCTTAGTTATCATCCTCAAGATTACGAGAAGGTATATGAATAGGTATTGGCTAACAAAAGGTTACTCATTATTCTGACGAGTAGGAGTGGGTGGAGGCAAATTATTTCCCACAACTTGGACCAAAGGAACACCTTAATTATTACCAGCAGGATTATAAAGGTTCACAGTAGGACCATTCTGATTCAAACCAACATTTGCATTCTAATTGTGACCACCTGGGTTACCATTTAGAGCTGCACCTCCTGGATTACCATTATATTCTTGAGGAGTGATCACCGCTTCGACCCTTTCATTTGTAGTCTAAGCATGCCTCACAATCAAGGATCTCATTTCTTCTTGCTGATTGGCCATATTCTAGATGATCTCCATTAGCTGTTTCACACGAGTGTCCATCTTGACACCCATAACAGCAACATAAGCTTGAATATGTTCCACCTGTCTTTTGGAATTACTTCTAGTGTTGTATCCATGAGAATTTGTAGTAGCAATCTTTGAAAAGAACCAGATCAGACATAAGAAAACCTACTAGAACCACCTGTTATGATATGGTATGAATAGATTCATGATTATGCATGCAATGTTTTTATCATTTCCAGGGCATTCAAGAATTTTGTCAATTATCAAAAATAACAGAAAACGTGATAAAGGAGATAAGCAATAGTCGAGAGAGCACATAATGGCAACAACTATTATTTCATTCATAAGACTTCAAGTCAAACTGAATTCATACAAGACAAACAATCATAATACGACAAAGAAGATAAAACCCCAACCAACAAGCCTGGTGGTGATTTTTCAACAAAAGGAAACAACAATTAAACATCCAGCTCTGACTAGCCTGGAAATCATTGTCTTCCCATCTGGCTTTTGAGACTTGCAATCTCTTCAAGGGCCTGGGATAGTTGAATACCATGCCCCTTGAGTCGGGCCTCCGCTGTGAGTCTCTGGTTGCTTTCTTCTTGAATATGGGCGCTTTTATCTATAAGTTGCTTCTCTAGAACTTTGACTTTGGCTTCAGATCTCTTCTCTACTTCAAATTTGGACCCTCTAAGGATTTCATAGTCTCGGCACCTCTGCTTGTACTTCTTCTCAATCTCAGCAACAATTCTTTTGTGATCTTCAATAGAAATATAATCGTCTTCAGCTCTGGATCTTTTTACGGATGTACTCGTCCCTTCGTATGCTTTGAGCTTCCAAGATAAATCTTTCTTCTCTTCCCTTAAGAAATATAGCTTCATCTCCTTAGCTTTCATATCTATATGAAGGTGTTGATTCTCACTCTGCACTTGGTAAAATAGATCTTTAGGCACATCATGCTGCAACTTGTCAGGCTGTGAGTACAAAGGATCTTCCTTTGAGAATGGTAACATCAATGTTCTCGCTCTACCTTCAACCCAATCAACATAAGGTCCATAAGCCATCATCTATTTCTATCTGAAGAAGCCTTTTTCGTTTCTGAAGACTTTAGCCCAGGGAATCACTACCTTATGTACCATCTCAGGATCTTCTCCCTTCTTGCAGAATACATATTCCTTAATTTCATTACTTTTAGGTGGACTCCGCATAGCATACCCTAGCCGACGTAGGGCTAGAACATGGTTGTAATTGATCATCCCATGCGTCCACATGAGTGGGACGTTAGAGAAACCCCCCACAACTTGTAATCACCGTAGCGCTGTCAAGTCAAAGTCTATACCATATTATGTCAAAGGAAGTGAGAGCTATGAGCTTTGTTGCCCATGTATGGGTACTATGAACATCCAAGAACGATCCAGTGATCGGTGGATTTAGAACTGACTGTTTTTAGCTGGTTTCACGAAATGTCGCGGAAGCAAGAGTCGCCACTGTCTTTTATTTTCTCCAACATGGAAAGGACAAAAGCACAGCAAAATTCCTTATGAGAATGTTTCTCGGTTTGGGAGGTAGATTTATAGAAAGGGAAGGTGTTAGCACCCTTTCTATCCGTGGTTATCCACGGGCTCTTAGGTACTTGCTCTTATGTTTTCAAAATGTTTGCTTTTCAAAATGTGAGTGGGTTTGAAAAAGTTTCTTTGAAAGATTTCTGAATAACTCTTGTATCTGTCCTCAAGAGTGTTTGAAAAATTTGTTTTGAAAGCTTTTGAAAGTGTAAGGTGTGAAAAGTATTTTGTTTGTTTTTGAAAAGAGCAAGTACCCATGAGTCATCTACCTACCCTAAGGAATTAAGCTGTGTAAGTATCCTTTAGATAGTGCTATCCCACCATTGAGAGGTAGGTAGCACCATCGTTGGAGGTGTTCGGGTCAATTCGATTGTAGGGACAGTGTGGTCACCGAAGAAAGAGTTAGGACACCTTAGAAGTAACCCTAATGTCCTAGATCCTTTTTAATCCGAGGAAACCGTTTTGAGGCAACTGTTTCGAGGCAACTGGATCTTGGACATAAGAGCGACCGCTAAAATGTCCTATACTTGATGACCACGTTCGAAGGCAACGAGTGAGGCGTACCCTAGAAGTGGTGTGTGTATTGTGTGTTGTATGCAGTTAATGTTTGTCTTTGTAATTAGTGAGCTACGAGTTGTTTTTATTTACCATACATTCTTGCATGCATTTAACAGTTAAGGGGTGCAGAAAGTAAATTGTGGAAACATAAATCCTACGCTATTACAAGGCGCGGGTCTATACATCGCCAAAAAATACAAAGACCCGTTTTTGGTAAATAAGTACGGAAAGTAAATAAAAATAGTAAAATCCTAATTACTATTACATCCGGAGGCAGTTACAAAAATAATCAAAATAAAGAATTAAAATTAAAATGCGCGCGGAATAAAGAATCGGGAATGTCTTAAGGGTTTTGACCCTTTTAAGAAAAGAAATTGATTTTTTTGTCTTTTTTTTTGTGATTAAAATGAAATTAAAACTAACTAATGACTATTTAATTAATTTAATTAAAAGAAAATATTTTTTTATTTTTATGTTTTTATGAAATAAAAAATAAAAAGAAATGAAATTAAAAGTTAATTTTACCTAATTCTAAATCTATTTTAATTATTTAAGAAAAGAAATTGAAATTGCCTAATTAAACTAATTCAATTATCGTTTATTTACAAAATAAAATAATAATAATAATAATGATGTTAATTATTTTTGATTTTTTTATGAAAATATTAGTTGGTTAATTAATTGTTAATAAGAAAATAAGGCAAATAAAAATGAAAAAAAAAAGGAAAAAATAAAAAAGAGGAAGATTAAAACCCAAAGGGGTGTGGCTGGAATTTGAAGGTGTTGGATTGAGATTTGAGGCCCATTTGAACAAGGCCTGCTTGACTTTCTCTGGTTGCCTACGCATGCGCTGACTCCAGGGTACCATGGTCCTCATGCTTGGCCCTTGGATCTGCGCTGATGGACACCTGGAGCGCTCCTGGATGAGGTCTATGGTGGATTCTGGATGAGATGCTGCACACAAGCATAGAGAGAAAAATAATATTAATTTTGGTGGGGACCTGGGATCGAACCCAGGCCCCAAAGATTGCAAAGTACACGGCCAACCACTGAACCAAGCGCATTAGTTGTAAACATAATAGAAACAAAAGAATATATGGAATAAGTGCCCCATATGCTGAAACGCGCGCGTCAATTCAAACTGACCACTCCCTGATTGCCACGCCATCATCTTCAAGCTTTTCCTGCAAAAATAAAGAACACATAGCGGGGGTTTTAAACCCCCACAAAACAAAACTGTGAAAAATAGCGACTAGGCGCTCGTTGTACATAAAATGAGCGCGAGGTATCCATCACATTCGTCCAGTCCAGCTGATTTTAACCATGCCTGTTTGGAGTTCTGATTTTACAGTATAGCAAAAGCCTCAATTTTAAAACTCTGAAAACCTAGAAATCGCTAATGGTAGCTTTCGTTTTAGAGCCTTATAATCAAATTAAATACACAGAAAGCTTCATAACAATGTCAGCAGTGTATAACCATGATCAAAATGAATTAAAAAGGCGTAAAAATGGAGTTTCGATTTTCAAAGTTTGGACAAACCGTGTGACTTGTGTAGCGTGATTTCTTGAGGTTTTTGGCTTAATTCTGATTGCCAAAGGTTCCTGGCAATGCAAGGAGTGTGTTTGGATTAAAAGGGAGGCTTGAAATATGCTGGAAGATGGTTTTCAATATGTCACTTTTCTCTTGAAAAAATTGAAATGGCTTATGCTCTATGAGTGATTCTAGGTCGTGTAATTGTATTGGGAAGCTTGCATATATGGTTTTGAATGAGTATCAATCAAAATTATGGTCATTGAAGCCTTGCAATTAAGTTCTTGATTTTGCCATAAACTCCATTGAAACAACTTGCCATTTTTGTGTCAAATTTGAATTTTGTGCTCATAATAGGATGTACACGAATTTGGAAGGTGAATGATGGTGTATCAAAGCAATTCAACACAAAATATATCCCTTAATTAATTTTCTTGATTTTTATTTGAATTTTAAAGATTTAAAATGATTTAAATCAAATAAAATTAAATAAAAATGGAAAAATTAATTTTTAATCTTGAAATAAATTGTGGGACACGTGGGAAGCATGGCCAAGCTGAACCAAGTGGAAAAAGTGGGCCCTTTTTGTCAAAAATGAAGTTTCAAGGATAGTTGACTTTGGCCATTTCACAAAAATTTCCCAACTTCTCCAATGCATATCTTGCTCAATTTTGAAGATATGAACATGTTCTTGGACATTTTGGAAAGGTCTTGAAGTCCTCTAACCAATCTATATGGTTCCATGTCATTTTGGTTTACCAATCTCAAGTTATGGTCTTTGACTTAAAGTGCATTTTTGTTGACTTTTGAAAATGACCTATAATGTTGAAATTGATAACTTTTTGTGAGAGCATTTCTTGGACTTGGAATGTGAAGATGAGTTGTAGGAAATGTCATCCCCTTCAAAATGAGCATTGTATGGGATTTTTCTGATAAACCATGAAAAAGTTATGCCTTGGTCAATTTGCAGTTGACTTTTCAACTGTCCAAAAATAGAAACTTTTGCATCTTGATGATTTTTGAGCCATTCTTGTGAAATCATGATCAAGACTTGATCAAATGATGATTTTGGCTTCAAAATAAGATGTTGACCAAAAATTTTGACTTTTGACTGCCAAATGACCATTTTGCCCCTGCAGTTGATTGTGAAGCAATTAGGGTTTTTGACTGTGCAACTTGACCTTGTGAGCCTTGAAACTTGGCATGTAGATGCTTGACAATGTGTATAGGCATATGTGACTTGATTGAGCCCTTGGAAACCACAACTTCCTTGCAAGAACCAAAACCCTAATTTGACTGGCTTAGGAGGATGGTTGACTGTGTAGCCCTTGAGTAGACTTGAGCAATTTGAGGTGATGCTTGTCAAAACTTTTGAAGAATATGGGAGGCAAAATTTTGGGGTACAACAGTTGCCCCTGTTCAATCTTCTTAGACCTGAGGATGTAGATTGGCTTGTGTGCCTTTCGTGATCCGAAGGTGGAAGATGATTGAACACTAGAATGCCCAGAAATTTGCACTCACATAGTTGAGTATCAGTAGTGTGGTGGCGGGAATGGGCTTACAGATTCCATTTGGAGAGATGGTGGATAGGAGGATGGGCTTACAGATGCCATCTGGAGATGTGACAGAACCTTGTCGGGAATGGGCTTATAGATGCCATTTGGAAGCTGTCGGTATGTGGATGGGCTTATAGATGCCATCTAGGTGTCGATCGCGTAAGAGATTCCTTAGCGAGAACTTTGTACCTGAGAAAGAAAAATAATTACCTGGCCTGTTACAGGGGTTAATCTTCAAACTCTTTATGTAGATGTGCCCTGGCTGGATGCAGGCGTCGAATCTACAATCTCTTCAGACGTGCCTTGGCAGGATACAAGAATCGAGTCCGGAAAATAGTCGTCAACAGATACACCCTGGCAGGATACATGAATCGGATCTTCAAACTCTTCAGACGTGCCCTGGCAGGATACAGGAATCGAGTCCGGAAAATAGTCGTCAACAGATACACCCTGGCAGGATACAGGAATCGGATCTTCAAACTCTTCAGACGTGCCCTGGCAGGATACAGGAATCGAGTCCGGAAATAGTCGTCAACAGATACGCCCTGGCTGGATACAGGAATCGGATCTTCAAACTCTTCAGACGTTCCCTAGCAAGATACAGGAATCGAGTCCGGAATATAGTCGTCAACAGATACACCCTGGCAGGATACAGGAATCAGATCTTCAAACTCTTCAGACGTGCACTGGCAAGATACAGGAATCAAGTCCGGAAAATAATCGTCAAAAGATACACCCTGGCAGGATACAGGAATCGGATCTTCAAACTCTTCAGACGTGCCTTGGCAGGATACAGGAATCGAGTCCGGAAAATAGTCGTCAACAGATACACCCTGGCAGGATACAGGAATCGGATCTTCAAACTCTTCAGACGTGCCCTGGAAAGATACAGGAATCGAGTCCGGAAAATAGTCGTCAACAGATACACCCTGGCAGGATACAGGAATCAGATCTTCAAACTCTTCAGACGTGCCCTGGCAGGATACAGGAATCGAGTCCGGAAAATAGTCGTCAACAGATACACCCTGGCAAGATACAGGAATCAGATCTTCAAACTCTTCAGACGTGCCCTGGCAGGATACAGGAATCGAGTCCGGAAAATAGTCGTCAACAGATACACCCTGGCAAGATACAGGAATCGGATCTTCAAACTCTTCAGACGTGCCCTGACAGGATACAGGAATCGAGTCCGGAAATAATCGCTCACAGATATGCCCTGGCTAGATACAAGTATCGAATATGGAATTGCGACAGTTGATAGTAATCATCTTTGTATTGATCTTGGTCCTGAAAAGACAAAATGTTAGTTGTATGCAATGTCATGATGTATGACATGCGTGATGTTCTCAGAATAAATGAGATTGTATGTCCATGATGCGTATGTGCATGCTATAATGTATGAAGATGTGATGTTCATGAATGTATTTTTGTCTAGGAAAGTAAATCCTTGACGGGTGTCGGGAAGTTAACTCCTGGGCTGATGTTGAAGAGTAGAGCTTTTTGTTTCCGCTGGGGGTGATGGTTGCAAGAATACCGGTAGGAGAAGATGACTCCGTTGGTGAATAAACTTTGTTGAGGAGATTACTCTGCGGGGAGTGAACTCTGTAGGGAAAGAGAGGTATTTTGCTGAGGTTGATGATAACTCTGCTGGGGATACCTTTGTTGAGCTCAGTTGGAAGATTTGATGAACTCCGCTGGGGATAGGAAGACTTCGCCGGTGACGATCTTTCCGTGGCAATTGGCTGAGGATAACCCAGTTATATCCTGGTGGGGAAATAACCTTTGAATAAAACCGGGGAGGCGTGTTCGTGCTCTGCATAGGATAAGCTTCCAGAATCTACTGGGGATAAACTTCCTACTGGGGAGATAGATTCAACTCTCCTGGGGAAACTTTTGAGATTGCACTGGGGAAGTGGCTCCACTGGATATCCGGTATTCCGCCAGGGAACAATCTTATATTAAGACTGCCGGGGATGCTTGTTAGGAATATTTGTATACTCCGCTGGGGAATGTTGAGATTTTCTGGGGATACCCAACTTCCGTAAGGCTGACTGTAGACTAACTCTGCTTGGGGAGAGTGTTGCTGACTTGCTGGAGATAGAGTGCCTTGTTAGGGCTGCCGGGAGACCCACTCTGCTTGGAGAGAGTATTGTTGAATCTTGTCTTACTCTACGGAGAGTGGAGGTATCTTGGTCATACTCTTCAACTGAATCTACCTTGTACCTGGAGGACAGAGCAGCTTGCACAGCTCGGACAATGTTATTGCCCCAGTTTCTGTGGGAGAAGATACCTGTGGAGGTGCTTGAGGACCGCCGATTTGACAAATCTTCTTCTGGTAGGCAAGTGACGAGATGACGGAACATAGTCGTACGCTTTTGATCCCTAACTTTTGCCTGGACCGCCCTTTCGGGTTTTCAGCCCACCGGGATACCCATTTTTTCCCAAGCCGCCTTTTCAGGTTTTCGACTTGCCGGGTATACAGATTTTTCATTTTCGTTCCTTATTTTTCCCGAACCCTTTTGGTTCGCCGGGAAGCCCTTATTTTTGCCTAGGTGTGTCAACCTAGCGGGTCTTTAATTGCGCGTAGTATTTTTTCGACTATGTCCACACTCTCAGGATGCAGGGAGGTGCCCCTGTCAGAAGTGTTTTGCCATGCCACCAGAAGATGTTTGATCAGGCAAGATTCGTTGCTGGAATGCTCCAAGTGACTTAGGCGGAGATTTGCCCCAGGCTATTTGGAATTTTGAGAGATTCCTTGAATCTTGACTGGACTGCCCCAGATAATAGACCATGATCATGTCTACCCCTTGGTTGGAAGTACTTTTGTTCACTTAGATATTCGTCGTGCGAATTTCTCTGCTGTTCGAACAAATAGTCATATGCAAACAGTGTTATATCAAGAATGCAAAGCTTATGTCTGTCTTGAAGTTTTTGAAAATGCATTTTTTTTATAAAAACAAGTGAATTTTTTGTAAACTGTGATGTCAACTCGTTATTTTACCGCAAGCCTTAAGGAGTCAGGATACCTTTCGTAACAGTATGCTTTTGAACTAACCCATGCTTCAGCTAGGACTTTTGAGGGTTATAACGTGGCCTGGTTCATGGTTTGAGAAACAAAGGATAAAGGCTCAAAACTTATTTGTACCCACCCGTTCTTCGTGACGTTCTTCAATCCTAAACTCAGCTGATCGTACATTAGACCTTGTTTGAGTTTTTGTCCTAATATTCCCATGATGGTTCGGATGTTGACATTTTATTTTGAATAGGCAGTCGTTTCCTTGTTGAGGGTTTGCAGGTCCTCTTTTCTTTTTGATTTTGGTTATCCCTGTTTTTTGCCTGAACTATTTCTTTTTGTGGTTACAGTCAGTGGGATGCCCCAGTTTTGTAAGTCTCCTTCATAGGTTTTGACTTAATGGGCTTTTATTTTTGGGAGATAATGACTGCCTGTCTTTATGATTATTCGGAACCATCATTGTCTTTTGTTTTTGGAAGGACTTCTTTGGTGCCATTCGTTGTGCACTTGGATCAACTGAGAAGACTACCCTGCCCCAGTTCATGATTAAGGGTTTTAATTTTCGAAAAGAGGAAGAAAAAAAAACTCCTACTTCTTTGGCTCAAAGAGGTTGACTAGGGATTATCTTCCTTATAACTCCAGTGTTTAGGAATTGAAACAATGCATGTACCTCATCAGCGGGGTCTGTTCAAAAGCATACTGTAGATCATGGTATCGTTCTCGTCATCCTCCCTCAAGAGGCTTAGAATTATTAATTGAGAGTTGATCATCATAAAAATATGAAAACAGTTTGCATATAGCGAATGCGAATATATTAATTCAAAACAGACATATGCGATGCATTGATAAAGTAATAAAGTTTGCTATGACAATAATTGTTTGAACAATCAAAAGAAAATTACAACTTGAAAAATCTAATGAACAAAAGTCTTCTAATTTGAACTAGTCACTTCAAGTGATGAATCTTGCAGGGATAGTAGAAGAACTCAGCCTGGCCATCTTGGGTGAATTCCACTGCTCCTTCATCAATCAGATCTTGGACCTTGTTCTTCAGAGACCAGCAGTCGTTTGTGGCATGCCCCGGGCTGTCCGAATGATAAGCGTAGTGGGCGTTGGGGTTATACCTTGAAGGTGTCTTGTTGGGGTTCTTAGGAGGGTACCTTAGAGTTACCAAATTCAACCTCAACAGATGTTGTAAAGCTTGAGACAGCGACGTGTTGAGCTTGGTAAATTTCCTCCTAGGCTTGTCTGGCTTGCTCTGATCAACCCGTTGCTCTGGGCGAGGTTATGGTTGGACCTGTGAAGTGGTAGCAATTTGGAGAGGCCTAATCTTCACCATGCCAGACTCTTGTCCTCTCGGAAGCTGATCAATGACCTGGTCCCTGACTTGGACTGTTTGCTTCATGTTGTGTCTGTCTTGATGAAGCTGACTGATCATGGTCCTCAACTCTTCTTGCTCCCGAGCTAAGCCTTGGATGAGAGCCATTTGCCCCAGCATCTGGGTTCTCATTGTATCTACATCAGCTTGCAGATGTTTCAGCCATTCGTCCTTATCATCTTCGGGACTTTTCTTGGCCAAATTCCCCATGAGAAGTGTCCTCAACTCTTCCTGCCCCTTGGATAGGCTTAGGAAGATCTCCCTGAACTGAGTCTCTTGAGCATGAAGACCCTGGTTATCTTGTTGGGAAGCCATTGCTGAAATAAACAGCGGAGAAGGTAAGTGACCTGTACAGAGGGTACCTGTAATGCAATGATATGTATGATATGCATGCAATGTTTTCAAGGATCTCGCGGGGTAAACAAGAAAATTGTTAGATTTTGAATTTTGTAGCTTGATGGAAGGGACTTCATGTTATCGAGAGTCCTTCTTCAAGAGTAAAAGCTCACCATATCAAGTGGGTCATAGCCCCTGACAACTTTGGCTAGAGGAAAATAAATCCCCTTTGCCCCTTGCTAGATAGTTGGTTCATTATGACCTGCATCACAAACCCTTGAGATCCTTGAAATGGGTTAGTCCTTATGCAGGATGTATGCAATGGTATGATGTTATGCTATGCATGGATGTAAGTAGGCCCTGTAATGAGTTCCAATTAAGGACTGTAGACAAAACCTGCAAGGAACTCGTGTTGTTAGATAACAAGTATGCAAGTAGTTCAAGTATGAAGGCATACAAGTCACACAAAGAGCCCTTAGAGTTTAGGCCAGCATGAAGTTTGGGATACTACCCTCTTGAAGTTGGTGGGCTCAAAACATGTCCTATCAAAAGTAACCGGGTTCTAAGGAGCTCAATATCATAGGGTTATTTTCTATGTTCATTGTTTTGATTTAGCCACTGAACTGGCGATCAAAATATTCCAAGAAAACAACCCTCAATGAGTGTAGTATCGAGTATCAACCAACTTCGGACTGCACCAAAGTCAGTTATCTCACTACCCCTAAAGAGGCCAGGATGGTTCAATTAAGGTTCCTAAGGTTAGTTGATGCTTCACGACACCACGCGGCGGCCCCGTACTCTCCTTGACTTGACTCAAGGGTTACCGGTACTCACCAAAGTGCCACATCAACGTAGCAGACTGCTTCAACCGTGTCGGTATACCCCGCACAGTTCCCTCACAGTCTTGTTGCTACTTTCTAAGAGGGTATCCCCCAGATCCGGGTTAGGATCTATGAAACTCCCAAAACAGGCCCACAATATTAAAGCAAGCAGATCAAGGAATTGAAAACATGATGATGAACTATTCCTAAGGTACACCTCACTTTTATTATCCCCAGCAGAGTCGCCAGTTCAGTGATCGGTGGATTTAGAACTGACTGTTTTTAGCTGGTTTCGCGAAATGTCGCGGAAGCAAGAGTCGCCACTGTCTTTTATTTTCTCCAACATGGAAAGGACAAAAGCACAACAAAATTCCTTATGAGAATGTTTCTCGGTTCGGGAGGTAGATTTATAGAAAGGGAAGGTGTTAGCACCCTTTCTATCCGTGGTTATCCACGGGCTCTTAGGTACTTGCTCTTATGTTTTCAAAATGTTTGCTTTTCAAAATGTGAGTGGGTTTGAAAAAGTTTCTTTGAAAGATTTCTGAATAACTCTTGTATCTGTCCTCAAGAGTGTTTGAAAAATTTGTTTTGAAAGCTTTTGAAAGTGTAAGGTGTGAAAAGTATTTTGTTTGTTTTTGAAAAGAGCAAGTACCCATGAGTCATCTACCTACCCTAAGGAATTAAGTTGTGTAAGTATCTTTTATATAGTGCTATCCCACCATTGAGAGGTAGGTAGCACCATCGTTGGAGGTGTTCGGGTCAATTCGATTGTAGGGACAGTGTGGTCACCGAAGCAACAGTTAGGACACCTTAGAAGTAACCCTAATGTCCTAGATCCTTTTTAATCCGAGGAAACCGTTTCGAGGCAACTGTTTCGAGGCAACTGGATCTTGGACATAAGAGCGACCGCTAAAACGTCCTATACTTGATGACCACGTTTCGAAGGCAACGAGTGAGGCGTACCCTAGAAGTGGTGTGTGTATTGTGTGTTGTATTCAGTTAATGTTTGTCTTTGTAATTAGTGAGCTACGAGTTGTTTTTATTTACCATACATTCTTGCATGCATTTAACAGTTAAGGGGTGCAGAAAGTAAATTGCGGAAACATAAATCCTACGCTATTACAAGGCGCGGGTCTATACATCGCCAAAAAATACAAAGACCCGTTTTTGGTAAATAAGTACGGAAAGTAAATAAAAATAGTAAAATCCTAATTACTATTACATCCGGAGGCAGTTACAAAAATAATCAAAATAAAGAATTAAAATTAAAATGCGCGCGGAATAAAGAATCGGGAATGTCTTAAGGGTTTTGACCCTTTTAAGAAAAGAAATTGATTTTTTGTCTTTTTTTTGTGATTAAAATGAAATTAAAACTAACTAATGACTAATTAATTAATTTAATTAAAAGAAAATATTTTTTTGTTTTTATGAAATAAAAAATAAAAAGAAATGAAATTAAAAGTTAATTTTACCTAATTCTAAATCTATTTTAATTATTTAAGAAAAGAAATTGAAATTGCCTAATTAAACTAATTCAATTATTGTTTATTTACAAAATAAAATAATAATAATAATAATGATGTTAATTCTTTTTGATTTTTTTATGAAAATATTAGTTGGTTAATTAATTGTTAATAAGAAAATAAGGCAAATAGAAATGAAAAAAAAGGCAAAAATAAAAAAGAGGAAGATTAAAACCCAAGGGTGTGTGGCTGAAATTTGAAGGTGTTGGATTGAGATTTGAGGCCCATTTGAACAAGGCCTGCTTGACTTTCTCTGGTTGCCTACGCATGCGCTGACTCCAGGGTACCATGGTCCTCATGCTTGGCCCTTGGATCTGCGCTGATGGACACCTGGAGCGCTCCTGGATGAGGTCTATGGTGGATTCTGGATGAGATGCTGCACACAAGCATAGAGAGAAAAATAATATGAATTTTGGTGGGGACCTGGGATCGAACCCAGGCCCCAAAGATTGCAAAGTACACAGCCAACCACTGAACCAAGCGCATTAGTTGTAAACATAATAGAAACAAAAGAATATATGGAATAAGTGCCCCATATGCTGAAACGCGCGCGTCAATTCAAACTGACCACTCCCTGATTGCCACGCCATCGTCTTCAAGCTTTTCCTGCAAAAATAAAGAACACATAGCGGGGGTTTTAAACCCCCACAAAACAAAACTGTGAAAAATAGCGACTAGGCGCTCGTTGTACATAAAAAGAGCGCGAGGTATCCATCACATTCGTCCAGTCCAACTGATTTTAACCATGCCTGTTTGGAGTTCTGATTTTACAGTATAGCAAAAGCCCCAATTTCAAAACTCTGAAAACCTAGAAATCGCTAATGGTAGCTTTCGTTTTAGAGCCTTATAATCAAATTAAATACACAGAAAGCTTCATAACAATTTCAACAGTGTATAACCATGATCAAAATGAATTAAAAAGGCGTAAAAATGGAGTTTCGATTTTCAAAGTTTGGACAAACCGTGTGACTTGTGTAGCGTGATTTCTTGAGGTTTTTGGCTTAATTCTGATTGCCAAAGGTTCCTGGCAATGCAAGGAGTGTGTTTGGATTAAAAGGGAGGCTTGAAATATGCTGGAAGATGGTTTTCAATATGTCACTTTTCTCTTGAAAAAATTGAAATGGCTTATGCTCTATGAGTGATTCTAGGTCGTGTAATTGTATTGGGAAGCTTGCATATATGGTTTTGAATGAGTATCAATCAAAATTATGGTCATTGAAGCCTTGCAATTAAGTTCTTGATTTTGCCATAAACTCCATTGAAACAACTTGCCATTTTTGTGTCAAATTTGAATTTTGTGCTCATAATAGGATGTACACGAATTTGGAAGGTGAATGATGGTGTATCAAAGCAATTCAACACAAAATATATCCCTTAATTAATTTTCTTGATTTTTATTTGAATTTTAAAGATTTAAAATGATTTAAATCAAATAAAATTAAATAAAAATGGAAAAATTAATTTTTAATCTTGAAATAAATTGTGGGACACGTGGGAGGCATGGCCAAGCTGAACCAAGTGGAAAAAGTGGGCCCTTTTTTGTCAAAAATGAAGTTTCAAGGATAGTTGACTTTGGCCATTTCACAAAAATTTCCCAACTTCTCCAATGCATATCTTGCTCAATTTTGAAGATATGAACATGTTCTTGGACATTTTGGAAAGGTCTTGAAGTCCTCTAACCAATGTCTTTGGTCCCATGTCATTTTGATTTACCAATCTCAAGTTATGGTCTTTGACTTAAAGTGCATTTTTGTTGACTTTTGAAAATGACCTATAATGTTGAAATTGATAACTTTTTGTGAGAGCATTTCTTGGACTTGGAATGTGAAGATGAGTTGTAGGAAATGTCATCCCCTTAAAAATGAGCATTGGATGGGATTTTTCTGATAAACCATGAAAAAGTTATGCCTTGGTCAATTTGCAGTTGACTTTTCAACTGTCCAAAAATAGAAACTTTTGCATCTTGATGATTTTTGAGCCATTCTTGTGAAATCATGATCAAGACTTGATCAAATGATGATTTTGGCTTCAAAATAAGATGTTGACCAAAATTTTTGACTTTTGACTGCCAAATGACCATTTTGCCCCTGTAGTTGATTGTGAAGCAATTAGGGTTTTTGACTGTGCAACTTGACCTTGTGAGCCTTGAAACTTGGCATGTAGATGCTTGACAATGTGTATAGGAATATGTGACTTGATTGGGCCCTTGGAAACCTCAACTTCCTTGCAAGAACCAAAACCCTAATTTGACTGGCTTAGGAGGATGGTTGACTGTGTAGCCCTTGAGTAGACTTGAGCAATTTGAGGTGATGCTTGTCAAAACTTTTGAAGAATATGGGAGGGCAAATTTTGGGGTACAACAGATCCTCTAGTGGAAGCTGGTACATGAGCCACTTGTACATCAATGAAACACAAAAAACCACAACTCCTTTTTCATCATGCCTGAACTGCATAGTAAGTGCTGGCCAAAATAGTTGATACTAGATTCAGATTCATGAACACACAGATGGCGGCCAAAACTACCAGGTTCTCAACATCAGGAAAAAGAACGAGGCCATAAATTAAAACTTCCAGCAGTGCATTGAAAGAAACCCAATAACCCTTAGTTTCCATCTCTCCAACTTTGCTTATCAAGAAATCCAGAGAAAGACCACTAGTCGTGCCTCTCTTACTCCAATGACCTTTCACATCACTCAGACTCAAATAAAGAGCCTTAGCGATAGCTTCATGACCGGGATCCTTTGGAACACGAGAAAAGGGAATGCGATCTGTAACTTTGATCCCAAAAATGTGAGAATACTCCTCAAGAGTCATAGCTAGCTGATAGTCCTGGAAGGTGAAATAATGTAACTTCGGGTCATAGAATTGCAGTAGTGTCTGAAGAGCTCTGTCATCCACCTGAGCATCCAATAAATACAAGAGATCCCCATACTATTAGCTGAAAACTTTCGAATTCGGATAAACCACTGCATTCCTTAACTCTTTCAAACATGGATAACTACTAGTGCTAAACTTGTAGCCAAAAATATCCATTGTGTCTCTCTCTTCATGGTATCATCGTTACTTGTGATCGCGACTATGAGAGTATGTCGGGTTTATTGACTGCAAGTGCACAGTCTAATCACGTAGTTTTAAAATATATCAAACCCACAAGGACCAAAAAACAAACTTATCGTTATCTAATGTTACTGTGTAAAGCTAAGGTTAATGAATGATTGGATTTTAGGGAAACTAAGAACTAAAACTGAATTAAAATTAGATTAAGGAAATATATAGTAAAAGAGAGGCCGGGATATGGATTGCGTGTATCTTATGCACTCTGTAACTTGTTGACTTACATTGATATTAGAAAAGTTTTTAGTAGAAAATATCAATTTAAAACAATATCTCACACTATTGTGGTTTTGAATAAAGTCATGCTCCTTAACTGTAGGATTTTTCTCCCGCTCGCCCACTTGAATCAAGGAACGCATTTTGAAAACTGAACAAGTTCTAATGAGTCCTAAAGTGCTCTCGCTATGTTTAGGATTAATGCCTAGTTTTTACTATCCGGTTCGACCCCCACGCTCTTGCAGTGCCGGCTCGAACCTTAGTTAATTTCTCACTCTCGTGGAAAAATCATGCTAAATAAACTCTCACTCTCATGACAAAGTTATTTAAATTAAGTTTAAAAACGAAGACCAAAAAAGAAATTTTAAATTAATTAATTAAGCCAATGTTGCTACCGAGTCCCATCAGAAACGAAGGTCCTCACATTGCGGAATCAAAACTATTTATCCATACATACTTAAAGAAACAAACATGCAATTATAATTATTAATCATGAACATGGGCATATTTAGATATGTAATGATAAAACAATATTATAAGAACAAGAAACTAAGATAATTGCAAATAAATAAACCTGGAAGTAATGCAGATGAGATAAACTTGAATAAAACTATGAACGAAATAAATTTTGAAACTTGAATAGAGCTTTAAAATAATGTCGGCAAGATTGATCCAAGCGTTACACGAATTATAGACCTACACTAATGGTGTGGTAGTTCCTCAATGTGATAAACTACCACTTTTACATGAGTAATTTGCTGCCTAAAACTATGAACAGGGCTTACACGCACAAAACTTGGATTCCTCAAAGTAATTTCTAAGATCCTATATATAGAGAAAAAATGGAAGTTGCTTAAAGCTTTATGTTAGAAGTAGTGGAGATAATGGAGAAAGTGGAGAAAGAATTATAAAAATGGGAAGTTGAAAAGATCATGGGGTGATAATGGGAGGTTGGGCTTCGTGAGTGGTTATGTGAAGAAGACGTGGAGAAGACCAAAAGAACAAACTACGTGGCGCATAAAAGAGCCCATGGAGAGGGGCATGCCTTGTGTGTCGTGGGGCATACAAACTTCCACACTATGGTGGCCGTAACACCATGTGTGCTGGGGGGCACACATATTTTCAAGGCATGGCGACCGATATGAAGGCTGTGATGACCGTCATAGTCTTCTGTCATGTATTTTCATGCTATTTTTCATAATTTCTTCAATTCTTCTCAGTGTCTTGGCCGTTTCTCGTTCTTTTTCTCATGGAAGCTCTGTGTCAGCATGTACCTGAAATGAAATAGAAATACCGACATAATATGACCTAAGCAAATGAAAATGATAATAAAATGCATGCAAGTCGAGCCAGAAAAAACGATATAATTTGGCGTTATCAATTTCCCCCACACTTAAACCATTTCTTGTCCCCAAGAAATCAACCAACACAATAAAATAAAAAATTAAGAGCGATTTGAAACATGAGCATGACACGACTCCTAATCATACGTGGCTGTTAGGCTAATGTTAGTTTGATAGGTACTAAGTATTCAATACCAAAGATACCGTAAAGACACAATGTTTAAAGACTCCCTCTTTATGCAAACCAATTTGAATCATGCCATTATAACTCAACCTCTCTCTCTCTCTCTCTCTCTCTCTCTCTCTCTCTCTCTCTCTCTCTCTCTCTCTCTCTCTCTCTCTCTCTCTCTCTCTCTTTATTTCACTCTTTTTCATTCCAACACAATCACATTAAGCCCGTTATTCGTACACGCACATAGTAGGGGAAATGGGTTAGTGACTATGATACTTTTTCTTTTCTTTAGTCCGAGGTTCTGGTATGTAAGTGGTGCAGCCCCATTTTTTCCAATTGCGGTTGCGGGGGCTCAAACTGTTGCCCGCCATACCAAGTCCAGTGCTAGAGACCTATGAACCGAGAAACAATGGGTGTTTATTAAATCATTACAGGCTTAACAAGCGTTGGGCTAAATGACCGGGTGAGGGTCACCTAACTTAGAAGGTTATTTTTCAATTAAATCATTTATTTATTAAAAACAGGACCATTCACTTATATTCATCGACTCCCTACGTAATTTGTGTTTAAGATGGTGCTGACTGCTAATATAAAATACTTAAGAGCTACTTTGAAAACTTGAGCCTAAGGTTTCAGCATAATGGGTATCTAAATTGATTATCACATAACGAGGGGGTTTAGGGTGTCATAACGGTATCGAAGTTATTGAGACGTTCCCAAGTCTCTCTAACGCAGCTTAAATTTGACAACCTATATATTTTTGGAGTGTGTGCCATGCATTAGAAAAGAAAATTGAAATTTTTTGTTGGGAGGTTAAATTTTAAAATTTCGGGAGGTTTTAAAGTTTCGGGGAAATTCAATAACAATTGAAAAACAGGCATACAGACTTGACATCACATGCAATGAATCGACCAAATACTGAAAACAAATAAAATCCTAAAAACATGCAATAAACTAGAAAATAAATAAATCAAACTAAAAAGCGATAAATGAAAAGCGACAAAGTTCCTCCCCCACACCTAAATAAAACATTGTCCTCAACGTTTTAATAAAAGGTGGAAAAGGAATGAGAACCTATTTAATACTCGCCTCGATAGTTGCCTACATGCAACTGATAGGTGTCAAGTGATCAATATCTTTATTTTTTGCAAACTCAAACAAAAGCAAAAACATTAAATTAAAAACTCGTGGGTTGCCTCCCACGCAACACTTTGGTTAACGTCGGTAGCTTGACGAATCAAGAGTGTCAGCACTCATGGTGATTCTCTCAAGAATAACTCCCAATCGAATTTTTAATCATTATTGGTTTCCATGGCCACTTATCAAGCCATCTCACATATTCCTCACCTTTTCTTTTCTTTCTTTTGTGGGGTGGTTCATTCTTTTGAACTTGTGGTGGTGGTTCTGGATCAATCTTGAGTATCGGCTTTTCAAGTTTGGGCTTAGTTATTTCATCCACCATATAGAATATTAACTTTCCCTTCTTAATGCTAATGATTTCCCTAGTCTCATGGTCCACATATTTTCTCTTTTTATGCAGGACCTCAAATAAAGGTGAATTGGTGTGGATATTGTCCATATACCTTTTGGATTGGGCATCTACATTGGCTTGCACAAATATTTGCAGACAAGAAATAGGTGGGTTATAGGGAAGAAGAACAACAATATATGTTTTCTTCTCTACCTCTTTGACAACCTCCCTTTCAGATGGTGTCGGTGTTTTTTTATCAATCTTTATCCTTTTCTCCTCAAAACTCTTGTCAACCTCATTATTACTCTCTTCAATCTTATTATCCTTCTCCTTAGGATTTTTGATTTGTTTTTCACTACTGGTTTTTTCAACATCCACATGCTCCTTAGGGAAGGGTCCTAGAGGATTTTGTGCAAACATGGAGATTTGGGTCTCCAAGGCCATGTTGTGAGAGGGACTCAACTGCATCACTCAGTTGCCTAAGGGTTTCATTATTTTGAAGACTTTGATTCCTTATATCTTCATTTTGGACAGTTTGTGTCTCTACAAAATGCTCTATCATAGATCATAACTTAGATAGCTTATAGTGAGTTAGTGTCGCATTGAAATCCTACATTGGTGTTGCAAGATTGAAATTATGGGATTCCTGCGGTTCCTCAAATTGAGTTAGCGTCACATTTTGTGTTTTAACAAAGTGCTCCATCATTATAATTTCTAGTCTAGAGAGATTTAGTGTCGCAGTCATATCCTTCGTTAATGTTTTGAGAGTGGAATTTTTGGATTCTTGGGACTCCTCAAAATATTTGGCGTGGTGATTGTAGAGGAAATTTGGTTGAGGATAAGTTAGCGTCACATTGTGATCCTCTAATAATATTTCAAGATCTGATTTATGGGATTCTAGCGACTCCTCAAAATTTTGGTATTGGTAGTTGTAGAGGTAATTTGAGTGAGAGTGAGTTAGTGAAGCATTGAAATCTTCGAAATACTGAGAATGAGAGTTGTAGAAAAATTCTGGGTGATACATAGTAATTAAGGTAAGAGTGCCTTAAACTATACGATGCAATACTGGAGTTACTATATTTGAATTAATTGGTCCCCAGCAACGGCGCCAAAAACTTGATAGCAACTTTGAGAGTTTGTCGGGTTTACTGAATACAAGTGTACAATCTAATTGTGTAGTTTTAAAAGATATCAAACTCACAAGGATCAAAAATCAAACATATTGTTATCTAATGTTACTGTGTAAAGCTAAGGCTAATGAATAATTTAATTTTAGGGAAAATAAGAACTAAAACTGAATTAAAGTAAGATTAAGAAAATATATAAAAAAGAGACGCCGAAATGTGGATTATGTGTATCTCAGGGACTCTGTAACTTATTGGCTTACACTGACATTAGAAAAGTGTTTAGTAGAAAATATCAATTTAAAGACAATATCTCACACTCTCGTGATTTTGAATAAAGTCACACTCCTTAACCGTAGGATTTTTCTCTCACTCGCCCACTTGAATCAAGGAACGCATTTTGAAAACTGAACAAGTTCTAATTAGTCCTAAAGCTCTCTCGTTGTGTTTAGAATTAATGCCTAGTTTTTACTATCCGATGCGACCCTCACGCTCTCGTAGTGCCGACTCAAACCTTAGTTAATTTCTCACTCTCGTGGAAAAATAATGTTAAATAACCTCTCACTCTCATGACAAATCTATTTAAATTGAGTTTAAAAACAAACACCAAAACATAAATTTCAAATTAATTAATTAAGCCAACATTGTTACCGAGTCCCATCAGAAACGACAGTCCTCACATACTAGAGTCAAAACTATTTAGTCGGACGTACTTAAAGAAACAAACATGCAATTATAATCATTAACCATGAACATAGGCATATTTAGATCTGTAATAATAAAACAATGATAAGAACAAGAAACTAAAATAATTGCAAATAAATAAACCTGGAAGTAAAGCAGATGAGATAAACTTGAATAAAACTATGAACGAAATAAATCTTGAAACTTGAATAGAGCTTTGAAATAATTTCGGCAAGATTGATCCAAGCGTTACACAGATTATAGGCCTACACTAATGGTGTGGTAGTTCCTCAATGTGAGAAACTACCACTTTTACATGAGTAATTTGCTGCCTAAAACTATGAACAGCTCTTCCACGCACAAAACTTGGATCCCTCAAACTAATTTCTAAGATCCTATATATATATATATATATATATATATATATATAAATAAAATGGAAGTTACTTGAAGCTTTATGTGAGAAGTAGTGGAGATAATGGAGAAAGTGGAGAAAGAAGTGGAAAAAAGGTAAGTTGAAAAGATCATGGGGTGATAATGGGAAATTGGGCTTCGTGAGTGGTTACGTGAAGAAGACGTGGAGAAGACCAAAAAATAGAATATGTGGCGCATAAAAGAGCTTGTGACAAGGGGCATGCCTTGTGTGTCGTGGGGCACATAAAATTCTAAATTGTGGTGACCGTAACACCATGTATGCCGAGGGGCACAAATATTTTCAAGGCATGGCAACCGACATGAAGGATGTGACGACCGTCACAGTCTTCTCAGTGTATTGGCCATTTCTCATTCTTTTTCACATGGAAGCTCTGTGTCAGTATGTACTTGAAATGAAATAGAAATACCAAAATAATATGACCTAAATAAAAAAAAACTATAATGAAATGCATACAAGTCGAGCCAGAAAATACGATATAATTTCGCGTTATCAACTTTCCATTCTTGATACAGACAACTACTCGGAAACAAACTGGAAATGAAATGCAAATGCAAGTTAACCTTTTTCATATACATTTTTTTTTAAAATAAAAATGCTATGATGCAAGTGCAATAACAAGGAATCAAGGTTTCCGTAACACTGAAAATTTGTTGTGCTATTTCTGAATATGCTGAGAAAACCACAGTCAAAGGTTCAGAACATAAACCACAGAAAACTGAGTCACCAACAGAACATACAATCACCATCAGAACTAATAGTCACCATCAAAACACACAATCACCATCTATACCTGTAAAGATATTCCCTCCCTGCTCACAGGTAAAGACTATGTCAGGGTAAGGTCAATGGTAATTCAAAATCACGGGTTCGCTTGAAAGCACTACCATTAAGCCATATACGTGGATGACAATAACACCCCATTTGAACTTTATCTGAGCGTGGACGACATGACCGCACTAGTAGCACCTTTGTCCAGTAGCCGTCATGTTCCACTCTATTCCTAGGTTTTCTAGATAGTGCACTCTGGCCTGGGTACTGGGCCCTTTACCTCAATAGTAACACCCACCCAACATGGAAACACAAAATCCAGCACAACAGATAACCAATATGGAAAGCGGTAAAATGCAATATATATATATATATATATATATATATATATATATATATATATATATATATATATATATATATATATATATATATATATATATATATATATATATATATATATATATATATATATATATATATATATATATATATATATATATATATATATATATATATATATATATATATATATATATATATATATATATGCTCAGATACACATGTATAAATGAATAAACTGTAAAGCATAAAGATAACACCCAAACAAAATAAAAACAAGAGTTAGGAGCGACTCCAGGATGGTCCAGCATTAGGTCAACCTATCCCTAGTTAATTCACCAACTGAAACAACCAGAGGAACAAATCATCGAGAGAAAATCAATGAAGTTGCCATCGAATGTTTTTTATCCCACGTGAAGGGAAAGGTAAACATCGAGTAAGCCTGAGAAGGGTGAAATCAAGGTCTCGCGACCGAGAGATATGGGTAAGGGAGTCGATTACGTAAGGGGAAGGTATTAGAACCCCTCATGTTTGTGGTACTCCATGAGATCCACTCTTGTTGTTCTAATCAAAGGGTGTGTTCTAATTTAAAGCTTACGAGCTAAGGAAAAAAATGCAAAGAGGGAATGTATGCAAAAGAAAACACGGGAAAAAGAAGGAATATTTACAATGTTTCGCTCGCCAGGGCCCCGCGAACAAATCCATACGTATCCATTTTAAGGAATCAAAGTACCTTAGTTAGGCTCAAAAGTTTCCGTTTGTTTTGTGTTTTTTATGAACAATATTAATTTCACTTTCTGTTGCAGCTCGACCATTGGAGACTCACGCGTCGGCACAAATGAATTAACATGTTCTACCTGAAAAGGTATTTTAAAAATAAAAATGCCCGAAGGCGGATAATGCTACATTTATTCTCTAACAATTTGGACATGGTGCCCCCGACCTTTGGGGATTTACGCATCGTGTTGCATATAGTAGAATTAACACATCCTTCTGAGAGTTTCAAAGAAAGGCCCAAAGGCAGAAAAAGTTTGCATTGGTTGATGTCTTTTACCTTGAAAAAGGATTTGATAAATGTTAGAGTGTTTTATGTATTTGCCAAGAAAAAGTTTTAGTCTTAAGGATGCAAAAGGAAAAGAAAACATCTAAGGGAAATTATCTAGCTATATCCCTAATGTTACTGTACGATGATTGATCCTAAAGTTGAGGTTTAAAAGGAAAATTTCTACCTATGTTAGCATGCATGAATTATGATCCTAATGTCTAACTTACATCAGAAACGAAACAAGCGGATCCTAAGGGAGCATACAAAGGTTTTAAGAAAAGCACAAGCACAAGTGCAAACAAACAAAGTCGAGCCAAAGCCAAAACAAAATCGAGTGTGAGCTAAGCAACAAACAAAGAGTCCAATGGATCTCAAAGTGGGAGTCAGGAACTCTTTTCACTTGATTTGCTCGAGCACCGACATCGAGTAACAACTCGGAGCATCAATGTTTAAAGAAACATGAGCTAACACCGTCAAAACGAATGACAAAGCATAAGGGATGGTTATAAACCAATTTCCACTTTATTTGACTCAATGGACAAGAATAGGCATGGTTCAAAGCGTCAACGCGTAACGCGACCTAAGAACGACACAAACTAGAATGTGTGGGGATCGATTGCGGACTATTTGTTCTAATTATTGACTTGATAGAAAGCATAAAATAAAAGGGAAATGGGAGGGGAGTGGGATTTTTATTCGGCGAGGTCTTTTGCATACAAGAAAACACAAACATTGCCTCTTTTTGAGGACTTTACAAAACAAACATCGCCTCCTTTTAGGACTTTAAACAAATTTTCCCATCTAAAGTAGGGACTCCCAGTCATGCATCTCTATTCCTACTTCTCATGGCAAGGAAAGCGGTAAATGATGCGGAAAGATAAACCAGAATAAGTATAATACCAAACAAACAAGAGTTCGTAGAAAGCAAGCAAAAGCAAAGAAACCTAAAAAACTTTGAGCAAGCAAGCATCAACAAAACAATAGTCAGAATCAATACCCAATATAAGAATCAAATATCACAATCCAAAAATAAATTTCAAGCAATAAGTGTGTCGTTCCAAGCTAACGTCCTGCACAAAACAATGCTACATAAGTAAAGAATAATTGTAATCAAACAATCAACATTACAACTCAAAATGACATATTATCATGAATGAAGAAAAGTGGAACAAGCAACAGACACAAAACTAATTCTCGGGCAGCATGTATATCATCTCATGAATCACATAAACTATCGGAGGAACAAAATAATCTCAAGTAACATCAAGTAACACTAGTGATCAACAAACGTGTAAATAATCTCAACTAAGCATCAAACAATATTCAAGGAGCAATTTGCAATGTGATTTCAAAACTCACAAACGAAGGAACAAAAGCTTTTTCTGATTCAAGTTATATCTCTTAGAAATTACAACCACTTGCAAAAAATTAAATCCGTATTCAAGACTTGATTCCAACCCTCAAACAACAATATTCAAGTGTTAATGCAATTTATCGGATTTGAACTTTTTTATGTCAAAAAATTGAATTCATCAACAAATCGACTCAGAAATTGCATTAACTCATGAAATCACAATTAGTTCTCATCAAAACTCAATAATCAATCGTTTTAGATCCAAAATCGGTATTCAAAAATTAACATCAATCTTCTCGATTAAATTCAAGATAAATCGATTAATTCATCAATCAACCAATTCCACATCTCAACATCATTAACAACAATAATTCAAGATCCAAAATCAAATCAAGAATTCAATTAATGTTTGTATAAACAATCACTTATCTCAAGAATTCAAACATTAATTCAAGAATTAAACTCAAGAAAAATCAAGAAGTAAATTATCGAATTGAAGTGAAGAGTAGAAGATGATGATCAAATAAGAATACAATCGGAGGTGAGGGAGTATGTTCGCACGACCAAGGAGATGAACATAGTACCAATCGCGAGATCAGTTGAAATCGGAGGGAGATCTCGCGCAGATGTGCATGGAGGGAGGAGGGAGTTCCGTGACAGAGGGCGGTTGCTAGAGGCGAAGGCGCGACTGCCGGAGGTAGTGGTGCACAGTGGTTGATTTGAAAGGAGAGAGATGAAGTTGTTTGAATTTTTCTTGAGCTTGTTCTTGAGAAGTTTGAGAGAATAGATTTTGATCTTATAGAGATTTGAGAGAAGATTGGGAGAAGTTTGTAATAATTAGTGTAATTATGTTTGAAATTTGAATTTCAAAAATATATAGTATTTGCTCCAAACTTGAATTTTCAGCTTATTTTCTGCACAGTGCGAGATCAAACCCCAAGCTCATCATAATCGGCACACAATTCTGATGCGCAACTTGAACAAATATGTCGATGACGAAATTTGTGACGCGGCACTGAAAGAATTTTTCCATTACGATAATAATCGAGAAAGTTATGTTACTCTGAACGACAAGAAACTCAGTGTAAAAATTCACAATGCATAATTTTATAGCTTATTTTGTGTACGGTGCGCGAACAAACCACAAGCTCATGACTTTCGGTGCAGAATCCTAACACGCAACCTGAAACAAAATTGTCGGTGACGAAATGTGTGACGTCGTGCCTAAAGAATCACCCGATACAATAAAAATAAAGCGAGTTATGATTTTTTGAATGGCAAGAAATAGTGCACTTATTTTATCGCATTGAAAATTTTAGCTTATTTTCATGTGCACTTTGGGAAGCAAGCCACAAAGAAGCCTTCGAAGCATAATCCGAACTCGAGACCTGAAACAAAGTTGTAGCTGATAAAATTTTTGATCTTACGCTTAAATAATTGTCCTAATACGATAAAAATTGAGAGAGTTGTGATTTTTACAATATCGAGAAATAGTTTGGTAGAAAACCAATTTGGAGTGCAATTTTCTCTGGTAATTCGCACTTTTGGAGATCTTCTGCAAAGATTTAACTTCTGAACCGAACATACGAATTAAAGATAAATCAAAACGTATTTTTATCCCTAATAACCATACAAAAACATCGAACTGGGCGAGAGTTATGAATTTTTGAACATTTGAAAAACAACAGTTCAACACACTATTTGACGGTATTTTTCACTGTATATCTTCAAAGTCTTCGCACATTCAGGGATTTTCCTCAATGAATTGGCTTCCGAGCCAAACATAAAAGTTGAAGGAAATAACAAGATGATTCAAATTATCCAAGAACCAATCAAAAATGATTTTCCAGTCATAAGTTACAAATTTTTAAGCATCCAGAAACCAATGAACCAACAAATCAACTATATAATGCATTTCAAGTATTTTTCACTTTAGAAATTCTTCCTTACAAAATTAGCCTTCGACCTGAACATATGAATCAAAGAAGACCTCAAGACAGTTCTAAAGGCCAAAGAATCATTCCTAAACCATTTTATGATCTCATGAATTTCTGAGCTTGAAGCGCATAATACTAAATTTCTGTCTGCACCGTCTTAAATTAATTGAAATGCTTGAATTTCTGCATAATTCAAAGTGTGTTGGAACACATAAGATCTTGATATGATGCTGACTTGATTAATCCTTGATTGGATAACTTAGAATGCGCCTGACATGCATTTAAAATCCTAAAACCCCGAGTCTTGCTTCACAATGCTGCTGAACGGAACAATCAATTTTCGTAATTCTTTCTTGCAGATAAATGCCTTGATTCCATGAGCATGGACCCTATGACACGTATGTATGCATATGATGATAAAGTATAAGCCAATTAGGGTTAAAATGCATCATTACATTGGATCTACCAAAATGCGTAGCATTTCCATTATATGGAGCATTGTGCTATATAGAAAGAATTCAAACATGCATAGGAACATAAGCCATTATTGTTTCTATTATCCCCATTGAATTTGCTAATACTTAGGATTAAATCCCCAGCGAGGTCTTCGTCCTCATTATCTCAGTTTCTACCCCATACCAATATCCTTTTGACTTCAATCATTTGTTTGTTTGAGTGTCTACTTGTGACTGTAGATCAGTTTCGCCCTGGCGCAGTCTTCTCGTGTTTAGTCTTCACTACCCTCTCCGGTTCATTTCGATGTCTATTGATGCACCTTTCGAATACCAGTTTCATCCTGATATTCGCTTTCAGCAGGTTTTTAGGTGTACGCCATAATCTCCTTGCTTTGGGTTGAGCTCAGAGTTTCGTCTCCTCACCTTGCCCATGAAATCCAGTTTCATCCTGGTACTTATCTAGTTTAGTTTTGCCTAACTAGTTATTGAGTCATGTTTCGTCTCGTTTTTGCTTTCATACCTTGGACCCTTTGACGGTGTTCGTTTATCGAGTGCAGTGTTCGTACTGCGTCCCTGGTTTGAAATCGATCTCTTTTGTTCCTTGGATTCTTCTATCAGTTTTCGTCACTGTTTATCCATTGATCTGAGACCAGCAGGTGCTCTGAGAAACATGTGCTCTCATCACTCTCGCTTTGGGTCGAGTTTCGCCTCGTCGCCTGTGCATGAAACCCAGTCTTGTCCTGGTGCTCGTCTAGTTTAGTTTCGCGTAACTAGTTATTGAGTCGAGTTTCATCTCGTTTTTGCTTTCATACCTTGGACCCTTTGACGGTGTTCGTTTACCGAGTGCAGTGTTTGTATTGCGTCCCTGGTTTGAAATTTGTCTCTTTTGTTCCTTGGATTCTTCTATCAGTTTTCGTCACTGTTTATCCATTGATATGAGACCAGCAGGTGCTCTGAGAAACATACACTCTCATCAATTTGCTATAGGTCGATGTTGTACCCCAAAATTTGCCCTCCCATATTCCTCAAGATTTGTCAAGAATGATCTTCAAATTGTTCAAGATTGCTCAAGGATTGCACAGTCCAAATACCTCCTAAGCCAGCTGAAATTAGGGTTTTGGTTCTTTCAAGGAATTTGAGGTTTCCAATGGTTCAATCAAGTCTCAAGGGCCTATATACATCCTCAAGCACCTACATGCCAAATTGCAAGACTCACGGTGTCAATTTGCACAGTCAAAAGCTCCATTTGACCTACAGTTAACTACAAGGGTAAAATGGTCATTTTACAGTCAAAAGTCAGAATTTTTGGTCAACATATTATTTTGAGTTCACAATCATCATTTGATCAAGTCTTGATCATGATTCCACAAGGATGGCTCAAAAATCATCAAGATGCAAAAAGTTACTATTTTTGGACAACAGAAAAGTCAACTGTATCTTGACCAGGGCATAACTCTTTCATGGTTCATCAGAAAAATCCCATCCAATGCTCATTTTGAAGGGGATGACATTTCCTACAATCCATCTTCACACTCCAAGTCCAAGAAATGCACTCACAAGAAGTTATCAATTTTTACATTATAGGTCAATTTCAAAAGTCAACAAAAATGCACTTTAAGTCAAAGACCATAACTTGAGATTGGTAAATCCAAATGGCATGTGACCAAAGGCATTGGTTAGAGGACTTCAAGACCTTTCCAAAATGTCCAAGTACATGTTCATATGATCAAAATTGAGCAAGATATGCGTTGGAGAAGTTGGAAAATTTCATGAATTTGCAAAAGTCAACTTTGCTCAAAACACCTTATTTTTGCTAATGGGCCTCAAATTTCATCTTGAAACTTTATCAATGGCCTATGCACGACCCATCAAGATTATTTGAATTCAGTTTCTTATTTTTATTAATTAATTGGATTTTTAATCAATATTAATTCATTTAATTAATTTAAATTATAGGAAAATACAAAGATTTGGTTTTTCAATCTTTTTGTGAAGCAAACATGGTCAAGATATGCTGGCAATTTCGTGTACAAATCAAATATGCAAGAAAAGAGCCACACACGTGAGAAAGCTGCAGAAAAAAGCCATAGCCATTCAAGAAAATTCAAGAAAAACCCAAAACTGATTTCTATATTCCAAGGCGATTTAAAGACTTTTTTTGATTCTAATCTATTGCAGGAGGTTCCCAGAACATGTGGCAATCAAATTCACGTGCTAAAGCTCAAGAAATCACCCATTACAGAACCACGGTTTGAAGCTTTTTTTTCAAAATCGTAAACATTGATTCATGCATATTTAACATATTTTTGTGATCGTTTTGTGTTGCTAGGGACTGTACCAAGCTAATGGTATAGTTTAATTGGATTAAAACGCCATAAATCAAAAGTTACCACGAACGATTTCTAGGGTTCATGAGCTGTGAATTTGGGGCTTTGCAATACAGGCAAAATTAGAACTCCTAAGGCATATGGTTGAAATCGTGAGAATCAGACGAACATAAACCAACCCTCGCGAAACATTTATATCAACCACAGGGCTAGTCGCTATTTTTCGTCGCTGCATATTGTGGGGGTTAAAAACCCCCGCTATCTAACATTGTTTTTGCAGGTTCAGCGAGGAAGATGATGATGTGTTGATACATCATTGGTTAGTTCAAATAAGCGCGAGTGTTTTTGTGTTAACAGCATATGAATTGATTTTTTATATATTATATTTGCTTATTATTATAATAACAAAAGCGTTCACATGGTGTAGTGGATGATGCGTTGGCTTGGAATCATTGGGACCTGGGTTCGAATTCCAGGTCCCCCAAAACTCTTGTTATTATTTTCTTGTGTGTGTTCACATGCAGCTTCCCAGATGATGTCCATCATGTACCTCAGATATCCACGCGCCAATGTCCCTAGACTCAAATCCAGTGGTCATGATTGGAAGACCACCATACTCCCGGTCAACCATGCGCATGGAGGATCTCAAAAGTCAAACAGGCTTGTGTGCAAATGGGCTTGAAAATTCCAAACATACCTCCTAATTGGGCCAGCACTCCCCCTGGTTCATTCATTCTTTTTTCTTTTCTTTTATAATTTCCATTTAATTATTTTACTATTAATTATTATTATTATTATTTAATTAACTCCGTTAATATTTTTTCATAATAAAATCAGAAAACTAAAAATAATATTTTTTATTATTATTATTTATTAATTTCACCCTTTATTATTTTTGTAAATAAATACTAACATCATTAATTTAGTTTAATTAGGGTTAATTTTAACTTTTTTTTACAATAAATAAAATTAACATAGAATTAGGTTTTTTTACTAACTTTTGACTATTTTTTATTTATTTCCCTAACATATAAAAACTTAAAAAATATTTCTTTTTATTTAATTAGTTTTATGTTTAATTTAATTCATAAATAATAACAAACTTCTTTCTTTCTCAAAAAGGGGGTCAAAACCCTAAGGACTTCTCCAATTCAATTTTTATTCGCGTATATTATTTTTGGTCATTATTATGTAATTGCTCCGAGGATGTAATAGCTTTAATTAGGACTCTTTTATTGCTTTCTTTATTTTCTCGCATTTACTTTTCAAGGGTTTGTTTTTGGCGATGTAAATACCCGACGCCTTGTAATAGCGTAGATTTATTTTCCGCACAACTATTTAACTGTTAGATGTATGTTAATTAGGCTATGCATGACAAGACTTATCTCTGAAATTAAAATCAACCCGTAGCTCACCATAACATGTGCAAAGATAACATTAACTGAATCCTGACACACTCGCACATGCCACTCTTAGGGTACGCCTCACTTGGTTGCCTCGACGTGGTCATTGAGTATAGGGTGTTTTAGAGGTCGCCCTCTTGTCTAAAGATCCAAGTTGCCTCGAAACGGTTGCCTCGGATAAAAAGGATCTAGGACACTAGGGTTACCGCTAAGGCGTCCTACTATTGCTTTGGTGACCACATGTCCCTATAATCGAATTGACCCAAAACTCCAACGACGGTACTACCTACTTCTCAATAGTGGGATAGTACTGTCTAAAGGACATTTACACAGCTTAATTTCTTTTGAGTAGGTAGAGGTTCTAAGGTACTTGCTCTTTCAAAACAAAACAACTTTTCGCACCTACACTTTTCTGACAAAAGTTTTCAAACAACACTTCATACACTCTTGAGGACAGATACAAGAGTTAAATTGAAGTTTTCAAACAAACTTTTTCAAAACCCACAAACACAAGAAAAGCAAAACATTTTGAAAACATAGTGAGCAAGTACGTAAGAGCCCGTGGATAACCACGGATAGAAAGGGTGCTAACACCTTCCCTTTCTATAATCTACCTCCCGAACCGAGAAACATCTCGAAAAGGAATGTTGCTTTGCTTTTGTCCTTTCCTTGTTGGAGAAAATAAAAGACGGTGGCGACTCTTGCTTACCGCGACATTTCGCGAACCAGAATTCCAAAATAGTCAGTTCTATTTCCACCGATCACAGAACTGGAGACTCTGCTGGGGAAAATTAATAAGTGAGGTGTACCTTAGGATTAGATCATTCTATGTTTTCAATTGTATGCCTTGTTTGCTTTAATATTGTGGGTTTGCATCAGAGTTTTATAGATCCTAACCCAGATCTGGGGAATACCCTTTAGGTAGCAATAAACTGTGAGGGACCTGTCCGGCGTAGACCGACACGGGTGAAGCAGTAGCTACGTTGGTGTGACACCTTGGTCTGTACCGATATCCCTTGTGTTGGAACGAGGAGAATATGGGTCTTCTGAGGAGTCATTAAGCACCAACCGACCTTAGAACCTTAAATTGACCCAACTTGGCCATAGAACAGTAGCAGTATGCTACACTCATTGAGGCTAAACTCTCGCGATGGTTCCGGCCGCAAGAAAAGGTTGCGAAGCTGGAGTTATGACCGATTGAGGGTAGTCAGTAATATTGAGATCCTCTAGAACCCGGTTACTATTTTTAGGACAAGTCTTAACCAACTGAAACTGAAAGAGGGTAGTACCTAAACTTCATGCTGGCCTGAACTCTAAGGGCTGTCTTGTGTGACTTGTGTGCCTTGCCATGTTTGACTTTTGTGAATACTTGTGGTATGCCTTATCATGACATCATAACATCATACCATTGCATGCATCCTGCATAAGGACTGACCCATTTCAAAGACAAGAGGGTTTCATCTTTGCTCTGTTTTGTAGGATATCATGATGCCCGTACGAAGGAATACTATCCGGCTCAACTTTGTTCAACCATCTGCTTTGCTTACAGAATTGGTTGATAGGATTCCAAATACTACTTCCTTCATCAAGAGGCATGGTTCTCTTCTCGGTTTAGTCACTTCAAAGTGGGACCAACAATTGATGAGTGTCCTGGTCCAGTTCTATGATCCGCTATACCATTGCTTCACCTTTCAAGACTTCCAGCTGGTCCCTACCCTGGAAGAATTCTCTGATTTGCTTGGTATCCCTGTTTTGGAGCAGACTCCATTCACTGGTTGGGAAAAGACTCTTAGGCCTGAGGAGATTGCTGCAGCCCTTCCTTTGACCAAAGAAGAGGTAATAGCTAACTGGGAGACTAGAAGTGGAGTTAAGGGCTTTTTGGCTAAGTTTCTGATTGGCAAAGCTAATAGTTTCTAGAATGACTTAGACTTCAGGGCGTACGAAGACATTCTGGATCTCTTAATCTATGGTCTAGTATTGTTTCCAAATCCTGACACCTTTGTTAATGTCAACGCCATAAGGATCTTCATCTCTCGGAACCCTGTACCCACTCTCTTGGGTGATATCCTGCAACAACTCTATGCTCGTACTTCCCGAAGACGGGGAACTTTGTGGTGTTGTGCTCCTTTGTTAGTGAGGTGGTTTATTTCGCACCTCCCCAAGTTCGTACTGAAGAACAAAGAAGGAAGGGGCTGGGCTCATAGGATAATGTCTCTCACTGATAATGACATCATTTGGACTCTCAGAGGTTTAGATGAGGTGGCCGTTATTGATCGTTGCGAAGAGTACCCTAATGTTCCATTGATCGGTACCCAAGGAGGAATCTCTTATAAGCCATGTTTAGCTCTCCGTCAGTTTGGAAGAGCCAGAAGAGCAGGGCCTCGTGAGATGTTGGTGCCTCACATCAGTTTTGAGTTTCAGGTAGATAGTGATGAGCTGCGTCGTAGATTTATCAGGGCTTGGGAAAAAATTCACAAAGCTGACCCACATGAGTTGGGACCAAAAACTTCTCTACCAATGGAATCCTATTTCAGATGGGTCCGCATCCGTGCTCAGAAGTTAGGTATGCCATACGAAGCCGTCAGGCCTATTATTCTTGAATTTCCTGATAAAGACGGGGTTCCTCCAACTGTTCTCCACCCTCAGATACCCACTGATATTGGTACACTAAAGAGGTCTTGGGCGCAACTACAGGAAGAACGAGATTCTTATTGGGAAAGGTTCAATGAACAGGAACAAAAAATCCAGAAGCTGACGAAGCAACTGGAGAACGAGCGGATCCTGAATGACTATATCCGTACTGAGAAGAAGAGGCCATGGGAGCATTGAGGGGCCTTGGATGTTTCTTTTATAACTTTTGTTTACTTTTCAGTATTTTCATTCATGTAACGCCTAAGGGTAATTTGTTGAACAATTTAAATCCCAAAGTTGAATCTAATGAAGTGTGTTTCCTTTTTTGTCTACAAAGTTGAATCCCGATTGTCTTTGAAAACATAAATCATACACATTTCATCTCATCATATGCATAACAGGTACCCTTTTTACAGGTCACTTATCTTCTTTGCTATTTATTTCAGCAATCATCATGTCTTCTGAACGTACTACTGAACAAGCTATCAAGGCCCTCCAGGCCCAGAACGCCCAGTTCCAGGAATTGGTTATGAGCCTAGCCCAGGGTCAACAGGAGTTGAAGACTCTGATTCTGAAGAAGAGGAAGAAGAGGACCGTCTTGTTCAACACTGGACGCAGATTTGGGAATGGACTACAAAATGAGGTTGATCTGACTACTTCCTCTGTAGAGGAAGACAGTCCCCAAGAGAGAAGGGTTCCTAGTCCCGTGGTCTCCGACAACGAGACGGATTATAATGAAGAGCAATACCCTCCTGCAGAGGACATGTACAAACAGCTGGAGGACCGCTTAAGTGCTATGGAGATTCAACATGTGCCCGGGTTGGACTTTGGAGACCTAGGCTTATCCTCTGGGGTGGTGATTCCCCACAAGTTCAAGGCACCTGCTTTTGCCAAGTACGACGGAGCTTCCTGTCCTAAGTTGCACCTCCAATCGTATGTAAGGAAGATACAACCTTATACAACTGACAAGAATTTGTGGATCCATTTCTTCCAGGATAGTCTTTCAGGGACTCAACTCGAATGGTTCTATCAGCTGGATGGAGCCAGTATTTGTAACTGGGAAGACTTGGCTACTGCGTTTTATAAGCAGTATCAGTATAATTCCGACCTCGCTCCTACGCGTACCCAACTCCAGGGTATGTCACTAGGGACGGGTGAAGGATTTAAGGAATATGCCCAAAAGTGGAGAGACCTGGCTGGAAGGGTGCAGCCACCTTTGACTGACCGTGAGCTTGTTGATATGTTCTTGGGGACCCTATCTGGTCCATTCTTCAACCATTTGATTGGAAATTCTTCTGACGGGTTTACGGATCTTATCTTAACTGGAGAGAGAATAGAAGCTGGTATCAAGTCTGGGAAGATATAGAAAGGTGCCTCCTCGAGCACTAAAAAGAAACCATTCAAGAGAGAATCTAGTGCTGTCTATGGTTCAAGGAGACAGAATAAACCGGAACGCCTCCAAGCTGTCAACATGGTGGTAATTTCAAAACCTGCTGCTGCTCCTCAGCATCATAATCAGCAAAGGGGTGAGAGACCTAGAAGGCAGTTTACTCGTCTCAGTATGACCTTGTCCCAGATATTGCCGCAGCTACTGACAACCAATCTGGTAACTATAAAATAAGTTCCGAAGGTTGTAAACACAACATCTCCAAAGTACAATCCTAATGCCCGCTGCGCTTATCACTCTGACAGCCCGGGGTATACTACGGACGATTGTTGGGCTCTGAAGAATAAGGTCCAGGACCTAATTGATGCTAAAGAGATAGAGTTCGAGGCGCCCGAAAGGCCCAATGTTGTGACGGCTCCCATGCCCAAGCATGGATTGAATGCTGTTGAGGAAGACCTGTATGTAGCCTCTGTGGATGATATTGTTACTCCGCTATTGACT
Source organism: Vicia faba (assembly GCA_948472305.1). Classification (NCBI taxonomy): domain Eukaryota; kingdom Viridiplantae; phylum Streptophyta; class Magnoliopsida; order Fabales; family Fabaceae; genus Vicia; species Vicia faba. The sequence goes on from OX451740.1 coordinate 253,380,465, forward strand.
GTCAAGAGGAACCTGTTGCTAGCCGGTTTATTTCCGGGATGTAGTGAAGGTTGTCGCTTGTGTTCTGTTTCACCTGCTGGTTGTCCATCTTTGAAGTCAGGTATCCAAAGCCTGATGGATAATAAAGAAATCTTGTTTGAGAAGGTTGTTGTTCCTGCTACTCCTACTGAAGAAGTGTCCATTGTCACCATTTTCAATAATTCTCCCAAGGCTCCCTCAAAGAAGCCTGTCAAAATCATGCCTGTTCAGAAGCTTGCACCTATAATCATCACTGTTCTGGGACCCATCCCCTATACATCTGACAAAGCTATCCCTTGGCACTATGGGGCAGATGTTTATGTGCTTGGAGTTAAACAAGAGTTTAATACTAGTACCAGTGTCAGCAACATCACTGGGCCTGCCAAAGTCACCCACAGCGGTAGGCTTTTCTCACCAGATATTGCGCCACCAGCTATCCAGAGACCTATTGTCATCACACCTGCAAGTGTGCCTGCTTCCCCTCCTAATCAAGTTCCTGTTTCCATTCCTGTTGCCGAGTCGTATGACGCTCGGGGCAAAGGGATCGCTACTGATATGCCTGCCCAGACGGAGGCACCGAAGACAACCACTGTTGAAGCTTCCAAGCAAGAGATGGAAGAGATTCTTAAGATTATCAAGAAGAGTGATTTTAATGTAGTTGAGCAGCTGGGGCACACCCCATCTAAGATTTCTATGTTATCACTGTTGTTGTGTTCAGAGGCCCATGCCAAGGCTCTGATTACCTTCCTGAAGACGGCCCACGTGCCACAAGAGACGTCAGCTGATCAGTTTACCGATTGTGTGGCCAACTTAACTGCTGATAATGGCTTGGGTTTCTCCGACGCTGATCTGACTGCTAAAGGGAAGAACCATAACGATTCCTTGCATGTCTCCATTGAATGCAGGGGCACTACTCTTTCCCATGTGCTGGTTGACACTGGTTCCTCGTTGAACGTATTACCCAAGAAATCTCTAGACAGGTTGGATTGCGAGGGTTTAGAGCTGAAGCCTAGTAACATTGTTGTCCGGGCCTTTGACGGGTCTAAAAGGATGGTACATGGTGAGTTTGATATTCCAATCAGAGTTGGTTCTCAGGTCTTTGATTCTACATTCTACATGATGGACATCCGACCGTCCTATTCTTGTCTGTTGGGTCTTCCTTGGATCCACAAAGTTGGAGCTGTGACCTCCACACTACATCAGAAGCTGAAGTACCCAGTCAAGGGGAAGATTGTGATAGTTCAGGGGGAGGAAGAGTATATGGTCAGCCACCTCAACTCGTTCCAGTACATAGAGATGGATGGGGAATTCATTGAGACTCCATTATAGAACTTTGAAGAGGTTCCTCAAACACTGGCGTCAGCTAAAACTGTGATTGAAGATTCTCCGTTGAAGATGGCTTCCTTAAAGGATGCCCGGGCTGTTATTAAGAAGGGTGAGTGCGCAAACTGGGGCCGACTTCCCGATTTCACTCAGAAGACTGACAAGTTTGGTTTGGGTTTCACTGCAGAAGCTCAGAGGGTTGTTCGTCGTGCAAGGATTGGAAGACCTCCTGTGTTCATCAGCAACTCAGGAGTAAATGCCATTGAAGAGGACGTGGAGGAATCTGAATTCGACAGCTGGATCTACCCTACGACCAATGATGGACCAAGCAACTGGACGGCGAAAGACTTCATACCTATTACTTTTGTCACTCAGTAATGAACTCCTTTGTTTTGAATTTGTAACAAACAATATTGTGAAACTTTATGGCCCGGTGTCTTACCCGGGGCACTGTGGCTTCATTTGTGAGGGCTTTTGCGTGTCATTTTCATATATCATTAATAAAAGCATTGGACGTTTTTTTTGCATTTCAAATCTTGCGCTCCTTGTCTTTCTTTATTATATATTGCAAAACAGCTATTTACACACACTCACATATACATGTCCCAATCCACTCTGGATCTCACTGGTAACGACTCTGCTACTGCCAGTTATGACTTCAAAAATCCGATCAACTTAGCCGAAGACGAAGGTGAAGATGATTGTGAAGTGCCTGGTGAGCTTGCAAGACTGTTACTCCAGGAAGAGATGGCCATTCAGCCACATGAAGAGCCAGTGGAAATGGTAAATCTGGGTACTGAGACAGACAGAAAGGAAGTCAAGATTAGTGCAAATTTGGAGCTTAGTGTGAAGCAACGGTTGATTCAGATGCTGCATGACTACGTGGAAATCTTTGCCTGGTCTTATGAAGACATGCCTGGGTTGGATACTGACATTGTGGTTCATCACCTGCCTACCAAGGAAGAATGCCCTCTGGTAAAACAGAAGGTCTGCCGTATGCGTCCAGAGATGTCCGAGAAAATCAAAGCTGGGGTTATGAAACAATTCGACGCCGGTTTTCTAGCAGTAACTTCTTACCCTCAGTGGGTTGCCAACGTGGTTCCAGTGCCGAAGAAGGATGGTAAGGTTTGAATGTGTGTTGACTACAGGGATTTGAACAGGGCGAGCCCTAAGGATGATTTCCCTCTGCCTCACATTGACGTTCTGGTTGACAACACTGCTCAGCATAAGGTATTCTCCTTCATGGACAGTTTCTCCGGTTATAATCAGATCAAGATGGCTCCTGAAGACATGGAGAAGACCACTTTTGTTACTCAGTGGGGCACCTTTTGCTACAAGGTCATGCCTTTTGGGTTGAAAAATGTTGGGGCAACGTATCAACGTGCCATGGTTGCTTTGTTTCATGACATGATCCATCATGAGATTGAAGTATATGTCGACGATATGATTGCAAGGTCCCAAACGAAGGAGGAACACCTTGACCATCTACAGAAGCTGTTTGACCGGTTGGAGTTGTACAAACTGAGGCTAAACCCGAACAAGTGCACCTTCGGGGTGAGATCTGGAAAACTGCTAGGCTTCGTCGTGAGCGACAAAGGTATTCAAGTGGACCCTGCCAAAGTGAAAGCCATACAAGAGATGCCAGTTCCCAAGACAGAGAAAGAGGTCAGAGGCTTTCTAGGACGGCTGAATTACATTGCCCAATTCATCTCGCACCTAACTGCTACCTGTGAGCCAATCTTCAAGCTACTGAAGAAAGATCAAGTAGTACGTTGGAACGATGAATGCCAGGCCGCTTTCGAAAGAATCAAAGAGTATCTCCAAGAGCCACCCATTCTTATGCCACCGGTTGAAGGGAGACCTCTAATCTTATACTTGACAGTACTGGACAACTCAATGGGGTGTGTGCTGGGGCAACATGATGAGTCTGGCCGAAAAGAGCATGCTATTTATTACCTTAGCAAAAAGTTTACCGACTGTGAGACACGATACTCACTGCTCGAGAAAACTTGCCGCGCTTTGGTATGGGCTGCTCGCCGGCTGAGACAGTATATGTTGACTCACACTACTCTATTGATTTCAAAAATGGATCCAATCAAGTACATCTTCGAAAAGCCCGCCTTGTCCGGAAGAATAGCAAGATGGCAGATGATCTTGACTGAATATGACATCCAGTAAACGACTCAGAAAGCAATCAAGGGAAGTGTGTTGGCAGACCATTTGGCACATCAGGCAGTGGAGGATTACCAATCTATGAACTTTGAATTTCCATACGAGAATATCATGGTAGTGACTGATTGTGAAGTACCTGGACCGGATGAAGGACCTGAGGAAGGATCCCGATGGTTTATGCACTTTGATGGAGCCTCAAACGCTTTGGGTAACGGTATCGGCGCCGTGATCATATCTCCTAAAGGCTCTCATACTCCACTTACCGCCCGACTATGTTTCAACTGCACCAACAACATGGCAGAGTATGAAGCATGCATTATGGGTCTCCGAGCTGCAATTGACCTAAGGATCAAGTTTCTGAGTGTCTTCGGAGATTCCGCTCTCGTGATCAGTCAGATCAAAGGCGAGTGGGATACGAAACACCCAAATATTATTCCTTACAAGGAGTATGTGTTGACGTTGCTTCCCCATTTCGAGGAAATAACCTTTGAACACTTCCCAAGAGAGGAGAATCAGTTGGCGGACGCGCTGGCTACAATGTCTTCTATGTTCAAAGTCAAATGGGACAACGAGGCTCCCCGGATCATTATTTGGAAGTTGGATGAACCTGCACATTGCTGTGATCTTGAGACCGAAGAGGTAACAGAAAAGCCTTGGTATCATGAAGTAAAGAGGTACCTCGAAGCTCAAGAATACCCCGAGGGCACATCTGTTAATGACAAGAAGTTCCTGAGAAGGTTCGCGGAAAAGTTTTTCCTCAGCAATGGCATTCTTTACAAACGAAACCATGATTCAACCTTACTGCGTTGTGTGGATAAGACTGAAGCAGAAAGGATCATGGCAGAGCTGCATGAAGGTACCTTCGGAACTCATTCCAGTGGACATACCATGTCAAAGAAAATCCTCCGGGCAGGATATTACTGGTCCACAATGGAAGCTGATTGTTATCAACATTCTCGGACGTGTCACAAATGCCAGATCTATGCTGATAAGGTACACATTCCTCCAGTTCCTTTGAACGTCTTGACAGCGCCTTGGCCTTTTGCAATGTGGGGAATTGATATGATCGGCGAAATCAGACCTACGGCATCCAACGGGCATCGCTTCATCCTGGTAGCGATTGATTACTTTACGAAGTGGGTTGAAGCAACTTCCTTTGCTACCGTAACCAAGAACGTAGTGGCACGGTTCATTCGGCACAACCTGATCTGTCGATACGGTGTACCAGAGAGGATCATTACGGATAATGGTACCAATCTTAACAACAAGATAATCACTGAGCTCTGCGAGCAATTCAAGATACAGCACCACAACTCTTCTCCCTACCGGCCGAAGATGAATGGGACTGTAGAAGCAGCTAATAAGAATATCAAGAAGATTGTGCAGAAGATGACAGTGACCTACAAAGATTGGCACGAGATGTTACCATTTTCTCTTCATGGGTACCGTACCTCAGCACGGATGTCAACAGGGGCAACACCCTTTTCCTTGGTCTATGGCATGGAGGCAGTCTTGCCCATCGAAGTTCAGATACCCTCTCTCCGGATAATGAAGGATGCAGGTTTGAGCGAAGATGACTGGATCCAGACCCGGCTTGATCAACTGAACCTAATTGACGAAAAAAGACTTACTGCTATTTGTCATGGTCAGACGTACCAAAAACGGATGATCAAGGCATTTAACAAGAAAGTCAGACGACAAGAGTATCAAGTTGGGGACCTGGTAATCAAGCGCATCATCCTACCTCAAGGTGATCCCAGGGGCAAATGGACCCCTACGTACGAAGGGCCATTTGTGGTTAAGAACATCTTCTCAGGAGGAGCTATGATTCTAAACACCATGGATGGTGACGACCTTCCTCACCCCGCCAATGCAGACATAGTAAAAAGATACTACACATGATTAAAAGACCCGCTAGGTTGACTGGCCTAGGCAAAAATAAGGGCTTCCCGGCGAACCAAAAGGGTTCGGGCAAAAATAAAAAAAAAATTTGTACACCCGGCAAGTCGAAAACCTGAAAAGGCGGCTTGGGCAAAAATGGGTATCCCGGTGGACTGAAAACCCGAAAGGGCAGTCCAGGAAAAAGTTAGGGATAAGTGTAATACTATGTTTCATTGGATCACCTTGCATCCAGACTTCGGTATCGACTATCAGGCTCAGACGGCACCAATCAATCAGATTCCTCTTTAACTAAGAAGCAAAGTGATGTGACGCTTGAAGACATAAAGGCGATAGCAGAGTTGGAACCCGGTGGGATTTTTCACATGGTTGTTTTGTTTTCCTTTTCACAAATTGTATAAACTCTATTTTGTTCGGCGGCGTTCTCTTACTAGGACGTCAACCTCTTGTACAAAAACGCCTATTTACAGGCAAATTTCAAAATCAATACAAGCTCACTTTTCAGACAAATTGCCAATTGTTTTTCCTTTATCTGTTTTGTTTTGCAAAGAACGTCCAATGTTCATTTTTGATATATGCATTTGATATTAATTGCTACTCATAAATATTTGCATGCGAAACAAAGGACTAATTACGGGTGATATCAGAAACAGGGGCAATACGAATTGTCTAAGAGGTCTAGTTGCTCTGTCCACTAAGGTACCAAGGCAGGTTCAGCTGAAGAATATAACCAAGATACCTTCACTCCCCGCAGAGTAAGACAAGAATCAGCAATACTCTCCCCAAACAGAGTTGGTCTCCCATCAGCCCTAAAAAGGCACAGTATCCCTAGCAAGTCAGAAATACTCTTCACCCAAACAGGTTTGGTCTACCATCAGTCCTGAAAAAGTTGGGTATCCCCAGAAGATCTTAATATTCTCCAGCGGAGTATAAAGATATTCCTCAGCAAGCATCCCCGACAGTCTTAATATTCCTCGATAGAAATATAAGATTGTTCCCCGGCGGAATACAAGATACCCCCAGTGGATCCATTTCCTCAAAAGTTTCCCCAGGAGAGTTGAATCATCTCCCCAGTAGATTCTAGAAGCTTGTCCCCTGCAGAGTACAAATGCATCTCCCCAGCCCTATTCAGAAGGTTATCCCCACCAGAGTCTAACTGGGTTATCCTCAGCATGTTGCAACGGAAAGATCGTCCCCAGCGAAGTTCTTTCTATCCCCCAACGGAGTGCATCATCAAAATCCCCAACAGGGCTTATCAACGGAGTCCCCGACGGAGTTATCGTTAAAATCTCAGCGAAGTATCTCTTCCCACAGAGTAATTCCCCGCAGAGTAATCTCTTCGCCAAGTTTATTCCCCCAACGGAGTCATCTTCTCCTACCGGTTTATTCTTGCAATCATCTTCGTTCATCATCCCCGGTGGAAACGAAAAATTCAACCAGACTCTTCAACATCAGCCCAAGATTTAACAAAATTCCCGGCATCTGTCAAGGATTTATTTTCCCAGACGAAAATACATTCATAAACATTTCGCATTTCATATCTCTTGCTTACATACATGATAGAGCGCATACGACACGATCTCATTTATTTTTGAGAACATCATGACATCATACATTTCATACATCATGACATTGCATACAGCTAACGTCTTACCTTTTTCAGGAAAAGGTCAATCAAAAGATGATTACCATCAACTTTTCTTAAGTTCCAGATCAACACCTGTAACTAGCCAGGAAATATCTGTGGACGACTGATTGTAGATCTATACCTGTAACTAGCCAGGAAAGTATCTACATGAAGAAATTGAAGATCAACACCTGTAACAGGCCAGGAAACTATCTTTCTTTCTCCGGTCAGAGATTAATACCTGAAACCAGCCAGGAAAACTATCTCCTTGACCCACCTTTCTTAAGTTCCAGATCAACACCTGTAACTAGCCAGGAAATATCTATGGACGACTGATTGTAGATCTATACCTGAAACCAGACAGGAAAGTTATCTACATGAAGAGACTGGAGATCAATACCTGAAACCAGACAGGAAACCATCTTTCTTTCTCAAATCAGAGATTAATACCTGAAACCAGCCAGGAAAACTATCTCCTTGACCCACCTTTCTTAAGTTCCAGATCAACACCTGTAACTAGCCAGGGAATATCTGTGGACGACGGATTGTAGATTAATACCTGAAACCAGATAGGACAAATATCTACTTGACTATCATGAAGCAACCCTACACCGGTTCCTCTCTTCCAAGATGCAGTTTTACACGGACTCATCATCAGACAACCCTACACAGGTTCCTTCTTTCAACCTACCAAGTCACAATTCAACAAACATCTCCAGATGGCATCTATAAGCCCATCCCCCGACAAGATTCTGTCACATTTCCAGATGGCGTCTATAAGCCCATCCTCCTATCCATCATCACTCCAAATGGCATCTATAAGCCCATTCCCGACATCACATTGCTGATACTATACCATGCGAGTGCAAATTTCTGGGCACTTTAGTGTTCAATCATCTTCCACCTTCGGATCACGAAAGGCCCGCAAGCCAATCTACATCCTCAGGTTTAATAAGATTGAACAGGGGCAACTGTTGTACCCCAAAATTTTCCCTCCCATATTCCTCAAGATTTGTCAAGAATGATCTTCAAATTGTTCAAGATTGCTCAAGGATTGCACAGTCCAAATACCTCCTAAGCCAGCTGAAATTAGGGTTTTGGTTCTTTCAAGGAATTTGAGGTTTCCAATGGTTCAATCAAGTCTCAAGGGCCTATATACATCCTCAAGCACCTACATGCCAAATTGCAAGACTCACAGTGTCAATTTGCACAATCAAAAGCTCCATTTGACCTACAGTCAACTGCAAGGGTAAAATGGTCATTTTACAGTCAAAAGTCAGAATTTTTGGTCAACATCTTATTTTGAGTTCACAATCATCATTTGATCAAGTCTTGATCAAGATTCCACAAGGATGGCTCAAAAATCATCAAGATGCAAAAAGTTACTATTTTTGGACAATAGAAAAGTCAACTGTATCTTGACCAGGGCATAACTCTTTCATGGTTCATCAGAAAAATCCCATCCAATGCTCATTTTGAAGGGGATGACATTTCCTACAATCCATCTTCACACTCCAAGTCCAATAAATGCACTCACAAGAAGTTATCAATTTTTACATTATAGGTCAATTTCAAAAGTCAACAAAAATGCACTTTAAGTCAAAGACCATAACTTAATATTGGTAAATCCAAATGGCATGGGACCAAAGGCATTGGTTATAGGACTTCAAGACCTTTCCAACATGTCCAAGAACATGTTCATATGATCAAAATTGAGCAAGATATGCATTGGAGAAGTTGGGAAATTTTCATGAATTTGCAAAAGTCAACTTTGCTCAAAACACCTTATTTTTGCTAATGGGCCACAAATTTCTTCTTGAAACTTTATCCATGGCCTATGCACGACCCATCAAGATTATTTGAATTTATTTTCTTATTTTTATTAATTAATTGTATTTTTAATCAATATTAATTCATTTAATTAATTTAAATTATAGGAAAATACAAAGATTTGGTTTTTCAATCTTTTTGTGAAGCAAACATGGTCAAGATATGCTGGCAATTTCGTGTACAAATCAAATATGCAAGAATCTCCAAAATTGGCAACTTTTTCCAATCATGAAAATGCAAAAAGATTTGATTTTCAATCAAATATTCAATCATCAATTCAAAGGATTTTGGCTCAAGATTGTGACCTAATTTCATTCCTCTATATATGTACAAGCTAACCCTAATGCCACACACGTGAGAAAGCTGCAGAAAAAAGCCATAGCCATTCAAGAAAATTCAAGAAAAACTCAAAACTGATTTCTATATTCCAGGGCGATTTAAAGACTTTTTTTGATTCTAATCTATTGCAGGAGGTTCCCAGAACGTGTGGCAATCAAATTCACGTGCTAAAGCTCAAGAAATCACCCATTACAGAACCACGGTTTGAAGCTTTTTTTTCAAAATCGTAAACATTGATTCATGCATATTTAACATATTTTTGTGATCGTTTTGTGTTGCTAGGGACTGTACCAAGCTAATGGTATATTTTAATTGGATTAAAACTCCATAAATCAAAAGTTACCATGGACGATTTCTAGGGTTCATGAGCTGTGAATTTGGGGCTTTGCAATACAGGAAAAATTAGAACTCCTAAGGCATATGGTTGAAATCGTGAGAATCAGACGAACATAAACCAACCCTCGCGAAACATTTATATCAACCACATGGCTAGTCTCTATTTTTCGTCGTTGCATATTGTGGGGGTTAAAAACCCCTGCTCTCTAACATTGTTTTTGCAGGTTCAGCGAGGAAGATGATGATGTGTTGATACATCATTGGTTAGTTCAAATCAGCGTGCGTGTTTTTGTGTTAACAGCATATGAATTGATTTTTTATATATTATATTTGCTTATTATTATAATAACAAAAGCGTGCACATGGTGTAGTGGATGATGCGTTGGCTTGGAATCATTGGGACCTGGGTTCGAATCCCAGGTCCCCCAAAACTCTTGTTATTATTTTCTTGTGTGTCTTCACATGCAGCTTCCCAGATGATGTCCATCATGTACCTCAGATATCCATGCGCCAATGTCCCTAGACTCAAATCCAGTGGTCATGATTGGAAGACCACCATACTCCCGGTCAACCATGCGCATGGAGGATCTCAAAAGTCAAACAGGCTTGTGTGCAAATGGGCTTGAAAATTCCAAACATACCTCCTAATTGGGCCAGCACTCCCCCTGGTTCATTCATTCTTTTTTCTTTTCTTTTATAATTTCCATTTAATTATTTTACTATTAATTATTATTATTATTATTTAATTAACTCCGTTAATATTTTTTCATAATAAAATCAGAAAACTAAAAATAATATTTTTTATTATTATTATTTATTAATTTCACCCTTTATTATTTTTGTAAATAAATACTAACATCATTAATTTAGTTTAATTAGGGTTAATTTTAACTTTTTTTACAATAAATAAAATTAACATAGAATTAGGTTTTTTTACTAACTTTTGACTATTTTTTATTTATTTCCCTAACATATAAAAACTTAAAAAATATTTCTTTTTATTTAATTAGTTTTATGTTTAATTTAATTCATAAATAATAACAAACTTCTTTCTTTCTCAAAAAGGGGGTCAAAACCCTAAGGACTTCTCCAATTCAATTTTTATTCGCGTATATTATTTTTGGTCATTATTATGTAATTGCTCCGAGGATGCAATAGCTTTAATTAGGACTCTTTTATTGCTTTCTTTATTTTCTCGCATTTACTTTTCAAGGGTTTGTTTTTGGCGATGTAAATACCCGACGCCTTGTAATAGCGTAGATTTATTTTCCGCACAACTATTTAACTGTTAGATGTATGTTAATTAGGCTATGCATGACAAGACTTATCTCTGAAATTAAAATCAACCCGTAGCTCACCATAACATGTGCAAAGATAACATTAACTGAATCCTGACACACTCGCACATGCCACTCTTAGGGTACGCCTCACTTGGTTGCCTCGACGTGGTCATTGAGTATAGGGTGTTTTAGAGGTCGCCCTCTTGTCTAAAGATCCAAGTTGCCTCGAAACGGTTGCCTCGGATAAAAAGGATCTAGGACACTAGGGTTACCGCTAAGGCGTCCTACAATTGCTTTGGTGACCACATGTCCCTATAATCGAATTGACCCAAAACTCCAACGACGGTACTACCTACTTCTCAATAGTGGGATAGTACTGTCTAAAGGACATTTACACAGCTTAATTTCTTTTGAGTAGGTAGAGGTTCTAAGGTACTTGCTCTTTCAAAACAAAACAACTTTTCGCACCTACACTTTTCTAAAAAAAGTTTTCAAACAACACTTCATACACTCTTGAGGACAGATACAAGAGTTAAATTGAAGTTTTCAAACAAACTTTTTCAAAACCCACAAACACAAGAAAAGCAAAACATTTTGAAAACATAGTGAGCAAGTACCTAAGAGCCCGTGGATAACCACGGATAGAAAGGGTGCTAACACCTTCCCTTTCTATAATCTACCTCCCGAACCAAGAAACATCTCGAAAAGGAATTTTGATGTGCTTTTATCCTTTCCTTGTTGGAGAAAATAAAAGACGGTGGCAACTCTTGCTTACCGCGACATTTTGCGAACCAGCATTCCAAAACAGACAGTTCTATTTCCACCGATCACAGTCGAGTTTTGCCTCCTTACCCGTGCATGAAATCCAGTTTCGTCCTGGTACTCATCTAGTTTAGTTTCGTTTAACTGGTTATTGGGTCGAGTTTCGTCTCGCTTTTGTTCCTCATTTCTGGGATTCTTTCAGTTCTTTCATACTGTGTTTCTTAGTTGAGATTAGCAAGTGCTCATAGAATCACACACTCTAGCCACTTTACTTTGGGTCGAGCTCAGAGTTTCGCCTCCTCACACGCGTACGTTTTCTATTCCAGAGCTTAGTTTCGCCTATACTCTATGGTTTGAGTTTTATCTCACCTTTTTTGAAGCCCAGTTTTTCCCTGGCACATTTGTCCGGAAGTTTAGTTGCGTCTACTCTTCTTTGTTTTTGTTCTGTTTCAACCTGCATTACAACTTCATTCTGACGCATGTCTTGGGGGTTTTCTGCTTCTTTTTCTTTCTTCTTCAAGAGTGTAAATTTCCGGGTTCTTTTGTATTCAATCATCTTCAACTCTGAACGCTCGAAAGTTGTCACTTTTCTCACTTGTCATGTTGAAGATATTTGAATAGGGGCAACTGTTGCACCCTAAAATTTACCCTCTTGATTTAGGCTTATGTTTCATCATGATTATCATATTGCATTACATTCATACATTGTGATGGGATCAAAATACTTTGGTTATCAAGTCTTCCTCAAGCTTTGAAGATTGATTGCATTGACAAGTTGCTCAAGTAGAACCTTATCATCTAAACCTCTGGATCTTTCAAGCTAAAAATTTATTGCATATCTCAAGATATTTTAGCCATCTCTTTGGATCATCAGAGGATTGAAGTTTGAGATTGATTATAAGAAGAATTACTCTTTTGATTCACCAGTCAAAATTAGGGTTTTGTTTGGTCAAGGCTATTGATCAATGTACAAATCTTGATCTGGAAGCTACAACATCTCATTGGTATTTAAAAAGTATTTGTACAAGAAATTGGCCAAGATATCCAGAGGATTTGAAGTTTGTGAGATGATTCATCAGTCTCCTAAGGTGTTAACCAAAACTAGGGTTTGGTATTTTATCAATATTTCTTAAGAATTTTGAAGTGAAACTTTGTACATGGCCTCTATATATTTGTAAGATCATATGTTTAAAGTCTTGATCATCAATTTTGAAGGGAAGTGGATCAATTGATTTAAAGGGGCAAAATGGTCATTTTGGTCAAAATCAGTCAAAGTCAAGGTTGACCAGGTGAACTTTTGGACAATCATCAATTCAAGGGTGTAATTTTCATATTTCAAGTCCATTTTGATCATTGGGTCAAAAAGATTGAGGTTTGGGTTGAAACTTGTTCATGAAGAAACCCTAAAAGTTTCTAATTTTGGAAAAAGAGGGCTTAACTTCAAAAATTCATATTTTATTCACCTTTGATCAAAAAAATGCAAATGAAATATTCTTGGAAATATAAGAGGGTGATCTTTCATCTCCTTTTTGTCTCATGTCCAAATTGGCAAAGAGTCAAGAGTTATGGTCTTTGGAAGTGCATGCCTCAAGTAAACATTATAGGTCATTTTCCAAAATTAGTGAATTTCATGTAAACTTTTGAGGGCCTTAATGGATTCAATTGCAAAAACTCAAAACTAAGGGATTGTAGATCTTTTTAATACCTTTCCAAATTGTACTCATTTGTGTCTAAATTCAAAAATATGAGTAAGTTATGAGCTTTGGAAGTTTGAGGCGTTTTATTGAATTTTGAACAAGCAAGCAAAATGCAATTTCTTGCAAACTCAAGTTTTAGCCAGTCTTTTCATTTCTAATCAAGCCCATAACCAATTTGTAACATGTTGAGGCCCATTACACTCACCATTTCGTGCCTCATATGGTATTGCACTTGTTTGATTGAAAAAATCACAAACTTGCCCGATTTTGCAAATTCATCAACACTCTCTCATTTCAAATAGTCATGACCTGGAACTTTGAGCATTTGTTTCTGACCTGATTTGGCTCATAAAACGCAAAGAAAAAGAGAGATTGCACGAGTGAAACACAGACCCCATGTGCAACCTCACTTTTGGCTTAAACTACCAAACTTGCCTTCCAACGGCTTTGAGTGCCAAATACCACTTCTATCCTCTTCCTCTCGTGCTATAAAACAAGAATCAAGGCTCAGTTATGAAGGAGGAGTTCATCATAATCGCTACAATCCAAATCTGAAAATTTTCAAGTATCTCTGCAAATTGCTTCGAATCTCTCTTCTCCTTCGACCATTCTTCAAAATTCTTGGTGGTTCAGCTTCAGTGAAGTAAGGAGATCAAGCTTGTACCATTGGATTGCTTCTGGAGTGAAGGAATCGAGCTTCCAGTTTTCACATTGTTGTACCCCAAAAATTTGCCCTCCCTTTTTTCCACAAGAAATCACAGCATCGGGCTTTTCCTGATTTTTTCAGATTGGCGTAAAAATCAGTCAAACAAACTTTTCTCGTTAGTCAGAAAAAAAATTAGGGTTTTCATTGATTTTAAAGCAGTTCAGGCAGATTGCTATGGTTTGGTTGAGTTGGCTCAGGTTTTGATCAGGCGGACGCTTCTTTGACATTTAACCAAGAACCAGGGTTTTGTGCGCGCATTCTCAGAAAGAATTAATTTTACAGTTCTTTTCAGTTTACTCTGAGATTTAGATTGAAGCATTTGAATTGAGAACTTGCAGTTGTTTTGTTCAACCAGTAAAGGCATATGGACGTTTGTTTGATTTGACTGTGCATTGCTGTGGCTATTTGAAACGCCGGGTTTATTATTGATTGATGCTAAGACCACAATGTTTATCAATTATTTATTTATTCTAAGATTAGAATAATTGGTATTTATTTCCATTTTATTATAATTTAAGAATTATAAACAATTAAATAAACATTTGAAGGAGAATTAAAATTAACTGATCAAAAAAGGATGTTTATTCATTTTGAATTGTTTGTTACAGATATTATTTAAATACTGTAAATTTATTTACAGTTATTTACATTAATATTATTACAAATAATTGAAATTGAAACAAAACTATGTCCTAAATTTCCTAAGTATTCATCTTCTATCCAATGCTCCTTTGCTCAATTATCTTTATCTGCAAAACAAAAGAAAGGAAAAGAAGTCAAAAGCAGATAAAATAAAAGAGCATACACAGTTAATTTAAGAGTTCATCATTAAAAGCAACTGGCCGGAATCAGTTTTCCCTCTCTGCAAATCACAAGATTGCTCTTGGTTCACAAAGAGGGATAAAAATGCTTGCAAAAAGACATGAAATGCACAAAAGTTATAATTGCACAAATTCAAATTTTCAAACATACTGCATTAGCAACAAGCTGCATAGTTCATAAATTGCCAACAAAGTCCAAACTGAACTACAAAGTCACAATGTCAAACTAATCCAAAAGTTGTCAAAAACTGTCCAAGGATATAGAAAGATATCAAGATATCAAACAAGTACAAAAGGCTATCCAAAAGCTGTCAAAGAAGTACAAAGTATGCAGAGGAAAATATGCATTGCAAGCAAGGTTCAAATTCATCATTTTCAAGGCCAATTGCTTTTTCAGAAAAGAGTACATCTAAGCAATATTTTATGCTTTAATACTGGAGAGAGAGAGAGAAAAAGAGAGACAAGAAGAAAGAGGCTTACATGCTTTATGCTTTAGAATATAAAACAAAACTGAGATAGAACAGTAGAGAGGAGGCAGAGATATCACAAAAAGAAAATATCACCAACTGTAAACAACAAAACATTGCAAACTGCCTCCACAAGCTCTCAAAGCCTGTGACCTGTTTCCCAACACAAGATTACACAAGCCTCATACTTGAAGCCATAAAACTGCTCAGCCTAAACATACCAACAAAACCATGTCAAAAATTCAAAACCCTCAAGCTTAACCTGTGTCAAGCCTTAGATAGAAGCCCTTTCCAAAACAAACAGAACACACCAAGCCCAAGCTTTAACCTACTTCAAACTGTAACATACAAACCAGAAAAAAGCCTAAACCTGTCAAACTTATCTCCAAAGCCAAATAAGCCATAGCAAACCAGAAAGAGCCCTTAAACACTAAGCATCCAAATCAACAACCACACCCTCAGAAAAAGATCATCACAGGGTCAACAACCCTCAAAACCATCACAGGGTCCAACATTTCAACAACATCATCAAGACAACTCAGAATAAGCATACAAGCAAAGCTATTCAAAAGGCGAGGCTAACAAGAGAAGAAAAAAAGAAGCATCTCAGCATATCAACAGACAAGCATTTCAAGGCAATCCAAACCCTCAGAATTGCTTCATCACTGGGCACAACACATCAAAATCAGCATGAGCATTCAAGGCAACTCAGTACACAAGCATTCAAGGCGACACAGATTCAAAGCAAACCAACCACACCCTCAGAGCTGGGCTCATCATAGGGTTATCAATATCATAAACATACAGAGCCAGCAGACATATCATCATCAAATAATCTTAGGGCAAACCATAAGCTAGGCAACAGAAGCAAAGGGCGAACAGAAGAAGAGGAAAAGAATCAAAATCATACAGAGGCATGTAAGCAAAAGACAGAATCAGGCGAACAAGGTTTTCAGGTATCATCATAAAACCTAAAAGAGGCGAAATACAAAAGTACCAGGATTTCCAAAGCGCACATCATCACCAAGCCCTCGCCTCCGGCCGTCCAAAGTGCCTCCAATTCCATCTCCTCCTCCGTCTCCAAAAGGTAGTATCCCTCCCTTTTTTTATTTCACACACCTCAAACAACAACAACACTTAAAAATCAGAAAACGAAACTAAAACATGCATGAGCAAGACAAAACACGAAACCACTAGGACGAAACGGAGAAGCTGTTACCTTTTCTTTGTCACTCCTTGAGCGATCCATGGAGAGAGAAGGAGCAGACGATGGCGTTGGAGGCTAGGCAAGGGAGAATCGCGTTCAAGAATGCTTGGCTCAAAGAGAACGAAGGACGAAGACAAAGAAGAGCGCCGCTTCTGTATTCAACAAACCCTAACTCATTCCCAAATGAAACAAATCCAAGTAACCCTAAACAAAAAACGTTATGAAACAAAATGGGCCTTGCCCTTTCCTAATCAGACTAAAGCCCATTTCCAATCCTAGCGCACCCCCCCCCCCCCCCCTCATGCTTCTGTTCATTTTCTGATTGGGCTCAAGTAAATCCCTCAGCCCATTTAATTTTGAAACTAATACTTTTTTTCTCATCACCTCATATCTTTTTTTTATTTTGTTAAATAAATTTTTTATTAGCTCTTTTATTTTCTTTTTCATAACACAATTGAATTTTGTAAATAAATAATACATTAACACATTTTTTTTAAAATTTTCTTAATCATTTCTTTTATTTTATTACATTTGAAAAGTACATAAATACTTGAATTTAATTAGGTTAATAGATCTTTTTGTCTTAAAACTTTTAACTAAAAACATTTGTACATAAAAATACTAATTAAAATACATTAACATTAATACATAAAAACAATAAAATATATAAATATTTTCTTTTTCTTAAACTTAAAGAATTTTCTTTTCTTTTATTAAAACTTGTTTGTACATATTTAACAAAAATACAAAGAACAAATAAATACTTAATAAATATATTTTTCACCTTGTAAATAATCATACACTTACACAAATACATTGACACATTTTACATTGCCTTTATTCTTTGTACATTGCTACATTTTACATTGCGATCGATTCGATTTGGTTGTAAATTATTTGGACACTACTCTCCTATTAAATCTCATCCCCATTTGTAAATATTTGTACCCCCACTCCCGGATACTTATTTGTAATAGCGTAGACTTTAAATTCCCGCAATTTATCGCTTTCAAATATACCATGGTTAGACCTAGGGTTTGTATGTAAATAAAATCAAACGCTAGATAACCTAATACAAGACAAATACATGAAATCAATACACAATCACAGTTGCACCCCTAGGGTAATCCCACATGTTGCCTTCCAAAATGGGCCATGCTTGCACGTTGAGTTTCTTTGGCAAAATAATTCAAATGATCATAGTCCCTCGATGACGCTTTCGAAAGTTGCCTAATCAAATGATCATAGTCCCTTCAAGCAAAATTGCCAAAGACACTTGGCACCATTGCATTCATGGTCCATACGATGACCCGCGCCTGTCCCGTTAAACATCCTAACGCAAGATTGTCCACCAAATACAATGGTGGAACAAAATTGTTAAAAGGGTTAAAACATGAGAAAAACCTTTGAGTACAATAGGGGTAGACAAACTCTTAGTTACTTGATCAAACTTGAAAAAACACTTGCCTACTTTTCAAAACCATACTCCACAAACACTTTCAAAACAAACTTCCAAAAACATTTGAAACATCTTTTCGAAAAGATACACACCTTTGCATATACTCAAACACGAGTCATTACAATGGTTGCCTAGACAAGGCGTCTTTTTCAAAACATTTTCAAACACACACACACACACACACACCATTTCAAGCAATTGAAAATCAAGGCAAGTGATCTAAACAAGTAAATAAGAGCCCATGGATAACCATGGATGAAAAGGGTGCTAATACCTTCCCTTTTCATAATCTACCCCCCGAACCCACGAAACATCTCAAAAGGTTTTTCCTGTGCTTTTTAACCTTTCCTTTAGGATAAAATAAAAAGTCGGTGGCGTCTCTTGCTAAACCGAACAAGTGCAAATATAAAACGCAAAACTCAAGTCAGTTCTCCCACCGTATCACAGAACTGGCGACTCTGCTAGGGAGAAATCTAAAAGTGGGGTTACCTTAGGGTTTAGATCACCTTTACTTTTTTGCTTTGATTGCTTTGATTGCTTTACTTTTTGGGTCCTTGTTTGGGTTTGTTGTAAATCCTACACCCGGATTTGGGGCACCTTTTTAGGTAAATAGCAAAAAAACTGTGAGGGAATTGTGCGGGGTATACCGACACGGTTGAAGCAGTAAGCTATGTTAGTGTGACATATTTGTGAGTACTGGTAACCCTTGAGTTCAATCAAGGAGAGGACGGGGCCGCTGAGTGATGTCGTGAAGCACTAACGAACTCTTAGAACCTTAATTGACCATCTTAGCCTTTTTAGGGGTAGTGAGATGACCGACTTTGGTGCAGTCCGAAGTTGGTAGATACTCGATACTACACTCATTGAGGGTTGTTTTCTTGGAATATTTTGGTCGCCAGTTAAGTGGCTAAACCAAAACAATGAACACAGAAAACAATCCAGTGATATTGAGCTCCTTAGAACCCGGTTTCTATTTTAGGACAGGATGAGCCAGCTAACTTCAAGAGGGTACTTACCTACAAACCCCATGCAAGCCTAAACCTAAGGACTTGTTTTCTTTGTGTGAATATGATTACCTGTATTTACACTCACTTGCTTTTGCATACATGTACATAACATCATAACATCATACCATAGCATTTTCAATAACCATTTCAAGGATCTCGAGGGTTCTTTTGATGCAGGGTTACGTTGAACCAGACGTCTACCAAAGGGCAAGGGGGTTTCTCCTCTAAACAAATGCCATCAAAGATCAAGTACAACAACTTGAATCAGGGGCTATGACCCACTTGACATGGTGAGCTTGATTCTCGTGGAAAGACATTCATCGGTGCAAAGTTCTCCAATCAAAGATTGAAGTTCAACCTCTAACATTCTCTTGTGTTTACCCCAAGAGATCCTTGAAAGCATGCATCCGCATATCATGCATTGCATCCTGACAGTTTTTCCTTTTTCAGGTTTCCTTACCCTCATACTGTTTATTTCAGTAAGAGATGGCTCTAGAAAGGACTGTCAAGGATATCCAGGACCAGACTGCTCAGCTGCAGGAAATGTTCTTGAACTTGTCTCTGGGGCAAGAAGAAGTGAAGTCTATCCTCACAAGGGGCATGGTCCAGGGGAATTCAAACAATGCCAGGAGTGATCAGTTGGAAGCACTGCAGTCTGAGCTGACAACCATGAGGATCCAAATGACGGGGCAACTGGTGGGCCAGATGGCTCTCATCCAGGACTTGGCTCAAAGACAAGAGGAACTCAGAGTTCTCGTCAACCAACTGCTTCGGAACAACCAACTAGGGAAAACATTTGAGGTTGAAGAGCAAGTCACCACTAAACCCCCATCCAGACAAGAAGACAAGGGGAAGGCTCCTTTGCTTGATTCAGGGTCACAAGCCCAACAACAACCTCGCCAGCGTCAACGGGGTAATCGGCGTAATCAAAATACGTCGAGAAGATAGTTCACTGAGACTGACATACCATCATCTATGATTCTGGAGCGCTTGTTGGAGGTCAATCTGACTGCTTTGAAGGATCCTATCTGGAAGCCCAATACCTCCGCTCCTAACTGTCATCCCGACGCATTTTGTGTTTACCACTCCTACAGCCCGGGACACAACACCGACGACTGTTGGGCCTTGAAGAACAAGATTCAAGATCTGATTGACATTGGAGTACTGAGGTTCATGCCAGACGGCGAGATGAAAATCTTCCGTTAGGGAGTTCTCCACCTGAAGTGACAAAGCTCAAACTGAAAGACTTTTGCTTCATTTGAATTTTCAAAGTTGTAATTTCTTTTGTTATTCAAACAATTATCTGTTGATGTTAAACTCTGTTTCATTAATGCATTGCATATGTTTGTCTTGAATTCATCCATTCGTTTTCACTACTCTTATGCTTTCTTTTTGACATTTAACTCTTGATAAAAAGCTGCAAGCCTTTAGAGGGAGGATGACGAAACAATACCATAATCTCATACAGTATGCTTTTGAACAGACCGTGCTGATGATGAACAGGCATTTCTTTCAATTCCCAAACACTGGAGTCATAAGGAAGATAATCCCTAGTCAACCCCTTTGAGCCAAAGAAGTAGGAGTTTTCTATTCTAAAAAAATTAAAACCTTTGATATAAACCTGGGGCAGGGTAGTCTCTCAGTTAATTCAAAAAAAAAATGCGCATCGAAATTGCAAACTCTCAGTTCGTAATACAACGAACGACGACAAAGAAAAGCATTCCCTTGGAATCAAAATACAGTGATGGTTCCCTATCACATAGGCAGTCAATCTCTCAAAAGAGAAAAGCCCACCAAGCCAAAACCTACAAAGGAGGCTTAAGAAAGCTGGGGCATCCCGTTGACTGTGATCTCGAAAACAGAGACAGTCAGGCAAAAGTTAGGGATAACAAATCAAAAGAACGAGGTCGTTACAAATCCTCAACAACATGAAAAATGTTGAAAAAGAAAAAGGAGATGATAACCGTCTCCCAAAATTCAATTGGTGAACCATCGCCCAAAAAGTCGTTCCAAACTCGAATAGAGTGCGACGCACAATTAACTGAGCTTAGGGTTGAAGAATATCACGAAGAGCGGGTGGGTACAAATGTACTTTGAGCCTTTATCCTTTGTTTCTTAAACTGTGAACCAAGCCACGTTACAACCCTGCAAAAGTCCTAATTGAAGCATGGGTTAGTTCGAAAGCATACCGTTACAAAAGGTATCCTGACTCCTGTAAGACTTTTCTCTAAATCTTATGTTGATTTTGTCTTATGAAAAGTTTTCTGCTAAAAATCGCATTTTTCAAAACTTTGAGACAAACATAAACTTTGCATTGCTTGAATATCACTGTTTGCATTTGACTATTTGTTTGACAGTGAAGAAATTCATACAGCGAATGTTCGGAGGAACGAAAACTCTCTCAGTGAACAAAATCACTTCAAAAGAATGACACTTCCGTCGCAAAAGTCTCCTATCAACAAGGGGCATGAAATGTCACCATCCAGCACGCCTGGGGCAGTCCAGTCAAGGTTTCAACAAGATCTTTCAAAGTTCAGTTAACCTGGGGCAGTCTAGTCAAGATTTCAAGAAATCTCTCAATTCGCAGAGTAATCTGATTCAAGACTCCTTCATCATCGCTTGGGGCATTCAAATGTCAAAAGTGTTCAACGATTCCTTCATCACCTGCTGGAAATTACAACCACCAACAGAATAACTGTCACAATTCCATATTCGATACCTGTATCTAGCCAGGGAATGTCTGTGAGTATTTGATTGTAGATTCGACACCTGTATCTAGCCAGGGCATATCTGCATGAGTAGTTTAGAGATTCGATACCTGTATCCAGCCAGGGCACGTCTGTAAGCAACCTTTTGAAGTTCCAGATTCGATTCCTGTATCCATCCAGGGCATATCTGTGAGTATTTGATTGTGGATTCGACACCTGTATCTAGCCAGGGCATATCTGCATGAATAGTTTAGAGATTCGATACCTGTATCCAGCCAGGGCACGTCTGTAAGCAACCTTTTGAAGTTCCAGATTCGATTCCTGTATCCAGCCAGGGCATATCTGTGAGTATTTGATTATGGATTCGACACCTGTATCTAGCTAGGGCATATCTGCATGAATAGTTTAGAGATTCGATACCTGTATCCAGCCAGGGCACGTCTGTAAGCAACCTTTTGAAGTTCCAGATTCGATTCCTGTATCCAGCCAGGGCATATCTGTGAGTATTTGATTGTAGATTTGACACCTGTATCTAGCTAGGGCATATCTGCATGAGTAGTTTAGAGATTCGATACCTGTATCCAGCCAGGGCACGTCTGTAAGCAACCTTTTGAAGTTCCAGATTCGATTCCTGTATCCAGCCAGGGCATATCTGTGAGTATTTGATTGTGGATTCGACACCTGTATCTAGTCAGGGCATATCTGCATGAATAGTTTAGAGATTCGATACCTGTATCCAGCCAGGGCACGTCTGTAAGCAACCTTTTGAAGTTCCAGATTCGATTCCTGTATCCATCCAGGGCATATCTGTGAGTATTTGATTGTGGATTCGACACTTGTATCTAGCCAGGGCATATCTGCATGAATAATTTAGAGATTCGATACCTGTATCCAGCCAGGGCACGTCTGTAAGCAACCTTTTGAAGTTCCGGATTCGATTCCTGTATCTAGCCAGGGCATATCTGTGAGTGTTTGATTGTAGATTCGATACCTGTATCTAGCCAGGGCATATCTGCATGAAGAGACTGAAGATCAACACCTGTAGCAAGCCAGGAAACCATCTTTCTTTCTCAGGTCAGAGATCAACACCTGAAACAAGCCAGGACAGTATCTCCTTGACCAACCTGATCAGTACCTGCAACGATCAAAAGATTCTCGACTTCCCCAGCCATAGAGCCTTCCAGAAGCTAACTCCCCTCAGAGTCAAGTTTCAAAATCCCCAGCGGAGCTAAAACTTCCAACTATCAATCCCCAAGCAGATTGAAGACTCTCATTCTCAGGTCCTTACAGAATATTCGAATATTCTCCAGTGAAGATCCCCTCAAGACAAGAATCCCCAGTAGATTGGCATACAACCCAAGCTCCGGATTCCCCAACAGCGGTCCCAGGATTTCTCACTTTCAACAATCAAAAGATTCTTGCCTTCCCCTGCAGCAGTCAAGAATTCACTTTCCCTGACAACAGTCAAGATTCTCCTATCTCTAGCGGAGTTCATCAAATTCCCCAACATAACTTACAAGTGGAATCCCCAGAGGAGCTCTCATCAAAACCTCAGCGAAGCATCTCTCCCCATAGAGTATTCCCCGCAGAGTAATCTCTCCAACAAGTTTATTCCCCAACGGAGTCATCTTCTTCTACCGGTTTATTCTTGCAACCATCATCCCCAGCGGAAGCGAAGAACTCTACTCTTCAACATCAGCCCAGGATTTGATTTCCCGGCCTTCGTCAAGGATTTATTTTCCTAGTCTAAAACACATTCATATACATTCATCACATTATCATACACCATGACGCATGCATATACGCATCATATCACACAATCTCATTTATTCTTGAAAACATCATGACCTCATGCATTTCATACATCATGACATTGCATACAATTGATGTCTTGCCTTTTCATGAAAAAGGACAATCCAAAGATGATTACTATCAACTGTCACAATTCCAGATTCGATTCATGTATCTAGCCATGGCATATCTGTGAGTGATTGATTGTAGATTCGATACCTGTATCCAGCCAGGGCATATCTGAATGAAGAGTTTAGAGATTCGATTCCTGTATCCAGCCAGGGCATATCTGTAGATGACCAATTCCAGATTCGATTCCTGTATCTAGCCAGGGCATATCTTCATGAAGAGTTTGAAGATCAACCCCTGTAACAGGCCAGGAAATTATCTTTCTTCCTCAAGTACGCAAGTTCTCGCTAAGGAATCTCTTACGCGATCGACACACAATTCCAAATGGCATCTATAAGCCCATTCCCGACAAAGTTCCGTCACACCTCCCGATGGCATCTGTAAGCCCATCTCCACAACTATCCATTACACTTCCAAATGGCATCTTTAAGCCCATTTCCAGATGGCATCTCTAAGCCCATCCCCCGACCAGATTCTGTCACATCTCCAGATGGCATCTTTAAACCCATCACCAAATGGCATCTGTAAGCCCATTCCCTCTACCATCACATCACCGAGTGCAAATTTTTGGGCACTCTAGTGTCCAATCTCCTTTTACCCTCGAGTCGCGAAAGGCAAACTTGCCAATATAACTCTTCAGGTTCAAGAAGATTGAACAGGGGCAACTGTTGTACCCCAAAAATTTGCCCTCCCTTTTTTCCATAAGAAATCACAGCATCGGGCTTTTCCTGATTTTTTCAGATTGATGTAAAAATCAGTCAAACAAACTTTTCTCGTCAGTCAGACAAAAATTAGGGTTTTCATTGATTTTAAAGCAGTTCAGGCAGATTGCTAAGGTTTGGTTGAGTTGGCTCAGGTTTTGATCAGGCGGACGCTTCTTTGACATTTAACCAAGAACCAGGGTTTTGTGTGCGCATTCTCAGAAAGAATTAATTTTACAGTTCTTTTCAGTTTACTCTGAGATTTGGATTGAAGCATTTGAATTGAGAACTTGCAGTTGTTTTGTTCAATCAGTAAAGGCATATGGACGTTTGTTTGATTTGACTGTGCATTGTTGTGGCTATTTGAAACGCCAGGTTTATTATTGATTATTGCTAAGACCACAGTGTTTATCAATTGTTTATTTATTCTAAGATTAGAATAATTGGGATTTATTTCCATTTTATTATAATTTAAGAATTATAAACAATTAAATAAACATTTGAAGGAGAATTAAAATTAACTGATCAAAAAAGGATGTTTATTCATTTTGAATTGTTTGTTACAGATATTATTTAAATACTGTAAATTTATTTACAGTTATTTACATTAATATTATTACAAATAATTGAAATTGAAACAAAACTATGTCCTAAATTTCCTAAGTATTCATCTTCTATCCAATGCTCTTTTGCTCAATTATCTTTATCTGCAAAACAAAAGAAAGGAAAAGAAGTCAAAAGCAGATAAAATAAAAGAGCAGACACAGTTAATTTAAGAGTTCATCATTAAAAGCAACTGGCCGGAATCAGTTTGCCCTCTCTGCAAATCACCAGATTACTCTTGGTTCACAAAGAGGGATAAAAATGCTTGCAAAAAGACATGAAATGCACAAAAGTTATAATTGCACAAATTCAAATTTTCAAACATACTGCATTAGCAACAAGCTGCATAGTTCATAAATTGCCAACAAAGTCCAAACTGAACTACAAAGTCACAATGTCAAACTAATCCAAAAGCTGTCAAAAACTGTCCAAGGATATAGAAAGATATCAAGATATCAAACAAGTACAAAAGGCTATCCAAAAGATGTCAAAGAAGTACAAAGTATACAGAGGAAAATATGCATTGCAAGCAAGGTTCAAATTCATCATTTTCAAGGCCAATTGCTTTTTCAGAAAAGAGTACATCTAAGCAATATTTTATGCTTTAATACTGGAGAGAGAGAGAAAAAGAGAGACAAGAAGAAAGAGGCTTACACGCTTTAGGCTTTAGAATATAAAACAAAACTGAGATAGAACAGTAGAGAGAAGGCGGAGATATCACAAAAAGAAAATATCACCAACTGTAAACAACAAAACATTGTAAACTGCCTCCACAAGATCTCAAAGCCTGTGACCTGTTTCCCAACACAAGATTACACAAGCCTCATACCTGCACAAACCCATAAACTTCAAGAAACAAAAGCCTTTAACCTGCTTCAACAGCAAGCCAAAGCCCAGATCTGCATCAAGCCTAAAACCTATTTTTAAACTCAGTAAACACAAACCTGAAGCCATAAAACTGCTCAGCCTAAACATACCAACAAAACCATGTCAAAAATTCAAAACCCTCAAGCTTAACCTGTGTCAAGCCTTAGATAGAAGCCCTTTCCAAAACAAACAGAACACACCAAGCCCAAGCTTTAACCTGCTTCAAACTGTAACATACAAACCAGAAAAAAGCCTAAACCTGTCAAACTTATCTCCAAAGCCAAATAAGCCATAGCAAACCAGAAAGAGCCCTCAAACACTAAGCATCCAAATCAACAACCACACCCTCAGAAAAAGATCATCACAGGGTCAACAACCCTCAAAACCCTCACAGGGTCCAACATTTCAACAACATTATCAAGACAACTCAGAATAAGCATACAAGCAAAGCTATTCAAAAGGCGAGGCTAACAAGAGAAGAAAAAAAGAAGCATCTCAACATATCAACAGACAAGCATTTCAAGGCAATCCAAACCCTCAGAATTGCTTCATCACTGGGCACAACACATCAAAACCAGCACGAGCATTCAAGGCAACTCAGTACACAAGCATTCAAGGCGACACAGATTCAAAGCAAACCAACCACACCCTCAGAGCTGGGCTCATCATAGGGTTATCAATATCATAAACATACAGAGCCAGCAGACATATCATCATCAAATAATCTCAGGGCAAACCATAAGCTAGGCAACAGAAGCAAAGGGCGAACAGAAGAAGAGGAAAAGAATCAAAATCATACAGAGGCGTGTAAGCAAAAGACAGAATCAGGCGAACAAGGTTTTCAGGTATCATCATAAAACCTAAAAGAGGCGAAATACAAAAGTACCAGGAATTCCAAAGCGCACATCATCACCAAGCCCTCGCCTCCGGCCGTCCAAAGCGCCTCCAATTCCATCTCCTCCTCCGTCTCCAAAAGGTAGTATCCCTCCCTTTTTTTCTTTCACGCACCTCAAACAACAACAACACTTAAAAATCAGAAAACGAAACTAAAACATACATGAGCAAGACAAAACACGAAACCACTAGGACGAAATGGAGAAGCTGTTACCTTTGCTTTGTCACTCCTTGAGCGATCCATGGAGAGAGAAGGAGCAGACGATGGCGCTGGTGGCTAGGCAAGGGAGAATCGCGTTCAAGAATGCTTGGCTCAAAGAGAACAAAGGACGAAGACAAAGAAGAGCGCCGCTTCTGTATTCAACAAACCCTAACTCATTCCCAAATGAAACAAATCCAAGTAACCCTAAACAAAAAACGTTATGAAACAAAATGGGCCTTGCCCTTTCCTAATCAGACTAAAGCCCATTTCCAATCCTAGCGCACCCCCCCCCCCCCTCATGTTTCTGTTCATTTTCTGATTGGGCTCAAGTAAATCCCTTAGCCCATTTAATTTTGAAACTAATACTTTTTTCTCATCACCTCATATCTTTTTTTATTTTGTTAAATAAATTTTTTATTAGCTCTTTTATTTTCTTTTTCATAACACAATTGAATTTTGTAAATAAATAATACATTAACACATTTTTTTTAAATTTTCTTAATCATTTCTTTTATTTTATTACATTTGAAAAGTACATAAATACTTGAATTTAATTAGGTTAATAGATCTTTTTGTCTTAAAACTTTTAACTAAAAACATTTGTACATAAAAATACTAATTAAAATACATTAACATTAATACATAAAAACAATAAAATATATAAATATTTTCTTTTTCTTAAACTTAAAGCATTTTCTTTTCTTTTATTAAAACTTGTTTGTACATATTTAACAAAAATACAAAGAACAAATAAATACTTAATAAATATATTTCTCACCTTGTAAATAATCATACACTTACACAAATACATTGACACATTTTACATTGCCTTTATTCTTTGTACATTGCTACATTTTACATTGCGATCGATTCGATTTGGTTGTAAATTATTTAGACATTACTCTCCTATTAAATCTCATCCCCATTTGTAAATATTTGTACCCCCACTCCCGGATACTTATTTGTAATAGCGTAGACTTTAAATTCCCGCAATTTATCGCTTTCAAATATACCATGGTTAGACCTAGGGTTTGTATGTAAATAAAATCAAACGCTAGATAACCTAATACAAGACAAATACATGAAATCAATACACAATCACAGTTGCACCCCTAGGGTAATCCCACATGTTGCCTTCCAAAATGGGCCATGCTTGCACATTGAGTTTCTTTGGCAAAACAATTCAAATGATCATAGTCCCTCGATGACGCTTTCGAAAGTTGCCTAATCAAATGATTATAGTCCCTTCAAGCAAAATTGCCAAATACACTTGGCACCATTGCATTCATGGTCCATACGATGACCCGCGCCTGTCCCGTTAAACATCCTAACGCAAGATTGTCCACCAAATACAATGGTGGAACAAAATTGTTAAAAGGGTTAAAACATGAGAAAAACCTTTGAGTACAATAGGGGTAGACAAACTCTTAGTTACTTGATCAAACTTGCAAAAACACTTGCCTACTTTTCAAAACCATACTCCACAAACACTTTCAAAACAAACTTCCAAAAACATTTGAAACATCTTTTCGAAAAGATACACACCTTTGCATATACTCAAACACGAGTCATTACAATGGTTGCCTAGACAAGGCGTCTTTTTCAAAACATTTTCAAACACACACACACACACACCATTTCAAGCAATTGAAAATCAAGGCAAGTGATCTAAATAAGTAACTAAGAGCCCATGGATAACCATGGATGAAAAGGGTGCTAATACCTTCCCTTTTCATAATCTACCCCCCGAACCCACGAAACATCTAAAAAGGTTTTTCATGTGCTTTTTAACCTTTCCTTTAGGATAAAATAAAAAGTCGGTGGAGACTCTTGCTAAACCGAACAAGTGCGAATACAAAACGCAAAACTCAAGTCAGTTCTCCCACCGTATCACACACATCCATGTAAGTTTTCTTGAACTTTGATTTTTGTGTTTCAGTTTTAATTGATGATGTAGATCATGTCCATTGAGTTGCTAGCTGGCCAATCACTAGGATTGATGTATATTTGAGCTTTGATTCAAGCATAATGGATGAAATCGTGTTCCTGGTTTTGATGTTTGCAGTGAGTTTTTTAAGTTTTGTAGACTTGATTTCTTGATCCATGTTTGATCTCTGAGATTGATTCAAATTGCATAGTGTAGTATGATATGTTAGCTTTGATTTGCGCTTAATTTGATGAATTTTGGTTGAGAGTTGAGATAGAATGAAGGATCAGAACATCATGTGTTGAATTTATTTCTGCACGTGTTTTTCCCTATGTTAGAGGTTGAAGACGAAGTGAGGTGGCGCGCTCTGATTGATTTATTTGAAGTTTTAATGCATTTCATATTATTTGATTTTAATTGATTTTCTTCTGATTTTATTTTTGTGATCAAAACATCTTCAAAAATCATGAAAAAATTACCATAGGCTAATAATAATTTCTAGTATTTGTCATTTTTTTTTTTTTGGAATTTTTTTAAAAATGTTTTGATTGGTTTAAAATTTCATAAGTTTAATTAATTGTTTGTTCAATGATTATTTTTATTTTAATAGCTCTTTTGATCTAAAAATTCCACAAAAATTATCTTTGACTCATAAAATGATTTAGAAATTGATTCTGATTTTGGTTTAGCATTTTTTCTATTTTTGATTAGAAATTTAATTTGAGAAGTTTATTTGAAATGTTTGCTTCATAATTTTTGTTTTAATATTTCATTTAATTCAAAAATCCTCAAAAAAATCATATAAGTTTGTTTTTAATCATAGTGACTGAATTTAATTTTGTTTTAACCTTTTTGTGAGTTTTGGCTAGGGTTTGCATTTTTCCTTTAAATAATAGTTTAATTGTTTGTTTGATTTTATTTTAATATTTCCTTTAATTAAAAAATTCCACAAAAAATTATGGATGCTGGTTTTTAATTCTAATATTTGAATATAATTTTGGTTGGAAATTTTTCTGACTTTTGATTGGAATTTTATTTTGAGATGTGAATTTTTGTTTAATTGTTTAAAGGTTTGAATTTTGATTTTATTTTTGGCTTTTCTTTAATTCTAAAAATTTGAAAAAATAAGTTCTCTGATCTTTAGAGTTTTCTTTATTTTTGTGTTATTTTAATTTGATTTTTTTAGAATTGGAACTTGATTAATCAATAATTGAGTTCATTTTCTAAATAATTAGGGTTTTGCTAATTCCCTTGTTTGTTTTGATTCTAAAAAGCAACTAGCCTTGAGTTTCAATTGAATTTGGTTCTTGTTTAAGGATCATAGATGGATTGAGGTCCTTAAAAATATTTTTCTTGAATTAATTGATAAGTTTTGGTATTTTCCACAAAATATTTGGAAAACTTGTCTAGTTTGGTGGTTTTTGCCAACTAGTCTTTGATGTTTGAAGTTTGATTGATCCTTTCCTCATCCATCCATGAACTTAAAACATGTTTGCTGACTCTTATACATCTTAAGGATGCTAAGAAATTTTATATTTGAATTATGGAAGCCCTTTTATTTTTTTGATGTATTTCTAAAGTGAAGTTACCCAATTAATGTTGCATATCTTGTTGCAATTTGCTTGATGGCCAATGAACTTGAGTGAGGCCTATAATTGGGCACCTAATGATCATGTTGGTTCTGTTTATCCACATAAACTCAAGTTATGTCACTTAATTCCCCATGTTTGAATGACTGAACCTTTTGATGCATGTTTTATGACTTTTTGCTTTCTTGTTGATCTTCACTTTGAAACTTGAGTTTTCAATTTGAGCTTGAGGTCATTAGATGGCCAATGATAACATGAAGGGAAATTACACTTCAATGATAGTCTCATGAAGACTTGAGAGTAATTGATCCCTATTACTTGAGTTAGTTCTAATCATGAATGGAGTTTGGCTTCTTTCTTTTATCCTTGTTGAATTTTTGAGGCATTTTGAATGCACTTGTGTAGCATGTTATAGAATCAACACTTTAACCTTTTTGTCATGTCCTAGACATGTTTTGGAAGCTTTACTTCAAATCTTTGATTGTTACAAACTCTCTAATTTTGTCCTTGTTTGACTTTCTTCCATGGTTAGCTTGAAATCTAAGTCTTTGATGCATTATGTGGGATTCCTCTCCTATTATGCTTGTGAGCTGTGATGAAGTATTTGAGTATGATTGAATTGTGGTTGCTACTGACCTTCATGGTCTTTGATTGTATTCTTCTCAAGCTCCCATGATCCTTAATTGATATTCAATTGTCAATTCAATATGGTGATAGAAAGGAGCAACATTCCTCTAACTTTTGACCAAATTGTGCATATTGCCTGTTTCTTTTTGTCTATCATATCTAATGTTTTGATAGTTTCTATCATGTTTTCTCACTTTATTATGGTTCCATTATCCATCCCTCATGAGAGTCATCATTTTATTTATGGGAATACTAACTTGTCTGTTGAATGTGCGAGGTACTTTGAGAAAAGTTTTCCATTTTGACTTGAGACTATTGTGTTTCACTTTATTTGTGGAACACAAGTTATTATATTGGTACTACTATTGTGCTTGGAATATTTGATAGGCTATGCAGGATATATGTATGTGATTATGAATGCTATACATTGCCCATGGGATCTGTTCATATCTGAAAATCTCAATACTTACATCCTGATGGCGTAATTTCTGACTTGATTTTTCTGCTGATGCCAGCTTGCTTGAAGTTCTATGGGTTTCTTTTATTCTCGTTCAGTTGCTACAGATAGTTATCCGTTTGGTATTTCACTATTTCCTTTCTTCTATTTTCATTTTTTATAGTTCTATGTTGCATGATGGGACCTCTGTTGCTGATATATGTCAGGAGACCCTCTGTTTTGTTTGATACATGTGTTGTGTTTGTGCTTGTTTCTTTAACTATTGATCGATGAGTCACTCAATTTAGAAATTGAGATCACGACTTCGCTCTCAGTGCATGTCCCCTATAGGATGTTTATTGTTTTTTTCTTTAATCATTGATCGATGAGTCACTCAATTTAGAAATTGAGATCACGACTTCGCTCTCAGTGCATGTTCCCTATAGGATGTTTATTGTTTTTTTTCTTTAATTGTTGATCGACGAGTCACTCAATTTAGAAACTGAGATCACGTCTTCGCTCTCATTGCCTGTTCCCTATAGGACAGTTTTGTTAAATTTCCTTTGACATGTTGATTAAGGTAGGAATCTAGGTATGCTAGCATAGGGTAGGATTTTCCTTTATCCTCAACCTTAGGGTCAATTATTGTATGATAACACTAGGGATAGTGCTAGGCTAGTTTCCCTTAGTTGTTTTTCCTTCCTTTGCATTTTGCATTTTAAAACAAAATTTGTTTTCTTGGCAAATTATAAAACACCTCTAATAAACTCAAACCCTTCTTCAAGGTAAAAGATACAAATCAATCCTATTTGTTTGTGCGCCTCTTGGCTTTGTTTTTTAAACCTTGTTTATTGATGTTTCTCCATCTTTTCCATGATACCTTATTATCTTTTAGCCGATACTTCGCCATCGCACATTTGTTTGAAGCCGATGTTTTGCCATCGCACATGTTTTTATCCTACTTTGATTCTCAATATCATTGTTAGGTGTGATGTTTTGTCAGCTGTTTTATCGATGTTTCACCATCTTTGCCATGATACCTTGTTATCTTATAGCCGATGTTTCGCCATCGCACATTTGTTTGAAGCCGATGTTTCGCCATCGCACATGTTTGTTACCCTACTTTGATTCTCAATATCATTGTTAGGTGTGATGTTTTGTCATCCGGTTTATTGATGTTTCGCCATCTATGCCATGATACCTTATTATCTTTTAGCTGATGTTTCGCCATCGCACATTTGTTTGAAGGCGATGTTTCGCCATCGCACATGTTTGTTATCCTACTTTGATTCTCAATATCATTGTTAGGTGTGATGTTTTGTCAGCCGTTTTATCGATGTTTCGCCATCTTTGCCATGATACCTTATTATCTTTTAGCCGATGCCTTGCCATCGCACATTTGCTGGAAGCCGATGTTTCGCCATCGCACATGTTTGTTACCCTACTTTGATTCTCAATATCATTGTTAGGTGTGATGTTTTGTCATCCGGTTTATTGATGTTTCGCCATCTATGCCATGATACCTTATTATCTTTTAGCCGATGTTTCGCCATCGCACATTTTTTTGAAGCTGATGTTTCGCCATCGCACATGTTTGTTATCCTACTTTGATTCTCAATATCATTGTTAGGTGTGATGTTTTGTCATCCGGTTTATTGATGTTTCGCCATCTTCACCATGATACCTTGTTATCTTTTAGCCAATGTTTCGCCATCGCGTACTTGTTTGAAGCCTATGTTTCACCATCGCACATGCTAGTTATCCTACTTTGACTCTCAATGACATTGTTAGGTGTGATGTTTTATCATTTGGTGTCTCGCTATCTTTGACATGATACTTTGTTATTATTTAGATGATATTTTGCCATCTCATTTGTTTGTTGTTTTATTTGATGTTTTGCCATCTTGACTGTTTTTGTTGTCTTAACTAAAAAACACAAATCAACCAGAATATATGAGCCGAACTACGGCTGCTCTGATTCCTTAAAAGGGATACGTAGGCATTGGGGTAGGGCCCAACCGAGCATAATTTTTATTTTCCCTACATTGTTTTCTTTTTTCTTTCTTTTTCATGCATTCCCTTTTTAGCTTTAAGCCTTAGACATAGGTTTTGACCACACCCATTAGATTAGACAACAAGAGTGGATACCATAGAGTACTACGGGCGTGTGGGGTGCTAATACCTTCCCCTCGCCTAACAGACTCCCTTACTCGATCTCTCGGTTGGAAGACCATGATTTCTCCCTTTCCAGGTTTTCTCGATGTTTACCTTTCCCTTTCGGCGGGATAAAAGACGTTCGGTGGAGACTTCATTGATGTTTCATTACGAGATGACGATTCGGCCAGGTCGTTTCAGCTGGCGACTTCACTGGGGATAGATTGACCTCTTGCTGGTCTATCCCGGAGTCCATCCTAGCTCTTGTTTGTTTTCTTTTTGGGTGTTTATTTTAGCACTTTGCATATTTATCTGTTTGCATTGCATCCAATGTGCGCTTTACTTTCTGCATACTGGATTTGGATGGACTGTTTGGATTCTGGATTTCTTGGTGGGTGGGTTGTTCCATGAGGTAAAAGGCCTCATACCCAGGCTATGAGTGAATTCCATAGGAACTAGGAATATAGTGTCCATGGCAGCTATGAGGCAGATGCTTTGTAGACCTGACCACGAGACTCATGACTTCAGAGGTAGTTCGGATAGGTGTTATCGTATGATGATACCGACGGTCGAGCTCTTGTACTATGATTTGGCTTTTAACCTTACCTTGACCTAGACTACATCCGTGAGAGGGGCGGGAAAACTTTTCTTACAGGTACATGTATTGTTGATGACTTTGTGTTACGAACGTGACTCAGGTTCCCATGATAGTTTTGAAGCTTTGGGACTTTCCTTTGATCTTGAGTGGTGTTGTTCTGTAATGGTCCAACCATTATCCAGTGTGAAACTTTAATCCTGTCATGTTGCATCATAGCATATTTTTTTTATTTAAAAATGATGTATAAAAATAACTAGCATGCACATGTCATCTTCCAGGGACATTCGAGAGTCTTCTTTCCATCAGAAATGGCTGGCCTCCCGTCAGATGAGTTTGATTCAGTTCGTGTTAAAGAGCCCACCAGGCATACATTCGCTTATCAGATTCCTACTATTGATGTGTCTGAATTGAAGAGGTTGAGTTCTTATCTGAAGAGTGATGTTCTGAATAATTTCAACAAAAATTATAGCAATTTGTTACTAATCCTTAACACTCCAGTTGACCCAATGGCTTTGATCACCCTCTTCCAGTTCTATGACAAGGAATTACGGTGTTTTACTTTTCAAGATTATCAACTGGTTCCCACACTATAAGAGTACGTGTACCTACTTAATATCAAGTTGTCCAATGAAGTTCCTTTTGTCCAAGTGTCGGAGAAGCTGAAGTTCGAAGTTATTGCTGAAATTCTTCATTTGAATTGGAAAGAGGTGAAAGACAATTGGAAATCAAGTGAGGATACTACAAGGTTTTATTTGGATTTCTTAGTGAAGAAAGCTGAAGCCTGGGTAAAAAAGGGAATTGGAGTGACTTCAGCTCTCTGTTTGCTCTCATGGTATACGGGATCATCCTCTTCCCTCGCAAGAGAAATTTTGTGGATTTGACAGCTATTTGTGTTTTTAGAAATAAGAACCCGGTACCGACACTCTTGGTAGATACTCTTTACACCATTCATTTCAGGCATGGAAAATGAGGTAATGTAAGTTTATGTCATTCGATGTTGTATCAATGGTTTAAGTTGCACCTACCAGTAAGTGGCCCTTTCGTGGATACCAGACATTCTCTCCGATGGTCATCAAGACTTGTCAACCTTACTTCATTTGATATCCGATGGAATTATGACATGGGGGAAGTACGAAGTATTATCACTAGCTGTGGAGATTTCCCTAATGTTCCCCTCATAGGAACTAAGGGGTGTACCAACTATAATCCTGTGCTTGCTTATCGTCAATTGGGATATGCAATGGATGGACCGCCAAAGGTTGAGGAGGTGTCTGAATCAGTGTATTTTGTTAGAGGAAGTGATCCTGTGATGTTGAAAAGAGTGACAAGTGCTTGGAAGCGAATTCACAAGAAGGATAGAACTACTTTGGGCAAGAAGGTTCCTATTGCTGGGGTTCCTTACTTGGAATGGATTAGAGTCAGGGTTAAGATTTTACGGTTACCATTTGCAAGGTCGGCTCCTATATGTGAGGAACTTCCTACTATTCTGAGTAACACGGTGCATACCGAGGTGTTCACCCAGGTTCATGTTGAGAACATTCAACTTCGTGTAAAAGACCGTGAGGCAGGGATGAAACTTTATTGGGTAGATCAAGAAAGGGCCGACTTAGCTCGCAAACTCAAAGAAGCTCAAGGGGAAACTTCTGATGCAACCAGTTTTAGGAAGATATCTCATGCTGAAATGGAAGAAGAGTTGAGTAAGACCCAACAAGAGTGCCAGAAGCTTCAGGAATCTGAGAATAGCTACAGGAAGAAGATTCAAAACTTGGAGAAACAGCTCAAAGACAAAGATGCTCAGCTTAAGAAGGAAGTAGCCCAGAGGCGTGTTGCAGAGGATCGATATCAAGAAAGTAAAGTAGTCGCATCACAACTTTTGAAGGTGAAAGCCAGGCTTAAAGAGTATTGTCAACACCTTGAAGCGTGTCTTGTTCCAGAGATTTAGTTTTGTTACTTACCTTTGGTGTATTTGGTCACCCCCAGGATTGTTGGAAGGGACCATTTGTTTGTTTTTATTATTCAGTTTCTGTTAAGTTTACTTTGAAACACGTATTTTGTTGTTTATCGTTACACTCTTAAAAGTCCAAAGTCACTCGAACATCGCTTCTTTTGTTCGTAAGATAATTAAAGTGTTTGTCTTTTTGTCCTTTCTTTTTTCCTTTGATTGTATGCCTGATTATTGGTTGCGCGCCGTGACTGATGAATAAAAGGACTCTTGAATACTGGGAAATGACAAAACATATCATGCACATCATGCATTTCATAACATTACAGGTTGTCTCAAGACGGTATTCTTATTCTTTTGCTTTTCTTATTCAGAATTCAAGACGACTACTCATCGGTATTCCACCAGAAACAATTTGCCAAGACAGATGGAACAAGTTCAAGCTGAACTCGCAGAAATAAGGGCCCAAATGGCTACTCAAATGACCCAATTCATGGAGGTCATCATCAATGTGAATCGCCGACACGAGGAACTGGCCGCCATTGTCAACAACCAGCACCGCTATCCAGGGGATGGTGGAAATCAAGGGCTCTATCAGGACATTTCTGTAGGAATGGGGGATGCGCAAGATCAGCCTGTTGCAAATTTTCCCGGGATGCCCGAAAACCCTTTTGTGCACAACGTAGGGCAGTTTCCCCTGTCTCCGGGACCTCGTCTTGTGGGGAACATAAGAGATAATCAGGGCGGTGTAAGGAACTATCAGGAGCAGGATTATGACTTTGACCAAGATGAAGATCAGTTTTTTGTTCGGTGTTCAGAGCCGGAGGTTCAGGTTGAGGATAGGAAGTATCAGTTATTGGAAGAACGTTTGAAGGCTGTGGAAGGGAAATGAGCCCTTGGTATGGATGCTAATGATCTCGGGTTGGTGTCCGGGGTGAAAGTTTCTCCAAAGTTCGAGCCTCCTGTATTTTAATAGTACAACGAAACGTCATGTCCTGTTACTCATGCAACTGCTTATTTTTGAAAGATGTCGGTGCATACTGAGGATCAAGGGCTTTTGATTAACTTTTTCTAGGATAGCCTATCTGAGGCATCCCTGGAGTGGTACATGAAGTTGGAGAAAACTCATATTCATTGCTGGAATGATCTTGCTCGGGCTTTTGTCAAACATTATCAGTACAATGTGGATATGGCACCTAATCGCAATCAGTTACAGAATTTGTCACAGGGACCAAGAGAATCTTTCAAGGAATACGCTCAGAGGTGGCGTGAATTGGCTGCAAGGGTTCAACCTCCACTCATGGAGAGAGAACTTATTGATATGTTTATGAGTACCCTGCAAGGGCCATTCTATGAGCACATGATAGGAAGCACTTCGGCAGGGTTTGCAGACTTGGTTATGGCTGGTGAAAGAATTGAGGTAGGTTTGAAATTGGGAAAATTTAGATTGGAGGTTCTAGTGGCTCATCAGGGGGTAGTAAGAAACCATTCAACTCTTACCCTAAGAAAAAGAAAGGCGACACAAGTGCGGTTTACTCTCATAGAGGAAGAGGAGAGGATCGTCAGCACCAACAAATCAATTCTATTTCTATTCCTATTAATGCTCCTCCGCAGCAGAGACCAAATACAGTGCCTCAACAACAAAGACAACAAGATGCACCCCATCAGTATAATAATCAACAGCAGAGACAGTTGAGAAAATTTGATCCCTTGCCGGTATCTCTTACTGAAGCATTCCACCATTTGCTCGATTTGAAGTTGATCGGTTTGAGAAATATGCCACCACCCCTTGCAAGACTTCCTCCTAACTATGATGCTAATGCAAGATGTGAATTCCATTCAGTCGGAGTTGGTCATTCAATTGACAACTGCTTTGCGTTGAAGTGAAAAATACAAGACTTGTTGGATGCTAAGGCAATTGAGTTTACTCCAGTGACTGGTCTGAATGTTACTCAGAACCCAATGCCTAGGCATAGAGGGGGTGTTGTTAATATGATTGATGATAATGGTGAAGTGTTGAATTTAATCATGAATGTGGAACAAGTAACTACTCCGTTGTGGTACGTTAAGAGGTATTTGCTTGACAATTCTATTTTTCCGGGTTATACTTCAGAGTGTGCCAAGTGTAGAGAGAAACTGAAGGGATGTGATGATTTAAAAGCAGGTATCCAGTTGATGATAAAGGCGGGTTCCCTGCAGTTCGATAGAAAACCGAGCTACCGTAAGGTTATGGAAGAAGATGTTGCTGTGGTATCTATTCCTTACACCCCTGTGTGCATCCCTACCCCATCTAGGGCACCTCCTTTAATGATTACAGTACCTGGTCCCATGCCGTATACCACTGAGAAGGTCATCCCATGGCATTACGGTGCTGATGTTTATTACCATGGGGTGAAGCAGGAAGTAAGTACCCGTTTGTCTGAGGAAGAACATGCTGAAGATAATGAAGGGGAAGTTCATAATTTTTCTGGTGTGGGTCGAATGACTAGAAGCGGGAGAGTATTTGGTCCTTCCAATGTGTAATATGCGGCAGATGCTTCTGCAAGAGAAAAAGGAAAATAGCAGGCGATGATTGGTAATCCAAGGGTTATGCCAGCCAATGTGACTCAACCAACTCCGATACCAGAAGCTTCTTCAGTTCCCGATGAGGTTGAAGAGTTAATGCGAATTATAAGAAAGAGTGATTATAGCATAATTGATCATCTGAGCCATACTCCTTCTAAGATGTTTATCTTGTCTCTATTGATTTATTCAGAACCTCACATAAATGCTTTGACGAAGTTGTTAAAGAATGCGTTTGTGCCACATGAGATAACAGTCAATCAGTTTGAGAATGTTTGTGCTAACATATCTGTCGGGAACGGTCTGGGCTTCACAAATTTTGATCTTCCTCCGGAGGGGCGAGACCATAACAGAGCGTTACATATTTCAATGGAGTGCAGGGGCACTACTTTATCCCGGGTTTTGGTGGACACAAGGCCGTCTTTGAATGTTTTGCCTAAGTCAACATTGATGAAAATTGATTATTCTGGACTGGAGCTGCGCCCTAGTGATTTGATGGTGAAGGCGTTTGATGGGTATCGAAGGTCAGTGTTTGGGGAGGTGGAGTTACCAATCAAGGTTGGTCCTCGCACCTTCACGGCTACATTTTTTGTGATGGATATATAGCCAGTGTATTGTTGTTTATTGCGGCGGCCGTGGATTCACAAAGCAGGGGCAGTCACTTATACTCTTCATCAGAAACTTAAGTATCCTACAGAGGGAAAGGTGATAACTGTGTGCGGCGAGGAAGAGTACATCGTGAGTCATTTGACATCATTCCGCTATGTTGAAGTTGAAGGCGAGATACATGAGACTCCGTTTCAGACGTTTGAGACCGTTCATGCTGTCAATTTTCCTCCTCCAGAGCAGAAAAGGAAACCAGAAACTGTTATGTCTTCTCTCAAGGATGCGAGAGCTGTGGTGGAAAATGGTAACCCTGAAGGTTGGGGTCAGGTGCTAGACGTCACCCCAAAATTTAATAAATTTGGTCTTGGTTTTAGCCCAGGTCAGCAGAGTACAACTCCCAGAGCATCTAGTTTATCTACTCCTGTGAAGTTTTCCCGTCCTTGTGCCGCTCAAGAAGGACACGTCAATGCAGTTGGTGACGATAGGGTTGATGGCTACAATATCGAAGATTGGATTCGTCCGAGTATTCCAGGCCAGACGCTCAACAATTGGACTTCTATGGATGTTATCCAAGTTTCAAGCGATGAGAAGTAATTTTCTTGTTTTCTTTTATTATCATATCATAATTCCTACGCTCTGCCTAAGGCATGGTGGA
The DNA here is from genome assembly GCA_948472305.1 of Vicia faba. NCBI lineage: Eukaryota > Viridiplantae > Streptophyta > Magnoliopsida > Fabales > Fabaceae > Vicia > Vicia faba. Next base: position 253,420,406 of record OX451740.1, read on the forward strand.
TCATTTGTGTAGGGCCACCATGTTTATTTTCAAAAAGTTTATCATGAAATAAAGGACGTTTTTGCATTCAAAATTTTGCTCCATTTCTTTTTTTATTTTGAATGGAAATGTTTCTCTTTTCACACACTGTCACTAAAAAACACCAAAATTTCGTTCATGCAGATGCACTTCCACCACTGTTCATATTGATAACGACTCTACTATGGCTCATTATGACTTTGATACTCCTATTTATCAAGCTGAAGAAGAAGCATATGAGGATTGTGATCTTCCTAAGGAATTAGCAAGATTGTTAAAACAAGAGGAGAAGGTTATCCGGCCGAATCAGGATTCGATTGATGTGGTGAATATTGGCACAAAAGAGGTAAGAAGAGAAGTCAAGATAGGGGTAGATCTTGAAGAAAGTATAAAGGTCAGATTGATTGAGCTACTCCATGAGTATTCTGATATCTTCGCTTGGTCTTATGAGGATATGCCTGGGTTGGATACAGACATAGTGGTGCATCGACTACCGCTCAAAGAAGGTTGTTCTCCTGTCAAGCAAAAGCTCCGAAGAACTCATCCTGAGATGTCCAAGAAGATTAAAGAGGAGGTCCAGAAGCAGTTGGACGCGAATTTCTTAAAGGTCATCAATTATCCGCCATGGATTGCAAATATTGTGCCTGTGCCCAAGAAGGATGGTAAGGTCAGGATGTGCATGGATTATAGGGATTTGAACAGGGCCAGCTCTAAAGATGACTTCCCTCTTCCGCATATTGATGTGTTGGTCGATAATAATGCTCATTCTAAAGTGTTTTCGTTCATGGATGGTTTTTCGGGTTACAATCAAATTAAGATGGCTCCAGAGGATATGGAGAAGACAACATTTATCACTCCTTGGGGAACTTTCTACTATAAAGTGATGTCGTTTGGTTTGAAAAATGTCGAGGCAACATACTAGCGTGCCATGGTCACTCTCTTTCATCATTTGATTCACAAAGAGATTGAGGTTTATGTGGATGATATGATTGCTAAGTCTGACACAAAAGAGGAACATCTTGTTCATCTGGAAAAATTGTTCGAGATAATGAGGCAGTTCTTGCTGAGGTTGAATCCGAATAAGTGCACCTTCGAGGTGAGATCCGGCAAGCTGTTGGGTTTTATTGTAAGTGAAAAAGGTATCGAGGTAGACCCGGCCAAGGTAAAAGTGATATAGGAAATGCCTGAACCAAGGACAGAGAAGGAATTACGTGGTTTCTTGGAAAGGTTAAACTACATTTCTAGATTTATTTCTCATCTCAAAGCCACCTATGAACCTTTGTTCAAGTTGTTGAAGAAAAGTCAGACAGTGAAGTGGAATGAGGATTGTCAGAAGGCCTTTGACAAAATAAAAGAGTATTTGCAGGAACCTCCGATACTCATGCCGCCAGTGGAAGGAAGGCCACTAATCATGTATCTAACTGTGTTGGAGAGCTCAATGGGTTGTATCCTCGGTCAGCACGACGAGACAGGGAAGAAAGAGCAGGCTATTTACTACTTGAGTAAGAAGTTTACGGAATGCGAGTCGAGGTACTCATTGCTGGAAAAGACTTGTTGTGCGCTTGCCTGGGCCACCAAATGTTTGAGGCAGTACATGTTAACTCACACCACCTACTTGATATCCAAAATGGATACAATCAAGTACATTTTTGAGAAGCCAGCTCTTACAGGCAGGGTAGCCCGTTGGCAGATGATACTCACCGAATATGATATCCAATACACTACTCAAAAAGCAATTAAGGGTAGTGTACTGGCCGACCATCTTGCTCATCAGCCCATGAACTATTATGAACCGATGAAGTTTGATTTTCCAGATGAGGAAATTGTGTATATTCGGGATTGTAACATGCCATACCCAGACGAAGGACCCGAGTCGGGGTCACGTTGGACGCTTGTTTTTGATGGTGCCTCCAATGCCATGGGCAACGGCGTCAGAGCTATTATCACTTCCCCTGAGGGATACCACATTCCTTTCACGGATCGTATTTGTTTCGATTGCACTAACAACATGTCCGAATACGAAGCTTGCATTTATGGCATTGAAGCGGCGATCGACCTGCGCGTCAAATTTTTGAAAGTTTACCGGGATTCCAATCTTGTTATCAGCCAGATTAATGGAGATTGGGAGACTCACCATCAGAATCTAATTCCCTATCGTGAGCATGTTATGAAGCTGATTCCGTACTTCGAAGAAATCACGTTTGAGCACATTCCTAGAGAAGAAAACAATCTAGCTGATGCACTGGAAACTTTGTCCTCCATGTTCAAGGTCAAGCGGGCTAATGAGGCACCTTCCATTACCATCAGAAGTTTGAGTGAGCCAGCTTTCTGTTTTGAGGCTAGTTTGGAATCAGATGGTAATACTTGGTTTTATGATGTTAAATGATATCTTGAAACACAAGAGTACCCTGAAGAGGCATCCGTCACAGATAAGAAGTTCTTGAGAAGATTTTCAGCCAAGTTCTTTCTCAGTGGTGGTGTGTTGTATAGAAGGCATCATGACAGTTTACTGCTCAGATGTGTTGACAAGAAAGAAGCAGCTAGAATCATTGAAGAAATACATGAAGGTGATTTCGGGACCCATTCCAGTGGGCATACCATGGCTAAAAAGATTTTGCGAGCAGGTTATTACTGGTCCACCATGGAGACTGACTGTTACAATCATGCACGGGTTTGCCACAAATGTCAAGTCTATGCTGATAAGGTGCATATGCCGCCAGTACCTTTGAATGTCTTGACTTCCCCTTGGTTTGCGATGTGGGGAATTGATATGATCGGCAAAATTGAACCGACTGCATCCAACGGGCACCATTTCCTTCTGGTTGCCATCGATTATTTTACAAAATGGGTCAAAGCTGCATCCTATGCCAATGTTACCAAGCAGGTGGTAACTCGGTTCGTTAAGCACAATATCATCTGTCGCTACGGAGTGCCTGAAAAGATCATTACTGATAATGGGTCTAATTTGAACAAAAAAATGATGAAGGAGCATTGTGAGTCCTTCAAAATCAAGCATCATAACTCTTTCCCATACCGACCAAAGATGAAAGGTGTTGTCAAAGCGGCCAATAAGAACATTAAGAAGATCGTACAAAAGATGGTGGTAACCTATAAAGATTGGCATGAGATGCTTCCTTTCGCTTTGCACGGTTATCGCACCACTGTGCGTACTTCGACTGGGGTAACCCCATTTTCATTGGTTTACAGCATGGAAGCAGTATTGCCGGTAGAAGTCGAGATTCCTTCTCTTAGGATCATGAGGGATGTTGAGCTGGATGAAAGTGAATGGGTACATAATCGGATGGATCAGTTAGAACTTATAGACGAGAAGAGGTTGACGGTTGTACGTCATGGTCAAGTATATCAGTAGAGGATGAGGAAAGCTTTTGATAAGAGGGTACGACCCCAGTGTTACAAGCCAGGTTACCTTGTGCTAAAAAGGATAATTCTCCCTCAGGGAGATCCCAGGGGCAAGTGGGCTCTGACTTATGAAGGTCTTTTCATGGTCAAAAAAGTTTTCTCTGGAGGAGCGATGATACTCACAACTATGGATAGAGAGTACTTCCCTCTCCCTGTAAATGCTGACGTAGTTAAAAAATACTTTGCATAAAAAATAATATAAAAAAAACCCGCTAAACTGAAAACCCGAAAGGGCGGTTTAGGCAAAAAGAGGGTGTCCTGGTGAATCGAAAACCCGAAAGGGCGATTCAGGCAAAAGTTAGGGACTTAAAGCAAATGACTATGCTCGGCATGAGATCCTTTGTTTCTTTCCTTCGTTCTGTCACCTGGCATAAGCTCGAAGCTAGTCTAAGAATGATATGTCTAAAAGCAGGAAGATGAAAGCGTAAGAGTCATAAGAGTCATAGTGGAGTCGGGACTTGATGGATATTCACATTCACATTGCCATTTGTAAACACTTGTTTGCTTTGATTTTGTAATTACTTGCTTCCAAATGTAAATTCCTTTTTCACAGGTTGATTTCTCAAAATCATTAGAATATCTTCTTTCAAGTATACGTATACGTTTCTTTTCTCCCTTTTTACTATTTTGTTTGCAAAAACGTCCAATATTCTGATAAGCATGTGCATATAAACTTCGTGGGCCTTACACGGAAATGGTAATCTAAGTCATGGTTAGTTGATCGCTTGAAATACGGATAACAAACACAACTACTACTGTGCAAGGGGTGTGTTTAGTTCTATGTTTGATGGGATTCTCATTCACTTTACTGGTGGTTTCCTTGCCAATTTGTTTCACAGCTCCATGCTATTGGTAAAGGTCATGGGTCAGGGTAATATCAAGATTACGGCAGGTCGGCGAGATCGGCGAACCTAGTTGGAGATATTTATTCCCCAAAATGGCTTTTATTACGTCTCTTTGCCGCACTTTCATATGTTATCTTAATGGATTGTTTTAGCATTGTCTGCATATAGGATTTTGTTTGTGGCCGAATGTCAGTCTTGATGCGTTGAATATTTTTGCCTTGAAGAAATTGTTTCATTTTACTTAATCCATCCAGTATCACTCTTTAATCGATTTTCCGGGCATTTTGATACCAACTGTGCCAATTCTTTTTCTTAGCCAAGAGTTTGGAAGAAGGAGTTTAGCTAAAAATGATGACTGTAATGGTATGCTTTTGAGTAGAACCATGTTGACGCTGTACAAGCATTTTTTCAATCCCCAAACACCGGAGATATAAGGGAGTTAGACCCTCGTTAACCCCTCTGAGCCTTCGAAGTAGGAGTTTCTTTTCCATTAAAAAAAACCATATTTTTTTAACCAGGGGCAGGGTAGGTTTCAGTAATTTGACCAAGCATTCAAATTTCAGAAGGAATGTCCCATCTGAAGATCACCACATTTTATCTTTCGCATCATGAGATTAGGAAAAATGTCTAAACCACGATGTTCATTTCCTCACAAAGTCCTGAGGTCGAGATCGAATTGATATAATAATGGCTATCCCTCGCCGACCAAGGAATGAGGCATTTGTTTTCTTCACAAAAAAAAAGAAAAAAAAAGTTCAAAGACCTAAAGTCGAATTGACTTGTTCGAAGTAGAAAGTATGAATAAGAAAGAAACAAAAAAGCCCCACTAAGTCGAAAATTGAAAACAAGTCGCTTAGGAAAAAGTTAGGGCGTCCCGCTGGACTCCCAAAATTGAAATGAAGAATTTCATCTAATGTGTCAGACTCATTATTCAGCATTTTGAGTGATTTAACCATTTTGTCAAGATTTGAATTTAGAGAGGTCATTTCTCTTTCCATATTAGAGATAGTTTTCAGGTGCTCTTTCATTTCTACCTTCAACTGAGTTATAAGAGCTTTCTGTTTCTCCCCTTCTTGGAAAACTTCTGCACTTTTGAGACACAGTTCTCTGTACGAGGCAGCTAGCTCATCAAAGGTTAGATCACCATTACTAGACTCTTCATCAGAAACATATTTGCGTGTCAATTCTTTAACATACTTGGCAGCTTCCTTTTCAAGATCACTCTCAGAATCCTCTTCAGACCAAGTAACAAATTGATTCTTCTTCTATTTCTTAAGATATGTAGGACATTCAACTCTAATGTGACCAAAACCTTCACATCCATGACACTATATTCCTTTCCTTTGAGTGGATTTTTCTTCATCCCTTTTTCTTCCAAACTCATTTGACTTCTAGATGTCAGATGAGATGTTCTTCACATTTGATCTTGGGTTCCTATCCATTTTGTTTATCACTTTGTTAAACTATCTTCCAAGCATAACTAAAGCATTAGATATTCCTTCATCTGTATCAAGATCACAATCCTCCTCTTCATCTTCAGTAATAGTTACAAAAGCTATGATTTTATTCTTCTTTTCAGATATTTCATTGATGCTTAATTTAAATGTCTGAAGGGATCCAACAAGTTCGTCCAATCTCATCTTGTCAATGTATTATGCTTCTTCTATAGCATTTACTATCATATCAAATCTCTTAGGGAGATACCTAAGCATCTTTCTCACCAATTTGTCTTTGGGTATTTTTTCTCCTAAAGCACTGGATGCATTAGCAATCTCAAGAATGTTCATATGGAAGTCATTAATACTTTCATCATCTTCATTCTCAGATATTCAAACCTGGTGGTGAGCAGCTGAAGTCTTGACATATTAACTTTGGATGTGCCTTCATAGGTAGATTGAAGAATCCCCCATGTATCCTTATCTACTTCACATATGTTTACTAATCTGAAAATGTTCTTGTCAATTCCATTGAATATATAATTCAAGGCTATAGAATTTACAAGTGCAATTTCATCCTCTTCTTTAGTCCAATCTTCTTCTGGCTTTAACATAGAAGTAGGTTCTCCATCTTTTCCCAATTTGACAGGGTGTTTCCATCCTTTTAAGATAGCTTTCCAAGCACTACTGTCCAGAGATTTTAGAAAGGACACCGTATGTGGTTTCCAATAGTCATAGTTGCTTCCATCTAGAATGGATGGTCTGTTCATAAATCCTCCTTCCTTGTCCATAGTACTAGAAAGTATCTTCCCTAGATCTAACCCAGAAATAAAGCAGGATGCTTGCTCTAATACCAATTGAAATTCTGGTATCAGATATGTGACTTCAAAGGAGATGTCACGACACAAATATCTGTGGACAATATAAAATGCAACAATATTAAAAGCAATAAAAACACAAGGGATTGTTATCCCAAATCGCTGTACAACAACACCTACTCTGGGGGCTACCAATCCAGGGACAAGTCTACGAAATAGTATCAATTCATAGACCCTCAGTAAAAACCCAGTTTACGATCTAATCACGTAATCACTACCCGTGCTATACTTCTACCTAAGACACAACTAGGTATGAGGCCCTCCTCAAATCCCTTCAACACCTTAACAGTGAAAAACAATAGATTTGTCAAGTTTGAAAAACCTCAATCATTCAATACTTAAAAGCTTATGAATAATCCATAACTTACAACTCAAATCATGACTCAAGTATTGAAACAATACTAGTGTATTACAATTAAAATATTTCGACTTCTAAAACACACACAACATATTTTTCTTCAATTGTTGCAGTTATACGAATAAGGATGCAAGTCCTTATAAAGGCGCAACAACTTCTTTATGGGCTTGGGATGAAAAAAAAATTGCAATCCCTTTAATATCTCCATGAAAGTAGGCCAAAATGTAATCCACAAAGATGAAACAGAATGAAAAATATTCCTCCATATTTTTTGCAAGATATAAACCACAAAACTTGAATAAGGCGTGCTTAAAAATAGGAAACAGAAAATATGAAAATACGTTCAGATCAGCAGACAGATGTAAAGACATCTGCTTTTCCATCATTCAAAAACAGTTGAGATGTTTTACTTCAAATGTCAAGACATTCAGCAAAACATTACCAAAGAAATGTTTTACCAAAATTATTGCCAACAAATACTAACAACTCGGTTTTAATTGGTTTGAAAATACTTTTCTTAATTTTAATATTTTGAAAAAAAATAGAAAATGATCTAATAATTGTAGGACACCTATGGCGATTTTATTGGGATTTTTATTCTGACTTTTCTAAAATTCACTATTTTTTACTATTTTTTAGATTAATTTTTTATATTTTAAAAGTAGTTCTTGACTTTAAAAAATTATAAAAAAAATTTGTCAACACTTCTTTACTCATGTTTGATCTCTGTTATTTTTTAGGGATTTTTATTTGGTATTTTAATACACTTTGTGTATTTTACCAATTATTTCCTTTTAATTAGTTATTTAAATATTGCTTTTTATTAATTATATTTTGTCATTTTTGTGATTGGTTCTGATTTGGAACACTTGAGTGTTATTTTGGGACATGTTCCTCAACCTCATTGGATCTTGGTTGTTGATGGGTTGAAAAATCAAATCCACCAAAATAGATGAATGATGTTGATGATATTTGAAACCCTAGTTTCATCTGAGGCATTGGTTACACTATCATTCCCCTCCCTATTCATCTTATCCCTTTCTTATTTTTACTTGTGCTGCATGTTTTTGGAGAATGGTCTATATATCATTTCTCTAACATGTATGATACATAGATTGCTATTGACCGGCCTCAAAACATGTATGGATTCTACATAAGTCCACTTACGATTGCTTAACATGGCGCTAAATTTGTCTCGATTCGAAAAATGATCATTTATGGACCAAACTTTATTTTTGAAAGCCCAAGTATAATGGATTGTTTGATTTTTGTTCAAAACCTTTGAATCTTGTTGTTAAGAGGCTTTGGTCTTACAAATCCTCTAACAAGCCTTCATCAACTTGGACCTATGTTTGATCTTTAATTATTATTGGTCATATGTGTTGCCTTGAGTACTTGAAATGAATGATATACTTGACAAAAAGCAAATGAAACTTGTTATTGAGAGGCTTTTATTTTAACAATCTTCTAATGAGTTTTCAAAAGAAAGCTTCAAGATGGTCATTCAACTAACTTTTTGTTATACTTGACCTCTAACTTCTATGTACCATTTTTTTAGAATTTACATTTCATGCCATTTTTCTTTTGTTAACTTGAGCATATATTTTTTATTTCATTTTTTCTTTGCTCACTTGAACTTTCTTTTCTTTTAAAGACACTTAATAATCAACTTGGACATTAAAAAAATATTAAGGTTAATTGGACTACTTGGTTCCTATCCCTAGAAATGTGGAGTTGTGGATTTCTGAGACTTAGGAATAGAAGTATTGAGACCTTGGAACTTTGTAATATTTGCTTGATATTTTTGTTAAGACCTTCGGAAATCTTTGGGGTTTACTCCAAGGCATTAGTTTGAATTTTTTCTTGTGCAGGTTATTCTGATTTTCATGCTTTGTCTGTGATTCAGAATTCCCCTGTATACAGTTGTTACTCTGGCCAATTTTTGTCAATGAAGACTTTACTTGGTTCTTAATTCATCTGAAGCTTGGTATTCCTCATACGTTTAGTATTTTTACTTTCTTGGGTTTCAATCCAAAGGATGAGAATTCTATATTGACTTCTTTATGTCAAGTGTTAGCTTCTTGTTGGTTAGACCATTATTTTCCTTAGATTTTACCCTATACTTTAGGATAGTCCCTTCATCTCCTCTTATCTTCTTTAATTTTAAAAATCTACTCCCTCCTTTTCAAAACTCTTATTGTTTTCTAACTTAAACGACTTTAATAATAAACTTGGACTTCAGTCCATGCATTTTCAAAAATCTTTTCTTAATCAAACTTTAATCAATTTAACCATACTTTGACATCTTTTTTTTTAAACACTAAAAACCATTAAACTCAATAAAACTATTTTTCCATTTTGGCTTTTTACTTTAAAACTTTTCTTAAAAGATTAAACTCTTGATTCTTGTAGGGACGCAAGCTACTATACTTCTATGATATATAGTGAAGAGATCTAATTTCCACTAGGGTGTTGTGTGATGGATTTTAAATCCAAGTTATATCCTCCACTTTGAGATGACACAAATTCTCATTTCTCATAATTGTGGGTAGTAAGTATGTTTTCCACTCGGATATGACGATAATGTCTCATCTCTTAAAATTAACCAACACACATGTGTTTTAAAATTTTTGAGGTGAACTACAAGTACCCTGATCCCCTATTACACGGAAGGTGGTACGTAGGCACTAAAATTTTGCAACCGCGGATGGTGCAAAAATTATAAAAATACTACTTTTCTCATCTCCACCATCTTATTTTGTGTACACCTTTTATAGTCAAAATACACAGATTTTCAAAGGGGTTCATGCGGAGTATCGTAGATGTTTAGGGTGTTAATACCTTATCTTTGCATAACTAGCCTACGTACCTAGATTCTCTCCCCCTCTTTTGGGTTTATTCGCTCTTTTCCCATTTCCTTTGTAAATAATAAAGTGCGATGGCGATTATTTTTATTTGATTTGTACGAGTTAAGTCAATCCATTCGCTTAGTTTGAATATTTCTACTACTATAGATAACTAGAGACTTCACTAGGGATTACATCTCTAAAGTTGGTTGAGCCTATCTTTGTTTATTTGTGTATGTGCTATTATTTTTTATATATATGTATGTATGATTTTTCTGGTTTTCAGGGTGCTTGGTGATCTCTTATAAGTCATATACCCAGACTTGGGAAAACTTAAGATAGGATGGGCTCTATATTCATGTTAACTTTGGGGGAGTAATTCTGAAATAGGAGACATGAGATCCGCCACTCAGTGGATTCCCCTTTGAGTGTAGTATTTGTTTACTGAGCAATCGGGAAGACGTGCTACTTTCGACCTGGGATCCCGAGAAGCTGAGAATCTGTAGAACCCTTAACCCATCTTGGCCTTTCAAGTATAGTGCAAAGACTATAACAGAGCAATCCGGAAGCATTTGTCACACGATGCTGCATTCAGATGAATTTTTTCTGAGAATGTTTCTAATTATCGAGCTAATCGGGACGTTGGTAATATCAAAAGGAAGAATGTAGACTCTGGGATTTCCTTAGAACCTTGTTCGGAAGGTGATAAACCATTAGTCCTTACCTTGTGGGTAGTACCTTTGACTTCATGCTCATGACGTCGAACCTATGAACCCCTATGTTTATGATCTTGTGTGTTATTATGCATTCATGTACCCATGAGAATTCTTTAAACAACCTTTAAATCAACTTAAGATTGACTTTTGCAAATATCTCAGGCACGCTTTTGACCATGGATTTTCGAAGGAGAAAGACTCAGAAGTACAATTTCAAGGATCCTAAGATAGAGGAACTGAAGAGTTTGATTCTTGAGATTGAGAGTCCTACAGATTTATGGAATAAGTATGAAGCCATTTTGCCTCTTATGAAGCTTAAGATGAAGGATTTTATTATTTCTACGTTGGTCCAGTTCTAGGATCAATTATATCGGTGTTTTACTTTTCCTGATTATCAACTGATGCCCACATTGGAGGAGTATTCTTACTTACTTGGTTTACCTATTACTGATTGTGTTCCCTTCACCGGCTTAGAAGGAGAGCCAAAGTCTCATGAGATTTCAACCATAACTCACTTGAGGAAGTCTAAGATTGAGGCTAACATGACTACCAAAGGAGGAATCATAGGTTTACCTGCTCAGTTTCTATTGGAGAAAGCTCGTTACTTCACCGAGATGAAGAGTACAACAACTTTTGAGGTTATCTTTGCTTTGCTTGCTTATGGGTTGTTCTTGTTTTCTAACATCAACAAATTTATGGATGTTAATGCCATTAGGATCTTTCTAATTGGGAACCTAGTGCCTAAACTAATAGGAGATACTTATTATTCCATTCATCTTCGGAATTTCTATCAGGAAGGGATGATCATTTGTTGCATACCATTGTTATATCAGTGGTTTATTTCTCACTTACCTTGGTCTACTGCTTTTGGGATGTCAAGAAAGTACCACATTGGGCACCGAAGATTATGGCTCTCACTCATTATGACATTGATTGGTATCATCTAGTTTATTATGATGTGAAGATTATTGATAGTTGTGATATTTTTCCCAATGTGTCTTTTCTTGGTAAAAAGGGAGGAACTAACTACAACCCTGTTCTTGCACACCGCCAACTTGGATATCCAATGTGAGACAAGCCAAACAACATGCATCTGACTGGTTTCTTTCTCAAAGAAGGAGAAGATCATGAGGTAGCTAAGGAAGAGATTGAAAAGGCTTGGCGCCAAATTCATAGGAAGGGTAGAAAATATTTGGGACCAAGAAGAGCAGTTTCCTTAGAGCCTCATCTCTGTTGGGTATAAGCAAGGGAAATTCAGTTACAGATTCCTTATTCTTGTGAAGAACCCATAGCTGATATGTTTATAATGACTACTCTTCCTCTTTTAGATGATGTCGAAGAAATTCAACTTGCCTTAGTTAGGATGAAGCAAGAGAAGGAGCCATGGAAGAATAAGTACCAGACTTTGGAGGTGTCCTACTCAAAAGAATTGAAAGAGAATGATGACTTGATTGAGATTCTTGAGAGTCATGCGATGGAGATGATGGACTAGCAGGAGGATTTATTTTATCCTAGAATTCAGCCAGGTCCCAGTCACCCATTTTTTGATTCTGGTGAATGGAAAGAATTCGCCGACAAGTATGCTGAAGAGAACATGCAGTTGAAGGCTCAGATTGCAAGACTCCAGGGAAAATATCAGTGTGTGAAAATATCTTCACTAGCTTTTGCTCCTTAGGATTTTAAATTCCATCTTTATTCTCTTGTACTTAGGATTATTTAAACTGGTACTAAAAGTTGTAATCCATTCCAAAGTTATTCTTAAAATGAGATTTTTCAGTATTCCCAAATGTGTTAGTACTTCAATATTTGCAATTGTTTATGGTTCTTTAAGTTCCTTGAATAAACATAGTAAATCATATGCATTGCATATCATGCATCATTTTTGCACAAATATTTGCATTCCTATCTTTCACAGGTGTCTTATTTGTTTCTCTACTCCGTTTAGTCAGAAATTTGTCTCTTCGCTACAATACTCGGGCTAATTCTAAGAAAAAGATGGAAAACCTTGAACAAGAGAATCTTGAGCTGCATGAAGAAGTTACTTCTTTGAGAGCCTTTATGGCTAATTTGACTGCTTTGCTAGAGTTGTTGGTGGCTGCTCAAAATCAGCCACCACATCCTCCTTCTCTGTCTCCTCATGCTACTCAACCACAGCAGATGATCGTTATTTCAAAGATTCTGTCAATTCACATCTTTGTTACTCTAGTTGCTGCTACTCAATATCGCATGCCTCGCGGTTACCCGTGGGGAATGCCTGAGAATTTCATGCCAGAAGGTTAGAATCCTGCTGCTCAAGTTCCTCCATTTTTTCAAACTGCTGTTGTTTCTACACCTCATGTGGTGCATCTTGTCCCCTTTATTAATAATAATGAGATTCATCATGTTGCACCTCATGTGGTGAATGGAGTATCTGTTATTAGTGATGAAGTTTATCATGCGCCTCCTTCACCAAGTGAAAGTTTGGGCTTTTATGACCGAATAGATGACTTTCAGGATCAATGAAATGAAATGCAGAAAGAAGTGAAGACTCTCTGAGGGAAAGAGTTATTCAGACATAACGTCAGTGATTCTTGGTTCCTAATGTGAAAGTTCCAGCAAAGTTTAAGGTGCTAGAATTTGCAAAGTATAAGGGTAACTCTTGTCCCCGTGACCACCTAGTGATGTATATTCGAAGGATATCCACTCATACTGATATCCAACACTTGCTTATTCATTTCTTCTAGGAAATTTTAATTGGTGCTGCCTTGAAATGGTATATGGGATTGGACAATAGCAACATCCATACATTCAGTGACTTGGGTGAAGCTTTCACGAAGCAGTATAAGTACAACATGTTTATGGCACCTGATCGTGACTAATTAAGATTGATGGCTCAGAAAGATAAGGAACCATTTAAAGAGTATGTGCAACATTGGCGTAAGGTTGGTGCCCAAGTGGTACCCCCAATGGGAGAAAAAGAAATGACTAAGGTCTTCTTAAAACCCTTGTTTCATTTTACTATGAAAGAATGATGGTGAGTGCGCCAAGTGATTTCACAGAGATGGTAAGTATGGGTGTTCGTCTAGAGGAAGCCGTCAAGAAAGGAAGATTGTCAAAAGATGAAGGTTCTAGTGGAATAAAGAAATCATAATATGGGCTTTCTAAAACGAAATTAGGAGAAACAAATGATGTTGTTCAAGAAAGATTAATTAGACCTCTAAGAAGACGTCATCAGCATCAACAACAAGTTGCTTCAGTAACTCCAGTTGTCAATATAGCTCTGACTGCTCTTGCCTATCAGAGAGCACCTCAACAAGATAATCAAGGGAAATGTCAGAAGAGGGAAGCTTTTGATCCTATTCCAATGAGTATACAAAATTGTTTCCTGCTTTAATTCAGAAGAATATAGTGCAGACTAGGCCTCCCCTGATATACCTCTAACTTTGCCATGGTATTATAAAGCTGATCAGACTTATGCTTTTCATCAGGGAGCCCCTGGGTATAGAATTGATAACGGTTATCCATTGAAGTCTGAAATGCATAAGATGGTAAGATTTGGTTTCCCGTCTTTTAAAGATATTTGTCCAAATGTGAATGCTAATCCACTACCCAAGCATAGAGGTGGAGGTACTATGAATATGGTTGCTGGTTGTCCTGGTGACTTCAGTATTTTTGATATCAACCTGGTTAGAGGTGATTTAGTAAAGATGCATGATGATCTATGGGAGTTTATCTATTATACACATGACCATGCCACTTTTAGTGTTTGTAGTACAGACGTTCATGTATCTGATAAAGTGAGAAATGACCTCTAAGAGATGATGCATGAAGGTCTTATCCACATAATCAGACCAAGGGATGAATATGAATAGGATAATATGATTGAAGACTATGATGTTGAGTCTGAGACTCCTAATGAGTTCTTTACTTCAGACGGGTTTTTGTCTGATGATGAAGTTGCATCTGTTGTCGATTTCTTTCCTTTAGATGATTTTTTGTCAGACGATGAGTATGTTTCTACTGATGAGTTTGATTCTGATGATGAGTTTGTGTCTTATGATGAGTTCTTTTTTGATGATGAGTTTGTGACTGTGGATGTCGGTGTTCAAATCCAGGCTAAATTATATGCTAGGTATGTCAAGGAACCTAAGATTGAAGAGTTCAATACTGTGACTCCTAGAGAAATACATGAAAAATGGGTTCAAAGAGGACTAATTGATTTTAGCTATTATTGTTGTCTAGAATCTGCAAAGAAATTATGGGGTTGCGCTTCTTTCAGGGGTGATCTCGAGATAATAAAAAGTCTGAGTTTGTTTAAAGAAGAAGCGATAGCTGTTCTCGCTGATAGAAAGAACATTGCTGAAAAGTTGTGTGCTCCCTTGCCAACTATGGAAGGGACTTCTGATACAGAGGATGAGATCATTTTTTACAAAGGAGTAGTTAACCCGTTGCTCAAACATGTATGAACTTTGGTGAACTTGATTTAAGGATACCCTAGAGTTTAAGGATGATTAGCCTTCTCAGTTTACTAGCATTTTTACTGCTTTCTCATTTTTAATTTTTCTTGTTTATCATTGCACTTTTTGTGTCTAAGAACTTGTTATCGTTTGAATGATTATCTTAATACAATGAATATGTATGGCTTGAAGAAATAAATTCGTTTCACTCATATTTGTTTTCAATTTTAAATTGCTTTTTGCATTGTGATACCAAGTTGCTACCCATTCTCTTATCTAGGAAGAGATTGGAGGGAGGATGATGATATTAAAACACAAAAATTTTGGCTGTATGCTTTTGGATAAAATATTGTTGATGATGTACAAGCTTCTTTGAGCCCTTTGAGCCTTGAAGTATGAGCTTCTTTTTCTATTAAAAAACCCTCATTTTTAACCCAGGGTGAGGTAGTGTTCAGTTAATTTGATTGGTCATTCAAAACTCATCAAAAGTGCACATCTGAGATCAATCATAATGGGTGTTGTCCTTCAAAAGGTGGAGGAAATCCGAAACTGCAATGATTAACCTTCACATATCAATAGGTCAACAAATGACGATACAACAATGGTTATCCTTCATCGATCGTGGAGTTAGGAAGTCACAATCACTTTCAACAAATCTAATACGACTCAGGATCACACGACTTGTTCAAAAGAGAGAATAAAAAAATGGGAGAGAAAATAGAGAAAGCCCACTAAGTCGTAAAAGAAAAAGAGAAACGAAAAAGAAAAAAAATGACATAGGCAAAAGAAAAGAAAAGAAAAGAAAAGAGAGAATATGATATTGCAAATTGAATAACAAGGTTGTGTGACTAGACACCAAAGCTAAAAAGTGAGTGACTACCATGCCCTAAAAACTTTGTGTTGGTTCCCTAACCATTTCAATTCCTTTTGAGAGATTAATGCTCGTATCAAGTTAGCTTAACTTAGGATTGGAGAACATCATGAAGAATGGGTGGGCGCTGTCATACCCCAATTTTTGACCTAAGATCCCACTTGCATTTTTGCATTTTTTATACAAAAGTCAAGGTCACTAAATACGGTCGGTTTTAACCTCTCACCTTCGAGCTTTGACTATGTGAAGATTGTCAAGTGTTTTGAACATTTTTAGCCTATGTATCACTAATTTCTAATCGCATACAAAGGTGTATGTTCATGTTTTCTTTTGTTTCATGTGCAGAGACAGGTCTGAATCAAGAGCATCAGGTGTCGCGCCTCAATTAAGGTTTTGAGTCTCCCAAGCCAGAAGTACGGTTGATTGTGGATTCTCGAAGACTGATTCATCAAGGCACACTGTTGCACCCTTAATTTCGCCCCTAATATGTTTTAGTCGCACTTTCATATCATATTTTGTTATTTAGTCACAATCATTAGTAAATATCTTCATTCATCACATTTTTGCATCATTAGTTGTATTTAAGTTGACCAGAAAAGTCAGTTTAAATCAAAGTTTGCATCGTCTTTTAGTTAAAAAATACCTGACATTTCACTTCATGCATTTTTATCTCTTTACTCGTTTCTTGCATTGCTCCAAGTTGTTTATATGTCGATAATAAAAATATTTTGGTTTTATAGACAAACTGTTAAAAGCGATTCAACAATGTGCGAAAAATTAGCGAGAAAAATATTTCAAGTTTTCACCTTTTACCGATCATTTTATCTCGCATAGATTATGACGGTATGCTCGCTTTATTTTTTCGATGCAGTTTGAAGTCTCGTTTTTAACCGTAAAACGTCTGTTTAGCCTGGTATTTTCATTATCATTTTATTCCTATTTTTACTTTTTTTGAATATTTTTTCTTTAATCTTTGTGACATGTAGTTTATTTTAATGTGCTCATTTTATTTTTTTGGATAAATTTTCGTCCGTTTTTTATCGTTTTCGATCATTTTGGATCTTTATTTTTTTATTCAGAAAAAATTCAAAAAAATTATTTTAAATTGATTTATTTTTTATAGTTTCAGGTTTTTATTTTATTTTGGTCATTTAGGGACTTTTTGGTTACAAAAAAATATTAATTAGGCTTTACTTAATTCTCATTGGTCGATAGCATGAGTTGCGGATTGATAGAGATTGAATTTATATTGAACGGATTGGATCTATTTTAAAATCATAATATTCCTTTTCATTTTCTCTATTTAAAGCTTATTTATCTCTTTGTAATGACATCAAAAAAAAAAAACAACAAAGGCAATAGCAGTAACTTCTCTCCTTCTCACTTTCTATTCCTCTCTTCACACAAAAACAAAAGCTACTCCCATTCCTCTCAAGCAAACACCACTACGCCATTGTAACCCACCGTATCCACCCTATTCCTCTTCAATTCCGTCAAACAGCAACCAAACCAACAACATCACCATACTCTTCATCTTCTCCATAACTCACAAAACTGAGCACCATACTCGCAGTCGTCTCAATGCTTTAATTCATCACAAAATTGTTGATCTTGTGAAGTGCCTATGTGAAGCGCCATGTTCGGTTTGTCGGTTGAATGGAAAAATTCTTGAGAGCTTTTCATATTTTTTTTAAAGTTTATTCCACTATATTCCCATTGAGATTGATTTAGTTTTATTGTGAATTTTTGTTTGGTTTGAGTTTTGTTTTGAATCCATTTTGAGTAATAAGAACAAAGAAGTATTTTAGAAAAGAAGAAAGTTTCTATGTGAAGATTAGATGTTAGAGAAAATGCACACATGAACTTCATATTACTGTAGCTCATTTCGCTAAAGCACTGTTTTCTTCAGTTCATTTTGGGTTTTGAGTTCACGTTCCCAGTTAGGATATTTTTAGCTAAATGTTTACATCATAAGATCTAACAAATCATTTTTGTTATTTAATTTAAATTAGTGAAAATGTGTAAATAATTGTATAGTTGATTTTTGGTTATAGTTCTTTTATATAAAAAAAGAAAAATTAAATAAATAGAGATTTGGTTTGCAATTTGGACTTGCTTGCTTTAGGCTTTACTTTGGTTTGCATTACCATATGTTTATTTGTACCTCCTTTATTTATTTTGTATTTAGATTTTGTGATGTTTATAAATATATACTTGTATATAAATATTTTGTCTATATATTTTATTCACTTAATTTGTAAATAAATTCAGATTATGTAAATATTATTTTCATCGCATTGCGATTTTTTTTTTTTTAAATTCCAACTAACTTCTAAAAATCGCACGGACGCATATAATTTTTTTCATGCTGTTAGTTTTGTCTGTATATTTCATGTGATGCAGGGAATCTTATACCGTGAGCTTTATTCAATATCTCGAGCCTTATCTGGTACCGTGAGCTTTATCCACGCGTTCCTCGTCTGTGATTTATTTTCACGTGTTGCACTATTTTTATTCGCTGCTTGGAGTAATATCTTACATCTGGTTTTTTGATGCTGTCGGCTTGTGATTTATTTTCACCTAAGGTTTGGTATACTCTTAGCTTATTTATCTGTCTGTGGTTTTAAATCCAAGGGAAAGAATTAATTTGTTGACTTCATGTCATCGAGTATCTAATACGATTATGTGAAATTCCTTCATACTTTTTTTTAGTTTTGTTAATCTTAAGACAAATCTCCTACAAATCAATTTTTAAACTCACACCTTTTAAGTCAAAACTTCGACACTAGGTCGTCGCATCTTCAAAATCTCGTCCATACCCATTTTTTAGCCAAACGAACCATTTTTATCAAACAAACAATTTTAACCAAAAAACGGATATTTCAAAAGGTTCCTGCGGAGTACCGCAGATGCATTGGATGCTAATACCTTCCCATTGTATAACCAACCCCCGAACTCTCAATCTCTTTTCAAAAATGCATTGTATTACTTTTTATTTTACATTGCATGTTTTTTTAGGGTTTTATTTCGCTCTTTTCCCTTTTCCCTTGGAAATAATAAAGCGCGGTGGCGACTCTTGCTTTTGTGAGTCAAGTTAATTAATAGCTTGATCTTCGATTTTCACCGCTACAGAATTGGCGACTCTGCTGGGGAAAGATTAACCTCTTGCTGGTCCATCCCTAAGTGGGTTAAGCCTAATTTGTTTTATCTGTTTTATCATTATTTGATTGTTTGATTATATGTATATATTATGATTATTTGGGTGTTGATAATATTTACAAAGGACAAGTCCTATACCCGGACTAAGTTACACTTAGGAATAGGACGGGCGGTATAGTCATGTTAACTTTGAGGGAGTAATCCCGAAGAAGGAGGCATGAGATACCCCACTCAGTGGAAGGCCCTTTTGAACGTAATATTTGTTTACCGAGTAATCGGGAAGACATTATTATTTTCGACCTGGGAGCCAGAGAAGCTGGGAACCGTAGAACCCTAACCCATCTTGGCCTTTTAGTTGTAGCGCGGAGATTATAACGGAGTAATCCGGAAGTAATTGTTACGCGATGCTACGCTCGGATGAGTTTCTCTTGAGAATATTGCTGATTATTGAGTAATCAAGACGTTGGTAATATCCGAAGGAGGAATGTAGACTCCGGGAACTCTTAGAACCTTGTTCTACATGTGTGATTAAACCATTAGTACATACCTTGGGGGTGTTCCTTACCTTGACTCCATGCTCGAGACGTTAAACCTTCCGACTTTATTTGTGACCTTGCTTGTGGTTGTTTCATAGCCATGCATTCATGCATCCATAAAACCCTTTTCACTTGACTTTGAAGGAATTTGGAGGTCTTTCTTTGTAAACATCGCAAGTTTCATGAAGCTCAATGGATCTTGGGTGTTGATAGGGTGAAAACCCTAATCCACCAAAATGGATGATTGATCTTGATGATAACTTGATCAATGTTCGGAGCCAATTTAAAATTCATCTTCTATCTTCATACTTTGATGTTTACAACTTAATATCTTGAGTTCCTTGAAAATCAAATAAAAACTCTCTTTTGCATATCATACATCATTCTACATTTTTTTGTTTCACTGTCAAAGGTCTTTTCCCGAGTCTTATTTTTCCTTTGGTCTCACCAGTACAACACTCGCGCTAAGAGAACAATGGAGAATATCAAGCAAGAGGTTTCTGAACTCCGTAGAGAGATGACTATTTTGAAAGCTAGTGTGGAGCACTTAACTGGTTTGGTCGAAATTTTGGTTGCCGCCCAAGTCAATCCTTTTAGGAGGGAGGAAGAGATGATAAAAGTCTTCACTGAAACTCTAAAATCATTCTCTCATGAGAAGGTGTTGGTTAATGCACCTAATGACTTTCCTGACAAGGTGAATATGGGAGTGCGTCTAGAAGAAGATGTCAGAAAGGGATGTTCATATGAAGATGGTAGCCCAGCTAATGGTGTGAAGAAGTTTGATAATAACTTTTCCAAGAAGAGAACCAGAGGAAGAAATAATCATCGTCAGAATCATCATGTTTCTCCTATTCATCAACAGAATCAGCAAGTTCCTAATCAGAGGAAAACCCAGTTTGATCCAATTCCAATTACCTATACAGAGTTGTTCCCTATCCTGATGCAGAGGAATTTGGTTCAGACTCGACCTCCACCGAAGGTTCCTGAGAAGATACATTGGTACTACAAAGCTGATTTGGCTTGTACCTTTCATCAAGGTGCTCCTGGGCATGACTTGGAGGGTTGCTTTGCTTTGAAGATTGAGGTTCAGAAGTTGGTCAGAAGTGGTATCTTATCATTCAAGGACGTTGGTTTTGAAGTTCAAATCAAGCATGCGCCGAAGAGTAAACACGATTGATGGTGACTTTTGAAGGATGTTTTCGGTAATTCAAGTCCAGATGGAAAGCCTTCCCAGATTATTAACTTAGTTCTGCTTTTTGTAATTTTTCTTGTTTATCAAAACATTGTTTGCATGTAAGAACTTGTTTGCATCTGAATGATTATCTTAATACAATGAGTATGTTTGTCTTGAAGAAATTCATTCGTTTCACTCATATTTGTTTTCAAATTTTAAATTGCTTTTGCACTATGATACCAAATTGTTGCTCATTCTCTTGCCTAGGCAGAGATTGAAGGGAGGATGATGATCTGAAAAACACAAAATCTTTGGTTGTATGCTTTTGAATAAAATCTTGCTGATGACGTACAAGCATTGTTTCAAATCCCTAAACACTGGAGATATAAGGAAGATAATCCCTTGCTAACCCCTTTTGAGCCTTTGAAGCAGAAGTTTCTTTTCTATACGAAAAAACCTTGAATTTTAACCTGGGGCAGGGTAGTTTTTAGTTAATCTGACTGAGTGTTCAAAATTCATAAGGAAGATGTTTTTTGAAGAGAAACTACGAGGGCTATCCTTCATGTATGATGAATCTAGAGGATGTGGAACCACAATGTTATCCCTCATTCATCAAGAAACGAGGCAATCACAATCCTCTCAACAAACAAAGATAAGCTAATGTCACACATTTTGTTCAAAAAGTCAAAAATCAAGAAAAAGAAAAAGCCCGCTAAGTCAAAAAACATGAAAACGTGTGACTTAGGCAAAATTAAGGCATCCCGTTGGACTATCAATTCAAAAGAATTAGTTCAGGCAAAAATTAGGGAAAATAAAAATTGCAAAGAAAGGACTACAAAGAAAAGTCCTCAGCAAAGAACAAATTGGTGACTACAAACACGAAGACATGAGGGTGGTTTCTACTTCGAAAGCCTCGTCGTTTCCTTGACCGTCACAAAATCCTTTTAAGAGATGAACACTCATGTTGAATTAACTGAACATAGGGTTGGAGAACATCATGAAGAATGGGTGGGCACCAAATATTTTGAGCTTTAAAATCTTTTTTCTAAAAACCATGAACCAGACCCCGTTACAACCTTCAAAAGTCCTAATTGAAGCAAGGTTATTTTGAAAGCATACTTCAATGAGATAGTGTTCCTGACTCCCATGAATGTTCTAAATGGTTATGTTGGTAACATATGTTTTTCCTATACAAAAATAAATGGTGCTCTAACTCGCAAAATTTGTGCGATATCTTTCAAAATCTTCAAGACTTACATAACTGTTGCATTAGAATTTTCATTCTCATTGTAAACTTTTTTCTAACTGCAAAACATTTGTTTGATATCAAGGAAGCTCACATAAGCACCAGTGATGAGTTTATTCTTTTAAGGCCTGAAACTATGTTGAGTAATTGGCGGATCACGTCAAGTAAAATCATATCCAGGGGCATGTCACCTGAAGACCATAAGCACGAACATGTTGCTTCTCCCAGTTAATGTTTTTCCCAACTTGTTTGCTCTTTATTGAGGCAAAATTTGAAGACTTTGTTGTGCCAACTACAGTTAATCCGGGGCAATCACGTCGAGATTCGATGAATCTCTCTAAGAGTTTGAAGACACCAGAGCATGGTGAATGCCAGGTCTTTTGTAAAATCCTCTTGAGACGATTTCTCCTCATCAACCATATAGCTCGGGGCATTTTAGAGGTGAAGCTATTCGCAAGAATTGTCGTGCATCACGCAGCTTATCAGCAGTAAACTTGGGGCATCCAAAATTAATCCCAGGGGCAATCCAGATTTGTCAAGATATGTTTTTCATACATTATCAGAGGGTGGTGTTCCCAGTATCTCCAGCTAAGCAAGATTTCTTTCCAGCTAAAATTGTGTTTGTGTTGTTATCCTTTCAATGGATTGTTTGCAATAGAAGACTGGACTTTGGGTTTTCTACCTGAAAATATTTTCCTCTCCAGAGATATTTAAGCCTTGTAAAAGGACCTTGCTCCAATAATGGCCTGTGTTTTATCTCCAGTAATGTTCCCATCCTGTTGAGATTAGCCGAGTGTTGGGTTGTGCTATGATGTCTTATCATCTCCAGTTTATCTTGTCCATTTGTTTTGTCAGCACATACATGGCATTCATTTATTCATTCACACTTGCATCATGCACGCACAGTTGTATTTGTTAATGTCATTGAGTTCGTATACCTTGGTTGTGTCCATTCAAATAATGTATTTGATCTTTCCAAGTAGAGTGCCAACTTAAGCAGAAAGTGCGTCTTCTTTCTAATTCCCCACTGAGATTAACTCTCGTGGAAGAATCTTGCTTTAGCTTTCCTTTTCCATCTCTAGATAGGATAAATCCCCATTTGAGTTGTTTCCTCATTGGGTGGAGTCTTGTTTGACTGTTTTTCTCTCCAGTTTATTCCTGGATTGAGCTTTGTCTCTTGTGAACGATACCCTGTGGATATCTCTAGGCTGTGAAACCTAGATGGAGAGTGCATTTATTTTGCAACGTAAATACTTGGTCTCCTCAAGAAGGATTTATTCATGGTTCCCCATTGAAGATGAACTTTATTCCCCAGCAGTGTTATCACAACCTTCTTCGGGAATATCGACATGACAACAAGCGACTGACTCTTTATTTGAGCAGTTTGATTATTTCTGATTTCTCTACGGCAAATGGAGGTCTCTTCATGAGCAGTTTGTCCATCCTCGATGAAATTATTGATTCTCACCTCCAGCAATATCTTCATGATATTTTATGGGTATCTTTGAGAAAACAGCAAGCGGCGGTCTCTTCATGAGCAACTTTTGTGTTATTGTTCTCTTGAAAAACAGCAAGCGGCGGTCTCTTCATGAGCAACTTGTGTGTTATTGTTCTCTTGAAAAACAGCAAGCGGCGGTCTCTTCATGAGCAACTTGTGTGTTATTGTTCTCTTGAAAAATAGCAAGCGGCGGTGTCTTCATGAGCAACTTGTGTGTTATTGTTCTCTTGAAAAACAACAAGCGGCGGTCTCTTCATGAGCAACTTGTGTGTTATCGTTACCTTTGAAAAACAGCAAGCGGTGGTCTCTTCATGAGCAACTTGTATGTTATTGTTCTCTTGAAAAACAGCAAGCGGCAGTCTCTTCATGAGAAACTTGTATGTTATTATTACTTTTGAAAAAAACAGCAAGCGGCGGTCTCTTCGTGAGCAACTTGTATGTTATTGATACCTTTGAAAGATAGCAAGTGGCGGCCTCTTTATTTGAGCAGCTTCTGTATCCCTAACAATAATGTCTACTCAGCCAACGGCATCCCTTCGGAAAAGTCCCATGGGGAAGTTTGTATTTTATCCTTTTCAAGCGATATCTTGGTTAAAGAGGAATGTGTTACCGTTCTTGGTAAAACTCAGAAGTCAGAGATGTTTATTTCTAGTCTCAATACCGATGCCAATCATTTTCCAGTCACAGTGCTGATGTCAATTATTTTGTTTTCCAGCCGCAGTGCTGATGTCAATCATTTTGTTGTCCAGTCACAGTGCTGATGTCAATCATTTTGTTTTCCAGCCATAGTGCTGATGTCAATCATTTTGTTTTCCAGCCACAGTGCTGATGTCAATCATTTCCTTTTCCAGCCACAGTGCTGATGTCAATCATTTTCCAGTCTCAGTACTAATGTAAATCATTACCTTTTCCAGTCCCAATACTGATGTAAATCATTCAAGATTCTCTCATTTGAAGTCTATGACTTTGTTTCCCCAGTGGTGTTATAATTTGTTCCCCTGTAGGATTATTATAATATGCTTGGTTTCTCCAGCATAGTTTGTCTCATATGACGTCATTCCCCATAAAATTCAAAACATCACATTCATATCATATCATAAACATAATTGCGGTATCTTAAGGCCAAAAATTGTGTATTCTATATTTAAGTCCCTTCAATCTCGTCAGATAGAAGAAACTTAAATAGGGGCAGCTGTCATACCCCAATTTTTGACCTAAGATCCCACTTGCATTTTTGCATTTTTTATACAAAAGTCAAGGTCACTAAATACGGTCGGTTTTAACCTCTCACCTTCGAGCTTTGACTATGTGAAGATTGTCAAGTGTTTTGAACATTTTTAGCCTATGTATCACTAATTTCTAATCGCATACAAAGGTGTATGTTCATGTTTTCTTTTGTTTCATGTGCAGAGACAGGTCTGAATCAAGAGCATCAGGTGTCGCGCCTCAATTAAGGTTTTGAGTCTCCCAAGCCAGAAGTACGGTTGATTGTGGATTCTCGAAGACTGATTCATCAAGGCACACCGTTGCACCCTTAATTTCGCCCCTAATATGTTTTAGTCGCACTTTCATATCATATTTTGTTATTTAGTCACAATCATTAGTAAATATCTTCATTCATCACATTTTTGCATCATTAGTTGTATTTAAGTTGACCAGAAAAGTCAGTTTAAATCAAAGTTTGCATCGTCTTTTAGTTAAAAAATACCTGACATTTCACTTCATGCATTTTTATCTCTTTACTCGTTTCTTGCATTGCTCCAAGTTGTTTATATGTCGATAATAAAAATATTTTGGTTTTATAGACAAACTGTTAAAAGCGATTCAACAATGTGCGAAAAATTAGCGAGAAAAAATTTCAAGTTTTCACCTTTTACCGATCATTTTATCTCGCATAGATTATGACGGTATGCTCGCTTTATTTTTTCGATACAGTTTTAAGTCTCGTTTTTAACCGTAAAACGTCTGTTTAGCCTGGTATTTTCATTATCATTTTATTCCTATTTTTACTTTTTTTGAATATTTTTTCTTTAATCTTTGTGACATGTAGTTTATTTTAATGTGTTCATTTTATTTTTTTGGATAAATTTTCGTCCGTTTTTTATCGTTTTCGATCATTTTGGGTCTTTATTTTTTTATTCAGAAAAAATTCAAAAAAATAATTTTAAATTGATTTATTTTTTATAGTTTCAGGTTTTTATTTTATTTTGGTCATTTAGGGACTTTTTGGTTACAAAAAAATATTAATTAGGCTTTACTTAATTCTCATTGGTCGATAGCATGAGTTGCGGATTAATAGAGATTGAATTTATATTGAACGGATTGGATCTATTTTGAAATCATAATATTCCTTTTCATTTTCTCTATTTAAAGCTTATTTATCTCTTTGTAATGACATCAAAAAAAAAACAACAAAGGCAATAGCAGTAGCTTCTCTCCTTCTCACTTTCTATTCCTCTCTTCACACAAAAACAAAAGCTACTCCCATTCCTCTCAAGCAAACACCACTACGCCATTGTAACCCACCGTATCCACCCTATTCCTCTTCAATTCCGTCAAACAGCAACCAAACCAACAACATCACCATACTCTTCATCTTCTCCATAACTCACAAAACTGAGCACCATACTCGCAGTCGTCTCAATGCTTTAATTCATCACAAAATAGTTGATCTCGTGAAGTGCCTATGCGAAGCGCCATGTTCGGTTTGTCGGTTGAATGGAAAAATTCTTGAGAGCTTTTCATATTTTTTTCAAAGTTTATTCCACCATATTCCCATTGAGATTGATTTAGTTTTATTGTGAATTTTTGTTTGGTTTGAGTTTTGTTTTGAATCCATTTTGAGTAATAAGAACAAAGAAGTATTTTAGAAAAGAAGAAAGTTTCTATGTGAAGATTAGATGTTAGAGAAAATGCACACATGAACTTCATATTACTGTAGCTCATTTCGCTAAAGCACTGTTTTCTTCAGTTCATTTTGGGTTTTGAGTTCACGTTCCCAGTTAGGATATTTTTAGCTAAATGTTTACATCATAAGATCTAACAAATCATTTTTGTTATTTAATTTAAATTAGTGAAAATGTGTAAATAATTGTATAGTTGATTTTTGGTTATAGTTCTTTTATATAAAAAAAGAAAAATTAAATAAATAGAGATTTGGTTTGCAATTTGGACTTGCTTGCTTTAGGCTTTACTTTGGTTTGCATTACCATATGTTTATTTGTACCTCCTTTATTTATTTTGTATTTAGATTTTGTGATGTTTATAAATATATACTTGTATATAAATATTTTGTCTATATATTTTATTCACTTAATTTGTAAATAAATTCAGGTTATGTAAATATTATTTTCATCGCATTGCGATTTTATTTTATTTTTTAAATTCCAACTAACTTCTAAAAATCGCACGGGCGCATATAATTTTTTTCATGCTGTTAGTTTTGTCTGTATATTTCATGTGATGCAGGGAATCTTATACCGTGAGCTTTATTCAATATCTCGAGCCTTATCTGGTACCGTGAGCTTTATCCACGCGTTCCTCGTCTGTGATTTATTTTCACGTGTTGCACTATTTTTATTCGCTGCTTGGAGTAATATCTTACATCTGGTTTTTTGATGCTGTCGGCTTGTGATTTATTTTCACCTAAGGTTTGGTATACTCTTAGCTTATTTATCTGTCTGTGGTTTTAAATCCAAGGGAAAGAATTAATTTGTTGACTTCATGTCATCGAGTATCTAATACGATTATGTGAAATTCCTTCATACTTTTTTTTAGTTTTGTTAATCTTAAGACAAATCTCCTACAAATCAATTTTTAAACTCACACCTTTTAAGTCAAAACTTCGACACTAGGTCGTCGCATCTTCAAAATCTCGTCCATACCCATTTTTTAGCCAAACGAACCATTTTTATCAAACAAACAATTTTAACCAAAAAACGGATATTTCAAAAGGTTCCTGCGGAGTACCGCAGATGCATTGGATGCTAATACCTTCCCATTGTATAACCAACCCCCGAACTCTCAATCTCTTTTCAAAAACACATTGTATTACTTTTTATTTTACATTGCATGTTTTTTTAGGGTTTTATTTCGCTCTTTTCCCTTTTCCCTTGGAAATAATAAAGCGCGGTGGCGACTCTTGCTTTTGTGAGTTAAGTTAATTAATAGCTTGATCTCCGATTTTCACCGCTATAGGCACCAAATAACTTTGAGCCTTAAAGTCTTTTTTCTTAAAACCGTGAATCAGACCACGTTACAACCCTTAAAAGTCCTAATTGAAGTAGGGTTTATTTTGAAAGCGTACTTCAATGAGATAGTGTTTCCTGACTCCCATGAGTTTTGATAAACTGTTGTGTTGGTATCATATGCTTTTATCATATTTCATACAAAAAAATCAATGTCGCATCCTGGGTGGTGATTCACTCACAAGGTTTTGCGAAATATTTTCAATAAAATCTTCAAGACTTATATAATTGTTGCATTAGAATATTCATTCTTAGAATAAACATTTTATGCTTGTAAAAAAATTGCTTGATATCAAGGAAGCTTACATTTGAGTATTAGCAAAGGGCATGACGTCGAGAAGAAGTTGTTGAGCAAAGAATACGCAACATTCAATCAATCTAGGGAAATTATGTCGAGATTCGACAAATATTTAGAAGTTCGTTGGTCAGGTAGATTTATCTTAAATGCATGCAGGCTAGGGCAAGTATTGAGTGTTGTCTTGATCAGCATGATAAACTTGGGAAACCAAAGTTGTTTCCAAGGGAATCTCCAGATTTTGTCGAGATAATTACTATGTTTTCCCAAGCTAATAATCTTCCTCAAGCAGGACTGTTTCTCGTGATCTTACTTGTAAATGTATGCATAATTTCCCCTACAGTTGTTGATCGGTTAGTGGGTTGCCTCCAGGCTGTGGTGTGGTGTTGGGTTTGTAATCCCATTTTCACTAGTTAAGTCTTGGTTTGGATTTTCTCCAAGTTATTTTGTGGTGTTGTATTTATTTGGTTTGATACTTCTGTCACATATTCCCCAGTTAGGTCTTGATGCGGATTTCTCTAGCTGAGTGTGATTCTTTCCCCAAATGGGTTGTGATCAACCAAAGATTGTAAAGTTATGAAGCCTTTGCTTATTTGTTGGAGTATTTCTCCTCTTTGTGTTGCGAATTGATGAATAATCTCTTGTAGAGCATTGTTCTCTCCAATTATGACATTGTCGTTGTTGTGTACTCCCAAGTAGCCAGATAAGGATAGTATCTTTTCTAAGAAGTGTTGAGACAACTACAATTTTTTTTTGGGTTTTCTCTCACCATGTGTTGAGTTTGATTTAAAATCCCGATAATTTTGACTTCTTGTGGTGCTGTTAACTTCTTAAATCTCCCTAGATGAATCAAGGATGTTGTTTCCCTTTAAGTTTAAATATCCCCATAAAGTTTCTCTAACTTCCCCAGAGAAGTTTGTGCAACCACTACTGTTGATATTGAAGAATGTATTTGGGCTTCCTTCTACGATATGGCATTGTCTTCCCTAAGTGAAGTCAGTATGACATCCCAAGTTGAAGTCTAGAAGATGCGACATTATCTTCCCTAGCGAAGTATGTATGATATTTCCCGATGAAGCCTGTAATACAGTGGGAGAATTGACTTTTTGGTTTTATCGCAAATGTTGCGGTTAGCAAGAGTCGCCATCGACTTTTCTTTTATCCAATATTTAGGAAAGGTGAAAAGAACATGAAAGACCTTTGATAGATTTTGAGTTCGGGGGGTAAGTTATGAAAAGGGAAGGTGTAAGCACCCTTTTCATCCGTAGTTATATACGCGCTCTTAATTGCTTATCTCACTTTTAAAAACATGCTTTGTGTATGTGTGTGATTTGTTTGAAAATATTTTGAAATGTCAATGTAAGGCTAACTTTGTAATAATTCTTGTATCAGACCTCAAGAATGTATACAAAGTTTTTTTGAAAATATTTGTTGTTTTAAATATGTGATATTTGAACATGTTATGAGCAAGAAACTAGGAGTCTTACCCACTAATAAGGGAATTCTTGTTATTTTTTCTCCTTTGGAGATAGTACTAACAATACCATTAGTTGGTAGGTAGCCCTAACTATTGGATGTGAAGGGACAGGCGTAGGGTCATTGTATGGTCATCGAAGGCAACTTGTAAGGATACTTTAGCAATTATATCAGAGGGGCTATCATCATTTTGTAGGCAACTTGGAGGGTCATCGAGGGACTATGATCTTTATTCGAAAGGGACCATGATGATATTGTTGAATCAAGGGTCTTTTGCTAAAGTATCCCCACTTTCGAGGGACATGAACAATATTCGTAAAGAAACAAGAGAGGTTACCCTAGAGGTGCAACTGTGAAGAGTGTGTATTTTCAGTTATTTAGTCTTGAAAATTAAGGTTATCTATATTGCTTTTAGTCTTGTGATACAAACCCTAGTCACTAACAGTTAAAAAATATAATGTGCGGAATATAATGTGCGGAAAATTTAACCTAAGTTGTTACATCCTATGAGCAGTTACATAATAGGAAAAAATGCGAGAAAAATAAATCTACGCAATTACATCGGAGAGTGCGACCTATACAGTTTTTTCTACAAATTTAAATAGCGAAATTAAATAAAAAATGTTAAAAAAATGTTTAAAGACCTAAAGTTCTAAGTTAATGTTTTTTTTTGTTTCTTGTAGAAAATAATTTAGGTTAATAAATAATAATTAAAACCAAATTATTTCTAATTAATTTTAATATTGAGAAAATTAATTAATTAATAAAAATATTTGAAAAAATTAATTACTAACTAGAAAACCCTAATTCTAATTTGTTATAATTTTAAAAAAATGTTTAAGGTTAATGGTTATTTAGAAAGGAATTAATTAAGAAAATGGAAAAGAAATTAGGGTTAGAAAAAAAGGAAAACAAAAATGCATGGGGTGGGAGTTGAACCCACGCCCTTGGAGACACAGGCATGCCTCCTACCACTGCGCCATAGTGTTGTTTGCATTATGGAATAGGAATCAGTCAGTTTGGTATTAACCTGCGTTGTATATCCTGAAAAAAGAAGAAAAAAAATATTTTTGACAAAAGGATAGCTCGAACCCACGCCCTTTATAATGCCAAATGTATCACTCACCACTACGCCATCTCTGTTTCACGTTAACTGACTATGAATTAACCAATAAATAATAAACACGCGTTAGTCTT
Source organism: Vicia faba (assembly GCA_948472305.1). Classification (NCBI taxonomy): domain Eukaryota; kingdom Viridiplantae; phylum Streptophyta; class Magnoliopsida; order Fabales; family Fabaceae; genus Vicia; species Vicia faba. The sequence goes on from OX451740.1 coordinate 253,451,058, forward strand.
TGATTTTTCAAACAAGTCAAAAGTGGATCCTAGTGGCTTAAGCAGGACCAATCATGAGGTGCCCTCACGCCATGCAAGCCCTACCAGAGTCAAACAAAACACAGAGACGCCATAGTCAAACTCCAGTCATCTTCTCCGGCGGCCTCAAAACTCAACCTACAAAAAAAGTAAGAATCAAATACCAAGAGGGATTGTGCCCCCCTAATTTGGACCACCAGAATCCATTGGTGATCTTATTTTGTCTTGAAAATTCCTGTAGAGTGAGTTTCGAAGAAAAAGTTTCAAACTACCCTAACAATGGTAGATCTCTATTCCTGCATCAAACCTCACAAGTAATATGTCAAAACAGTTCCACACATCAATATGAACATTAATGTATGCATCAAATTCATTTAAATTGCATGAATTAAAATTTTGAAATTCAAGAATGTTACCAAATCGGTACATTCGAGGTGTGCTATTCTGGCGTGCTTCGAGCTTGAATAAGGATTGGAATGACTTCCTGAGAACTTCAGGAACACGATTTGAGGCTTGGTTTTGATTGAGAGTGACTGGAAATAAGGGTTTGAGTTTTCCCTAGTTTCTTGAAAATTTGAAGATTTTAGGGCTTGCTCTCGAGGCAGCCTCGCGCGTTTTTTAATGTCTGGACATGTTATGTATTTATATGAGTGATTTAGGTAAAGTGGTGGGCTTCAACATCTCATGAAATCATATCTTTGATTTTGTTTTAAAATAAGATGAAATCTTCCAAAACCAATGAAAATTTGTTTCAAATATAGACCACACGGTTTCTTTAGCTTCAAGGAAGATTTTTGGGCCTCCAACATGATTAAAAACAAAAGCCACACGCCTTAGTCCAACATCTTGACAATTTATTTGATTTATTTTAAAATCATATGAATAAAATTAAAATAAATAAAATTAAAAATCAAGGCTATGCGTGGATGGACTTAGAGGTCCTCTAACATGGTATAAACATGTTTAAACTTCAAAAGTTAGGCCCATTAGCCCAAAAGTTCAAGTTTACTCAATTTGAGTTTCATGCATTTTCTCAAAATTGCTCAACTTGCACCAATCATAACTCAATTTTTGTAATATGAAGATGATATAGGACTTTTTGGAAACCTCAATATGTCTTCTACAACTTTCATGATGGTTATTTTTTAATTTAAAGTCTTTAACTTGATGGTAATTGCTTTGACAAAAAATGTCTTTTTGTTGACTTTTAAAATTACATGTAATGTTTTGATCCATATCTCTCAAATGAAGTATTTTTGGCCTTGAGATTAGAGATACAAAGTTGTAGAGAATTAAATTTTCTTCAACATAGGCTTTAGTTAAGGAATTTCTGATGAAGTATGTGAATGTTATGCTTCGTCAAAGTTTAGTTTACTTCTCTTTAAGAAAACCCTAATTTAGTAACTGTTGACTTTTGATGAATCTTGAGTTTTCTGGATGAATCATGATCAACCCTTGATCAAATTATGAATGTGACTTCAAAATATTGATGACCAAAAATCTTGAAGTTTGACTGTAGATTGTTCAAAGTTGACTTTTGGTCCAATAAAATTAATTTTTAATCATCTGACTAATTGATTGAACAAACTAGTGATGTAAGGCTTGAAATTTGGTATGAGGGTACCTTGAGAAATATGAGAAACCATGAAATCCACTTGAGGCATTAGAAACTCAATTTCCTTTTAGAGAAGCAAAACCCTAGTTGTAGGTCAATTGCTTAGGGTGAGAGTTTGTCATGTCAACCCTTGAGTAGTCTTGAGAAATTGAGACCTTCATGATTATTGTTGTACCCCAAATTTTCCCCCTAAGATCCCTTCATCATACCATGTTGTTTCACTCACAACAAGATCACATTAGGGATTTTGGTTCTTCTCCCTATCTTTAGCTTTGCTCTTTGAGGAGTTACCAAGCACCTTGACTTGTTTTCTTTTATGATCATGAATATTTTTGCTTTGATTTTTCTTTTATTAATAAAATGCAATGTTGGTTTTCCTTACTTGTTAATAATGTAGGTAAAGGCTATGAGGTTTAGCAAGTTTCTTTATGGGTTCATGAGTTTATTTCCATGCCCTAATCAACATAGCTTGAGGAGTTCAAACTTCACCATTGAAGTGGTTTTGGAAGAAATGGAATTACAAGGCTTACTTTGGTTCAACATATTTCAAATTTATCAAAATTAATTCAAAAGTACAAGGGGTTGAGTGAAGAAGTTGTCATGATTGGACAAGATCTTGTTCCTATTGGTCACAAGAGCACATTTCTCTCAAATTTAAAGATATGGAAGTAGTTTTGGTGGCTATGAGTCCTCATCATCATCCTCAATAACTTCTATTCACAAATAAAGAATATTTCCACAAGAAGGTTGCTCAAACATGTCAAAGTTCCTCAAAGAATTCTCTTGATCTAAAGGCTAGGGTTTTGAACTTCAAAGGAGCATAACTTGCTCACCTTTTGGTATTTTTGAGTGATTCCAAAGACATCTTTCTCTTCATAGAGTTACCAAAAAATCACTTCAAAAATTCCAAGTAGTTTTCATGTGGAAGGAACTTGGTGAAGAAGAAAGATTACAAGTCATCCAGATGAACCCACAACTTTCCATATGTGACTTCAAATGGTCATAACTTGATCAATTTTTATCATCTTGAGTCCATTCTTTTTCCATGATGATCTTAAAGATGTGTACTTTATGCCTTCTTTTATGTGCAAGGTGAGAAAATGGATGAAAGTTGCCTTAAGTATGCAAAAGATTATAGGTCATTTCATGATTTTTGGCCAACTTCAACAAGTCATAACTTTCTCAATTTTTGAATATTTTGAGTGGTTCAAATTTAAAAATTTCATTCAAGAGGTCTACTGAATTCCATATTTTTTGGTCAAGAGCAAATTCTAAGTGGAAGGCCATGTTCGGATACAAAAGATTATAGGTCATTTTGGAAGAAGAATTTGAAATATTTCTAAGTATGGAAAGTCAACTTTTTTTCTTCAACTTTGACTCCATGTAACTTTCAGCTCAAGCATCCATTTGATTCCATTCTTTTTCCATTGCAAAGCTTGTAACCTCATCTTTCCAAAGCATCAAGAATTATGCCTTAAGACCCCCTGAGTTGGAAATGCCATGGATTTGAATTTGGTAACTTGAAACTGAATTTTTCACAAAGTCAGAATTTTGAAATCTTTGTTTTGGATTCTAATCACAAGTTTTCCATGCGTTTTTGTTTCTAAACATGATTAGCAACTTACCAGAAATGATTAGCATCATGAAACGCACATTTTAGCTGAGTTTTGATCAAAATTGAGTCACACTTTCTTCATGATGCAGACCCACACGAATTCTCTCCAAAACGCATCATTCACTCTTTCTTTTGATCCCATTTGCTTCCCTATAAATAGAGGGTCATCCCCCATCCATTTTCCCAATCTTAGAGAGCCAAGAACACCCTTCCAAAACTTCACACGAACCCACGTTTGTTGAATTCAGTTTTTGAATTTAAGCTTCCTTTTCCAAAATTCTTTGTGCATTCGTCATCCTTGAGTATCATACAAACTCTCCAGCACTTAAACCAATCAAAACGACCAATAATTCAAGCTACAGAAGTCCAGTTTCAGAGCTTCTTACTTGAACTTCGAAAAGGTAGAATTCTCCATCATTTGGATCCAAATCAAGTACTAATATGTTCTACTCCTTTGTCTGTGATTCTAATGTTGCTTATAATTTTTAAATCCATTGAGAATTGAGAGAGAAATCTCAAGTTGAAGGTGCTCGCTATTTTCTGAGTTTTTGATTCATAGCTCTCTCCATACTTTAAATAAATTTGGCGCGATGGTTGTGTGAGAATCGTCTTGAAGAGCCGAGTTCAATGATGCTAGCCTGAGATCCTAATTTTTCCATTTGAAGGATCTCACAAAATCCCCATTGCAGGGTGTCTGGAGGTTGAAGATGATGACATGTCTCCTCTCAGCCAATGATAGCGTGCCAAGCGTTTTAATTTCATTGGTTGCACTTTTTCTGATCCCATGTGTATTTCACTAAGGTTCATATCAAGAACAGCGCGTCTCGTCCATTGGATTAGCTTACTAACATGTTTTGACTATGATCTGATGGTCCACATCTTTTTGGTTTTATTTTATTTTCTGATTTTATATTTTATTTGATTAAATTTTCAAAAATTCATAACTCTTTTATTTTTTATCCAAAAATTATGAAAAAATTCACAAAAATACTTTGAATTATATCAGATCTCATGAATATTTTTTCACATTTTTATTTTAACATTTGGTATTTTTTTATATTTTTTTGTATTATTTGCTTTCTTTTAATTACTTAAAAAAATACTTTCTGACATTTTTTAATTCTGGAAAAATTCATAAATATTATTTTGCATATTTTTGACTTTATGAAAATTTTATGGAATTTTATGTTGGGGTTTACTATTTTTGATCTATTTTATGTTTGTTTTAGCAATTTTAAATAGTTTAAAAACAGTATCTGACTTTTAAAAATCACCAAAAATTTTATAAAAATATTTGGATCCATTTTTGATTTTTCTATGGCCTTATTTTTTATTTCTTGATTAATTTGAACATAATTGATATTTTCCTCATTATTTTCTATTTTTAAACATTTTTTAACCCTTTTAATGTATATATTAAGTATATTATTATTTTGTGATTATTTTCTGGCTGTCTTGAGTTGATTTTTTTATCATGACTTTATTAACATCATTAGATCTTGGGTGTTGAGTTCAACTCCACCAAAATGGACGAATGATTTTAATAATAGTTTGATTAAATTTTTTATTCAAAAGTGGTTTATTCATCTTTTTTCCCTAATCCTCTTCATCTCATCCCCTTCTTATTGCACTAAATATTGTTGGAGCATGATCTCTATATCATGTCTCAAAACAAATGGTGCATAGATTGCTATTGACCGGCCTTAAAATAGGTGTGACTTCTATATAAGTCCACTTACAATTGCTTAACATAGCGCTAAATTTTGTCCTGATTTGAATAAATGATCATTCGTGACCCAAACTTATGATTGCAAGCCCAAGAATGTTAATTTGATCCAATAACCTTGAGATTAATTATGTGGAGGCTTTGGTTCTACCAATCCTCTAATGGATCTACAACACCTTTGGTCAACGTGGATCACTTAAACATTGTTGATCATTAAATGGTACTTGTGAGAATTCCAAATGGATGATATACTTGACAAAAAGCAAATGCAACTTGTTGTGTGGAGGCTTTGGTTCTACCAATCCTCTAATGAGTTCCAAATGCAAGTTTCAATATGGTCATCCAACTAACCATTAATTATTGACTTGTTTTATCTTATGCTTTTATTCTTCTTATGCTTTATGTACTATTTATTTTTCAGCATTTACATTTCATGCCATTTTCATCTTATCTCATTTGAGCATTTATTTTTCTTGTCATTTTTACTTTTCTCACTTGAGCTTTTATTTTCTTTTCTTAAGATACTTAATAATCAACATAAATCCTAAAAAACTCTTAATGGTACTTGGACTATTTAGTTACTATCCTTGGCATTATGGAGCATGAGACTATTTCTTGGACTTAGGATTAGAAACCTTGGCCTATCTTGGAGACCTTATGATCTTATCTGATTATAATGTCTGAAGTTCTTGAGGTTTACCTCAAGACATTGGGTTGCTTGTTTGTTTTTGTGTGCAGGTTTTTGTGATTACATTCTCTGTTTGTAATCTGGAATTCACCCGTATACAGCTGTTACTCTGCCCAATTTTTGTGAAGAATTAATACACTTGAAGAGGTCTAGTATCTTTTCTTGCTTGGTTTCAATCCAAAGAATAGGAATTCTACTTTGGCTCATAATGTCAAATTTTGGCTTCTTGTTGGTTAGATGGATCTTATCTTTAGCTTTTACCTTATGCTTTAGGATAGCCTCTTCTTCTCCTCCCATCTTCTTTAATTTCAAAAATCTTCTCCCTCCTTTTGAAAACTCTTCTTGTCTCTAAACTTGAAATGCTTTCATAATAAACTTGGACTTATGTCCATGCATTTTCAAAAATCTTTTCATAAATAAACTTCAATCAATTTAATAATAACTTGACATTTTTTTATGAGAAGAATAAAAGTTAATCAATCTCATTTCAAACCATTTTTACATTTGGCTTTTATCTTTAAACTTTTCTCAAAAGATTAGACTCTTGTCAATCCTTGTAGTGATGCAAACAACTATACTTCTACAATATATAGTGAAATGAGATATTTTCCACTTGGGTGTTGAGTGAGGCATTATTGATTTTAAGATCCAAGCCATATCCTCCACTTTGATATGATGAAAATTCTCCTTTCTCATGATTGTGGGTAGTAAGTATGTTTTCCACATGGACAATGACGATGATGTCTTATCTCTTAAAATCAACCAACACACTTGTGTTTCAAATTTTTAAAAGAGGAACAACGTGTACCCTGATCCCCTATTGTATGAAAGGTGGTACGTAGGCACTAAAGGTTCGCAACCACGGCGGGTGCAAAAATCATAAAAACATTTCTTTTCTCACCTCCACCATCCATTTTATATACAACACATTTTTATAGCCAAAATATACAAATTTTTCAAAGAGGTTCCTATGGAGTATCGTAGACGTTTAGGGTGCTAATACCTTCCCTTTGCATAACCAACCCCCTTACCTTGAATCTTTCCCCCTCTTTTTTGGGTTATTCTCTCTTTTCCCATTCCTTCGGAAAAAATAAAGCGCGATGGCAATTTTTATTTTGATTTGTACAAAGTCTAGTCAATCTAATGGCTTAGTCTTGAACATTTCTACCGCTACAGAAAAATGGCGACTTCACTGGGGACATATTGACCTCTTGTTGGTCCATCCCTAAGTGGGTTGAGCCTATCTTTGTTTATATCTGTATATGTGCTATTGATGTTTATGTGTTATATTTTGTATATATGTTAGTTTTGATTTTCTTGGTTTTCAGGGTGCTTGGTGATTACTCATAAGTCCTATATCCGGAATTGGGCAAACTTTAAGATAGGACGGGCGGTATAGTCATGTTAACTTTGAGGGAGTAATCCCGAAAAAGGAGGCATGAGATCCCCCACTCAGTGGAGGCCCCTTTGACTGTAGTGTCGTTTACCGAGTAATCGGGAAGACATACTGCTTTCGACCTGGGAGCCTGCTGAAACTGAGGACCGTAGAATACCAAACCCATCTTGCCCTTTTAGGTGTAGTGCAGAAGCTATGACGGAGTAATCCAAAAGTGGGTGTCACGCGATACTACGCTCTAACGAGTCTTTCTTGAGAATATTACTAATTACCGAGTTAATCAGGAAGTTGGTAATATCCGAAGAAAGGATGTAGACTCTGGGAACCTCTAGAACATTGTTCGGCAGGTGATAACTTTTTAGACCAACACCTTATGGGTAGTACCTTCGACCTCATGCTCGTGACGTTGAACCTATGAACCCTATATGTGTGATTTTGTGTGTGATTGTTGCATCATGCATCCATGCACTCATAAGCATCTTTTGAAGAAAACAATATTTCAAGGAATTTAAAGGTTGACTATTTGTGAATATCTCAGGTACTTTTAACCATGGATTATGGAAAGAGAAAGACCGGGAAATATAGTTTCAAGGATCCTAAGATAGATGAGTTAGTCACTCTAATTCCAGAGATCGAGTATTTTGCAGACTTTCAGAAGAAGTGTGGATCCATTATTCCTCTCATGAAGATGAAGATGAAGGAGGGTATTCTCTCGACCTTGGTTTAGTTCTATGATCCAGTGTATCACTGCTTTACTTTTCCCGATTATCAGTTGATGCCTACACTACAGGAGTTTTCTTATCTATTGGATTTACCCGTTACCGATTGTGTTTCTTTTACTAGTTTGGAGGGTGAGCCAAAACCACATGAGATTGTTGCTTTGATTCATCTGGGGAAGTCTGAGGTGGAAGCCCATATGACTACTAAAGGAGGGATTAGAGGATTACTAGCTCAGTTCTTATTAGAGAAAGCTCGTTACTTTGCCATAATGAAGAGTACAGTCTCTTTTGAGACCATCTTTGCTTTACTTGCTTATGGATTATTCTTATTTCCTAACGTGGACAAGTTTGTCGACATTAACGCTATCAGGATTTTCATGATTGGAAACCCAATTCTTATACTATTGGGTGATGCTTATTACTCTATTCATCTTCGGAATTCTTATCATGGGGGAATGATTATCTGTTGCACGCCTTTGTTGTACAAGTGGTTCATCTCTCATATGCCTCAGTCTGATGCTTTTTGGGATGTCAGGAAGGAACCCCGTTGGGCTCCTAAGATCATGGCACTTACTCACTCAGATATTGATTGGTATCATCGAGCTTACTAGGATGTGGAGATTAGTGACAATTGTGGTAGTTTCCCTAATGTGCCTCTTCTTGGTACAAAGGGAAGAATTAACAATAACCTTGTTCTTGCACGTAGACAACTTGGTTATCCGATGAGGGATAAACCAAACAATATTCATTTGAGTAGTTTCTTTCTGAAGGAAGGAGAAGACCACAGGAAAGCTAGGGAGCAGATTGCGAAGGCCTGGCGTCACATTCATAAGAAGAGTAGGAAGGATTTGGGACCTAGGGGTGTTGTTTCTTTGGAGTCATGTCTTCAATGGGTCCGATCGAGAGCCATTCAGTTGAAGATGCCGTATACTCAGGAGACACCCATGCCTGACCTATTTGTGAAGACCACTCCTCCCTTATTAGATGATCTAGAAGAGCTGCAACTCGCTTAGGTTAGGATGCAATAGGAAAGGGATGCTTGGAAGAACAAGTTCCAGACTTTAGAGAGTTCCTATAAAGCAGACTTGAAGAAGAAAGACGACTTGATCGAGATCCTTGAGAGTCGAGCGGTAGAGTCTATGGAGAGGCAAGGGGATTTATTTTCCCCTAAGCCTCAAATAGGTGCTGATTACTCACTTTCGGATCCAGATGATTAGAAAGAGGTTGCCATCAGACATGTGGAAGAAAACCAGAGGTTGAGGGCTCAGATTTCCAGGCTCACAGGGAAGCGCCAGCGTACAAATTGATCTCCATTAGTTATTTTTCTTAGGATTTTAGATTGTATTTTCATCTTGTACTTGGGATCGTTGAAACTTGTAATCCATTTTGAAGTTATTATAATAATAAAAATCCAGTATTTCAAAAGCTTTATTACTTTGATGTTTGCAATATGTCTATAAATTTTAAATCCCTTGAAATATTAAATAATAAAATAAAATCATGTGCATTGCATATCATGCATCATATTTCACATATTTCTTGCATTTATTTTGCATATCCAGGTGCCTTACCCAACTTCTTTACTTCGTTCAGCAAGCTGACTCATCACTACAACACTTGGGATAATTTCAAAAAGAAGTTGGACAACTTAGAACAGGAGAATCGCGAGCTGCGTGAAGAAGTTTCTGCTTTGAAGGCCGGCTTGGCCAACTCGACTACTCTGATGGAAGCTCTGGTGGTTGCTCATAATCAGCCACCGAGTGTTCAACCTCAACCAACAAGGGCAAATACTGAAGTTATGACTGTTCCTGTATCCTCTACTCTGGCTGTTGTTCAAAACCGTATGCCTCAAGGTTATCCATGGGGAATGCCAGAGAATTTTGCACCTGAAGGTTTCAATCTTGGCCCTTAAGATGCTCCAGTGGTTCAGACTGTTGTTACGCCTACACCTCCTTTGGTGCATACTGTTCCTGCTGTACCTCCTTCGGTGAATTTGGTTCCATTTGTTAATGATGATGTGTGTCGTCCTTTCCCTCCGCCAAGTGAAGACTTGGGTCTTTATGACAGAATGGATGATTTTCAAGAGCAGTTTGATAGAATGCAAAGAGAGATGAAGGCTCTTAGGGGAAAAGAGCTATTTGGGCAAAATGTGAATGAGTTGTGTTTGGTCCCGAATGTAAAGATACCTGCTAAGTTCAAGGTCCCGGAATTTGAGAAGTATAAGGGCAACACCTGCCCTCGTGCTCACTTGGTGATGTACGTAACAAGAATGTCTACCCACACTGGTGATCAGCATCTGCTGATTCACTTTTTTCAGGATAGTTTGACTGGCGCAGCGCTGAAGTGGTATATGAGTTTAGACAGCACCAACATCCATACTTTTAATGATTTGGGAGAAGAATTCATCAAACAATACAAGTAAAATGTGGACATGGCGCCCGACCGTGACCAACTTAGGGCCATGGTTCAAAAAGACAGGGAATCATTCAAAGAGTATGCACAGAGATGGCGCGAGGTAGCCACCCAAGTGATTCCACCCATGGAAGAGAAAGAAATGACTAATATTTTTCTGAAGACGATGGGAGCTTTCTACTACGAAAGGATGGTAGCAAGCGCACCAAGTGATTTTACAGAGATGGTATGAATGGGTGTCCGCCTAGAAGAGGCAGTAAGAGAAGCCCGTTTGACGAAGAGTGAAGGCTCCGGAGGTGTGAAGAAGCCATCTTATGGGTTTACCAAGAAGAAAGAGGGGGATGCAAATTTTGTTATACAATTGAAGAGAGTAAACGCTCCTAGAAGGAATTATCAGCGTCACCAGCAAGTCGCCTCAGTTACTCCTGTAATGAGTGCCGCTACGACTACCGTTGCTTATCAAAGACCGTCCCAGCAGGGGAACCAAGGGAATAATCAGAGAAGGGAGAACTATGACCCTATTCCTATGAGCTACTCAGAACTATTACCAGCATTGATTCAGAAGAAGTTGGTCCAAACACGACCACCTCCATCCATACCATCACCGTTGCCTTGGTATTACAAGGCATATCAAATGTGTGCTTTTCATCAGGGAGCACCAGGGCATAGTGTTGAGAATTTTTATCCTTTGAAGACTGAAGGGCAAAGGTTGGTGAAGTATGTAATTTTATCTTTCAAGGACATGGGACCTAATATGAAAGACAATCCTCTACCCAAGCACGGGGGAGTGAATGCTGTAAATATGGTGTCCGGTTGTCCAGGTGACTTTCATATTTTTGACATTAATCTGGTTAGAGGAGATTTGGTGAAAATGCATGCAGACCTCTATGAATTCAGCTACTATACGCATGACCACGCCGATTGTGCTGTTTGCAGTACAAGCATACAGGGTTGCGAGAAGATAAAGGCTGATTTACAGGAAATGATGGATGAGGGTTTAATCCATATAGTCAGGCCTAGGGAAGAGTATGAAGAGGAAGTGACTATGGTTTCTGGATGTCCCGGTGAATTCAGAATTTTTGATGTGGAGTATTTGAATGAGGATCTCGTGTAGTTGCATGCTACCTTCTACCGTACTGTTGGTCAGGTGGAACACCAATATGGGTCTTGCATAGTTTGTTGTCGAGACCTCCGAGGATGTTCAATTGTGAGGGAAGGTGTTCAGTTGTTGTTAGACAATGGAACTATCAAGATCACAGGTCAGAGAGATGATTATCATGAGATTGATATGGTTGAAGTTTGTTTAATGGAAGAAGAGTCAGAGGAAGAGTATGCCTCCGCGGATGATTATTTCTCTTCAGACGAAGATTTGTTTACCAAGAATGACTTTTTGATGTTTGATTGTGTTGAAGATGGGGTAAACGCCATTGTGCCTTGTTTTGGTGCACCCGCTCATTTAGAAGTGGAGTACCATAGCAAACCAGTTGTTACCCCATTGGTAATTAGTCTGCCAGGTCCTATTCCCTACAAATCAGATAAGGTTGTGCCTTACAAATACAACGCTACGATCTTAGAAGATGGAGTGGAGGTTCCCATCCAGCCAATGCTTGATGTTGGAAATATAGCTGAAAATAGCAGAGTGACATGTAGCGGTCGTGTGTTTGCGCCGATTGAACGAAGAGATGTTGTTGCTGGAAAGAAAATTGCTGAGAATGATGAGCCTAAGAAGGAAACACGAGAGACTAGTGGAGTTACATTAGAGAAAGAAGTGGATGATATTTTGAAGATAATTAAGATGAGCGACTACAGAATTGTAGATCAGCTACTGCAGACTCCTTCAAAGATATATATCCTAGCTTTATTGATGAACTCCTCTGCTCATAGAGAAACATTGATGAGAGTACTAGACTAAGCTTTTGTGGAGAGTGACATGCCATTAGATCAGTTCAGCAACGCAATTGGAAACATTACGTCATGTAATAATTTGAGTTTCTGCGATGATGAGTTACCAGATGAAGGGAGGAATCACAACTTGGCCCTCTACATATCTATGAACTACAAGAATGATTCGCTGTCCAATGTGCTAATTGATAATGGATCCACGCTGAATGTTATACCGAGGAGTACTCTCATGAAGTTAAAGTATCAAGGAGCACCTATGCGCCCGAGTGGCATCATTGTGAAGGATTTTGATGGGTCGAGGAAATCTGTCATCGGTGAAGTGAACTTACCCATCCATATAGGACCACATTTGTTCCTGATAACCTTCCAGGTCATGGACATTATTCCCGTATATAGTTGTTTGCTAGGACGGCCATGGATACACGAAACAAGTGTTGTCACTTCAACTCTGCATCAGAAGCTAAAATTTGTGTGTGAAGGGAAGGTAGTGATCATAAATGGGGAGCAGGCATTGTTGATATCCCATTTATCCTCTTTCAGTATTGTAGAAGCGGATGAGGCTGCTGTTGGAACCCAGTTCCAAGCCCTATCCATTGACAACAAAAGGAGAAATGAGGATTCTATGGTTTCACTAAAGGACGCACAGCAGGTTGTGCGTAATGGTTATAATACAGTTTGGGGACGACTTGTGGATCCACCCGTGAACAAGAACAATACTGGTTTGGGTTTCTCTCAGAAGATTGGAAAAGGCAAAGGTTTGAATTCAAAATCTACTGTGAACAGTTATCAGGATGTTTCCCGCAGCGGAGGCTACCTCCATCCCATTGTTTATGGAATTAATGTTGTTGAAGAGGATGAAGCAGAGCAGGAAGTACCGAATTATGTGACGCATGGAGTCTGAGTTTAGAACTGGGTCACCATTGATGTTCCTTCTTGCATACATGTTTCAAAGTAATTTGTTTTGTTAATTTGTTTCTTTCTTTTTGAAAAGCTTTCACCCTGCCTAAGGTGGAAGTATTAATGTTGTAGGGCTTATCTGTTTGTTATGACTTTTAAGATCATTAATAAAAGTTGTCTTTGCTTCCCAAATTATATCTTTATTTTCTGCTTTTTCTTGGGAAATGGTAATAAAAAACCCTTTCAAAATAAATAACAACTGAAAATTAATCTGCATGATCACTTGTTATATGTGTCAGTTTCTAAAAGCAATCATAAATCATATGTGCAGATTAATTAAAAAACTCGTTGAATACAATAACCCTGCATCCTCTCCCAACTTTGAGTGTCCAGTGTTTGGGGCTGAAGAAGAAGATTATGATGAGATTCCATAAGAGAGCTCACAGTTGCTTGAGCACGAGGAAAATATCATTTAGCCATATAAAGAGCCTTTGGAAGTGGTTAATTTGGGTTTAGAAGAGGATCCGAAGGAAGTCAAGATTGGAGCATCGTTGCATCCTGATGTAAAGAGCGGGTTGATTGAGTTGCTGAAAGAGTATGTGGATATTTTTGCTTGGTCTTATCAAGATATGCCTGGTCTAGATACAGATATTGTCGAGCATCATTTTCCGTTAAAGCCAGAGTGTCCGCCAGTTAAACAAAAGTTGAGAAGAACCCACCCAGATATGGCAGTAAAAATCAAAGAGGAGGTCCTAAAGCAGATCAATGCTGGTTTTCTTGTGACGTCAGTGTATCCTCAATGGATTACCAATATTGTCCCAGTACCGAAAAAAGACGGAAATTTCCGCATGTGGGTAGATTACAGAGATCTAAATAAAGCTAGTTCAAATGATGATTTTCCATTGCCACACATTGATATGTTAGTGGATAGCACAGCAAAATTCAAGGTATTCTCATTCATGGACGGATTTTCCGGGTATAATCAAATAAGAACGACTCCAGAGGACATGGAAAAAACAACGTTTATCACACCCTAGGGAACATTCTATTACATAGTGATGCCCTTCAGGTTGAAGAACGCTGGTGCAACGTACCAGAGGGCTATGACAACCCTATTCCATGATATGATGTACAAAGAAATCGAAGTATATGTTGATGATATGATTTCCAAATCCCAAACTGAAGAAGGGCATATAGAAGATTTATTGAAGTTGTTTCAGCGTTTGAGGAAGTATCGTCTCAGCTTGAATCCAAATAAATGCATCTTTGGTGTTAGATCGGGGAAATTGTTGGGTTTCATTGTTAGCCAGAAAGGAATTGAAGTTAATCCTAATAAAGTCAAATCAATTCAAGAAATGCCAGAACCAAGAACTGAAAAGCAAGTCAGAGGTTTCCTCGGGCATTTGAATTATATTTCTAGATTTATTTCCCACATGACTGCAACATGTGAACCGATCTTTAAGTTGTTAAAGAAAGATCAAGGTTGTGTATGGACGGATGACTGTCAAAAGGCATTTGAGAGTATTAAAGAATATCTGCTTCAACCTCCTATCTTGCTCCCTCCCGTAGAAGGAAGACCGTTGATTATGTATCTGACAGTGTTAGATAAATCCATGGGTTGTATTCCGGGACAACAGGATGAAACAGGGAAGAAGGAGTTCTCCATTTACTATCTCAGCAAAAAGTTCACTGATTGTTAGTTGTGGTATTCTATGCTAGAAAAGACATGTTGTGCTTTGGCCTGGGCGGAAAAGCGTTTGCGGCAGTATATGTTAAATCACACTACTTGGTTGATCTCCAAAATGGATCCAATCAAGTATATTTTTGAAAAGCCTGCTCTTACTGGGAGAATTTCCCGCTGGAAGATTTAATTGTCTGAATATGATATCGAGTACCGCACTCAAAAGGATATTAAAAGTAGTGTGTTGGAAGATTACCTTGCTCACCAACCGGTGGAAGATCATCAATCTGTAGAATATGAATTCCTCGATGAGGATGTGATGTTTCTGAAATTGAAAGATTGTGATGAACCATTGCCTGAGGAAGGCCCTGACCCTAAATCTTGTTGGAGTATGTTATTTGATGGAGCTGTAAATGCTTATAGTAAAGGAATTGGTGTTGTGATTGTCACTCCTCACGGATCGCACATTCCTTTTACTGCAAGGTTAACATTCGATTGCACTAATAATATGGCAGAATATGAGGCTTGCATCATGGGCCTTGAGGAAGCTATTGATCTCAGAATCAAAATTCTAGATGTGTATGGTGATTCAGCGTTGGTAATAAATCAGATTAAAGGAGAATGGGACACTCGTCACCCTGGCTTGATCCCTTACAAATATTACGCTAGAAGATTATTACCCTTCTTCAATAAAGTTGAATTCCATCACATCCCTAGAGATGAAAATCAAATGGTGGATGCTCTGGCAACTCTGGCTTCCATGTACCAAGTGAATACTTGGAATGATATACCCCGAATTACGGTTCGACGGCTGGATAGGCCCGCTCATGTGTTTACGACAGAGGAGGTAGCAGATGAAAAACTGTGGTATTATGATATCAAGCATTTTCTTCAGACTCAGGAATACCTGATTGGTGCGTCGAGGAAAGATAGAAAGACACTGAGAAGATTGGTAGGCAGTTTCTTCCTCAGTGAAAATGTGTTATACAAGAGAAATTATGACATGATCTTGCTCAGATGCTTGGATAGACACGAAGCAGACATGTTGATGCATGAGATTCATGAAGGTTCATTTGGCACTCATGCTAATGGACATTCAATGGCTAAAAAGATGCTAAGGGCAGGTTATTATTGGTCGACGATGGAATCTGATTGTTACAAATTTGCAAAGAAGTGCCATAAATGTCAGGTTTATGCAGATAAGGTCCATGTACCTCCGACACTTCTCAATGTGATTTCCTCCCCATGGCCTTTCTCTATGTGGGGTATAGACATGATCGGGATGATAGAACCCAAAGCTTCGAATGGGCACCATTTTAACTTGGTAGCAATTGATTACTTCACCAAACGGGTAGAAGATGCTTCATATGCCAATGTTACCAAACAGGTGGTTGTGTGTTTCATCAAGAATAATATTATATACCGGTATGGTATGCCGAGAAGAATCATCAACGATAATGGCTCCAATTTGAACAACAAGATGATGACAGAACTGTGTGAAGAATTCAAGATTGTCCATCACAATTCGTCTCCATACAGACCAAGGATGAATGGGGCTGTTGAAGCTGCTAATAAGAATATCAAGAGAATTATCCAGAAAATGGTTGTTACTTATAAGGATTGGCATGAAATTCTCCCTTTTTCTCTACATGGATATCGAACATTTGTCCGCACTTCAACAGGAGCAACCCCATTCTTCCTAGTGTATGGAATGGATGTTGTACTCCCGGTCAAGGTAGAGATTCCCTCATTGTGTGTGATGATGGAAACCAAGTTGACAGAGGCTGGATGGATCCAGAACAGGTTTGACCAATTGAACTTGATTGAAGAGAAAAGAATGACAGCTTTATGTCATGGGCAGTTATATGAGAGAAGAATGAAGAAAGCTTTTGATAAAAAGGTCAAACCTCATGAATTCAGAGAAGGTGACCTCGTGCTCAGGAAGATCATGTCTTTCAACACTGATTCTAGGGGCAAGTGGACTCCCAATTTTGAAGGCCCGTATATTGTCAAGAAAGCCTTCTCTGGTGGTGCATTAATTCTTGCAACTATGGATGGCGAGGAGTTCCCACATCCCATGAATGCTGACGCAGTCAAGAAATACTTCTCCTGAAGAAATAAAAGAACAACTCACTAAGTTGAAAACCCGAAAGGGCGGTGTTGTACCCCAAAATTTTCCCTCTCATTTTATCAAGATTTCCCCTCACAAGACTCTTTGGATTCAATACAGGATATGGGTTTGCTCAGCTCAAGACATCTCCTTGCACTGATGACCTGAAATTAGGGTTTGAGTTTGCACAGGGATTTTTGGACTTCCAATGCTCAATGTGACCTTCATACTTCATGATGGACTTATAAGATTTCCCATACCAAGTTTCAAGCTTTGAATCAAATTTTTGCCCAGTTGACCTAAAAATCAGCTGTATTGGGGAAAAAGTCAATTGTGGCCAATTTACAGTAAAACCTCATAATTTTTTATCCACATCAACATTATAGACTCATATGAACCACTTGATCAAGCTTGGATCACAACTCCTCAATAAATTTGATCAGATCATCAAAAGGGCAAACTGGTTATTTTTAAGGTTTTGACTGCAGAAGGGAAATTTTTGATTTTTGACCTAGCCAATGGCAAATTGGGTTCAAGCATGGATTCAAGGACACAATGGCATCACCTTGACCTAATCACAAGGTTCAAAAGATCTCAATTTCATTGGATTGACAGATGAATTTTCCAATCAACTAATCAAAAATCAACTGTACATTGAAAAGTCAAACTTTGACTTTTTGGTCAAAATCAAGTGCCAAGGGTCATTTTTCATCAAGATGTGTCAAGACATGAAACTTTTTCACCAAGAAACCTAATTTTGGAAATTAGGGTTTAAAATGGAAAATTTTCATAACTTAGAAATTTTCTAAGTTATGAAAATTTCATATTTTTTCCCAACTTTTCCCAACTTTTTCTCCATGATGCAATTGGATTAAAAGAAAACTTCCAATATGAAAGTTGTAGTCCTCCACAAAATCTACAACTTTTATTCACAAAGTTTTCCCAAAAGATGTTTGGATCTCAAGTTATGATTTTGTGAATAAGGGTCCATGAAACTTTTAACTTAGTGAAATTTTGCCCTAGGTTAGGCAGGATTTTGACCTATCTTCATGGCAACTTTTCACATAGTTCCAATTGTAATCTCAAAATGAATTTCAAAGATGGATTGTATAGCATGTTACAAGATTTTCAAAATGTCCAATAACTCTCCAAAATCATTTGTGGTTAGGGAGAATCAAAAGTTTCAAAATGGCAAATCATCACTTTTGTCCAAGGCATTTTGCACCATGTTACAACTTGCAATTATGTCCAAACCTTGATTGTACTTTGTTTACAGGTTCTAATCCTTTTTACACTCATAAATTAAATGCAAACACATTGGATTAAGGCTTTGTTCTGATCTATGGAGCATTACACATTGAATTAATCCATTTTTGGCAAAAAGATAACAATGCCATTTTCATAAAGCACACTTTATGTCAAAATGTATTTCTTGAGCCATGGACCAAAGTTCTTGCAGCAAACAAAGTTCACTAATATCAGGAAAGGTGTACCAACTCTCAGCAGGATTTGTGCTAGCTTGTACAACCTTGGCCTTTGTCATTTCAACTTTTGCTTAAAAGACAAGTCAACTTGCAAAAGGTCCATAACTTTGTAATCTGATAAGAGCAAGACTTGTGCACATTTCAAACAAGTTCAACATATTGTAGCAAGTAGAAAGCACGAGTTGGCAACCTCTCAAACACCCAAATACACCAAAACACCAAGTTCTTGCAGAAACAGGGCAAGTTCTGCAGATTCACTTCCAAAACAATTTCCACTCGTGCATTTTGTCCCAAATCACTTCAAACACGTTCTAAACAATACACCTAAGCTGTCCAGACCATTCTCAAGCAATTGTAACCTTGTTTTCACACTTCACCATTTTCAAATTCTGAGTTTGCAGGTTGAGTTCTATAGGGAGATTCAAGCTATTTCAAAGCAAGCTAAGCATTGGGAAAGGTCAAGAGAACATCAAGCAAGCTCAAAAATCCTTCAGGCCTCACCAAAAGTTGCTACATTGCCATATCTGAACTTGGCTAAAACAGGTATTTCTCAAACTTCTATCTCCTTATTTAGGAATCATTAGGCTTAGGTTTGTGAAGCAAAAATGTAGTCCTCGTTGTCCTTGAGCTGTACATATGCATAGAATTCATTTATGTTAACTGAGCTAGGAGAATTTGGATGTTGAAGTTTCTGAAAAACTAGGTTAGAATTTAGGGCCAAGGAAATTCTCTCTGGTCTTTGAGAGTTAGATCAAGTTTTTTACATGGTTAGAATCGTGTGATCATGAGCTATAACTTTCATGTTGCAAGTTTTTGTTTTTGAGCACGTATGCAGGAGTTCCAGATTTGAACATGGCGCGCGCGTTCTCTTTGTCTCAAGGTCAGGGACGAAGGCAACTTGGGCTGGGCCTGGCCTGCCTTGCTTTTGACACCCCTCATCCTGCTTTTTGCACCCCCTTGGCCCATTTCTTTATTTTTGTATATTTTTTTATTTCTTTTACATTTTCTGACTTTTATTATTTTTTCTAAATATTAAAAATCACCAAAAATATTTTCTTAAATTTTCACATTTCTATTTTATTATTTTTATTATTTTTTATGACAAAAAATAGTTTATTAGGTTAAATACTTTTATTTTCTTAAATAAATTTGTAAATAAAATTAAAATACTTACATATTTTTATTTTATTATATTATGCACTTAAAATATTATTTTCTCACAAATATTATTTTTTAACATTTTTATATATATATTTTTATTTATTTTCTTTTACATGAATGAATAAATAAACAATATAGAATTTATTTTCTTAAAACAAAAATTAGGGTTTCCACCCTTTCCAAAAAATAATCATTTTTATTTTCCCTTATTTTTAGGACATTAAATAATTTAATTTACATACATAAAATAAAATATAAAAAAACATTTTGCATATTTATATTTAATTGTTCATTTAAATATTTGTTTATTCATTTATTTGTAAATTAAATTCAATATGGTTGTAATAGTTTTAGGGCTTTATTTTGTGCAAATACCCCCCTATTCAAACTTGTATCCCCCTCCCCATATCAATATTGTAATAGTCTTAGATTTACTTTTCGCATTTTATTGCTTTTATATGCATGCTTAGTAAATTAGGGTTTGTATGATAACCAAAAATCAAAACAAATAGTATGACTAAACACAAGACAAAAATGCATGAAAAATGACAACGCAATGCACACAAGCATCTCTAAGGTTTCACCCACTTGTTGCCTTAAAACATGGCCATGGTATGCATGCTAGGTGTCTTGGCAAAATCAATGCAAAAACAAAAGATCATAGTCCCTCGATGATGCTATCTTGGTTGCCTATACAAAAATGATCTAGTCTCTCAAAAAAACTTGCTAAGATACTTGGCAATATTGTTATCATGGCCATACGATGACCCACGCCTGTCTCGTTTAACATCCAAACACAAGGTTGTTTACCAAATACAATGGTAAAACAACAATGTGAAAGGATTGAAAATGTGTAGGAAAGATCTTTGAGTAGGGTAGACAACTCCTAGTTACTTGATCAAACTTGCAAACATCCTTGCTATTTTCAAACTATCACACAATTTCAAAACAGTTTCCCAAAACAAACTTTCAAACATTGAAACATTTTTCAAAAGACAAACACCTTTGTATACATTCAAACAATAATCATTACAAAGGTTGCCTAGACAAAGGCCTCTTTTCAAAATACTTTCAAAACCACACACAAAAGCACCATTTCAAACAATTGAAAAAGCAAAGCAAGTGATCTAAACAAGTAACTAAGAGCCCATGGATAACCATGGATGAAAAGGGTGATATCACCTTCCCTTTTCATAATCTACCCCCCGAACCCAAGAAAACATCTCAAAGGTCTTTCCTGTGCTTTTTGACCTTTCCTTTGGATAAAATAAAAAGTCGGTGGAGAATCTTGCTAAACCGAAACATTTGTGAACACAAACACAAAACCTCAAGTCAGTTCTCCCACCGTATCACAGAACTGGCGACTCTGCTGGGGAAATATCTAAAAGTGGGGTTACCTTAGGGTTTAGATCACCTTTACATGCTTATCTTGTTTGCTTTGATTGCTTTACATTTGGTTCTATTGTTTGGGTTTGAATCCTCTACCCGGATTTGGGAAACATTCATAGGTAAATAGCAATACGTTGTGGAAACTATGCGGGGTATACTGACATGGTTGAAGCAATAGCTATATTAGTGCGACATATTTGTGGGTACCGGTAGCCTTTGAGTCAATCAAAGAGAATACGGGGCCGCTGAGTGATGTCATGAAGCACTAATGTACTTTTAGAACCTTTACTTGACCATCTTGGCCTTTTTAGGGGTAGTGAGATGATTGGCTTTGGTGCAGTCCGAAGTTGGTAGATACTCGATACTACACTCATTGAGGGTTATTTTCTTGGAATATTTTGGTCGCCAGTAAAGTGGCTAAACTGAAACAATGAACACAGAAAATAATCCAGTGATATTGAGCTCCTTAGAACCCGGTTACTATTTATAGGACAGGTTGAGCCAACTAAACTTCAAGAGGGTACTTACCTATGAAACCCCATGCAAGCCTGAAACTAGGAACTTGTGTGATTTGTTTGTACATATATACTTGTGCATAACATCATGGACATCATGAAGCATCATTTGCATACACTAATCATTTCAAGGATTTTGGATCTTCATCTCTGTTCCTGTTTTGTAGGTTATGGATTCCCTTCGCAGGAAAACTATTCAGGTCAACCTTGTGAGAATTCCTTCTCAACTCAAGGAACTTGCTTCCAAGATTCCAGAGTATTCTCCATTCACTGAGAGACATGGTCGACTTCTCAACTTGGTCAACTCCAGTACAGAGGAAGACATGGTGAAAGTTCTCTTCCAGTTCTTTGACCCCCTACACCACTGCTTCACATTTCCTGACTACCAGTTAGTGCCTACTTTGGAGGAATTTTCTCAACTCCTGAGGATTCCTATTCTCTATCAACTACCCTACAACGGTACAGAAAGAGATCCAAAGCCTGAAGATGTTGCCCAAGCCCTACACTTGCAACCATCTGATGTCAAAGGTCATTGGGAAACCAGAAGTGGTGTCAAGGGTTTCTTGGCAAAGTTTCTGTTTGAGAAAGCTCAAGAATGCTGGAATTCTCTAGACCTGTAAGCTTTTAAAGAGATTGTAGCACTTCTCATCTATGGTTTGGTCTTGTTCCCAAATCCTGACCAGCTTATAGATGTGAATGTTGTCAAGATTTTCATATCTCAGAATCCTGTGCCTACTTTACTTGGGGATATCCTCCACTCATTTCACACTCGAACAATGAGGAAAAGAGGTGTTCTCATGTGATGTACTCCTCTTCTAGCAAGGTGGTTTATTTCTCACCTTCCCCAATCAGTCTTGAAGAATGAGCAAGGTTTGAGGTGGTCACAACGGCTGATGACTCTTACACATTCAGATGTTCATTGGTGTTCTCAATCCAGAGAAAATGTTATCATCATCGACCATTATGGAGAATTCCCTAATGTCCCTCTACTTAGCATTAGGGGAGGCATTACCTACAACCCCTGCTTGGCTCTGAGACAATTTGGGTATGCCCGAAGGGATGGCCCACATGACATGCTGATTCAAGACTTGGTTTTTGACTTCGACAACGACGTTCAAGGACTTCGACAAAGGTTTATCCGAGCTTGGAGGAGGCCCAACAAGGTAGACAGTAAGACATTGGGACACAAAATTTCTATCCCCCTTGAGCCTTACCTCAAGTGGGTACGAACCCGCGCCCAAAGTCTTATGATGCCTTACCCCTACATTCTCCCTGTGATCAAAGAGCCTGTTATGGAAGGAGAGGTTCCATACACCCTCCTACATCCTGGCATGCCAACATCACTAGAAGATTTACAAAGGAGTTGGATACAGATCAAGGGATAATGCGATACGTTTGAAGCCCAATTCTACGCCAGTGAGAAGAAGGTTTTAGAACTTACTCGTCAACTTCACAGAGAGCAGACTCTCAACACCTACATTGAACCAAAGAGGATGCACAACGTCTTTTTACATTAGATTTTTGTATTATTTTGCCCATGGGGAATTGATGTACTAACAAAATCTATCTTATTAATATGACGTTTGTTCCTTTTTGTTTAAACAAATTTGAATTTCTGAATCCTTGAATGCATTACATGAATACATTTCATTCATCATATGCATAAACAGGGCTTTACACCAGGTTTCCTTATCTCTCTTCTGTTTATTTCAGCAAGATGGATATAGAGCAGACGGTCAAAGATTTGCAAGCGCAGAATTCACAGTTCCAACAACTACTCATGACCTTGGCTAAGGGTCAGGAGGATCTTAAAGCTCTGCTAGAGAAGGAAAAGGAGAAAAAGAAAAAGAAGAGAGTTGGTGTGGCTACTTTGGGTAGAAGATTTGAAGGTCAAGCTAGAAGGGTCCTGGATTTCCCCTCAACATCTGATGAAGGGGTAGGAAAAGGTAAGGGAGCTGCAGTACCATCTGAGTCTGAGGAAGAAGAAGAAGAGAAGGATGAAGACTATTCTGAACAGCAGTATCCTCCTGCAGATGAAAAATACAAAAATCTGGAAGAACGTCTAGCAGCCATGGAGATTCAGAGAGTGCTTGGGCTGGACTTTGAAGAGTTGGGTTTGGTTTCTGGAATTGTCATTCCCCCCAAGTTTAAAGTGCCTCTTTTTTCTAAGTACGATGGGGTGTCTTGTCCAAAGATGCACCTATGGTCCTACGTTAGAAAAATTAAACCACATTCTTCTGACAAAGATCTATGGTTCCATTTCTTCCAGGACAGTTTGTCGGGGACGCAATTAGATTGGTTCTACCAGCTAGAGAGGTCTGATGTGCACAATTGGGAGGATTTGGCTGCTGCCTTCTACAAGCAGTATCAGTACAATGCGGACTTAGCACCAACCCGTACTGAATTATAGAGTATGGGCATGGTCTCTAATGAAGGCTTTAAGGAGTATGCCCAGAAATGGAGAGACTTGGCGGGACGAGTGCAACCACCTCTATCTGAGAGGGAGCTTGTTGATATGTTTTTGGGGACTCTGTCAGGTCCATTCTTTAATCACCTGATAGGAAGTTCGTCTGCGGGGTTCACCGAGTTGATTCTAACTGGTGATAGAGTTGAAGCGGGCATCAAGAGCGGTAAAATTCAAAAAGATGCATCTGCTTCCGCTGCCATCAAAAACCTTTTCCAGCAAAGAAAGAAGTCTCAGATGTTTACTCCCAAAGAGGTCAAGGAAGAGTTAAGCGCCGGCCAGCGGTGGGGGCCGTAATGATTCAGAAGTCTGCAGCTGATCATCCCAGAAACAATCAACCCAGAACCAAACAAGTAAGGGTGGAAAGGCTTGTAAGGCAATCCACCCAGATAAACATGACTCCCGCTCAGGTTCTTCCTCATCTCTTAAAGTTAAACCTTGCAACCTTGAAAGAGGCACCAAAGAATCTGAATACAACTTCTCCTTATTACCATTCAAACGCCAAGTGTGCTTATCATTCAGGGAGTATAGGGCACGACACCAACAATTGTTGGGCCCTCAAAAATAAGATTCAGGATTTGATAGATGCTAAAGAAGTAGAATTCGACGCCCCTGAAAAGCCGAATGTGATCTTTGCTCCAATGCCAAGGCAAGGCCACAATGCCCATGCTGTTGAAGAGGATCTGTATGTTGCTACTGTTGATAATTTGATGACTTCGCTACCGATAATCAAGCTGAATTTGTTGAAGGCTGGGATTTTCCCAGGTTGTGAAGAAAATTGCTACCTTTGTTTATCCTTACCATCCGACTGTCCGTTGTTGAAGTTAGGCATCCAGCGCCTAATGGATAATCAAGAAATCCTTTTTGAGAAGACTCCTGTTACACCGACTCCTGTCAATGATGTTTCGATAATTACCATATCCGCCAATCATTCCAAGGTCTCCAAAAGACCTGTTAAGATTACATCCGATCCGAAGACTATACCTCTGAAGATAACTATGACGGGGCCTATCCCGTACAAGTCCAACAAATCAATACCGTGGAACTATGGGAGAGAGATCTTCTACCACGGTATTAAACGAATTGAATATACTGAAGAAAGTTCTGATGAAGAGACTTCCGACATTGGGAATATTGCTGGAACGAGTAAAATCACCCGCAGCGGAAGAATTTTCTCTCCGGAGATTGCTCCTCCAAGGGCAATCTTTGGACCCTCAGCTGCTCCTAAGGTTACCCCTGTGCCAGTCAACATATCTGCGAGAACTCCAGTTATTGAAGAAATTGTAACTCCTGTGGTTATACCCTCTGCTGCTTTGATGATAGAGGGAAAGGAATCCAAGAAGCTCCCGCCAGGACGAGGGCTCAACCTTTGGTCATCCCAGAGACCTCTCAAAAGGAAATGGAAGAGGTTTTGAAAATAATCAAGAAAAGCGATTATGATGTTGTGGAGCAACTGGGGCAAACCCCTTCAAAGATCTCTATGTTGGCCCTACTGCACTGTTCTGAAGCTCATGCCAAAGCTTTGATCAGATTTTTGAAGACGGCCCACGTGCCACAGGAAACCTATGTGGATCAATTCTAGGAATGTGTAGCCAGCTAAACAGCAGACAATGGTCTTGGATTCTCCGATGCTGATTTAACATCTAAAGGGAGAAAGCATAATGACGCTTTGCATGTCTCGGTGGAATGCAGAGGGACTACTCTAGCACACGTTCTGGTTGACATTGGGTCGTCTTTAAATGTCTTGCAGAAGAAAGCATTGGACAGATTGGACTGTGAAGGCCTAACCTTGAAGCCCAACAATATCATTGTTAGAGCCTTTGATGGTTCTAAAAGGATGGTCCACGGGGAGGTGGGCATCCCGATTAAAGTAGGAACTAAAACCTTTAACTCTACATTTTATGTGATGGACATTCGTCCTTCCTACTCTTGCTTGTTGGGGAGACCCTGAATTCACAATGCTGGGGCCGTCACTTCTTCTCTACATCAAATGCTCAAGTACCTTGTCCAGGGGAAAATTATAACAGTTCATGGCAAAGAGGAATATATGATAAGCCATCTAAATTCTTTCCGCTATGTAGAATTGGATGGTGATTTCATAAAGACCCCTTTCAGACACTTTGAAGAGGTGTCTCCTGAAACTGCAGCGACCAAGACAGTGTCTTCTGTACCAATGATTACCAAACCTGTGCCTCATTTGTCATCCCTCAAAGATGCAAAGGCTGTGATTGAAGAAGGAGGAAGCATAATATGGGGCCAGCTACCAGACTTTCCTTTCAAATCTGATAAATTCGGCTTGGGGTTCACTACTTCTGCTCAAAAGGCTGTCCGCAGTGCCCGGGCTAGAGGACCACCAGTTAAGATCACCCATCATGGAGTCAATGCTTTGGAGGATGGTGAAGAGGAAAGCAACCTGGAAGACTGGATTTTCCCTACTGTTGACGGAGGACTAAACAACTAGGAGGCAAAGGACTTTGTTCCCATTACTTTCATAAATCAGTAATTTATCTTTCAAACATTTATGTTGGTCTGTAATAATTCTTAAACAATTCGTACACTTTTTGCCTTGTGCCTTACCTGAGGTACATAGGTCCATTTGTAAGGGTTTGATTTTTCATCTTCATATGCCATTTTAATGAATCATGGACGTTTTCACATATAAACTTTTGTGTTCATTTTCTTTCTTTTTACATCTTATTTGTTTAAAGGTGGCTATCCCTTACACATACCTACACTCACAAATGTAGGTACCCTTCCATTCTGGATTCCATGGGTAACAATTCTGCTATGGCCTTCAGTGACTCTGAAGATCTGGTCAATCGTGCCGAATACGAAGGTGATGAAGACTGTGAGGTGCCGGGGGAATTGGCTAGACTGCTACAATAGGAAGAAAGGGCTATTCTCCCCCATGAAGAGTTGTTAGAGACAATCAACTTGGGTACTGACAAAGACAGAAAAGAAGTCAGAGTGGGTGCCAACCTAGAGCCAAGTATCAAAGAGCACTTAGTTCAGCTGTTGAATGAATATGTTGAGATCTTCGCCTGGTCTTACGAAGACATGTCGGGACTCGACACAGATATTGTGGTTCACCGTCTCCCTACAAAAGAAGATTGTCCACCAATTAAACAGAAAGTCCGCCGAATGAGGCCCGACATGTCTGAAAAGATCAAAGCAGAAGTGATGAAGAAGTTCAATGCTGGGTTTCTTGCTGTTACTTCCTATCCACAATGGGTTGCTAACATTGTGCCCGTGCCTAAGAAGGACGGCAAAGTGAGAATGTGCGTGGATTATATAGACTTAAACAGGGCTAGCCCTAAAGATGATTTTCCACTACCGCACATTGACATCTTGGTTGACAATACATCTCAGCACAAGGTATTTTCTTTCATGGATGGATTTTAAGGGTACAACCAGATCAAAATGGCACCTGAAGACATGGAGAAAACTACTTTTGTTACACAGTGGGGTACGTTCTGCTATAAAGTGATGCCATTCATACTGAAAAATGTCGGGGCAACCTATCAGCGCGCCATGGTAGCTTTGTTTCATGACATGATACATCATTAGATTGAAGTCTACGTAGACAACATGATAGCCCGTTCACAGACAGAAGAAGAAAACCTCGACCACTTGCAAAATCTGTTTGTCAGGTTGAAGGAGTACAAGCTCAGATTGAACCCTAACAAGTGCACTTTCAGAGTCAGGTCCGGTAAAATCTTGGGTTTCATAGTCGGCAACAAAGGCATCGAGGTTGATCCTGCCAAAGTCAAAGCTATACAAGAAATTCCTACCCCTCGCACTGAGAATGAGGTCAGAGGTTTCTTGGGACGCCTAAACTACATTGCAAGGTTCATTTCTCACCTAACATCTACCTGTGAGCCAATCTTCAAGCTGTTGAAGAAAGATCAGGTGGTTAAATGGAATGATGACTGTCAAGTTGCTTTCGATAAAATCAAGGAGTATTTTCTAGAACCTCCTATCTTGATGCCTCCCGTTGAAGGAAGACCGCTAATCATGTATCTGACTGTTTTGGATAACTCAATGGGGTGCGTACTGGGCCAACATGACGAGTCTGGCCGAAAAGAGCATGTCATTTATTACCTTAGCAGAAAGTTTACCGACTGTGAGACCCGCTACTCACTGCTCGAGAAAACTTGCTGCACTTTGGTATGGGCTGCTCGCCGGCTGAGGCAGTATATGTTGACACATACCACTCTGCTGATATCTAAGATGGATCCGATCAAGTACATCTTCGAGAAGCCTGCATTATCTGGAAGGATAGCCAGATGGCAAATGATCCTCACTGAGTACGATATCCAGTATACCACCCAAAAGGCTATAAAGGGGAGTGTGTCAGTTGACCATCTGGCTCATCAAGCTGTCGAAGATTACCAATCCATGAAGTTTGACTTCCCCGACGAGGACACTATGACCTTGGACAATATTGAAGACTTCAGACCGTATGACGGATCTGAACAAGGATCCCGATGGACCCTGTACTTTGATGGTGCCTCCAATGCACTTGGTAACGGTATCGATGCAGTGCTCATTTCTCCACAAGGTTACCATACACCTTTCACAGCCAGACTCAGCTTTAACTGCACCAACAACATGGTCGAGTATGAAGCTTGTATCTTTGGTCTTAAGGCTGCAATTGACCTGGGAATCAAATCTTTGGTTGTGTTTGGAGACTCAGCTTTGGTCATCAGTCAGATCAAAGGAGAGTGGGATACTAAACATCCCAACCTCATCCCTTACAAAGAACATGTCTTGACATTGTTACCTCATTTTGAGCAGATTACCTTCGAGCACTTCCCGCGAGAAGAAAACCAGCTAGCAGATGCTCTAGCTACGATGTCATCCATGTTTAAACTTAACTGGGATAATGAGGCTCCCCAAATCACCATTGAGCGGATGGACGAACCTGCACATTGTCACGAGATTAATATTGAAGAAGTAGTGTACCGACCTTGGTTTCACGAAGTCAAAAGGTATCTTGAGGCGCAAGAATACCCTGAAGGAGCTTCAGTCAACGACAAAAAGTTCTTAAGGAGGTTCTCGGCTAAGTTCTTCTTGAGCAATGGTATCCTATACAAGCGCAATCATGATTGCATTCTGCTCCATTGTATGGACAAGGTTGAAGTTGAGCAGATCATGGCTGAACTGAACAATGGGACTTTTGGCACTCACTCAAGCGGACATACGATGGCTAAGAATATTCTACGGGCAGGCTATTACTGGTCTACCATGGAAGCTGACTGCCATCAACAATCCAGAACTTGTCACAAATGTCAAATCTATGCGGACAAGGTACATATACATCCAATTCCTCTCAATGTCTTAACAGCTCCTCGGCCATTCGCTATGTGGGGAATCGACATGATTGGAGAGATCAAGCCTACAACATCCAATGGACACCACTTCATTATGGTGGCCATTGATTACTTTACCAAGTGGGTCGAAGCAGCTTCCTTCGCCTCCGTTACAAAGAATGTTGTTGCCCGCTTCATCAAGCAGAACCTCATTTGTCGGTACGGCATCCCCGACAGGACCATCACCGACAATGGTACAAACCTTAACAATATTATGATCACCGCTTTGTGTGAGCAGTTCCAGATTCAACATCACAATTCATCTCCCTATAGGCCAAAGATGAACGGTGTTGTCGAAGCTGCGAACAAAATATCAAGAAGATCATTCAAAAGATGACAGTCACCTACAAAGACTAACATGAGATGTTACCATTTTCTCTTCACGGATACCGTACCACGGCGCGAACATCAACAGGGGAAACACCATATTCTTTGGTATACGGCATGGAAGCTGTTTTACCTATCGAGGTTCAGATTCCCGCCTTGAGAATCATGAAAGATGCTGGTTTGAGTGAAGACAATTGGATTCAGACCCGACTTGACCAACTCAACTTGATTCACGAAAAGCAACTTACTGCTGTTTGCCATGGTCAGACGTATCAAAAATGGATGATCAAGGCTTTCAACAAGAAAGTCAGACGACAGGTATATCAAGTCGGGGATCTTGTAATCAAGCGGATCATCTTGCCGCAAAGTGATCCCAGGGGAAAATGGACTCCTACTTACGAAGGAGCATTTGTGATCAAAAACATCTTTTCTGGTGGGGCAATGATCTTAACCACCATGGACGGCGACGACCTGCCGCACCCTGCGAATGCATACATAGTCAAAAGATACTACGCATAAATGACCTGGCAAGTTGAAAACTCGAAAGGGTGACTTGGGAAAAAAATGGGCATCCCGGTGAATCGAAAACCCGAAAAGGCGGTTCAGGCAAAAATTAGGGATAAAAAAAAACTGTATACCCGGCAAGTTGAAAACCCGCAAGGGCGACTTGGGCAAAAAAAGGTTTCCCGGTGGATCGAAAACCCGAAAGAGCGGTCCAGGAAAAAGTTAGGGAATTAAAGCGTATGACTATGTCTCGTCGGATCACTTTGAGGATAATCTCTTCACAGACAAGCTCTGGGCTTCTGATCAACTCAATCATCTTCGGACGAAGCAATGAATGGACAGGATATTCAGAGTTGCAAAGGCTATAGCAGAATGGGAACCCCGTGGAATTTTTACACATAGCCATCCTTCTTTGTATACATTTTTATCATTTTTTATGACGACATTCTCTTACTAGGATGTATGTCTCCTTTGTACAAAATACTTACACAAAGTTAATACAAAGATGCTTCAAAGTGCAGAAAACTATTTGCCTTTTCTTCTTTTTACACTTGTGTTTTATTTGAAAATGTCCAATGATTTATTAAATGAGCATATGCATTTGAGTATAATCACTGTTTACAAATAAACGAAATGTGGAAGAATAATTACTGACAGGTTAAAAGTATAGGAAAACGTATTTAGACTATTCCAGGAGCATCCCCTGCAGTACATCATATGAATCCTCAGCGGAGCTAAAACCTTGAAATATATATCCCCAGCGGAGTTAAATTTCAAAATCCCCATCAGAGTTAAAACTTCAAACTCCCAATCCCCAGCGGAGTAAAAACTTTGAACTACAGACCCTCAGCGAAGATGAAACCTTCTTCCCCAACGGAGTCGAATTTCCATACACAATCAAATCAACATGCCATTGAGATCCCCAACGGAGCTGAAACTTTCAACCAACAGCGGGAACCATCCAGTGTTCCTCAGGTTCCCCAGCAAGTTGTCTTAAAATCTAAGGATCAACCAGATAACAGTTAACTTTTGCTTTATCCCCAACAGAATGAAGATTCTCATTCTTGAACCCCCAGTAGATTGGCATACAACCCAAACTCCTGATATCCCCGTCAGAATGAAGATTCTCATTCTTGACTCCCCAGTAGATTGGCATACAACCCAAGCTCCTGAAGTCCCAACAGAATGAAGATTCTCATTCTTGACTCCCCAGTAGATACAACCAGAGCTCCTGAAGTCCCAACAGAATGAAGATTCTCATTCTTGAATCCCCAGTAGATTGGCATACACCCAAACTCCTGGTATCTCCAGTAGAATGAAGATTCTCATTCTTAAAGTGGCATCAAACCCAAGCTCCTGGTATCTCCAACAGAATGAAGATCTCATTCTTTAAGTGGCATCCAACCCAAGCTCTTAATATCTCCAGCAGAATGAAGATTCTCATTCTTAAAGTGGCATACAACCCAAACCCATGAACTTTTTCCAAACAGGAATAACCTTTTCCCTAGGGTCTTGAACTTACTTTCCGGCAAGATAACTACTCTCCAGCAGTATAGCTACTCCCCCCACAAAGTTTTTCATCCCCTAGCAGAATGAAGATTCTCATTCTCATTTCCCCAGTAAAGTTGCTATAACCTTCTTTACTCCCCAGCATGAATTTGTCAGAGTTTTCAATCCCCTGCAGATCGAAAATTCTCATCCTCGACTCCTCAACACAAATTTCCCTAGCAGAATAAAGATTCTTATTCTCAATTCCCCACAGAAGCCATCAGAGCCTTCCTTATTCTCCAGCAAATCAAGGTTTTCCTTTGTTTGATCCCCGGTAGAGATCTCCAGAATTTTCCTTATTCCCCAGCCGAGTAAGGATTCTCATTGTGTAATCCCCAGGAAAGTCGTGCAAGATTCTCACATCCCCATAGAAGTTGTCAAATTTTTTATAATCCCCGCGGGTTGCCAAGGATTTTCTATCCCCAAGCAGTCAGCTAAGATTTCTCATCCTCAGCAATCAAAGATTTTAAAGCTCTAGTAGCAGTCAAGGATTTTATTATCTCCAACCATCAAGGATTTATTTTCCTCAGCAAGAAAGCCAATCAGCTTACTTGCGCATGCATTACATTTATATATCATAAACATTGACAAAAACACATTTTATTGCATCATACATGTCATGCAACATAACTTTGTGTTTCAGCTAACGTTTTACCCTTTTCAGGATAAGATTAAAAGTTATCTTTAACAAGTGTTCAAAGATTTCAGATACAGTACGGATACACTCCAGACACGGAAGTCATTCTGCTACTCATTCAGATTCTATTTTAGATATGCTCCAAACACAGATGCCATTCTGGCCCTTACACCAGAAGTTTGATTCTCCCCAGTGCAGTCGCCACGGAAGTCATTATGTCACTCATTCAGATCCCAGTTACAGTTTCAGATACACTTCAGACACGGAAGTCATTCTGCTACTCATACAGATCTCAACTTCAGATACAGTCCAGATACACTCCAGACACGGTAGCCATTCTATCACTCATTCAGAACTTTGTCCCCAACTCAGAGATGCTCTAGACACGGATGCTATTTTGTCGCCTATTCAGATTTCAGTTTCAGATGCAATACAGATACACTCCAGATGCGGAAGTCATTCTGTTATTCATTCAAGATTCAAATACAGTTACATCTCGGATACGCTCTAGACACAGACGCCATTACTTTGCTCATACAGACTCAGTCTCTAGATACAGTTCAAATGCATTCCAGACACGGATACCATTTTGATGCTCATTCTTCTGACCTACAACATTGCAGTTCAACAAACATTCTTGGATGGCATCTTTAAGCCCATCTCCGACAAGATTTTGTCACCTCTCCAAGTGGCATCTTTAAGCCCATTTCCTCAACTACAATTTGACGAATGCAAATTTACGGGCACTCTAGTGTCCAATCATCTTTTACCTTTGAGTCACAAACGGAAAACTCGCCAATCTAACTCTTCAGGTTCAAGAATATTGAACAGGGGCAGTTGTTGTACCCAAAAATTTTCCCTCTCATTTTATCAAGATTTCCCCTCACAAGACTCTTTGGATTCAAGATAGGATTAGGGTTTGCTCAGCTCAAGACATCTCCTTGCACTGATGACCTGAAATTAGGGTTTGAGTTTACACAGGGATTTTTGGACTTCCGATGCTCAATGTGACCTTCATAATTCATGTGGGACTTATAAGATTTCCCATACCAATTTTCAAGCTTTGAATCAAATTTTTGCCCAGTCAATTGGACAGTTGACCTAAAAATCAACTATATTAGGGAAAAAGTCAACTGTGGCCAATTTACAGTCAAACCTCATAATTTTTTATCCACATAAACATTATAGACTCATATGAACCATTTGATCAAGTTTGGACCACAACTCCTCAAGAAATTTGATCAGATCATCAAAAGGGCAAAATGGTTATTTTTAGGGTTTTGACTGCAGAAGGGCAATTTCTGATTTTTGACCTAGCCAATGGAAAATTGGGTTCAAGCATGGATTCAAGGACTCAATGGCATCACCTTCACCTAATCACAAGGTTCAAAAGATCTCAATTGCATTGGATTGACAAATGAATTTTCCAATCAACTGATCAAAAATCAACTGTACACTGAAAAGTCAAACTTTGACTTTTTGGTCAAAATCAAGTACCAAGGGTCATTTTTCATCAAGATGTGTCAAAACATGATACTTTTTCACCAAGAAACCTAATTTTGGAAATTAGGGTTTAAAATGGAAAATTTTCATAACTTAGAAATTTTCTAAGTTATGAAAATTTCTTATATTTTCCCAACCTTTCCCAACTTTTTCTCCATGATGAAATTGGATTCAAAGAAAACTTCCAACATGAAAGTTGTAGTCCTCCACAAAATCTACAACTTTTATTCACAAAGTTTTCCCAAAAGATTCTTGGGTATCAAGTTATGATTTTGTGAATAAGGGTCCATGAAACTTTTAACTTAGTGAAATTTTGCCCTAGGTTAGGCAGGATTTTGACCTATCTTCATGGCAACTTTTCACATATTTCCAATTGGAATATCAAAATGCATTTCAAAGATGGATTGTCGATCATGTTACAAGCTTTCCAAAATGTCCAAGAACTCTCCAAAATCATTTGTGGTTAGGGAGAATAGAAAGTTTGAAAATGGCAAATCATCACTTTTGTCCAAGGCATTTTGCACCATGTTACAACTTGCAATTCTGTACAAAAATCGCTTGTACTTGGTTTACAAGTTCTAATCCTTTCTACACTCATAAATTAAATGCAAACATATTGGATTAAGGCTTTGTTCTGATCTATGGAGTATTACACATTGAATTAATCCATTTTTGGCAAAAAGATAACATTGCCATTTTCATAAAGCACACTTTATGTCAAAATGTATTTCTTGAGCCATGGACCAAAGTTCTTGCAGCAAACAAAGTTCAGTAATATCATGAAAGGTGTACCAACTCTCAGCAGGCTTTGTGCTAGCTTGTACAACCTTGGCCTTTTTCATTTCAACTTTTTCTTAAAAGACAAGTCAACTTGCAAAAGGTCCATAACTTTGTAATCTGATAAGAGCAAGACTTGTGCACATTTCAAACAATTTCAACACATTGTAGCAAGCAGAAAGCACGAGTTGGAAACCTCTCAAACACCCAAATACACCAAATCACCAAGTTCTTGCAGAAACAGGGCAAGTTCTGCAGATTCACTTCCAAAACAATTTCCACTCGTGCGTTTTGTCCCAAATCACTTCAAACACATTCTAAACAATACACCTAAGTTGTCCAGACCATTCTCAAGCAACTGCAACCTTGTTTTTGAAGGGGTGAAAAACACAAGAAGGGGGGGTTGAATTGTAAAACTGAAATCTAAAGCAATGAACACGATATTTTTATCCTGGTTCGTTTGATCTCAAACTACTCCAGTCCACCCGTCAAGGTGATTTCGCCTCTCTCCAACGAGGTCTTAATTCACTATATTCAACTGAATATTACAGACTGCTTTAACAACTGCTAAAGCCTTCTTGATTCAAACCACAACCCGGTTTGTCAAGGTAACACTTTCTTACAAAGAGATAAGACTATGTGTGTGAATGTTTTCTACAAAACTTTATCACAACTGTGATGTATACACAAAATGAAGCTTAGAAACTAGATTGCTAAACAGTAATGAATATCAGAGTATGTGGTTTAGCAAAACTGGTAGAACGAAGATTATGGTTCAGCTTTGTGCGTGTGGAGATTTGGAGAGCATTAGCCATTATAATCTTCAAAGCCTTGTTTATATAGCACTTGAGATGATGAACGTTGAATGCAATATTCTTGATTCAATGCTAATAACAAGCTTTCCTTTTTGAGCAGATCTTGTCTAGAATGAGGCCGTTGGAATTAATTAGCTTTCAATGCACAGTACCGTTGCTTCTTTAACGCAAGTTCTGGCTTGGCTCATTCTGATTCTGCTTCGCTGCTGATAAACTATTGTTTCTGTATCAGAGTGTTGAGCGCAGTCTTGTTCATCAGGCTTCAGCATGTACGTGAGTTGATCATCTGATTTTGACGTTCTGATGTGGCAACTTCTGATGCTGGTGTATGAAATCAAATTCTGATGCTGAATAGACGTGATCTTGCTTACATCAATCAGAGTATCTGCAAGTCAGAACATAATAATTTTAGGCAGCAGATAGTTCATTCATGAAACTTATACATACTATATCTTTTCACTTTGTTATCATCAAAACTCAAATATAGGGTAGTAGATTCAAACATTGTTCTAACAATCTCCCCCTTTTTGATGATGACAAAAACTAGATATTTTAAATGAAAAATAACTTGAAAAGGTATCTGGAAAATGTATCAGAGTTAAGAAGTACGGAGAAGTCAGAGTTAAGAGATACTCCCCCTGAGTTGATTACTTCCCTTTGATTATACGTGTTCTTCAGGATCAGATCTTTTTCTTTCTTTGAACATCAGATTATCAGAGTCTTTGACTTATCAGAGAGTAGAGCTTCAGAGCTTTTCTTGTCAGAGCTTTGCTTTGGATCAGAGTGTTAGGACGATCAGAACTTCATATTGATCAGAGCAACATTGATATTGATCAGAGCTTCTACATTTTGATCAGAGCTTCTAGTCTTCAGAGTGTCCAGGAGCTTCCTTGTGCATGTAGACTTTAAACAAAACAGAAAAAACATTTCAAGTAATAAAGTTAGAATGTTTGAGAATTTCTGTCTAGTTAGCCCGTTATCGATTTAAATATCATTCTTGTTCTCCCCCTTTTTGTCAGCAATCAAAAAGTGTTGGTGATGTGCTAAAACAATTAAGATCAGAAAAACTAATCATATTAATAGTTCAGAATCAGAGCAAGAAAATATTACAAAACATAATCAAAATAGTACATCAGAAAATCAAGAAAACATGAAAAAGGTCATGCATGAAAGAAGATTTAAGGTTGAGGAGGCAAGCGTGTGAACAGGCTCTCCAGCATGGCTTGAATCTTTTCAGAAGTTTCATTCTGTTTGTGAACCATGCTGACAACAGTGTCAATCTTGCTGTCCTGCACATCCATTCTTGCTTTCATCTTCTGATCGTTCTCATCCATCCGCTGCTGTAGACGCATGTCATTCAGCCTTAGTTCTTCCAGAGTCTGCCTGTCCAAGGCAGCTTGAGAAGCGTCAGAAGGAGGAGGCTTCTCAGAACTTTCAGCAACATCCGCTGCTTGACTTTCATCCTGAATGGTCTTGTCTTCTTCTGATGGTTGCACCTTTGCAGCTTGCTGTTTCTCAGACCAAGGTTCACTGTCCAGAGGGAGCACGTCCTTTTTCAGAAGCACACTTTCAGCTTCATTCAGAAGTTTGCTGAAATTGTGTTGTGCCTGCTCATAGTTGATATCCTGCAACTTGAGGGCTTCAGCACGTACCCAAGATCTGAACTGCGACCAGAGCTGATCAGAAGCAGCTGGGTCAATCATCCCAGGACAGACTTGCTTCAAAGAAGCAATCCATTGCAGCACACCTGTTTCAAAATTCAAAATACCAGAGCCAACATCTGGTTGCTTTGGTTTTGGGATAGCAATTTTGTGTTTTAGATCAGCAAGACGGTCAAGACTGGTTAAGTCAATGAAAGTCCTGCTGGGGTTTTCAGAGGTTGTCTGAGAGGCTGTTTGTTTTGGAGGAGGGGTATCAGAGTCAGATATTTCGATTGGAGTGGGTGGTGTTTTGGGAGTCTTTGGTGGTGTCGATTCTTCTGAAGATGGTAACTGGGGCATGACAATAGTGGTTCCACATGGCAACTGGATTTCCAGCGGTGAAGGTTGAGGTGAGTGAGGGTCAGATTTATGAGGAGAAGGGGTTTCAGAATGGTGAAACTCTGTTTGTGGTGAAGGTGGATTTATTTCTGGTTGGATAGAGGGAGGTGGAATCTCTGATTGCTCAGGGATCAAAGGTTCTTCTGAGAGTGGTTGTTGTTGTTGTGGTTCTGGTTCTGGTTGTTGTTGTATTTCTGGTTCAGGTTGTTGTTCTGGTTGTGGAGAAGGAACATTTTGTTGTTCAGAGTTTGGTTGAGCAGAGGCATGTTCACGCTCAATATCAGCCAGCACTTGATCAAGTGCTGTTGTTGTTGAAATTGTTGGTTGTTTGGGGTGTTTGGTTCTAGGTCTTCTGAGTTTTAATGCCTCAGAAGGGTCTTCTTCTTGTATGGTTTCATCAATGGTAGGGATGGGAATTGATATTCTATGAGAGGTTTGAGGAGGGATAGATGTTGGAATAGTAAAAGATTTTGAAATAGGGGCAGCAAATGAAATACCTCTTTTCTTTGGAGTCTGCTGAGATGATCCTTCTGATGGCGCTTTCCTCTTCTTTGTCTTCTTCAGAGTCACTTCTGGTTGGGGTTGACTCAGATCTTTGATATTCAGCTTAGAATCTGTATCATCTGCCTTGTACGCATCTGGGTACCTGAGAAACATCTCTGGTTTGGATTCCATTTCAGAAAATACCGGAAAATCACTCAGAGGCACTCTTCTGCTGGAGATATCAGCAGTGGAAGTAGCTCTGGGTTCCTTCTGAATATTTTCTATCAGCTTCATCTTTTTCAGATTCTTTGCGTTCAGAGGTTTCCCAATTGTTGGTTCAATAGTGCTCAGCTCCTGAGCTTCTATCAGATGTTCAATCAGCCTATTCTCTGTCAGAATATCTGATATTAGCCTTCCAAACGGTATCCAGCCCCTCTTGGTTCTTTCTTCTTCCCTTGTTTCTTTCACACTGGTTTTGAGATGGTTGAACAGGAAGTGAGCCAGATTGATCTTTATCTTCTGATCAATAAAGTAGATCAGAAACTGCTGATCCACATTTATATAATCAGGAGAACTTGTTGGTTTCCTGTGGTTGAAGCACCCCAGAATAATCTTAGCCCATACTCTGCAATGATCCTTCAGATCCTTAATCTTGCTGCTGGGCATTCCAAGAGTGAAAATCCTGTTAGCTACCACAGCTGTATCAGCACATCTTTCAGCCATGTCCACACAACGGACGCCACCACCACTTTGACCGATTAGCCTTGCAATGAGATCTTCAGAAATCACAATCTTCTTCCCCATGACAGAGGAGATGACTAGATGTTTTGAAACCTTGGCGTGAATCCAAAATTCCTTAACCAGCGCTGGGAATGTTGGTCCAACCAACCTATCGAAATACCTCTCCCACTTTTGAGCCCTAATTTCTTCAGTTAGGTCAAAACCATTTTCCTTCAAGCTTTCAAAGTCAATGATTAACTCAGAAAGCACTTCAAGGTTCTTCACCGGAGTGAGGAGAGTTCTGAGTGGCACTTGATATTGCTCAGAGGTTGCTTTCTTCTGATTGCCTGCAGAGATGCTGGAGGATGCCATTGTTCACACTAAAAAAGCTTTGAGAATGAATTGAGAAAAAAAGGTTTGCAAGAGATGAACTCAGAAATATGCAGAAAATGCTTGAGTGATAGTGAGAAAGCGTAAAGAATAAGAATGAGAGATTAATGTGCTTAAATAGAGTTTTTCAAAATTATTTTGAAAATATAAACGTTTTTAAGAGAGAGAAAAATCATGATTGCCATTTAAAAGCATGATTACTTTTCATTAAATGCTTGCTGATTTTGGGGGATTTGAGAAAGATACTTAAAAACGGTTACCAGACATGTGTCTCAATGCACCCAATCAGCGCTTTGCCTTCTCAGAAGCGTGCACGCGTTCTGCTTCAGAGATATGCTGATGATTGGATGACACTTGTTTGATGTAGTGATCAGCACGTCTGCCTTTGAGATTAGACTCTCAGATCTTTAGACTTGCATCTGATACAATCTGCATGTTCTATCTTTCTGAAAGAAGATTGATCAGAAGTTCACGGTAAAATAATTACATTCTGAAGGTAAATATATGGAATTAAAACATTTTCACTCTGGGCACACTTTCATGCTGAGATGTTTCAGAATGAAATTAAACCTATCTTCTGAAAGGGGTTTAGTAAAGATATCAGCCCATTGATGGTCTGTATCTATAAATTTTAAGTTCAAAATACCTTTCTGAATATAGTCCCTAATGAAGTGATGTTTCATTTCTATATGCTTAGCTCTAGAATGTAAAATAGGATTCTTACTTAAGCAAATAGCAGAAGTATTATCACAAAGTATAGGAATGTTACTCTCAAAAATCTGGAAGTCTTCAAGCTGACTTTTCATCCAGAGCATTTGTGTGCTACATCCTGCTGCTGCTATGTACTCAGCTTCTGCTGTTGACAGAGCAATTGTTGATTGCCTTTTGTTGGACCAAGAGATCAGATTTTCTCCCAGAAACTGGCAGCTTCCAGAAGTACTTTTACGTTCCACTCTGTCTCCAGCAAAATCAGCATCACAGTAGCCTACTAAGCTGTAATCACTAGATTTTCTATAAAACAGACCCAGATTAGTAGTACCTTTCAGATACTTGAAAATTCGCTTAACAGCTGTTAAGTGAGATTCTCTAGGATCTGATTGGAATCTAGCACAGATACAAACACTGAATAATATGTCAGGTCTTGAAGCAGTCAGATAGAGGAGAGAACCAATCATACCTCTGTAGACTTTCTGTTCTACACTTTTGCTTACCTCTTCTCTTTCCAGAATGCACGTGGGATGCATTGGAATCTTTGATGGCTTACATTCTGAGAGGTCAAATTTCTTCAGAAGATCTCTGATGTATTTGCTCTGATGAATGTAAGTTCCTTCTGGAGTTTGATTGATCTGAATTCCTAGAAAGAATTTCAGTTCCCCCATGAGGCTCATCTCAAATTCTGCCTGCATACACTTAGCAAATTTTCTTCCAAGAGAAGGATTAGTAGAACCAAAAATGATATCATCAACATAAATTTGACAGACTAAGATGTCACTCTTAACTGTTTTACAGAATAGAGTAGTGTCCACTTTCCCTCTGGTGAATTCATTTTCAAGCAGAAAGTTACTTAGCCTTTCATACCAAGCTCTGGGAGCTTGTTTCAGACCATACAGTGACTTCTTTAGTTTGAAAACATGTTCTGGATGTTTTGTATTTTCAAAACCTGAGGGTTGGTGAACATAAACTTCTTCTTCTATATAACCATTTAAGAATGCACTTTTGACATCCATCTGATACAGAGTGATGCCTCTATTAATAGCAAATGAAATTAAGAGTCTGATAGATTCTAACCTGGCGACTGGGGCAAAGGTTTCTGTATAGTCTATCCCCTCTTGCTGACTATAACCTTGTGCAACCAGTCGTGCCTTGTTTCTGATGACTTCACCTTGTTCATTTAGCTTGTTTCTGAACACCCATCTTGTTCCAATGACGTTGAATCCTTTTGGTCTGGGAACGAGATCCTATACGTCGTTTCTGGTGAATTGATTCAGCTCTTCTTGCATTGCCAGAATCCAGTCATTATCCAGAAGTGCTTCATCAATAGAAGAAGGTTCAATCAGAGACACAAGTCCCATAAGAGTTTCTTCAGAGTTTCTGAAGCTTGCTCTTGTTCTGATTGGATCTTCCTTTCTTCCTAGGATAGTCTCTTCTGGGTGATCCAAGCTGCTTCTGGGTAATCTCTTCTGAGGTTGATCAGCAGCTGTTGAAGGATTTCTAGCAGTGCTCCTTTCAGACGTTGAAGGAATGTCTGTGTTGAGAGCTTCTGATGACTTGTCTTCAGAACCTGCAAATTCAATTTCTATACCTGCAAAAATTTCATTCTGCTTTGACTTCTCAGAGTCAAGCTTGTCATCAAAACGAACACTGATTGATTCTTCCACAATCTGTGTTTCTGTATTGTATACTCTGTACCCTCTTGAGCGTTTAGAGTATCCTAACATAATACACTTATGTGCCTTAGAGTCAAACTTGTTCAAATAATTCTTTGTATTTAATATAAAGCAAGTACATCCAAATGGATGAAAATATGAAATGTTGGGCTTTCTGTTCTTCCACAATTCATATGGAGTCTTTTCCAGAATAGGTCTTATTGAGATTCTATTCTGAATGTAGCACGCTGTGTTTATTGCCTCTGCCCAGAAAGTCTTAGCAACATTTGTCTCATTGATCATGGTTCTGGCCATTTCTTGCAATGTTCTGTTCTTTCGTTCTACAACTCCATTTTGTTGGGGAGTTCTAGGACAAGAGAAATCATGCAGAATGCCTCTGTCATTAAAGAATGACTCAAAATCTTTATTTTCAAATTCTCCACCATGATCACTTCTGACTTTAACGATTCTAAGATCCTTTTCATTCTGAACTTGGTTACAGAAGGTAACAAACACAGAGTGTGACTCGTTCTTGTGTCTTAAGAACTTTACCCATGTCCATCTGCTATAGTCATCTACGATTACTAACCCATACTTCTTACCACTGACTGAAGCAGTTTTAACTGGTCCAAATAAGTCAATGTGCAGAAGTTCTAATGGCTTAGAGGTGGAAACAACATTTTTGGATTTAAAAGAAGGTTTTGCAAATTTGCCTTTCTGACATGCTTCACACAGAGCATCTGAATTGAACTTCAAATTTGGAAGTCCTCTGACCAGATTGAGTTTGTTAATCTGAGATATTCTTCTCATACTAACATGCCCCAATCTTCTGTGCCAGATCCACTGCTCGTTGTTAACAGACAGAAGACATTTTACATTCTGACTCTTTAGTTCAGAAAGTTTGATTTTGTAAATGTTGTTTTTCCTCTTTCCATTAAACAGGATAGTCCCATCTTTCTGACTAACAGCTTTACATGATTTTTGATTAAAGATTATATCATAACCGTTATCACTTAATTGACTTATGGATAACAGATTATGCATCAATCCATCTACAAGCAGAACATTATTAATAGAGGGAAGATTTCCATTACCTACAGTTCCAGAGCCAATTATCTTTCCCCTCTGATTGCCTCCAAAGCCAACGTGGCCTCCAGGCTTAAGTTCCAGGCTTTGGAACATATGCCTTCTTCCCGTCATATGTCGTGAGCAGCCAGAGTCCAGGTACCATGACTGGTGTTTCTGACTTGCTGCTAAAGATATCTGCAACATGTATTATTTTATCCTTAGGTACCCAGATTTTCTTGGGTCCTGATTTGTTAGTTTTACCAAAACTCTGGTTGAATTTTGGTTTCACAGAGTGCTTACTGCTAGTATATTTGATATCATGTGTGTGACCATACACAAAGTGTGAATTTAGAGGAGTGTGTTTAATGGTTAAGTCCATGACATTCTTTGGTGTAGGAACCTTACCTTGGTATCCTATTCCTTTCCTGCCGTTTCTGCTAACTCCATAGATCATTGAAGCCATTCTGCTTCTATCTATGCTTTTAGCTAGGAACTTATGGAAACTGTGATCATACTCCTTGATGATCTCATCAGCGTTGCTGGGAGTTTCAGAAATTGGTTCCTTCTGAGAGTTTTGTAAAGTGTTTTCTAATTTTGAAATTTTATCTCTCAGCTCAGAATTTTCCAATTTGAGACTCTCAAACTTATTAGAGTCAGATTCAAGATTCCTTTTCAGGTCTCTGAATTTAGCTCTAATCTGCTGATAACGTTCCAGAATTTCATTAAGGCTTTCAGCAAGTTCAGCCTTTGTAAAATTAACAGCGAAGTTAGGAAATACCTCTTCTGTGTCTGATTCTGAGTCTGATTCAGAAGCTTCACTATCTTCTGAAATGTTAGCCATGAGTGCTATGTTTGCCCTTTCATCATTTGATTCTGAGTCAGCTTCAGACGAGTCAGAGTCATCCCATGTGGCCATGAGACTTTTCTTCTTCTCTCTTCCAAACTTCTTTTTGGGCTTTTCCCTCTGAAGCTTTGGGCAGTCACTCTTGTAGTGTCCTTGCTCATTGCACTCATAGCAGATGATGTCTTTGGTGTTTGGCTTCTTGCTACTGGAGGAGCCTTCAGATCTTCTGTATCCATAGGAAGAATCTGTCCTTCTGTATCTGGAAGAAGACTCGTTCTGATCAGATCTTCTGGGATTCCTGAACTTCCTTTGTCTTTGCTTCCACAGTTGATTTACTCTTCTGGAGAGAAGGGAAAGTTCGTCTTCTTCTGATGAGGATCCATCAGATGTTTCTTCAACTGCCTGCAAAACTTTAGACTCAAATTTTCTGTTAGATTTTAATGCTAAAGGCTTACCTTGCTTCTGAGGCTCATCAGCTTCTAGCTCTATCTCATGACTTCTGAGGGAGCTTATAAGTTCCTCCAGAGTGATTTTGTTGAGATCTTTAGCTAGCTTCAGAGCAGTAACCATAGGCCTCCACTGCTTGGGTAAACTTCTGATTATTTTCTTGACATGGTCAGCAGTAGAGTATCCTTTGTCCAGAACTTTGAGACCAGCTACCAGAATCTGGAATCTAGAGAACATAGTTTCAATGGATTCAGATTCTTCCATTTTGAACGCCTCATACTTCTGAATGAGCGCCAGAGCTTTTGTTTCTTTGACCTGAACGTTGCCCTCATGCGTCATTCTGAGAGAATCAAAGATATTCTTTGCTGTGTCTCTGTTGGAGATCTTTTCATACTCAGTATAGGAGATGGCACTGAGGAGGATGGTTCTGGCCTTGTGGTGATTCTTGAAGTCACGCTTTTGTTGATCAGTCATTGATTTTCTATCAATCTTCTGACCACTTGCATTCACAGGGTGCGTGTATCCATCTGTCACCATATCCCACAGATCAGCATCATGTGCTAGAAAGAAGCTTTCAATTCTGTCTTTCCAGTAATCAAAGTTTTCTCCATCAAAGACTGGAGGTTTGCCATTGAATCTGTCTCTGTCCTCATTGTTGTCATTGCTGATGTGAGAGTTGTTTCCTGCCATTGTGTTTTTCTGACGCTGGATCTTGTACTGACACGGTTAAGTGTTTTAGCTCAGAACCAGGCGCTCTGATGCCAATTGAAGGGGTGAAAAACACAAGAAGGGGGGGGGGGTTGAATTGTAAAACTGAAATCTAAAGCAATGAACACGATATTTTTATCCTGGTTCGTTTGATCTCAAACTACTCTAGTCCACCCGTCAAGGTGATTTCGCCTCTCTCCAACGAGGTCTTAATTCACTATATTCAACTGAATATTACAGACTGCTTTAACAACTGTTAAAGCCTTCTTGATTCAAACCACAACCCGGTTTGTCAAGGTAACACTTTCTTACAAAGAGATAAGACTATGTGTGTGAATGTTTTCTACAAAACTTTATCACAACTGTGATGTATACACAAAATGAAGCTTAGAAACTAGATTGCTAAA
The DNA here is from genome assembly GCA_948472305.1 of Vicia faba. Classification (NCBI taxonomy): domain Eukaryota; kingdom Viridiplantae; phylum Streptophyta; class Magnoliopsida; order Fabales; family Fabaceae; genus Vicia; species Vicia faba. The sequence goes on from OX451740.1 coordinate 253,495,805, forward strand.
CAGTAATGAATATCAGAGTATGTGGTTTAGCAAAACTGGTAGAACGAAGATTATGGTTCAGCTTTGTGCGTGTGGAGATTTGGAGAGCATTAGCCATTATAATCTTCAAAGCCTTGTTTATATAGCACTTGAGATGATGAACGTTGAATGCAATATTCTTGATTCAATGCTAATAACAAGCTTTCCTTTTTGAGCAGATCTTGTCTAGAATGAGGCCGTTGGAATTAATTAGCTTTCAATGCACAGTACCGTTGCTTCTTTAACGCAAGTTCTGGCTTGGCTCATTCTGATTCTGCTTCGCTGCTGATAAACTATTGTTTCTGTATCAGAGTGTTGAGCGCAGTCTTGTTCATCAGGCTTCAGCATGTACGTGAGTTGATCATCTGATTTTGATGTTCTGATGTGGCAACTTCTGATGCTGGTGTATGAAATCAAATTCTGATGCTGAATAGACGTGATCTTGCTTACATCAATCAGAGTATCTGCAAGTCAGAACATAATAATTTTAGGCAGCAGATAGTTCATTCATGAAACTTATACATACTATATCTTTTCACTTTGTTATCATCAAAACTCAAATATAGGGTAGTAGATTCAAACATTGTTCTAACAGTTTTCACACTTTACCATTTTCAAATTCTGAGTTTGCAGGTTGAGTTCTATAGGGAGATTCAAGCTATTTCAAAGCAAGCTAAGCATTGGGAAAGGTCAAGAGAACATCAAGCAAGCTCAAAAATCCTTCTGGCCTCACCAAAACTTGCTACATTGCCATATCTGAACTTGGCTGAAACAGGTATTTCTCAAACTTCTATCTCCTTATTTAGGAATGATTAGACTTAGGTTTGTGAAGCAAAAATGTAGTCCTCATTGTCCTTGAGTTGTACATATGCATAGAATTCATTTATGTTAACTGAGCTAGGAGAATTTGGATGTTGAAGTTTCTGAAAAAACTAGGTTAGAATTTAGGGCCAAGGAAATTCTCTCTGGTCTTTGAGAGTTAGATCAAGTTTTTTACATGGTTAGAATCGTGTGATCATGAGCTACAACTTTCATGTTGTAAGTTTTTGTTTTTGAGCACCTATGCCGGAGTTCCAGATTTGAACATGGTGCACGCATTCTCTTTGTCTCAAGGTCAGGGACGAAGGCAACTTGGGCTGGGCCTGGCCTGCCTTGCTTTGGACACCCCACATCCTGCTTTTTGCACCCCCTTGGCCCATTTCTTTATTTTTGTATATTTTTGTATTTCTTTTACATTTTCTGACTTTTATTATTTTTTCTAAATATTAAAAATCACCAAAAATATTTTCTTAAATTTTCACATTTTTATTTTATTATTTTTATTATTTTTTATGACAAAAAATAGTTTATTAGGTTAAATACTTTTATTTTCTTAAATAAATTTGTAAATAAAATTAAAATACTTACATATTTTTATTTTATTATATTATACACTTAAAATATTATTTTCTCACAAATATTAATTTCTAACATTTTTATATATATTTTTATTTATTTTCTTATACATGAATGAATAAATAAACAATATAGAATTTATTTTCTTAAAACAAAAATTAGGGTTTCCACCCTTTCCAAAAAATAATCATTTTTATTTTCCCTTATTTTTAGGACATTAAATTATTTATTTTACATACATAAAATAAAATACAAAAAAACATTTTGCATATTTATATTTAATTGTCCACTTAAATATTTGTTTATTCATTTATTTGTAAATTAAATTCAATATGGTTGTAATAGTTTTAGGGATTTATTTTGTGCAAATACCCCCCTATTCAAACTTGTATCCCCCTCCCCATATCAATATTGTAATAGTCTTAGATTTACTTTTCGCATTTTATTGCTTTTATATGCATGCTTAGTAAATTAGGATTTGTATGATAACCAAAAATCAAAATAAATAGTATGACTAAACACAAGACAAAAATGCATGAAAAATGACAACACAATGCACACAGACATCTCTAGGGTTTCACCCACTTGTTGCCTTAAAACATGGCCATGGTATGCATGCTAGGTGTCTTGGCAAAATCAATGCAAAAACAAAAGATCATAGTCCCTCGATGACGCTATCTTGGTTGCTTATACAAAAATGATCTAGTCCCTCAAAAAAACTTGCTAAGATACTTGGCAATATTGTTATCATGGCCATACGATGACCCACGCATGTCCCGTTTAACATCCATACACAAGGTTGTTTACCAAATACAATGGTAAAACAACTATGTCAGAGGGTTGAAAATGTGTAGGAAAGATCTTTGAGTAGGGTAGACAACTCCTAGTTACTTGATTAAACTTGCAAACATCCTAGCTATTTTCAAACTATCACACAATTTCAAAACAGTTTCCCAAAACAAACTTTCAAACATTGAAACATTTTTCAAAAGACAAACACCTTTGTATACATTCAAACAAGAATCATTACAAAGGTTGCCTAGACAAAGGCCTCTTTTCAAAATAATTTCAAAACCACACACAAAAGCACCATTTCAAACAATTGAAAAAGAAAAGCAAGTGATCTAAATAAGTAACTAAGAGCCCATGGATAACCATGAATGAAAAGGGTGCTAGCACCTTCCCTTTTCATAATCTACCCCCCGAACCCAAGAAAACATCTCAAAGGTCTTTCCTGTGCTTTTTGACCTTTCCTTTGGATAAAATAAAAAGTCGGTGGTGACTCTTGCTAAAACGAAACATTTGCGAACACAAACTCAAAACCTCAAGTCAGTTCTCCCACCGTATCTAAGGCGGCTTAGGCAAAAAGGAGCATTTCGGTAGGCCGAAAACCCGAAAGGGCGGTCTAGGCAAAAATTAGAGACATAAACAGAATGAATTTCCCGTTAAGTTGAAAACCCGCAAGGGTAGCTTAGGCAAAAGATAGGGACTTTCTTGGCAAGTAACTACGTCATACGAGACTTGATCATTGAAGCAAAAATCTTCTCGGATCCTCACCATACTTCAACAAAAGCAGCTGCTTAGGATTTCAAAAGTTGTTAGGGGGAATAGTGGTCATTGTATCTCAATGTATCTTTTCCATTATGTATTACCATTTCCCAAACTTTGTAATCATCCATGGAGTCTCGCCATTCGCAGGCTACCATTCTATTAATTAAATTCGAGCTTTTGCCCAACTTTTTGTGTTCTTATTTATATTTAGCTTGCAAAGACATCATTTATTACTGATAATAACTATTAAAGCAAAAGGATTAAAAATCAAAATTAACTTTTCAAAAATAAGAGAGATCTTTACTATTCAATTTACTTTTGGCTTTGTGATGAAACAATGACAACAAAAAATGGTGATCCCAGGAATGAACAAACTCCGGTTTTTTTGAGAAGTTTTATTTCCCTCATGAAGGTTCTCTTAGGTCATTTTGCTGGTACGTGCACAATCTTTATGTGTTTCTCAGGTGGTTAAGGACGATACCAATTGGTGTAAGGTGCAGTATCGGGTTTGTGATCCCATTGTCTCCAGTCAGGTCTTGGTTCATGTTTGATTTTGGGTTCGCATGGTCAGAAGCCTCTGTCCCAGATTCCCCAACAAAGTCTTCCCTCATATGATGAAAGGTTTTATTCCCTTGGTGTGCTGAGATGTCGCTCTTTCTGCAGTATTGGCATTATTGTTGGTATTTATTTCCCAGGAAACTAGACCAGGACAATATATTGTTTGAGAAGTGTTGAAGTGGTTATCAACCTTCGGGCTTTCACCCACGAAGTGCTGGGTTGGATTTAAAATCCCCATGGGTTTGAGCTCTTTATATATTGATGACTTTCTGATTCCCCGGGAAGGCTATCCCAGGGCATCTTTTGTTGGAATAAGTGTTCATGATGTAAGGTTTCAATCTGCATCTTTCTCCAGGGAGGTAGGCTTGAATTCACCAGTGAGGTCTATTTGTTTCGGCGTCAGTCTACTTTATTTGAGGTTGGTCTTGAAATCTCCAGTAGGTGTGTTATTTTTGAAGAAAAACGGGTTTCTCTGATGAAGTTGGGAGAAGGATGTTCTATCCCGGTATCTGTTTGATTTTTCTACCTCCGAATTATGTTTCTCTCTAGTAAAGTTAAAGGCAGGCAATAGGTTTGGTTTCCGTAGTTGGCTTTTACCTTTCTTGGAATGATCTTTCTGGTTGAAGTTTAGCCAAGTGTTGTTAGTACCTGAGGCGATTTTGTTTGTTTGTTCCTACTATTTGTGTATCTATTTTACCAGCATATGCACGATAACACTCATACATTCATACATACATCATGCATGGCTAAAATTGACAAATCATTTTTCATTGACATTGTGTTTTGACTTTCCTGCAGCGCTCTTTGCTTAGATGGATTTGGTTTTCCCTCTTGAGTTTATTTCTCAAAGGATGTATCTTCGTTGACTATCTTGCTCTAGTTTATTTCTGATTTGGATCTATGGTTGCATGACAATATTAGTTACTTTGGATTTCTGAAAACATTGAGTTTTGGTTTGTGCACTTATTTTGCACGAGAGGACTTTATCTCCTCAGTAGGAATATCGTGGCATTTCCCCGGGAAGTCATATTTCTATCCCTAGAAAGTCATTTCTTTTTGCAATTCTCCATGAAAACAAGTAACAAGTCTCTTTATTTGAGACAACTTATGTTTTATCTTTTCCAAGTAGATTTCCTTGGTTAAAGAAGAAGTTGAGACCCGTTCTAGGTGAAACACCAGAATTTTGGGAAAAACTTGGTATATTTTCTCTTTCTACCCTCAGTGAACGTTGGTAGGACATCGGCAGTGAACGTCGGTGTTTGTTATCTTTTTTCTATCATCAATGAATGTTGATAGTTCATCGTTAGTGAACGGCGGTGATATGATATTTTCTCTTTCTACCTTTAGTGAACGTTGGTAGACCATCGGCAGTGAACGTTGTGTTTGTTATCTTTTTGCTATCATCAGTGAATGTTGATAGTTCATCGTCAGTGAACGGCGGTGATATGATATTTTCTCTTTCTACCTTCAGTGAATGTTGGTAGACCATCGACAGTGAACGTCGGTGTTTGTTATCTTTTTGCTATCATCAGTGAACGTTGATAGTTCATCGTCAGTGAACGGCGGTGATATGATATTTTCTCTTTCTACCCATAGTGAACATTGGTAGACCATCGGCAGTGAACGTCAGTGTTTGTTATCTTTTTTCTATCATCAGTGAAGGTTGATAGTTCATCGTCAGTGAACGGCGGTGATATGATATTTTCTCTTTCTACCTTCAGTGAAAGTTGGTAGATCACCATCAGTGAAAGTCGATGTTTGTTATCTTTTTTCTATCATCAGTGAACGTTGATAGTTCATCGTCAGTGAACGGCGGTGATATGATATATTTTCTTTCTACCTTTAGTGAACGTTGGTAGGACATCAGCAGTAAACGTCGGTGTTTGTTATCTTTTTGCTATCTTCAGTGAACGTTTATAGTTCATCGTTAGTGAACGGCGATGATATGATATATTTTCTCTTTCTACCTTCAGTGAATGTTGGTAGACCATATGCAGTGAACGTCGATGCTTGTTATCTTCCTCTCTGATTCAATTCTTTTAGTTCACCAGTGATTTATTTTCCTGGTGAAGTTGCTCCTTTGTTTCTTCATTTTTATGGCATCCCCAATGATACTTGGCGTCCCTTTGATATTGTTCATATGCATTCATATGCATAAGCATTTGCATGGCATCTTAGGGAAAAAAATAGGGTTTGTTTCATATTTAAGTATCTTCGATCGCGTCGACACGAAGATTTTTAACCTTTGTATCTCCAGATAGAAGAAACTTAAATAAGGGCAGCTGTTGTACCCCAATTTTTCCCACCTAAGATCCCTTCATCATGCAATGTTGTTTCACTCACAACAAGATCACATTAGGGCTTTTGGTTCTTCTCCCTATCTTTAGTTTTGCTCTTTGAGGAGTTACCAAGCACCTTGACTTATTTTCTTTTATCATCATGAATATTTTGCTTTGATTTTTCTTTTATTAATAAAATGCAATGTTGGTTTTCCTTACTTGTTAATAATGTAGGTAAAGGCTATGAGGTTTAGCAAGTTTCTTCATGGGTTCATGAGTTTATTGCCATGCCCTAATCAACATAGCTTGAGGAGTTCAAACTTCACCATTGAAGTGGTTTTGGAAGAAATGGCATGACAAGGCTTACTTTGGTTCAACATATTTCAAAGTTATCAAAATTGATTCAAAAGTATAAGGGGTTGACTGAAGAAGTTGTCATGATTGGACAAGATATTGTTCCTATTGGTCACAAGAGCACATTTCTCTCAAATTTCAAGATATGGAAGTAGTTTTGGTGGCTATGAGTCCTCATCATCATCCTCAATAACTTCTATTCACAAAGAAAGAATATTGGCACAAGAAGGTTGTTCAAACATGTCAAAGTTCCTCAAAGAATTCTCTTGATCTAAAGGCTAGGGTTTTGAACTTCAAAGGAGCATAACTTGCTCACCTTTTGGTATTTTTGAGTGATTCCAAAGACATCTTTCTCTTCATAGATTTACCAACAAATCACTTCAAAAGTTCCAAGGAGTTTTCATGTGGAAGGAACTTGGTGAAGAAGAAAGATTACAAGTCATCCAGATGAACCCACAACTTTCCATATGTGACTTCAAATGGTCATAACTTGATCAATTTTTATCATCTTGAGTCAATTATTTTTCCATGATGATCTTAAAGATGTGTACTTTATGCCTTCTTTTATGTGCAAGGTGAGAAAATGGATGAAAGTTACCTTAAGTATGCAAAATATTATAGATCATTTCATGATTTTTGGCCAACTTCAACAAGTCATAACTTGCTCAATTTTTGAATATTTTGAGTGGTTCAAATTTAAAAATGTCATTCAAGAGGTCTACTTCATTCCATATTTTTTGGTCAAGAGCAAATTCTAAGTGGAAGGCCATGTTTGGATACAAAAGATTATAGGTCATTTTGGAAGAAGAATTTGAAATATTTTTAAGTATGGAAAGTCAACTCTTTTTCTTCAACTTTGACTCCATGTAACTTTCAGATCAAGAATCCATTTGATTCCATTATTTTCCCATTGCAAAGCATGTAACCTCATCTTTCCAAAGCATCAAGAATTATGCCCTAAGACCCCCTGAGTTGGAAATGCTATGGATTTGAATTTGGTAACTTGAAACTGAATTTTTCACAAAGTCAGGATTTTGAAATCTTTGTTTTGGCTTCTAATCACAAGTTTTCCACGCGTTTTTGTTTCTAAACATGATTAGCAACTTGCCAGAAATGATTAGCATCATGAAACGCACGGTTTAGCTGAGTTTTGATCAAAATTGAGTCACACTTTCTTCATGATGCTGGCCCACACGAATTCCCTCTAAAACGCATCATTCACTCTTTCTTTTGATCCCATTTGCTTCCCTATAAATAGAGGGTCATCCCCCATCAATTTTCCCAAGTTTAGAGAGCCAAGAACACCCTGCCAAAACTTCACACGAACCCACTTTTGTTGAATTCAGTTTTTGAAATTTAAGCTTCTTTTTCCAAAATTCTTTGTGCATTCGTCATCCTTGAGCATCATACAAACTCTCCAGCACTTAAACCAATCAAAACGACCCATAATTCAAGCTACAGAAGTCCAGTTTCAGAGCTTCTTACTTGAACTTCGAAAAGGTAGAATTCTCCACCATTTGGATCCAAATCAAGCACTAATATGTTCTACTCCTTTGTCTAATTCTAATGCTGCTTACAATTTTTAAATCCATTGAGAATTGAGAGAGAAATCTCAAATTGAAGGTGCTCGCTATTTTCTGAGTTTTTGATTCATAGCTCTCTCCATACTTTATATAAATTTGGCGTGATGTTTGTGTTAGAATCATCTTGAAGAGATGAGTTCAATGATGCTAGCCAGGGATCCTAATTTTTCCATTTGAAGGATCTCACAAAATCCCCATTGTAAGGTGTTTGGAGGTTGAAGACGATGACATGTCTCGTCTCAGCCAATGATAGTGTGCCAAGCGTTTTAATTTCATTGGTTGCCCTTTTTCTGATCCCATGTGTATTTCACTAAGGTCCATATCAAGCACAACGCGTCAGGTCCATTGGATTAGCTTACTAACGCGTTTTGGCTATGATATGATGGTCCACATCTTTTAGGTTTTATTTTATTTTCTGATTTTATATTTTATTTGATTAAATTTTCAAAAATTCATAACTCTTTTATTTTTTATCCAAAAATTATGAAAAAATTCACAAAAATACTTTGAATTATTTCTGATCTCATGAATATCTTTTCACATTTTTATTTTAACATTTGGTATTTTATATATTTTTTGTATTATTTTCTTTCTTTTAATTACTTAAAAAATATTTTCTGACATTTTTTAATTCTGGAAAAATTCATAAATATTAGTTTGCATATTTTTGACTTTCTGAAAATTTTATAGAATTTTATGTTGAGGTTTACTATTTTGATCTATTTTATGTTTGTTTTAGAAATTTTAAATAGTTTAAAAATAGTTTCTGACTTTTAAAAATCACCAAAAATTTTATAAAAATATTTGGATCCATTTCTGATTTTTTTTATGTCCTTATTTTTCATTTCTTGATTAATTTGAACATAATTGATATTTTCCTCATTATTTTCTATTTTTAAACATTTTAAACCCTTTTAATGTATATATTAAATATATTATTATTTTGTGATTATTTTCTGGCTGTCTTGAGTTGATTTTTTGATCATGACTTTATTAACATCATTAGATCTTGGGTGTTGAGTTCAACTCCACCAAAATGGATGAATGATTTTAATAATAGTTTGATTAAATTTTTTATTCAAAAGTGGTTTATTCATCTTTTTTCCCTAATCCTCTTCATCTCATCCCCTTCTTATTGCACTAAATATAGTTGGAGCATGATCTGTATATCATGTCTCAAAACAAATGGTGCATAGATTGCTATTGACCGGCCTCAAAATAGGTGCGACTTCTATATAAGTCCACTTACGATTGCTTAACATAGCGCTAAATTTTGTCCCGATTCGAATAAATGATCATTCGTGGCCCAAACTTATGATTGCAAGCCCAAGAATGTTAATTTGATCTCTTTGATCCAATAACCTTGAGATTCATTGTGTGGAGGCTTTGGTTCTACCAATCCTCTAATGGATCTACAACCCCTTTGGTCAATGCAGATCACTTAAACATCGTTGATCATTAAATGGTACTTGTGAGAATTCCAAATGGATGATATACTTGACAAAAAGCAAATGCAACTTTTTGTGTGGAGGCTTTGGTTCTACTGTTGCACCCCAAAATTTGCCCTTCATGTTTTCCAAAGTCTTCCCCCTGCATGGTTGATCACAAACTCTTGCCTAAGGAAAAAGAAAATTTTTGAGTGGTATTTTAAGTATCTTTCGATTGGAATTCTGAAAGTACCCTTCGATTGGCATTCTGAAGGAGCATTTCGATTGGCATCCTGAAGAAGCCCTTCGATTAGCATTCCGAAAGACCCTTCGATTGGGATTCTGAATGAGCCTTTTGATTGGCACCCGGGGCCAGGCCTTCGATTGGCATGCCAAGGGATCCTTCGATTAGCATGAAACAGCACCCTTCGATTGGCCTGTTAACGGAGCCTTTCGATTGGAATCCTTCGATTGATATTTGGACAAGGGCCATTCGAAAGAGGCTATCAAGAGGGCACTCAAACATGTCCAGGTACACTGAACATGAGAAAATGGCATGTTTCCCTTTGCAAATATAGAAATAATTAAATGCTGATTGTGGATTAATTCCTGAGTTAAAGGCCAAATTCTTGCCTTTTCTGTTCCTAAAGAGCTGATTCGATCAGAGTGATTCTGTGCAACTCAAGACCATTCGAAGAAGCATTCAGAAGGCCCATTCGAAGGGTACGCAGGAAGTCCATTCGAAGGAGGCAAATCAGGACCGATCGAAGAGCATGGCCTGAAAGCATTCGAAATCCAAAAGCGTCCAGGTTCATTCAAGGGACACGAATGTTTCAAAAGAGGAAATAATTTAATGTGTTTGATTTTTGTCCAGAGCGTTAAAGGCCTGTTTTAATGGTTGTCCCTTGCCATTTTCGTGCACTCCCACACTCCTATAAATAGGAGGCCAGTGACACATTACAACACACGAAAATTACACAAGAAAAGACACAGAAAAATTGCCTCAAAGAGCCACACGCATACACTTCCTCAGTAAACCACCCCAAAGCTATCAAAATCCTTATAAGTGGTCCCAATCGAAGGAGTCTTCAGCAACACTCTTTTCACTCCTTGAAGTCTGCAGAAAGTGTTCCCAAGCACTATCCAAAAGTCACGCATCAAGCCCACTGGTCTTTGGTAAAATTCTGGGTCACATCCTTTCGATTTGGATTGTTTTTTTTATATGCATCTTTGTATTCTTACTGATCATTCATACAAGCATAAGTGTGGAAGTGCAGGGTGCCATTTTAAGGTTTCAAAGCAGCCATGCTTCGAACTAGGTGGTGTAAAGATCTTGTGCTAGTCTTAACCCCATATTTGAGTTTAGGAAGTGACCATGCATATGGTAGGGTCTTGGGATCTGTTTCGATCCAGCATTTGATCAAACTTGCAGGTGTATGTGCAGGAGAGGAACTTGGGTTCAACACCCAGGTTCGTATTTGTTTCTTTTTTTTTCTAACGCTTGTATTGCAGATCAAGCCTGAGAAGACCAGTGCACACAATAGCGAAGGACCTGGGTTTGAAACCCAGGCCCTGCATCTTTATTGTTCTAATGCTTGTTTTGTAGATAAGGATCGAAAAGCAGTTTGCCCTCCTGGATCGAAGAAGACAACCTCTTCTCTGGATCGAAGGAGGCATTTCCTTCTCTGGATCGAAGCTCTCATTTTCCTGGATCGAAAGTCACCTCCTCTGGATCGAAGTTTTCCTATTTTTATCCCTGGATCGAAGGATGCCCCTTTGTATTTTTATTTTTTGTTTTCGTTATTTCTTTATTAACCTTATCATTTAAATTAACTTTAAACCAAAAAAAAATCACAAAAAAAACAGTAGGTTAGTTCTTTTTTCAAATTAATTTTGTAAACAGATTAATTAATTATTTTAACTTCATTTTATCAATTTAAAATAAACTAGACCTAGGATTATTTAATTCAAATATTTTCCTAACCAAAAAACAAAACATAAAAAATATTTTCTTATTTATTTAGAAATTTCTTAGACGCCTCTTTTCCTTGTTCTACGCGTGTTTATTTTATTGTAACTGCTTACTGGTTTGTAATACTTTAGCTTAAATTTTCACTTTATTGCTTTTTATTCCCCAATTTTGGACATGTAAATAATCCCCCTCCCCGAAAGCCTTGTAATAGCGTAGGGTTTACAATTCCCGCACTTTAAATTCCTGTACATATATTAAACTGCTCAGATGTATGCTAACTAGGATTGCGTGACAAGATTAACTCTTAAACTTAAAATCAACAATAGCTCACCATGACATGCAAGAGTAAAATAACTGAAAATTGACACACTTGCACATGCCACTCTTAGGGTACACCTCACTTGGTTGCCTCGAACGTGGTTATTAAGTATAGGATGTTTTAGAGGTCGTCCTTTGTCCCAAGATCATAAGTTGCCTCGAAATGGTCGCCTCGATAAAAATGATCTAAGACATTAGGATTACCACTAAAGCGTCCTAACGTTGCTTTAGTGACCACACGTCCCTAAAATCGAATTGACCCGAAAACTCCAACGATGGTGCTACCTACTCCTCAATAGTGGGATAGCACTGTCTAAAGGATATTTGCACAATTAAATTCCTTTTTGAGTAGGTAGAGGTTCTTAAGTACTTGCTCCTTTTAAAAACAAAACAAAAACTTTTCGCACTTACACTTTCTTCAAAAACAAAACTTTTTTTTCAAAACCCACAATCACAAAGAAAAGAAAACCTTTTGAAAACATAGTGAGCAAGTACCTAAGAGCCCGTGGATAACCACAGATAGAAAGGGTGCTAACACCTTCCCTTTCTATAATCTACCTCCCGAACCCGAGAAACAATCTCGAAAAGGAATTTTTTCTGTGCTTTTGTCATTTCCCTTGTTGGATAAAATAAAAGACGGTGGCGACTCTTGCTTACCGCGACACTTTGCAAAAACAAACGCAAACGCGAACCAACATTCAAAAACAGTCAGTTCTCGTTCCCACCGACCACATAACTGGCGACTCTGCTGGGGAAATATTTAATAAGTGAGGTGTACCTTAGGATTAGATCACTTGTGTTTTCAATTGTAATACTTTGTATGCTTTAAATTTTGTAGGTTTGTATCGGAGTTCTATGGATCCTAACCCGGATCCGGGGATACCCTTTAGGTAAGTAGCAACAAATTGTGACGGAACTATGCGGGGTATACCGACATGGTTGAAACAGTAGCTACGTTGATGTGACACTTTGGTGAGTACCGGTAACCCTTGATTTAAGTCAGGGAGAGTACGGGGCCGCCGCGTGGTGTCGTGAAACATCAATGGACCTTAGAACCTTACTTGACCATCTTGGCCTTTTTTAGGGGTAGTGAGATGACCGACTTTGGTGCAATCCGAAGTTGGTAGATACTCGATACTACACTCATTGAGGGTTGTTTTCTTGGAATATTTTGGTTGCCAGTTAAGTGGCTAAACCAAAACAATGAACACAGAAAACAATCCAATGATATTGAGATCCTTAGAACCCGGTTACTATTTTAGGACAGGTTGAGCCAACTAAAACTCAAAAGGGTACTTACCTATGAAACCTCATGCAAGCCTGAACCTAAGGACTTGTTTGCTTTGTGAGAATATCACTGTCTGTATATGCACTTGCTTACTTTTGCATACATGACATCATAAAACATCATATGCATCTGCTAACCATTTCAAGGGTTTAGATCTTCATCTTTGTTCCTGTTTTGCAGGACATGGAGTCTCTCCGCAGGAAAACAACTCAAGTCAACCTTGTAAGGATCCCTCCTCAACTTAAGGAGCTTACATCCAGGATCCCCGAGAATTCTCTCTTCAGTGAAAGACATGGTAGACTCCTCAGCTTGGTCAACACCAACGTTGAAGAAGACATGATGAAAGTTCTCTTCCAGTTCTTTGACCCCCTACACCACTGTTTCACATTCCCTGATTATCAATTGGTGCCTACTTTGGAGGAATTTTCTCAACTCCTGAGAATTCCTATTCTTAATCAACTACCCCACAACGGTACGGAAAAGGAACCAAAACCTGAAGATGTTGCTCGAGCATTACGTTTGCGACCATCTGACATCAAGGGACATTGGGAAACCAGAAGTGGTATCAAGGGATTCTTGGAAAAATTTCTGTTTGAGAAGGCACAAGAATGTTGGAATTATCTTGATCTGCAAGCCTTTGAAGAGATTGTGGCACTCCTTATCTATGGGTTGGTGTTGTTCCCAAATCCTGATCAACTTATAGATGTGAATGCTGTCAAGATTTTCATATCCAAGATTTTACACACGAACAATAAGGAAAAGAGGTGTTCTCATGTGTTGTACTCCTCTCCTAGCAAGGTGGTTTATTTCTCACCTTCCACAATCAGTTTTGAAGAATGAGTAGGGTTTAAGGTGGTCACAACGATTGATGACTCTCACACATTCTGATATACATTGGTGTTCTCGGTCCAGAGAAAATGTCACTATCATTGATCGTTGTGGAGAATTTCCTAATGTTCCGTTACTTGGAATTAGGGGGGGAATTACCTACAACCCTTGTCTAGCTTTGAGGCAATTTGGATATGCTCGGAGGGATGGCCCTCATGACATGTTGATTCCTGACCTAGTTTTTGACTTCGACAACGATACGCAAGGACTTCGACAAAGGTTCATCAAAGCTTGGAGGATGCCTAACAAGGTGGATAGTAAGACACTGGGGCACAAGAATTCCATCCCCCTTGAGCCTTACCTCAAGTGGGTACGAACCCACTCCCATAATCTTATGATGCCATATCCTCACATTCTCCCCTTGATCAAAGAGCCTGTTATGGAAGGAGAGGTTCCATACGCCATCCTGCATCCTAACATGCCAACATCTTGGGAAGAAATGCAAAAGAGTTAGATCCAACTCAAGGAAGAACGGAATGCTTTTGAAGCCAGCCTATATGCCAGTGAGAAGAAGGTTTTGGAGCTTACCCGCCGACTTCACGAGGAAGAGACACTCAACACTTACATCACTCCAAAAAGGATGCGCAATGTCTTTTTACATTAAGAATTTTGTAATACTTCGCCCATGGGGCACTTATGTACTAAACAAATTTCTTCTTAATATGACGTGTGTTCTTTTTTGTCTGCAACAAATTTGAATTTTTTGAAACCTTGAATGCATTACATAAATAGCATACCATTCATCATATACATGACAGGTACCCTTGTACAGGTCTCTTATCTTTTTCGCTGTTTATTTCAGCAATCATCATGTCTGCTGAAACTTCCACTGAGCAAGCTATCAAGGCCCTCCAGGCCCAGAATGCCCAATTTCAAGAGTTGGTCATGAGTCTAGCTAAGGGTCAGCAGGACTTGAAGACCCTGATTCAGAAAGAGAGGAAGAAGAAGAAGAAGAAGAGGACCGTCCTATTCAATACCGGATGCAGGTTTGGAAACGGGTTGCAAGATGAAGTTGATCTGACCACCCCATCTGAAGGGAAGGATAGTCCACAAGAAAGGAGGGCTCCTAGCCCTATAGTCTCCGACAACGAGACGGACTATGATGAAGAACAGTACCTCCTGCTGAGGATAAGTACAAACAGCTGGAGGACCGTTTGAACGCTATGGAAGTACAGAAAGTGCCCGGTCTGGACTTCGGAGATCTGGGTCTATCATCTGGGGTGGTGATTCCCCATAAGTTCAAGGCACCTGCCTTTTCCAAGTATGACGGAGCTTCCTGTCCAAAGCTACACCTCTGGTCATATGTGAGGAAGATCCAACCTTACACTGCTGATAAGAACTTGTGGATCCATTTCTTTCAGGACAGTCTTTCAGGGACTCAGCTTGAGTGGTTCTATCAGTTGGATGGAGCCAGTATCCGCAGCTGGGAGGATTTGGCTGCTGCGTTCTATAGGCAGTATCAATATAACTCCGACCTCGCTCCTACGCGTACCCAACTCCAGGGTATGTCAATAGGGGCGGGTGAAGGATTTAAAGAGTATGCTCAGATATGGAGGGACCTGTCCGGAAGGGTGCAACCACCTTTGGCGGATCGTGAACTGGTTGATATGTTTCTGGGGACCCTGTCTGGTCCGTTCTTTAATCATCTGATTGGAAGCTCCTCAGCCGAATTTAAAGACCTCATCTTAACGGGTGAGAGGATTGAAGCAGGTATTAAAGTTGGGAAGATACAGAAGGGTGCCTCATCGAGCACCGAGAAGAAACCATTCAAGAAAGAGTCTAGTGCTGTCTACAGTTTGAGAAGACAGATTAGGCCTGAACACCGCCAAGCTGTCAATGCAGATGTTATTTCAAAACCTACTGGTGCTCCTCAGCATCACAACCAACAAAGGGAAGAGAGACCTCGAAGGCAATTCACTCATCTCAACCTGACTTTGTCTCAGATATTGCCACAGTTGCTGAGTACCAATCTGGTGACCCTAAGGGAAACCCCGAAGAATCCAAACACAACTTCATCAAAGTATAACCCCAACGCTCGATGCGCTTATCAC
Organism: Vicia faba; assembly: GCA_948472305.1. Lineage (NCBI taxonomy): Eukaryota > Viridiplantae > Streptophyta > Magnoliopsida > Fabales > Fabaceae > Vicia > Vicia faba. The sequence goes on from OX451740.1 coordinate 253,511,487, forward strand.
TCGGAGATCCCGGGGTATAATACAGATGATTGTTGGAGTCTGAAAAACAAGGCGCAAGACTTAATTGATGCAAAGGAGATTGAGTTTGAGGCGCCCGAGATGCCTAATGTTGTGACTGCTCCCATGCCCAAACATGGAGTAAACGCTGTAGAGGAAGACTTGCTCGTAGTTTCTGTGGATGATGTTGTTAACCCTCTGATGACTATCAAGAAGAACCTGTTGCTAGCCGGTTTATTTTCGGGCTGTGGTGAAGGTTGCCCTTTGTGTTCTGCTTTACCTACTGGTTGCCCATCTCTGAAGTCAGGTGTCCAGAACCTGATGGATAGTAAAGAGATCCTTTTTGAGAAGACTGTTGTTCCACCCATTCATTCTGAAGAAGTTTCCATTATTACCATTTTCGACAATTCTTCTAAGGCTCCCTCGAGGACGCCTATTAGAATTACATATGTTCCGAAGACCGCACCTATAATCATCACTGTTCTGGGACCAATTCCCTATACATCTGACAAAGTTGTCCCTTGGCACTATAGGGAAGATGTTTATGTTCTTGGAGTTAAGCAAGAGTTCGGTGCCGATACCGGCGTCAGCAACGTTACAGGACCTGCTAAAGTCACCCGCAGCGGTAGAATTTTCTCACCTGATATTGCTCCACCAGCCGTCTGAAGACCTGTTGTCATTAAGCCTGCAAGTATACCTACTACTGTTCCTGATCAAACTCCTATCCTTCCCCCTATCGCCGAGTCATCTGACGCTCGGGGCAAAGGAATCACCACTGATATGCCTGCCCAGACGGAGGTGCCAAAGACAATCAACGTTGAAGCTTCCAAACAGGAAATGGAAGAGATTCTGAAGATCATTAAGAAGAGTGATTATAATGTGGTTGAGCAACTGGGGCAAACCCCATCCAAGATTTCCATGTTGTCATTGTTGTTGTGTTCAGAGGCCCATGCCAAGGCCCTGATTACCTTCCTGAAGACGGCCCACGTGCCACAAGAATCATCAGCTGATCAATTTACCGATTGTGTGGCCAATTTAACTGCTGATAATGGTTTGGGTTTCTCCGACGCTGATCTGAATGCTAAAGGGAAGAACCATAATGATGCCCTGCATGTCTCCATTGAATGCAGGGGCACTACTCTTGCACATGTGTTGGTTGACACTGGTTCCTCATTGAACATCTTGCCAAAGAAAGCTCTAGACAGGCTGGATTGTGAAGGTCTGGAGCTAAAGCCGAGTAAAATTGTTGTCCGGGCCTTTGATGGGTCTAAGAGGATGGTGCATGGTGAGGTTGATATTCCAATCAAAGTTGGTTCTCAGGTATTCGATTCTAGGTTTTACGTGATGGACATTCGGTCGTCCTATTCTTGTTTGCTGGGTCGTCCATGGATCCACAAAGATGGAGCCGTAACCTCAACGCTCCACCAGAAGTTGAAGTACCCGGTTAGAGGCAAGATCGTGACAGTTCAAGGGGAGGAGGAGTACATGGTCATCCACCTCAACTCGTTCTGGTATGTAGAGATGGATGGGGAGTTCATCGAGACCCCATTTCAACACTTTGAAGAGGTTCCTCAGACATTGGCATCAGCTGAGACTGTGATGGAAGATTCTCCCATGAAGATGGCTTCCTTAAAGGATTCCCGGACTGTTATTGAGAAAGGTGAGTATGCAAGCTGGGGCCGACTTCCTGATTTCACTCAGAAGACTAACAAGTTCGGTTTGGGTTTCACTGCAGAAGCTCAAAGGGCTGTTCGAAGTGCAAGGATTGGAAGACCTCCTGTGTTCATCCGCAACTCGGGAGTAAATGCCATCGGAGATGGCGTGGAGGAGTCTAAATTCGACAACTGGATCTACCCTACCACCAACGGTGGACCAAACAACTGGGCAGCAAAGGACTTCATCCCTATTACTTTTGTCACCCAGTAATGAACTCTTTGTTTTGAATTTGTGACAGACAATTTTGTAAAAACTTTATGGCCCGGTGTCTTACCCGGGGCACCGTGGCTTCATTTGTGAGGGCTTTTGTGTGCCACTTTCATATATCATTAATAAAAGCATTGGATGTTTTGCATTTCAAATTTTGCGCTCCTTGTCTTTCTTTATTGTATATTGCAAAACAGCTATTTTACACACACTCACATATACAGGTCTCAATCCACTTTGGATCTCGCTTGTAACGACTCTGCTACTGCCAGTTATGACTTCGAAAATCCGATCAACTTAGCCGAAGACGAAGGTGAAGATGATTGCGAAGTTCCTGGTGAACTTGCAAGACTGCTACTCCAGGAAGAGAGGGTCATTCAGCCACATGAAGAGCCAGTGGAAACAGTGAATCTGGGTACCGAGACAGACAAGAAGGAAGTCAAGGTCGGTGCAAATCTGGGGCTTAGTGTGAAACAACGGCTGATTCAGATGCTGCATGACTACTTGGAAATCTTTTCCTGGTCTTACGAAGATATGCCTGGGTTGGATACCGACATTGTGGTTCATCGCCTGCCTACCAAAGAAGACTGCCCTCCGGTAAAACAGAAGGTTTGCCGTATGCGTCCAGAGATGTCTGAGAAAATCAAGGCCGAAGTTATGAAACAGTTTGACGCCTGTTTTCTAGCAGTAACTTCTTACCCTCAGTGGGTTGCCAATGTGGTTCCGGTACCGAAGAAAGACGGTAAGGTCGGAATGTGTGTCGATTACAGAGATTTGAACAGGGCAAGCCCTAAGGATGACTTCCCTCTGCCTCACATCGACGTTCTGGTTGACAATACTGCCCAGCACAAGGTATTCTCCTTTATGGATGGTTTCTCCGGTTATAATCAGATAAAAATGGCTCCTGAAGACATGGAGAAGACCACTTTTGTTACTCAGTGGGGCACCTTTTGTTACAAGGTCATGCCTTTTGTGTTGAAAAATGCTAGGGCAACATATCAGCGTGCCATGGTTGCTTTGTTTCATGATATGATCCATCACGAAATTGAAGTATACGTCAACGATATGATTGCGAAGTCCCAAATTGAGGAGGAACACCTTGACCATCTACAGAAGCTGTTTGACAGGTTGAAGCTATACAAGCTGAGGTTGAACTCGAACAAGTGCACCTTCGGGGTGAGGTCTGGCAAACTGCTAGGTTTCATCGTGAGCGACAAAGGTATTCAAGTAGACCCTGCCAAAGTGAAAGCCATACAAGAGATGCCAGCTCCCAAGACAGAGAAAGAGGTCAGAGGCTTTCTAGGACGTCTGAACTACATTGCTCGATTCATCTCGCACCTAACTGCTACTTGTGAGCCAATCTTCAAACTGCTGAATAAAGATCAAGTGGTAGGTTAGAACGATGAATGTCAGGCTGCTTTCGAAACAATCAAAGAATACCTCCAGGAACCACCTATTCTTATGCCACCAGTTGAAGGGAGACCTTTGATTTTATACTTGACAGTGCTCAATAACTCAATGGGGTGTGTGTTGGGGCAGCATGACGAGTCTGGCCGAAAAGAGCATGCTATTTATTACCTTAGCAAAAAGTTTACCGATTGTGAGACCCGTTACTCACTGCTCGAGAAAACTTGTTGCGCTTTGGCATGGGCTGCTCGTCGGCTGAGACAGTATATGCTAACTCACACTACTCTATTGATTTCAAAGATGGATCCAATCAAATATATCTTCGAAAAGCCTGCCTTATCCGGAAGAATAGAAAGATGGAAGATGATCTTGACTGAATATGACATCCAGTACACGACTCAAAAAGCAATCAAGGGAAGTGTATTGGCAGACCATTTGACACACCAGGCAGTGGATGATTACCAGTCTATGAACTTTGAATTTCCAGACGAGAATATCATGTTCATAACTGATTGTGAAACACCTGGACCGGATGAAGGACCTAAGGAAGGATCTCGATGGTCTATGCACTTTGATGGAGCTTCGAACGCTTTGGGTAACGGCATTGGCGTTGTGATCATATCTCCTAAAGGCTCTCATACTCCGTTTACCGCCCAACTGTGTTTCAACTGCACCAACAACATGGCAGAGTATGAAGCATGCATCATGGGTCTTCGAGCTGCAATTGACCTAAGGATTAAGTTTCTAAGTGTCTTCGGAGATTCCGCTCTCGTGATCAGTCAGATCAAAGGCGAGTGGGATACGAAACACCTGAATCTTATTCCTTACAAGGAGTATGTGTTGACGTTGCTTCCCCACTTCGAGGAGATAACATTTGAACATTTCCCAAGAGAGGAGAATCAGTTGGCGGACGCGTTGGCTACGATGTCTTCTATGTTCAAAGTCAAGTGGGACAACGAGGCTCCCCGGATCATTATTTGGAAATGGGATGAACCTGCACATTGCTGTGATCTTGAGACCGAAGAGGTAACAGAAAAGCCTTGGTATCACGAAGTGAAGAGGTACCTTGAAACTCAAGAATACCCTGAGGGTGCATCTGTTAATAACAAGAAGTTTCTGAGAAGGTTCGCGACAAAGTTCTTCATCAGCAATGACATTCTTTACAAACGTAACCATGATTCAACCTTATTGCGTTGCGTGGATAAAATTGAAGCAGAAAGGATCATGGTAGAGCTGCATGAAGGTATTTTCGGAACTCATTCCAGTGGACATACCATGGCAAAGAAAATCCTTCGGGCAGGATATTACTGGTCCACAATGGAAGCTGACTGTTATCAGCATTCTCGGACATGTCACAAGTGCCAGGTCTATGCTGATAAGGTGCACATTCCTCCAGTTCCTCTGAATGTCTTGACAGCACCTTGGCCTTTTGCAATGTGGGGCATTGATATGATCGGCGAAATCAGACCTACGGCATCCAGCGGGCATCGTTTCATCCTGGTAGTGATTGATTACTTTACGAAGTGGGTTGAAGCAGCTTCCTTTGCTACGGTCACCAAGAACGTCGTGGCACGGTTCATTCGGCACAACTTGATATTTCGATACGGTGTACCGGAGAGAATCATTTCGGACAATGGTACCAATCTTAACAACAAGATGATCACTGAGCTCTACGAGCAATTCAAGATACAACACCAAAACTCTTCTCCCTACCAACCGAAGATGAATGGGGCTGTAGAAGCAGCTAATAAGAACATTAAGAAGATTGTGCAGAAGATGACAGTGACATACAAAGACTGGCACGAGATGTTACCATTTGCTCTTCATGGGTACCGTAACTCAGCACGGACGTCAACAGGGGCAACACCCTATTCCTTGGTTTATGGCATGGAGGCAGTCTTGCCCATTGAAGTTCAGATACCCTCTCTTCGGATCATGAAAGATGCAGGTTTGAGAGAAGATGACTGGATCCAGACCCGACTTGATCAATTGAATCTAATCGACGAAAAGAGACTCACTGCTATTTGTCATGGTCAGACGTACCAAAAACGAATGATCAAGGCATTTAACAAGAAAGTCAGACGACAAGAGTATCAAGTTGGGGACCTGGTAATCAAGCGCATTATTCTACCTCAAGGTGATCCCAGGGACAAATGGACCCCTACTTACGAAGGGCCATTTGTGGTTAAGAACATCTTCTCAGGAGGAGCAATGATTCTAACCACCATGGATGGTGACGACCTTCCTCACCCCGTCAATGCAGACATAGTAAAAAGATACTACGCATAATCAAAGACCTGCTAGGTCGATTGGCCTAGGCAAAAATAAGGGCTTCCCGGCGAACCAAAAGGGTTCGGGCAAAAATAAGGGATGAAAATAAAAAAAATCTATACACCCGGCAAGTCGAAAACCTGAAAAGGCGGCTTGAGCAAAAATGGGTATCCCAGTGGACTGAAAACCCGAAAGGGCGGTCCAGGAAAAATTAGGGATAAGCGTAACACTATGTCTCATTGGATCGTCCTGCATCCAGACTTCGGTATCAACTATTAGGCTCGGACGGCACCAATCAATCAGATTCATCTCCAACTAAGCAGCAAAGTGATGAGACGCTTGAAGATATAAAGGCGATAGCCGAGTTGGAACCCAGTGGGATTATTCACATAGCTGTTTTATTTTCTTTATACAAATTGTATAAATCCTATTTGTTCGGCGGCATTCTCTTACTAGGACGTCAGCCTCTTGTACAAAAACGCCTATTTACAGGCCAAACTTAAAAAATCAATACAAAATTCATTTTCAGACAAATTTCAAACTGTTTTCCCTTTATCTATTTTGTTTTGCAAAGAACGTCCAATGTTCATTTTTGATATATGCATTTGACATTAATTGCTGCTCATAAATATTTACATGCGAAACAAAGGACTAATTACGGGTGATACCAGAAACAGGGGCAATAAGATTTGTCCGAGCTGTCTAGTTGCTCTGTCCACCAAGGCACCGAGGTATATTCAGCTGAAGAATATGGCTAAGATACCTTCATTCCCCGCAGAATAAAAACAGTAATGGTAGCTCTCCCCATGGGACTTGCAACCATGAATAAATCAGCAAGACTCTTCCCAGGCAGGGTTGATCTACCATCAGCCCGAAAAGGCATGGTATCCCCAGAAGGTCTTAATATTCCTCAACGGAGTATAAGAATGTTCCCCAGCGGAATACAAGATACCCCCATTGGAGCCATATCCCCTGCAGAGTACAAAATAAAGCTCCCCAGCCAAATTCATAAGATTATCCTCACAAGAGTCTAACTGGGTTATCCTCAGCGAGTTGCAACTGAAAGATCATCCCTAGAAAAGTGCTTTCTTTCCCCAAGCAGGACCTCTATCCTCAACTGATTCAATATCACCAGCAACGGTAATCCAGCCTCAGTGGAGTTCATCATTGAAACCCCCAACAGAGCTTATCAACGGAATCCCCAACGGAGCTCATCGTTAAAATCTCAGCAACGTATCTCTTCCCCACAGAGTAATTCCCCTCGGAGTAATCTCCTCATCAATTTTCCCCAACAGAGTCATCCTCTCCCGCAGGTTTATTCTTGCAATCATCTTCGTTCGTCATCCCCAGCGGAAACGAAGAATTCAACTCTATTCTCCAGCAAGCTATCCGGGATTAATTTTCCCCAGCTAAAACATCACATTTCCATACATCATGATACATGCATATACGCATCATACCATACAATCTCATTTATGTTGAGAACATCATTGCTTGATCCATATCATGCATTGCATATGACTGACCTTTACCTTTCAGGAAAGATCCAGTTAAGTTCTCAGCTATTTCCAAGACCTTCTCTGGTCCAGTTAAATCGATTCCTAAAGATTTTTCTGATGCCGATCCAGTTGAAGATGTTCCAAGACTTTCTATGGTCCAGTCAAATTGATTCCTAAAGATTTTTCTGAGGCAAAGCTAGTCAATAGAGACAAAATCAGTTAAATCGATTCCTAAAGATTTTTCTGAGGCGAAGCCAGTCAATGAAGACAAAAATCAGTTAAATCGATTCCTAAAGATTTTTCTGAGGCGAAGCCAGTCAATGGAGACAAAAATCAGTTAAATCGATTCCTAAAGATTTTTCTGAGGCGAAGCCAGTCAACGGAGACAAAATCAGTTAAATCGATTCCTCAAGATTTTTCTGAGGCAAAACCTGTCAATGGAGACAACTTGTTAAAGGAGACACCCCTGTCAATAGAGACAACCTGTCAATAGAGACAACCTGTCAATAGATACAACCTGTCAATAGAGACAACTCGTCAAAGGAGACACCCCGTCAAAAGAGACAACCCGTCAATGAAGACAAAGCTACCTACCAACAATCTCCAAATGGCATCTGTAAGCCTATTCCCGACATCACAATGCTGATACTACACCATGCGAGTGCAAATTTCTGGGCACTCTAGTGTTCAATTATCGTCCACCTTCGGATCACGAAAGGCTAGAAAGCCAGTCTATATCCTCAGGTTTAAGAAAATTGAACAGGGGCAACTGTTGCACCTCAAAATTTTCCCTCTCATGTTTTCCAAAGTCTTCCCCCTGCATGGTTGATCACAAACTCTTGCCTAAGGAAAAAGAAAATTTTTGAGTGGTACTTTAAGTATCTTTCGATTGGCATTCTGAAAGTACCCTTCGATTGGCATTCTAAAGGAGCATTTCGATTGGCATCCTGAAGAAGCCCTTCGATTAGTATTCCGAAAGACCCTTTGATTGGGATTCTGAATGAGCCTTTCGATTGGCACCCGGGGCCAGGCCTTCAATTGGCATGCCAAGGATCCTTCGATTAGCATGAAACAACACCCTTCGATTGGCCTGTTAACGGAGCCTTTCAATTGGAATCCTTCGATTGATATTTGCACAAGGGCCATTCGAAAGAGGCCATCAAGAGGGCACTCAAACATGTCCAGATACACTGAACATGAGAAAATGGCATGTTTCCCTTTGCAAATATAGAAATAATTAAATGCTGATTGTGGATTTAATTCCTGAGTTAAAGGCCAAATTCTTGCCTTTTCTATTCCTAAAGAGCTGATTCGATCAGAGTGATTCTGTTCAACTCAAGACCATTCGAAAAAGCATTCAGAAGGGCCATTCGAAGGGTACGCAGGAAGTCCATTCGAAGGAGGCAAATCAGGACCGATCGAAGAGCATGGCCTGAAAGCATTCGAAATCCAAAAGCGTCCAGGTTCATTCAAGGGACATGAATGTTTCAAAAGAGGAAATAATTTAATGTGTTTGATTTTTGTCCAGAGCGTTAAAGGCCTATTTTAATGGCTGTCCCTTGCCATTTCCGTGCACTCCCACACTCTTATAAATAGGAGGCCAGTGACACATTATAACACACGAAAATTACACAAGAAAAGACACACAAAAATTTCCTCAAAGAGCCACACGCATACACTTCCTCAGTAAACCACCCCAAATCTATCAAAATCCTCATAAGTGGTCCCAATCGAAGGAGTCTTCAGCAACACTCTTTTCACTCCTTGAAGTCTGCAGAAAGTGTTCCCAAGCACTATCCAAAAGTCACGCATCAAGCCCACTGGTCTTTGGTAAAATTCTGGGTCACAGCCTTTCGATTTGGATTGTTTTTTTTATATGCATCTTTGTATTCTTACTGATCATTCATACAAGCATAAGTGTGGAAGTGCAGGGTGCCATTTTAAGGTTTCAAAGCAGCCATGCTTCAAACTAGGTGGTGTAAAGATCTTGTGCTAGTATTAACCCCATATTTGAGTTTAGGAAGTGACCATGCATAGGTAGGGTCTTGGGATCTGTTTCGATCCAGCATTTGATCAAACTTGCAGGTGTATGTGTAGGAGAGGAACCTGGGTTCAACACCCAGGTTCGTATTTGTTTCTTTTTTTTCTAACGCTTGTATTGCAGATCAAGCCTGAGAAGACCAGTGCACACAATAGCGAAGGATCTGGGTTCGACACCCAGGCCCTGCATCTTTATTGTTATAATGCTTGTTTTGTAGATAAGGATCGAAAAGCAGTTTGCCCTCTTGGATCGAAGAAGACAACCTCTTCTCTGGATCGAAGGAGGCATTTCCTTCTCTGGATCGAAGCTCTCATTTTCCTGGATCGAAAGTCACATCCTCTGGATCGAAGTTTTCCTATTTTTATCCCTGGATCGAAGGATGCCCCTTTGTATTTTTATTTTTTGTTTTCGTTATTTCTTTATTAACCTTATCATTTAAATTAACTTTAAACCAAAAAAAAATCACAAAAAAACAGTAGGTTAGTTCTTTTTTCAAATTAATTTTGTAAACAGATTAATTAATTATTTTAACTTCATTTTATCAATTTAAAATAAACTAGACCTAGGATTATTTAATTCAAATATTTTCCTAACCAAAAAACAAAACATAAAAAATATTTTCTTATTTATTTAGAAATTTCTTAGACGCCTTTTTTCCTTGTTCTACGCGTGTTTATTTTATTGTAACTGCTTACTGGTTTGTAATAGTTTAGCTTAAATTTTCACTTTATTGCTTTTTATTCCCCAATTTTGGACATGTAAATAATCCCCCTCCCCGAAAGCCTTGTAATAGCATAGGGTTTACAATTCCCGCACTTTAAATTCCTGTACATATATTAAACTGCTTAGATGTATGCTAACTAGGATTGCATGACAAGATTAACTCTTAAACTTAAAATCAACAATAGCTCACCATGACATGCAAGAGTAAAATAACTGAAAATTGACACACTTGCACATGACACTCTTAGGGTACACCTCACTTGGTTGCCTTGAACGTGGTCATTAAGTATAGGATGTTTTAGAGGTCGTCCTTTGTCCCAAGATCATAAGTTGCCTCGAAATGGTCGCCTCGATAAAAATGATCTAAGACATTAGGATTACCACTAAAGTGTCCTAACGTTGCTTTAGTGACCACACGTCCCTAAAATCGAATTGACCCGAAAACTCCAACGACGGTGCTACCTACTCCTCAATAGTGGGATAGCACTGTCTAAAGGATATTTGCACAATTAAATTCCTTTTTGAGTAGGTAGAGGTTCTTAAGTACTTGCTCCTTTTAAAAACAAAACAAAAACTTTTCACACTTACACTTTCTTCAAAAACAAAACTTTTTTTTCAAAACCAACAATCACAAAGAAAAGCAAACCTTTTGAAATCATAGTGAGCAAGTACCTAAGATCCCGTGGATAACCACAGATAGAAAGGGTGCTAACACCTTCCCTTTCTATAATCTACCTCCCGAACCCGAGAAACAATCTCGAAAAGGAATTTTTTCTGTGCTTTTGTCCTTTCCCTTGTTGGATAAAATAAAAGACGGTGGCGACTCTTGCTTACCGCGACACTTTGCAAAAACAAACGCAAACGCGAACCAGCATTCAAAAACAGTCAGTTCTCGTTCCCACCGACCACATCTACCAATCCTATAATGAGTTCCAAATGAAAGTTTCAAGATGGTCATCCAACTAACCACTAATTATTGACTTGTTTTATCTTATGCTTTTATTCTTTTTATGCTTTATGTACTATTTATTTTTCAGCATTTACATTTAATGCCATTTTCATCTTTGCTCATTTGAGCATTTTTTTTTTGTCATTTTAACTTTGCTCACTTGAGCTTTTCTTTTCTTTTCTTAAGATACTTAATAATCAACATAAACCCTAAAAAAATCTTAATGGTACTTGTACTATTTGGTTACTATCCTTGGCATTATGGAGCATGGGACTATTTCTTGGACTTAGGATTAGAAACCTTGGCCTATCTTGGAGACCTTGTGATCTTATCTGATTATTTTGTCTGGAGTTCTTGAGGTTTACCTCAAGACATTGGGTTGCTTGTTTGTTTTTGTGTGCAGGTTTTTGTGATTACATTCTCTGTTTGTAATATGGAATTCACCCGTATACAGTCGTTACTCTGCCCAATTTTTGTGAAGACTTAATACACTTGAAGAGGTCTAGTATCTTTGCTTGCTTGGTTTCAATCCAAAGAATGGGAATTCTACCTTGGATGATAATGTCATGTTTTGGCTTCTTGTTGGTTAGATGGATCTTATCTTTAGCTTTTACCTTATTCTTTAGGATAGCCTCTTCTTCTCCTCCCATCTTCTTTAATTTCAAAAATCTTCTCCCTCCTTTTGAAAACTCTTCTTGTCTCTAAACTTGAAATGCTTTCATAAAAAACTTGGACTTATGTCCATGCATTTTCAAAAATCTTTTCATAAATAAATTTCAATCAATTTAATAATACCTTGACATTTTTTTGGGAGAAGACTAAAAGTCAATCAATCTCATTTCAAACCATTTTGTCACTTTGGCTTTTATCTTTAAACTTTTCTAAAAAGATTAGACTCTTGTCAATCCTTGTAGTGATGCAAACAACTATACTTCTACAATATGTAGTGAAGTGAGATATTTTCCACTTGGGTATTGAGTGAGGCATTGTTGATTTTAAGATCTAAGCCATATCCTCCACTTTGAGATGATGCAAATTCTCATTTCTCATGATTGTGGGTAGTAAGTATGTTTTCCACACGGCCAATGACGATGATGTCTTATCTCTTAAAATCAACCAACACACTTGTGTTTCAAATTTTTAAAAGAGAAACTACGTGTACCCTGATCCCCTATTGCACGAAAGGTGGTACGTAGGCACTAAAGGTTCACAACCGCGGCGGGTGCAAAAATCATAAAAACATTTCTTTTCTCACCTCCACCATACATTTTATATACAACACATTTTTATAGCCAAAATATTCAGATTTTTCAAAGAGGTTCCTATGGAGTACCGTAGATGTTTAGGGTGCTTATACCTTCCCTTTGCATAACCAACCCCCTTACCTTGAATCTTTCCCCCTCTTTTTTGGGTTATTCGCTCTTTTCCCATTCCTTTGGAAATAATAGAGCATGGTGGAAATTTTTATTTTGATTTGTACAAAGTCTAGTCAATCCAATGGCTTAGTCTTGAACATTTCTACTTCTACAATTATGAGGAGGTATCTTGAATCAATTTGTCTCAAAGATGGGAGGGAAAATTTAAGTGTACAATAGCTGCCCCTGTTCAATCTTCTTTAACCTGAAGAGTTAGATTGACATACCTACCTTTCATGATCTGAAGGTGGAAGAGGATTGAATACTTATAAGTTCCCGGAAATTTGCACTCACGGATGCACGAAGTAATGTTGCGGGTTGATTGTATTGAGAATGGGCTTAAATATGCCATTTGGAAAAGTTGACAGGATGCCATCGAAGATGGGCTTATAGATGCCATTCAAAGTAAATGTTGATAGGAGTTTCATAATGAGTCTATGCCCGACTATATCTGAAAAAGCATACTAGAATGAGTATGTGTCCGACTATATCTAGTAGATGTAATGGGGAGTGTCAGAATGAATCTTAAGAATCGATTGTATCTGAATGATGTTCTAGGATAAGTCTATGTCTTAATTGTATTTATAAGAGGATTAGAATGAGTCTTCGCACGACTGTATATGAAAAATGTATTAGAATGAGTCTACGCCCGACTGTATCTAGAAGTGGATCAGAATGAATCTTCCCCCGATTGTATCTGGAAAATATACTAGAATGAGTCTATGTCCAACTATATCTAGAAGTGGTCAGAATGAATCTTCGCCCGATTGTATTTGGAAATTGTACTAGAATGATTTTACGCATGACTGTATCTAGAAATAGATCAGAATGAATCTTCACCCGATTGTATCTGAAAGATGTGTTTATTAGAATGAATCACTGTCTGATTGTATCTGAAAGCTGGTAAATTGTTGACAATATCTATATTTTTGGGAACTAACCTGAAAAAGACAAAGTTAGTTTATGCAATTTCATGATGTATGTAATGCATTACGTAATGATGCTCTCAAAATAAATGAGAATATTATATGCGTTTTGTATGCATATGTTATGATATTTGTGCATGATGCATGGATGCAATCTGTTGTTGAAGAGTATTGGTAGTTTCTTGTAACAACGTCTAGCTGGGGAAATAAATCCCTGACTGTTGTTGGGGATGAACAAAGTAATTCTTCAATTTTTGTTTAGAACGAATTTACTGGGGATTTCTGCTTTCTATTTGAGGACACTCATTCGGGGATCTTCGACTTTTGCTTGGAAATAAAAGAATTCAAAGAAAGTCGATTGTTCGTCGTTCTTTTTTATTGAAGGATTTGATTCTTATGTACCCTGACTGGGGATAAAAGAGATGGATATTCCTCTGATGCGTTATCTGACCAGTTTTCAAATATAGTTATCAGCTCTTCTAGGGAGGACAACGTTGAATGATATCTGGCTGGAGAAGAGAATTATGTCGGGGAATTTGTAGTATTGGAGAAATAAACTCCATTGGGGAATTAAATCCTGTAGACTGCATTGAGGAAATAATCTCTGATGGGGATTAGAAATTCATAGGCTGCACTGAGGAAGTTTCCACTTTATGTTGGGGAAATGATCTAACTTCCTTATCTTCTAGGAGACCTATTGGGGAAGATGATCGTGTCAAGTTATCCCTCAGAGATATGGAGGTCAACTGCTGGAAGATTCCCCAGTTCCTACCTAAGGGACAATTAGATTTGTTGGGGAATATATCTCTATTGGAGATGATCTTATGAAGATAGCTCTCTTGAGATAGTTCCATGGAGATTTATCTATGGGAATTTATGGACAACTTGAACATTATCCCAACCCCTAGGGTCCTTAGTAAATGCTAATCTTGTTTTCATGCATATGTTTTGTAAATAGTAATCATATTCAAATGTATATGTTCATTCAACATAATCATTAGATGTTTTTGCAGACAAAATAGAGAAAGTAAAAACAATTTTGAATTTTGAAATATATTTAATTGCAGTGATTTTGAAAGTTTTCCTATAAACAGATAGTTTTGTACAAGAAGACATAAATCCTAGTAAGAGGAAATCGTCATACAAAGTGATAAACAAAGAAAAACAGCTATGTGGAAACGATCCCATCGAGTTTCAATTTTTCTATTGCCCTTATGTCTTCAAGTATCTCATCACTTGTTGTCGGAAGGAGATAATTGAATTGATCTGTACCGTTTGAACTTGACGCTAGTAATAAAGCTGGTTGTACGTAGATGGGTGATCTAACAGGACATAGTCGTATGCTTTAATCCCTAACTTTTGCCTGGACTGCCCTCTCGGGTTTTCGGTCCACCGGGATATCCTTTTTACCCAAGTCGCCCTTTTAGGTTTTTGACTTGTCGTATGTACAAATTATATATATATATATATATATATATATATATATATATATATATATATATATATATATATCCCTAATTTTTTCCCAAACCATTTTGGTTTTTCAGGATGCCCTTATTTTTTCCTAGACCTATAAACCTAGCGCGTCTCTTTTATGTGTAATATTTTTTGATTATGTCCGTGTTCATAGGGTACGAAAAATTTTCATCGTCCATGGTGGTAAGTATCATAACACCGCTAGAAAATATCTTTTTGATCATGAATGGCCCTTTGTATGTTGGATTCCATTTTCCCCTGGGATCACCTTGTAGTAGGATGATGCGCGTTATTACTAAATCACTAGCCTGGTACACATAATGTTTGACTTTATTGTTAAAGGCCTTGATCATGCGTTTCTAATATATCTGACCATGACACACAACCACAAGTCTTTTTTCATCAACCAAATTTATCTTGTCAAGTCGAGTCTGAATCCATTCGTCTTCATTTAAACATACGTCTTTCATAATCCTTATGGAAGGAATCTAGACTTCAACAGGTAAGACAAACTTCACACCATAGACTAGAGAGAACGGGGTTGCCCTAGTTGATGTATGTACTGAAGTGCAGTAACCATGAAGAGCAAATGGTACCATCTCATGTCAATCTTTGTAAGTCACTGTCATCTTCTGCAAGATCTTCTTGATATTCTTATTGGCGGCTTCCACTATGCCATTCACCTCTAATCGATACAGAGAATAATTATGATGCTTAATCTTAAAATGCATGCAGAGTTTTGTGATCATAGTATTGCTAAGATTGGTACCATTGTCCGTGATGATCCTTTCAGGGATGCCATACCGATAGATAAGGTTATACTTAATGAACCGATCCATAACATTCTTGGTAACAGAAGCAAACGAGGCTTCCTCTACCCACTTCGTGAAGTAATCAATATCAACAAGGATGAAAAGATGGCCATTAGAAGCGGTAGGCTTAATCTCTTCAATCATATCAATGCCCCACATTGGAAACATCCAAGGAGCAGTCAAGACATTCAAATGAACCAGAGGCACATGTACTTTGTCAGCATAAATCTGGCATTTATGGCAAGTTCTAGAATGATGATGGCAATCAGTTTCCATGGTAGACCAATAACAACCTACTCTCAGAATCTTCTTAGCCATTGTATTTCCACTAGAGTGAGTACCAAAGACACCTTCATGCATATCTTCCATAATCTTCTCAGCTTCCTTCTTGTCTACACAGCGAAGCAAAGTTGAATCGTGGTTACGCTTGTACAAGATTCCGTTACTCAGAAAGAACTTGGCAGAGAACCTCCTTAGAAATTTCTTATCATTGATAGATGCCCCTTCAGGATACTCTTTAGTTTTGAGGTATCTTTTTTATTTCGTGGTACCAAGTCTTTTCCTCTACTACATCAGTATCAACTTCGTAGAAATGCACCGATTCGTATAGTATCTCAATAATAATTCAAGGAGCTTCATTATCCTATATGACTTTGAACATAGATGAAATGGTACCTAGTGCGTCATCCAATTGATTCTCTTCTCGTGGAATGTGTTCAAAAGTGATTTCTTTGAAGTACGAAATTAATGTCAACACATGCTCTCGATAAGGAATGAGATTTGGATACTTCGTGTCCCATTCTCCCCTAATCTGACTTATCACTAGGGCTGAGTCCCCATATACATTCAAGAATTTAATTCTCATATCGATGGCATCTTTGATGCCCATGATGCATGCTTCGTACTCGGCCATATTGTTGGTATAATCAAAATATAATATGGCGGTGAAGGGTGTATGGAAACCCTTGGGAGAGACAATCACAACACCGATTCCATTACCAAGCGTGTTGGAAGCTCCATCAAAAACCATAGTCCATCGGGATCCTGGTTCAGGTCCTTCATATAGTCCAGGTTCTTCATAATCAGTAACTAACATGATATTTTCATCTAAGAACTCAAAATTCATAGACTAATAGTCATCTACAGCTTGATGAGCCAAATGATCTGCCAATACACTTCCTTTGATTGCCTTCTAAGTAGTGTACTGAATGTTGTATTCAGTCAAACCATTTTCCATGTTGTTATTCTTCCGGAGAGAGCGGGTTTCTCGAATATGTATTTTATTGGATCCATCTTAGAGATCAACAAAGTAGTATGGGTCATTATATATTGTCTTAGTCGGCGAGCAGCCCATGCCAAAGCGTAGCAAGTTTTCTCGAGAAGTGGGTATCTTATTTCACATTCGGTAAACTTTTTTCTAAGGTAGTATATTGCATGCTCTTTTCAACCAGACTCGTCATGTTGTCCCAATACACACCCCATTGAGTTCTCTAATACTGTCAAGTACATTATCAGAGGTCTTCCTTCAACCAGTGGCATCAGAATTGGAGGTTCCTAAAGGTACTCCTTGATTTTGTCAAAGGCTATCTGACAATCGTCGTTCCACTTCACTACTTGATATTTATTTAGTAACTTGAAGATTGGCTTACAATTAGCAGTCAAATGGGAAATAAACCTAGCAATATAGTTCAATCGTCCGAAGAAACCTGTGATTTCTTTCTCAGTACAGGGAGTTGGAATTTCTTGTATGGCTTTAAATTTGGAAGGATCAACTTCAATAACTTTACCACTAACGACTAAACTTAAGAGTTTAATGGATCTTATCCAAAAGGTGCACTTGTTTGGATTCAACCTCAACTTGTACTTCTTAAGTCTCTCAAATAGCTTGTCTAGGTGAACGAGATGTTCTTCTTCAGTCTAAGACCTGGCTGTCATGTCATCAACGTAAGCCTATGTCTCATGATGGATCATATCATGGAAAAAAGCTACCATAACACGTTGATATGTTGCACTGGCATTCTTCAAACCAAAAGACATAACTTTGTAACAGAAAGTGCCCACTGTGTGACAAAAGTAGTCTTTTCCATGTCTTCAAGTGCCATCTTGATTTGGTTATAACCAGAGAAACCATCCATGAAGGAAAATACTTTGTGTTGAGCGGTGTTGTCAACTAGAACATCAATATGCAGAAGTGGAAAGTCATCTTTCGGACTTGCCCTGTTCAAATCCCTATAGTCTATACACATATGCACCTTATCGTCCTTCTTAGGTACCATAACCTTATTTGCAACCCACTGAGGATATGACATAACATCTAAGAAACCTACATTGAATAGCTCCACGACCTCAGTTTTGATCTTTTCACACATCTCGGGATACATACGACAAACCTTCTAATTTATAGGAGGACAACCTTCCTTCATCGTTAGACGGTGAACCACAATTTCAGTATCATGACCTAGCATATCTTCATAAGACCAAGAAAAGATCTCAACATAATCATGTAAAATCTGTATTAACTTCTTTTTGACATTGTCTTCTAGGTTGGCACCTATCTTGATTTATTTCTTGTCCTCTTCAGTACCCAAGTTCACAACCTCGACTGGCTCTTCATACAGTTGTATGGATCTTTCTTCCTGCTATAACAGTCTAGCAAGCTCTCTAGGTACTTCACAATCTTCCT
Organism: Vicia faba; assembly: GCA_948472305.1. Lineage (NCBI taxonomy): Eukaryota > Viridiplantae > Streptophyta > Magnoliopsida > Fabales > Fabaceae > Vicia > Vicia faba. The sequence continues at coordinate 253,529,609 of OX451740.1, forward strand.
CACCTTTGTCCTCGGCTAGGTAGGTCAGATTCTCAAAGTCATAATTGGATATAGCATAATTGTTATCAATGTGACCTAGGGTGGATGTGGATCTGCAATTTGTTATGTGGGTGTGTGTAAGAATACCTAGCTATTTTGAAAGCAATAAAGTAAAATAAAGACAAAGAGCGCAAAATTTGAATGTAAACGTCCAATGATTTATTAAATGAAAATATATAGATGAAAAATGACAACCCTAACAAATGGACCGTTGTACCCGGGTAAGACACAAGGCTTAAAGTTATTGTTCAAATTACATACAAAAAACTTGAAAGCAAGAAAATAGAAAATAAAATTTAATCCTGACTAAAGGAGATTGGTATAAAGTCTTCAGCCTTCCAATTGTTGAGCCCACTTCTGGTAGTAGGGAAAATCCAATTGTCTATGTCACAGTCGCTATTAGCGTCTTCCACGGTGTTGACTTGATTTTTGTGAACTCCATCATTGTGTATGCAAAATGGCGGTCTCCTAGAATTAGCACAAGCACGACAGACAACCCTCTGAGCCTCTAAGGTGAAACCCAAACCAAATTTGTTGGACTTGTAAGGAATGTCGAGAACTTGACCCCAAATAGTGCCACCACCTTCTTCTACCACAGCCTTAGCGTCTTTCAGAGAAGCCATTCTTGGTGGAATCTCGGTGACCTTAGGAATAGTAGGAGCAGCTTTAGCAAAAGGGTTTGTCTTAGGAATAACTTCAAAGGTCTGGCAAGGAGTCTCAAGGAATTTACCATCCATCTCAACGTACTTGAAGGAGCTCAAATGGATCACTATGTATTCTTCTTCGCCATAAATTGTAATGATTTTTCCTTTCACTGGATACTTTAACTTTTGGTGTAAAGTAGAAGTAACTGCACCTTTCCCATGAATCCAAGGTCGTCCAAGCAAACAGGAATAGGCTGGACGAATGTCCATCACATAGAAAGTATAATCGAAGACCTGGGAACCCCCTTTGGTGGGAAGATTAACCTCTCCATGCACCATTCACTTTGAACCATCAAAATCTCTCACCATAACGTCACTGGGTTTTAGTACAACCCCTTCATAGTGAAGTTTGTCTAAAATAACTTTTGGCAATACATTTAATGAGGGACATGTGTCCACCAACACAAGAGATAAGGTAGTGCCCCCTATACTCAATAGAGACATGCAGGGCCTTATTATGGTCCCTTCCTGCGGGACTTGAATCAGTGTCTGAAAAGCCTAGCCCATTATCAATTGTCAGACTAGCAACACAATTTTCGAACTGATCAATAGAGATTTCCTGCGGTACATGAGCACATTTCAGAAACTTTAACAAACCCTGAGCATGGGCTTCAGAGCACAACAACAGAGATAACATATATATTTTGGAGGGGGTCTTCCCCAACTGTTCAACAATCTTATAGTCACCCTTTCGAATAATTTTAAGTACTTCCGCCATCTCTTGCTTAGAGGTATCTTCAATAGTAACCTCTTTCGCTGCCTTAGTCTGGGCAAGGTCAGTCATCTATTCTTGCCTCAAGTCTCAGTAGTTAATTCAAAAGTAGCGATACGAATTGGTGTAGTAACAGCCTTTGGAGAGACCTCTGGAGAGAAAACTCTTTCACTTCTGGTAATCTTACTAGTCCCGGCAATATTGCCAACATTGGGATCAGTAACTCCAGTATTTTCATCTTCAACAACCAATGGTTCTTGCTTGACGCCATTGTAGTAGACATCAACTCCATAATTCCGAGGGATAGTCTTATCAGTGGAATATGAAATTAGCCCAGGTGTGGTAATGATCATAGGAGAAACCTTAGGCTCGGCAGTAATCTTCACAGGACCCTTATAAGTGATCCTGATAGGAGTACTGAAAGTTGTAATTAGAGACACGTCTTCAAGCTTCAGACCTTGAGACATATTTTTACATAAGCTCTCCATAGAAGGAGTCTTCTCAAATAGAATTGCACGGTCATCCATCAAATGCTGAATACCTTCTTTCAGTAGTACACAACGATTGGATTGGGATGCACAATAGTAGTAGTTTACAGCGTAACCAGGAAATAAACCGGCTTGCAACAGATTCTTCTTAACAATCATTAGATGAGTAGTCAAGTCACTCACAGCAGAAACATAATACATATCATCAACAACATTAACGCCTTTGTCATGATTAGGCATAAGTGTAGTGATCACATTAGGAGTCTCAAGAGGATCAAATTCAATCTCCTTAGAGTCAATCATATCTTGAATTTTATTTTTCAGAGTCCAACAGGTAATAGTGTCATGTCCAAGACTGTTGGAGTGATATGTACACCTTGCATTGGGATTGTAACAGGGAGAGGAAGTATTGGGAATCTGAGGAGGATCCATGAATGTAGTCAGCTCTGCCTTCAACATGTGTTACAATGCTTGAGACAACGGCGTGTTGATTTTTGTAAACTATCTCCTGGGTGCATCCTACCTATGTTGATTATTCTATTGTTGTTGTTGCATTGGCATGGAATTAGAGATCAGAACTGCCCCCACAGATTGGTTGCGGTCACCCTTATTACGACCCTTCTGGCCGTACACAACATTGGATTCTTTCTTACCATTGTATGACTTCTTCGCAGTATTCGAAGATATAGCCACATGAATTTTACCACATCTGATTCCATTCTCGACACGTTCCTCTGTCAATATCAGTTTAGTGAAATTGGCTGAAGAACTTCCAAGTAGGTGATTATAGAAAGGACCTGTTAGTGTACTCATGAAAACTTCAACCAATTCCCTATCAGCCAAAGAAGGTTGAACACTTCCTGCAAGATCTCTCCATTTTTGTGTGTACTCTTTAAAACCTTCCTCAGAACCCATGGACATACTCTGTAGTTGCATGCAGGTTGGTGCCAAATCATAATTAGAAAGCTGCATCCAAATCTTCCCAGGTATGGATATTGGCACCTTGGAGTTGATATTTGCTTGGTTTTAAATGGTTTAAAAATACTTTTCTTGATTTTAATATTCTGAAGAAAAAATAAAAAATGATCCAAAAATAGAAGAAAAAAATAGAAAATGCTCCAATAAAAATTACTTTTATTGGGATTTTTATCCTGACTTTTCTATTTTTCACTATTTTTTTACTTTTTTTAGCTTAAATTTTGATATTTTAAAAATAGTTCCTAACTTTAAAAAATTCTAAAAAAATTTGTCAACACTTCTTGACTCATGTTAGACCTCTGATTTTTTTTTGGGATTTTTATCTGGTATTTTAATACATTTTGTGTATTTTACCAATTATTTTCTTTTTATTAGTCATTTAAATATTGCTTTTTATTAATTATATTTTATTATTTTTGTGATTGGTTCTGATTTGGAGAGACTTGAGTGTTATTTTGGGACAAGCTCCTCAACCTCATTGGATCTTGGGTGTTGATAGGTTGAAAAATAAAATCCAACAAAATGGATGAATGATGTTGATGATATTTGAAACCCTAGTTTCATCTGAGGCATTAGTTACATTATCATTCCCCTCCCTCTGCATCCTATCCCTTTCTTGTTTTTACTTGTGCTACATGTTTTTGGAGAATGGTCTATATATCATTTCTCTAACATGTATGGTACATAGATTGTTATTGACCGACCTCAAAACAGATGTGACTTCTACATAAGTCCATTTATGATTGCTTAACATAGCGCTAAATTTGTCCCGATTCAAAAAAATGATCATTTGTGGCCCAAACTTTATGCTTGAAAGCCTAAGTATAATGGATTACTGGATTATGGTTCAAAACCTTTGAAGCTTGTTGTTAGGAGGATTTGGTCTTACCAATCTTCTAACAAGCCTTCATCAACTTGGGCCTAAGTTTGATCTTCAATTATCATTGGTCATATGTGTTTCCTTGAGTACTTGAAATGAATGATATACTTGACAAAAAACAAATGAACTTGTTATTGAGAGGCTTTGATTTTATCAATCTTCTAATGAGTTATCAAAAGAAAGAATCAAGATGGTTATTCAACTAACCTTTTGTTATACTTGACCTCTAACTTCTAACTCACTAACAATTAACTTTATGTTATGCCTTTATTTTATGCCTTTACTTTTATGTACCATTTTTTTAGCATTTACATTTCATGCCATTTTTCTTTTGTTAACTTAAGCATTTATTTTTATGTCATTTTTTCTTTGCTCACTTGAGCTTTCTTTTCTTTCAAAGACACTTAATAATCAACTTGGACATTAAAAAATACTAAGGTTACTTGGACTACTTGGTTACTATCCCTAGTAATGTGGAGTTTTGGATTTCTAAGACTTAGGAATAGAAGCCTTAAAACCTTGGAACTCTGTAATCTTTTGTTGATATTTTTGTTAAGGCCTTCTGAAATCCTTGGGGTTTATTACATGGCATTGGTTTGAATTTTTTATGTGTGCAGGTTATTCTGATTTTCATGCTTTGTCTATGATTCAGAATTCCCCTGTATACAGTTGTTACTCTGGCCAATTTTATCAATGAATACTTTACTTGGTTCTTAATTCATCTGAAGCTTGGTATTCCTCAGAGGTTTAGTATTTTTGCTTGCATGGGTTTCAATCCAAAGAATGAGAATTCTACATTGACTTCTTTATGTCAAGTATTGGATTCTTGTTGGATAGACCATTCTTTTGCTTATCTTTTACCATATGCTTTAGGATAGTCCCTTCATCTCCTCTTATCTTCTTTAATTTCAAAAATCTTCTCCCTCCTTTTCAAAACTCTTCTTGTTTTCTAACTTGAACCATTTTCATAATAAACTTGGACTTAGGCCCATGCATTTTTAAAAATCTTTTCTTAATCAAACTTTAATCAATTTAACCATACTTTGACATCTTTTTTTTAAATATTAAAAGTTATTAACCTCATTCAAACCGTTTTGCCACTTTGGCTTTTTACTTTAAAACTTTTCTCAAAAGATTAGACTCTTGTTGATTCTTGTAGTGACGCAAGCTACTATACTTATACGATATATATGTAGAGAGCTATTTTTCACTTGAGTGTTGAGTGATGGATTTTAAATCCAAGTTATATCCTCCACTTTGAGATGACTCAAATGCTTCTTTCTCATAATTGTGGGTAGTAAGTATGTTTTCCACTCGAATATGACGTAGATGTCCCTTCTCTTAAAATTAACCAACACACATGTGTTTTAAAATTGTAGAGGTGAACTTCAATCATCCTGATTCTCTATTGCATGGAAGGTGTTACGTAGGAACTAAAGGTTCGCAACCGCGGATGGTGCAAAAATTGTAAAAAAATACTTCTTTTCTCATCTCCACCATCTTATTTTGTAAACCCTTTTATAGTCAAAATACACAAATTTCCAAAGAGGTTCCTGCGGACTACCATAGATATTTAGGGTGCTAATATCTTCTCTTTCATAACCAACCTTCGTACCTAGATTCTCTCCCCCTCTTTTGAGTTTATTCTCTCTTTACCCATTTCCTTTGGAAACAATAAAGCACGGTGGCGATTATTTTTATTTGATTTAAACGATTTAAGTCAATCAAATGGCTTAATATCAATATTTCTACGGCTATAATGAAAGCTCTTCTAAATAGAAAAAAATCCATTAGCCTCGTTTGGAAATGCTCGAAACGCGCTTACAGATCAGCATTTGGGTAAAAATATAAACACAACAAAAATCAGCGTCATGCACTACGGGATGTATCATCTAACACGTGCAACTGTAGCGCCCTTTTGAAATTAATCTTTACAATTTAATGTTCCATGACTTATACTATGGGATGTGTGAGCCAACACGGGCTCCCGTAGTGCACCACAGATTATGAACTTCTTGTGGGGACTTGGTCTACTACGGGCTGTGTCAGCTAACAAGGGCGACTGTAGTAGGCCCCCTAATACTTGTAGCTTTTATTTCTCTAAAACTCCCGATCTTGCACCTTTTCTCACTGATTCTTCTTGAGTCCTTGACTTAACCTGAAAGCACATGAACCAACAATACCAAAAGGTATAATGCGGAAAATACGAATAAACTTAAAATCTATGAAATGCCTCAATCAACTAACGATAATTGAAAATAACTCAATTTATAACAAAATTTATGCAAAGTGCTAAAGATTACTTGGATTAATGTCCAATAAGTGATGGGAAACATAGTGTAAATTGTAACTGATCATGAGTTTTGGATTAATGTTATTAAAGATGAACTTGGCCAATTCAAGAGAAATGAGGTTTAGGACTTGTTACCAAAACATGAAGGAACAAATGTTATTGGTACTAAATGGGTGTATAAGAACAAGTCACATAAACAAGGAGTTGTTATAAGAACTAAAGCGAGACTTGTTGCTCAAGGATACACTCAAATTGAGGGAGTGAACTTTGATGAAACATTTGCTCTTGTGGCTCGCTTGGAATCTATCAGGTTATTACTTTGAGTGGCGTGTCTTTTAAATTTCAATTTGTTCCAAATGGATGTTAACAGTGCTTTCTTAAATTGATATCTCAATGAATAAGTCTACGTTGAAAAAACAAAAGGATTTATTGGTCCTACTTTCCCAAATCACGTATTTAAACTAAAGAACTATTTGTATGGGTTAAAACAAGCTCCAAGAGCTTGGTATGAGAGGTTGACTGAGTTTCTCATTAACCATAGATATAGAAAGGATTGATTTGATAATACTCTTTTTGTCAAAGAGAAAGGTGGAAAACTTATGATAGCTCAGATCTATGTAGATGACATTGTTTTTAGAGGGATTTTGGAAGAGATGATCCCATATTTTGTCAAGCATGTTTAATCTGAGTTTGAAATGAGTTTGGTAGGTGAATTAACATACTTTCTTGGTATTCAAGTTAAGAAGATGGAATAATCTATCTTTCTTTGTCAAAGCAAATATGCAAAGAATATTGTGAAGAAATTTGGATTGGAGAATGGAAGCCATAAAAGAACTCCTGCTCCTACACACCTGAAGTTATCCAAAGATGAAAACGGAGTTAGTGTTGATGTCATGACTTTATTCTTTGATAACTTGAATGCTATTAATATCTTCAAAATTCCTATTCAGCACAGTAGGACTAAACACATTGATATTAGGCATCACTTTATTAGAGAACTGGTTGAAGATAAAGTCATAACTCTTGAGCATGTTAGAACTGAAAATTAGCTTGCGAATATTTTTACTAAGGCCGTGGATGTAGTACAGTTTGAAAAATTAAGAAGAAAACTTGGTATTTGTAGTTATGAGAATTTGTAGCAATTACTGTTATTTACGTGGGTCAATCAGATTTTCAAATTTTATGACTTCCACGTTTACCTAAGCCTACTACTCCAAATTTTAATTTGTTGGACATAAACATACTACCTATACAAAACATATTTTTCTAACATCTCATTTGTTTTCTCTCTTGGAAATTTATGGTCACCTTTCTTCACTTATGTTCTAACAAACCATCTCCTTCAAATGAGATAAAAGATGTTTCAACATTCTTCATCTGAACCTATGCATGCATCATCTGAAAACCCCATGGCATCCCGGTCAAATACTAGGGTTGATGAACCATACCAAATGATCAGCCTGTCTGATCTTGTGTTGGATATAGCACCGATATCTAATGCCCTTGCACCTACTCAAAAGGAAGCACCATCATCTTCTTCAAAGAGTGTCAGGACTTCTGGTAAGTCATCTTTTTCAGATTCTAATATTCCTAGTAAAAGTAGGTCTTATGCTAAAAAGGGGTCTAAGTCAAAAGATTATGAGAAAAATAACCCTATTGGGTCTACTACTGTGGATCTAACTGAAGCTAAAAAGATTAACACTGATAAAAACTCCAAAAGTTTGTCACTTCTATTTTGAAGGAAGTAGGTTCAGATGTTGCGCTAGATGTGATGGGAAAAATAGAAAGTGTACTATTTTTACCTTGCAGTAATAATGGGTAATTCCCTGAATTTCGATCTCAAAGACTGCATGCAATTATCGAGTTCAATTCACGTTCAATTAAACAAAAATTTTAATTGGGGACATGATTTAGGAATTGTCACTTAGCAAAAATAAAAATAAGCAGAATGTAAATTAGGGATTTTTTCACAGATATGAGAAGTATGCTCGGGTATGGTGTATAATTTACCTTGTAACAACCTTGAATCTTGATCTCTGCAAGAAGTTCATATACTTTAATTATCAGCCCTTTAGATTATCTTCCCCTAAGTCCTTAGTGGGAAAACCTTTACCCATTCATCCTAAATCCTAAGTCCTTAGAGATATCTGATGAGGTCAAGACTTTATTTTATCAAGGGTTAAATCAAGTAACTATAGGGTATCTCTAGTCCTAAGTGATATCTACTATAGCCTAATTATATAAAAATCTTAACAACTGCAGTCCAGCTGGTTATCAACCGTAAATCAATCCTAATTTGTCCGATCAGGAAGGCATGAAAACATTGTACAATTAAATCGAATAGAGAAAACTTTATCATAGAACTCAGGAATTCCCAATCATTATAGATTCAAATCAGGGACACCTCCCTAGCATTGGGGGGTTTAGCTACTCATATTGTTAAAAATAATCACAAGACAAAATATACACATTACGAGGATTGGGATGAACCTTAACTTCTCCAATCTTCAGTCGTGTCAAATATTCTTCGTTGACAAGAAAGTTCCTTTATTCCTTGTAAAAACTCATTTAAATAGTCACCATTCATCCAAGTTGGTTGGAAGTACCCAAAACACCCTCACAGCTTAACATATGGAAAAATTATGAAAATATCAGAAAATCTGCATCACAGGCCAACACGGCCCGTGTCCGGAAACACGGCTACCCGTGTTGGCCCCCAAAATCCCAAATCTTCTTTTAAGGTCCCACGGGTTGCAACACAGCCCATGTCAGGCAACACTTTCGCCCGTGTTGCACCCCTGATTTCCATCTTTCTTCATTCTCCCATCCTAGCATGGCCCGTGTCAGGCAACACAGGTGACCGTGTCAGGCCTCTTGTAGGTGGATTTTTTACTTTCTTTGAAACTCAGATTTTTTGCACTTTTTCTCCCTGAATTGTCCTATTTTATTCCTCTGACCCTGAAAACACTACAACACACAATCAAAGCATAAAATGCGGTAAAATGAAATAAAACACTCGGCAATAAAAGAAAAGATAACTGCAATTAACGATAAATAACTATGTAAATACCGCTGATCAAACTCCCCCAAACTTAAATTGTTGCTTGACCTCAAGTGACCATTACAAGAACTCATGAAAACCATAACAGCCTGGTACTCATACATGAGACATTCATTCAAATTGATCAAAAAGTTGTTCGTCCGATGCTCACATGACATGAAGAGTTTATGTAAGAACCTTTAAATCTCGAGCTTCTTCTTCAGATACCTCTCTAACTATGCTTTATACTTAAGTCTCTTTCTGATTTTCCTCCTTTTTCATTCGGACAGACAAATTAAGGCAATGGAATTTATGATGATCATCACATGCACAAGACTAATCAAAGAAATTTGTTTAGGCACCAAATAATCATGATGGGCTACTTTTAATTACTTATGAAATTTTCAAATTTTACAGTTATATATTATCCTTTTGGACGACGTTTGAGGATCAACCCCATTTGGGCTGAATAACTGGGTGAGGGCTACCCAACTTAGCGATCTGGTTGCCTTTTACCGCCTTTTCATCGTTTAGTGACAGATTTATTTATTTCTGAACCAATCATACTTACATGTGAGTCTAGATTATGCCAGAGTGCAGTGATAAACTACTCAAGGAGTACTTCTAGGGATTCAAACACTATGGTACAAATCTACATGTTAGACCGTATCTTTGTCACGTTATTATGAACTTCCTACCCTTAACCATCTATCTCTTTGTCTCTATATACTATTCTCGAACTCTATGAGAACCAAGTTCTTGAACAAAACAAAAAAAAATTGTCAAAATTTGGAGGACTTCAACTCGCGGATCTACACATGAATTCGCATAGAAATAACTAATAATTCGAAAAGAAGAAAAGAAATAAAACCCCCCAAAATATGAACTAAACATTTACCCCAATGTTTTAGAACAAGCTCGAGGAGAGTGACTCTTAGAGGGGAATGCAACACATGTTGTTGCCTCCTAGCTTTCACTAGTAAGACTCCCTTTTCATTACTTGCAGACAAAATTAAACAAAAACTAAGTTATTAAAAGTGTGGGTTGCCTCCCCCGAAGCGCTCTGTTTAACGTCGCATGGCTCGACGGTTCATCCCCTTATGGGGGGTATTTACTCTTCCACACCTTGTTGTTTGTCTCTCCCGCAATCCATAACTTATTCAGATCAAAAGCATAAACCTATTTGTGCTTCCAGACACTTCCAAATTCCATCTTTTCAGGTCGGTGTTCCTTCTTCTTTCTCTTCTTTCCTTCTTGACTGAGCTTAGGAATTTTTATTGATGCCACCTGGGAGATCTTTCCCGAGACTTCTTCTGGGAGTGATTTTGAACTATTGCTTTCTCCTTCTACCTTGATCATTCCGACTTAAGATTTATTCTTTCCAGCTGCACCTTACTTCTTGATTTCTAACACCTTCAAGGTTATCTCCTTATCAAATGATTTCAGTGTTAGATCACCTTTCTAGATATCAAAATTGTATCGACTAGTTAGCATAAATGGTCGACCAAGAATGATAGGAGTCTCTTCATCTTCAGGTAAGTCCATGATATGAAAATCAACTGGGAAAACAAAATTGTCAATTCTACTAATACATCTTCAGCTATCCCATATGACTTCTTGATGGTGTGATCAGCAAATTTCAATTTTGTCCTACTCTTTCTTATCTTCTCAATATCGAGCTTCTTGAAAATAGACAATGGCATCAAACTCACAGTAGAACCAGAATCAATTAGAACCCTCTTGAAAGTTTTGTCTTTTATGGTGCACATGATTGCAATAGATCTTGGATCCTTCTTCTTGATAGGAATTTTTTTCTCGGGTATGATTGCACATATTTTCTCATCAACAGGTGCATGTTCACCTTCTGTTGGTCTCTATTTTTATAGTACCTCTTTCATGAATTTCTGGTACAAGGGCATTTTCTCGAGTGCTTCAAAGAACGATATGTTGATCTCCATATTTTTAAACAATTTCAAAATTTTATCAAACTCTTTCTCTTTCGTGTCCTTCTTTACCACTCGAGATGGATATGATAACTTGATCGTTGGTTTAGGTTTCAATTGGCTTTACCGGTGATACCACTACTTCCTATTTTTTCTTTTTCTCTCTCACTTCCAACTCTACTTCTATAATATTGTCATCAAATTTGACCTCATCTTCCTTTTCTTCAGCAACTTTCTCCTTCCTTGTTGTGACAACATTAACATTTTCATGATTTTTCTAATTCTCTTGTACTCGCATCGCTACCTGTTGTTCAATTTGTCCCATTTGAACTTCCAAATTTTTTATTGCAGTTGTGGTATTCATGTAATTACTCCTTGTCTCTTCTGGAAATTAAGAGGTATGGGCAGCCATCTTTTCAATAGCCACCCCCGCCCTGCCTTCTGAGGAGCATGTTGCTGCTGATCTTTCTAGGAGAAGTTAGGATAATTCTTCCACCCAGGAGTATAGGTGTTAGAATATGGGTTATTTTGCCTCAAGAATTTTATCCCCTCCATTTTTTGTGGAGTTGTAAGACATTGCACCGTAAGGTGCGGTCCACTAAAAATTCCATAAGCTACCTTTTGTACATGTTGAACCTGAGCTACCTGTTGAGTACCTATGTTCATTGCTTTCAGGTTTTTCTCTACTTCTATAGCAATTGCTTCTTTAGTTTTTAGCTGCTTATTGATTTTCAACTTCAAATCAATCACTCCCTCTGGTTTTCATACAAATCTGTCATATAGCTCTAGATGCTCATTTGCAGCAATGGCTTCAATAATCTTCTTCGCACCAGTGGCTGTTGTAAAGTTGGATGAGCCACCAACTGCTGTATCAATAAGCTTCTTTGTCTTCATTTAAAGTCCATTTAAAAACATTTGCATTTGCTCCATTTGACCCATGTTGTGAGTGGGACAGGCTACTAATAACCTCTTAAACCTCTTATAAGCATCACCTAGCGACTTTCCTTCCTCCTGTTTAAAATACACAATATTATATCTTTTGCGAATGTAGACAGAAGCAGGAAAGTATTCATCAAGAAAAGTCTTCTCCATCTGTTCCCAAGTGGTGATACTTCTAGCAGGTAATGAGTAAAATATTGTTCAGTATATTTATACAGCATGAACGGGAACATCCTTAATTACTTGGCTTCTTGAGAGTGCCCATAAATACTCAAAGTAGTATTCATGGTGAGGAATCTTTGTAAATTCTTATTGGCATCTTCATTGATCTTTCTGGTGAAAGATTTGTTCTCGAGCTAGCGGATGGTTGAAGGATGCAGTTGAAAATTTGTAACAATGATCGGTTGATTTACGATAGTCAACCGACCTACTGGAGAATTTTCTTCTCCATAGTCCCCAAGAAGTCTCTTCGGTGGTGGTGTGTTTTCACCCATAGTTTCGGGTTCTGATTCTGAACCAGAGTCTATATATAAAAGGAAATTAAGCTAAGGGTTATCCTCGGATGCAAAGGTTAGAAAAATCAATAATTACAAAAAAATATAAAAATTACAAAAAAGAAATTTTAGTTGCAGAGCAACAAAGTGTTAATTGAACTCAAATTACACTCAAAAACTCAGCAGTCCCGGCAACAGCGACAAAAACTTGATGGGAAAAATAGCAAGCATACTATTTTTGCCTTGAAGTAATAATGGGAAATTCCCTGAATATCGATCTCAAGGACTACATGAAATTATCGAGTTCAATTCACGTTCAATTAAACAAAAACTTTAAATGGGGTCTTGGTTTAGGAATTGTCACGTAGCATAATGTAAATTAGGGATTTTCCCATATATGAGGAGTATGCTAGGGTATGGTGTATAATTTATCTTGTAACAACCTTGAATCCTGATCTCTTCAACAAGTTCATATCCTTCAATTACCATCCATTTAGATTATCTTCCCCTAAGTCCTTAGTGGGAAAACCTTTAATCATCCATCCTAAATCCTAAGTCCTTAGAGATATCTGATGGAGTCAAGCCTTTATTTTATCAAGGGTTAAATCTGGTAACTATAGGGTATCCCTAGTCCTAGGTGATATCTACTATAGCCTAATTATACAAAAACCTTAATAACCGTGGTCAAGCTAGTTGTTAACCGTAAATCAATCCTAATTTGTCCGATCAAGAAGGCATATAAACATCGTCCAATTAAATCAAATAGAGAAGACTTTATTAAAGAACTCAGGAATTCCTAATCATTACAGATTCAAATCAGGGACACCCCTATAGAATTGGGGAGTTTAGCTACTAATATTGTTCAAAATAATCACAAGAACAAATATAGACATTACAAGGATTGGGATGAACTTTGATCTTCAATTGCTTTTGAGCATGAAAATATCCCGCTCTCCGAAAACCTTGACCTCTCCAATCTTCAGTCATGTCAAATATTCTTTGCTGCCAAAAAAGTTCCTTTATTTCTTGTGAAAACCCCTTTAAATAGTCACCATTCATCCAGGTCAATTTGAAGTACCCAAAACGTCATCACAGCTTAACATACAGAAAAATTATGAAAATATCATGAAATCAGCATAACAGGACAACACGGCCCATGTCAGGAAACACGGTCGCCCGTGTTGACCCCCAAACTCCCAAATCTTCTTTTAAGGTCCCAGGGGTTACAACACGGTCTGTGTCAGGTAACACAGTCGCCCGTATTACACTCCTGACTTCCATCTTTCTTCATTCGCCCATCCTGACACAGCCCGTGTCAGGTAACACGAGTGGCCGTGTCAGGCCTCCTGTAGGTGGATTTTTTACTTTCTCTGAAACTCCAGGTTTTTGCACTTTTTCGCCCTGAATTTTCCTATTTTATTCCCATGACCCTAAAAACACTAAAACACACAACCAAATCATAAAATGCGGTAAAATGAAATAAAACACTCGACAATAAAAGAAAAGATAACTGCAATTAACGATAAATAACTGTGTAAATACCACTGATCAAGATGTTCAAACATCTTTGGCAAAATAAACTAGCTTTAATGGTGTGGGAGACTCTAGTGAAAAGACTGGTGATTGTGTCCCTGGGCAAGTTTCTTATGAAAGAAAAAGTAAGAAAAGGATGATGCTATAATTGTGAATGTTGATGACCTAACATCTGATGAGGAACCTATTATCAAGACCTTGGCTCCTAGAATAGCCATGAGACTTAAGAGAAGAAAAGGAAAGGCTGTGACATTTGAAGATTATCCTTCTAAGGAGGTAAAATGAAAGTCTGATGGTATGAAAAGCACTCCCTATAGAAGTTCCAAAGGAAATCTCCCGTACGTCCTGCTAGATCATGGAGTAAGTTTATTGCCCCTATAAGGAAGAGGAAAGTTGTTGCTTCAAGTGACTTTGGATTTGAAGTCAAAGAGGATATCCAAAACATCATTCTCATCAAAAAGTATGTTTCTAAAAAGACTTATGTTGCTGCTCACAAGGCTTCAGTGGACAATGTGACTTTTCATTTTGAGGAGAATGCTGAAAAATGGAAGTATGATGAACAAAGGATGAATGATTTGGAAAGGGAATTTGGTAAATATTTTCAAAAATGTAAGGAGGTTGTGGAGATTTTAAAGGTGGATGGTTTTAGGAAGACTATAATAAAATTTGGTCCTTGCTATGAAAGATTAGTCAAGGAGTTTGTGGTGAATGCCCCTGATGGGTGTGATGATGTGGAGAGTGAAGACTACAAGAAAATATACTTTATGGGGAAATGTTGTGACATTCTCTCTTGCTGTGATCAACAATTTTCTAGGTAGGTGTGAAGAACCTTAATCTGGGTTAGAGGTTACCGATGATCAAGTTTGCAGGGAGATAACTGGTGGGCAAGTGAAGCACTGGCCAAATGGAGGAAAGTTGTCAGATGTAAGGCTTAGTGTGAAGTATGCTATTCTTCATATGACTATTAATATTAATTGGGTTCCCATAAACCATAACTCTACTATTTCTACTAGCCTTGGTAAGTTCATCTATGGTGTTGGAAAAGAAAGGGCTTTTGATTTTGTAAAATACATCTTTGATCAAATTCTGAAGCAAGAATCCTCATATGTTGGGAAGCTGCCTATTTTTTTCCTTCTCTCATCTGTGGAATAGTCTTGAATCAATACCCTGGTATTTTATTGGCTATTGATATTGTGAATAAAAGGTAACCTTCTTTGTATTTACATTATAAATTGTTTGGTGGAACACATGTTCCAGATATTGTCATGACATCTTCCCAGGTACATGGTCCTGTCACTTCCAAGAAAGGTATAATTGTTTAATTGTGTCATACCCCAAAATTTTCCTACCTTTTAACTTTTATTTGGCTTAGGCTTTGAATTTCATTTGCATTATTCTCATTAGGTCATTCACACATCATTCCCTCATTTAAATAAGGCAATGGTTGGAATTATCAGTAGTGGTGCTAACTAGGGTTCAATTTTGGTTTGAAGCTTCTATATTTTACAGTTGATTTCCTTGGCTCCTTCTTGGGTAGTAGACAATAGAATCAGGTTTTGAAGTATGGTTATCATGAGTTTCTTATTAGTCCATGTACAAGGTCATTTCTCATTCAAATTCATCAAGATCTTGGATTAGGGTTTACTCCCCAGTCACTATCGCCTAGGTTGCTCAATCGATCCAATCAGGGTTTCACTTGGGATTTGAGGTTTCTACATCATTAGAGCATGATTCATCTGGTTATTCTTTGAGCATTTAAATATACCATTAAGGTTTTGAGGAATTGCTATCAAGGACTTATTCTTCATCAAGCTACAAGGTTTTCATTTCATCAAGAGACTTCAAGAAGCAATTGAATTGGGGTTGTGAGTTGTTGATACTAGGGTTTCCATCAGTACTCCGGAGGAGAATCTTTTGAGCTAGGGTTTAATTCCTCCTCCACGTATTAAATCTATCTTCTCCTTCATGGAGCGTCAAAGACAAGTGGATTAGGGTTAGCACTTCATCAATTGAGGATCATTTGAGATGTTCTTTTATCAGAGGGTTTCTATTATGTGTTCACTAAGTCAAGATATCTCCGAGGATTGAGATACAAGATGAATAAGTGTTTTCTTTGTGACTAAATCCATTGATAACATTTGTTGCTTGTCATGCAGGTTTGGTATGGATTAGGGTAGTGAATTGAAGTTAAGGAGTTAAAGGTGGATTCAAATTCATTAATGCTTTGAATTTGAATTTGTGTCCACATTGTTCAAATGAATCAAAACTTAAGAATGATAATTTTTGGGAAAGAATTCATGTGGTTCTCATGCAACACGGGTCAACTTGGATTGGAGTTCAAATTGGGAATTTATTGAGAATGCAAGATGGTTTGGTTTGAAGATTGATTCAAATGTTTCCATTATTTCAAATTTGGTTCAAGGATGGAAAGTTTGGTCATTAGGATTATTTGGAATTGAAGTCACAAATTACAAGGTTTACAACATTGTGTTCATTATCCCATTCAACGTTGTTCCAAATGCCTTTGTTCAAATTCAAATGTCCAAGTAACCATCATTCAAAAGTCAAGACTTATCAAAATTTCATTCAAACAATATTCATTATTTCCAAGATCTCATTCATTATTCAAGTTTTCATCATGATTTAAGAATCCATTCCATATGATTATCATCCAAATAAGTTGCAATATTTATCAATCAAAGTCTCATGCTTATTACAATTGTTCAAATGTTTCAAGTTTATCATACCATTTCCATCTCATCACTCACAAACAAAGAAAGATCATAACTCTATCCTAGGCCTAAGGTTCCTAAAAACTACTAAAAATACATGCTCCTTGTTCAAACTTCATGTTAGCCACAATCCCTTCTTCAACCTTGCCTTGCCTTCTTCACTTTCCAATCAACAACAATCACTTGAAACAAAAAGAGAGAAAATTGGTTAGTTCAATCATCATTAAAACATAAACAAGAAGTTTTCAAGAAAGTATTTCGCAATTCATCATTAGGGATTTTGTGAGGGAATCAGAAACAAGGGTTTGAATTCTATCATATACCAAACAAAGGCCTCATTATCTTGCAAATAAATCAGATTCTATCATTAGCCTAAGAACATTCCTATTTCAAATCACAAAAATAAGTTTGGTTCATAATAAGAAGAGACGAGCCATTGCAAACACTTCAACGAAAAAACAACAAAATGTCACAGAAGAAGCAAGTACTGACCAACAACCAACTTCAGAATATGTCAAACAAATGAAGAGTTCACGTAAGGAAAACACAAAACCTATTCATCATTTTCCAGAATGTCACAAAACCCCTTGTTGTACCCCAAAATTTGCCCTCCCATATTCTTCAAGATTTGCAAAGAGCATGCTTCAAAATCTCTCAAGGGTTGCACAGTTCAAGGGCCTCCTAACAGTCAAAAACTAGGGTTTTGGTTCTGGCAAAGAAATTGAAGTTTCCAGGGGTCCAAACAAGTCCCACATGCCTATAAACATGGTCAAGCATCCATATGCCAAGTTTCAAGACTTACAACACAAAATTGCACAGTCAAATGCCCTAATTGCTCAGCAGTCAACTGTAGGGGTAAAATGGTCATTTGACATTCAAAAGTTCAAATTTTTGGTCAACGTCTTATTTTGAAGCCACAAACATCATTGGATCAATTCTTGATCATGATTCTCAAGGCATGGCTCAAAAAGTCTCAAGATGCAAAAGTTTCCATATTTGGACAGTTGAAAAAGTCAATTGTAACTTGACCAAGGCATAACTTCCACATGGTTTATCAGAAAAATTCCATCCAAATCTCATTTTGAAGAGAAAGACATTTCCTACAACTCCTATTCACACTTCAAGTCCAAGAAATGCTCTCACAAAAAGTTATCAATTTCAACATTATAGGTCATTTTCAAAAGTCAACAAAAAGGGACTTTAAGTCAAAGACCATAACTTGAGATTGGTAACTCAAAATGACATGGGTCCAAAGGCATGGGTTAGAGGGCTTCAAGACCTTTCCAAAATGTCCAAGAACATGATCAAAGCTTAAAAATTGAGCAACATATGCCTTGTGGAAGTTGGGAAATTTTTGGGAATTTTGAAAAGTCAACTTTACTTCAAATGCCTCAAAATTGCTAATGGGCCACAAATTCTTCCAAGAATCATCATCCAAAAGCTATGCACGACCCATTGACCCAAAGGGGAGTTATTTTCTTATTTTTAATTAATTAATTGAATATTTAATCTATTTAATTCATTTAATCAAAATTAATTACAAGAAAAATACTAAAATAAGGTTTTCAAATCTTTTTGTGCAGTATAAGCTCTCATCAAGGCCTAAGGATTTCGTGCATGCCCAAAGAAGAAATATTCCATGCAAATTGGCTAGGTTTCATGATAAAAAGATTGAAAAAGATTATGCAAAATCACAAAATTCAAAAGCATTGATTCCATGGATATTGGGCTTGTTTTGTTGACCTAAAACATTCACATATATGTACACATGATAACCCTAACGCACAAGACTTTCAAGATGCGCTCAGAAGAACATGCACACTTTGCATTTTTTGTGAAAAAAGTCAAAACTGAAAACACAGTTTCAGTGCGTTTCAAGGCAAGATAACCATTCCAATAGCTTGCCAAGGTCAACAGGGATCTATTCCAATCAAAACCATAACCTCTAACACAAAGAATTGGTAACACGAAGCCGTCCTGTCCTTGATATTGTTCATATTCGTGTTTTGATTTATGCGTATCATTCATGCCTTTTTCTTGTTGTTTTGCACTAACATAAACATTCTAAAACTTTCGGCATCATTTAATTGAGTTTTTGTGCCCTGTACGAGAATCTGCCATTAACGCCTTCTAGGTTTTCAGAGGTCAAAAATTAGGGCTTCTTTCATAAGAAAAAATTGAATCACAAGACCTATATCATTGAACTCAGGGCATCTGGACGATTCAATTCCATAGGTCGCGCCCTTTTTATATTTGAGTATGGCCTAATCGTTATTTTCCAGGTTTGAATTAGTGGGGGTTTAAAACCCCCGCTATTTGATATATTTTTTTCAGGCAAAAGCAAGGAAGCAAGGAAGAAGATGGACGTGGCTTCACCTGAGTGGTCCATTTAAACGTTGGCGCGTTTTTGAGTGTTCCAGCATAGTGGACATTATTGTTTTATATATTATTTCTTTTCCACTATAATAATAAACATGCTAAGCAGCTCAGTTGGTGGGACATGATGTTGGCACGCCTTGGGACCTGGGTTCGATTCCCAGGTCCCCCACTTTATTCAATATTTTCTTTTCTAACGTGATTCTGTGTGGCATACGCCCAAAGGCCTACCATACAGCCTGGATTCTCAACTTGCCACGCGCCCAACAAGACCAATCCAATGGTCAGAAGTTACAGATCACCATGTGCGTCAGTCAACATCTCCACATGCAATCTGGAAAAGTCAAACGTGGTCAAGCTTCCATTGGGCCAATTTGCTTCAGCCATACCTCCTCCATTGGGTCAACACCCCCATCTGTTTGCATTTTCTTTCTCAATTTTATTTTCTTTTATTATTCTTCTTAATTAATTGTTTTATTTAATTCATAAATTAATTTTTTATAACATAAAAATACCAAAAAAAATCAGAAACTATAAAAATAAAAATATGTTCATTTATTTTTTAATCAATATTTTGTAAATAAATTTAATAATTAACTTAGTTTTAATTTTAGGTTTAATTTTAATGTTTTTTTAATAAACTCAAAAAATGTAAAATTAAGGTTTTAAATACTTTTATTCTTTTTCTTTTCTTTTACCATTATTAAATATTAATTATTTTTATAAATAAATATGCCATGTAAATAATTAATGTAAATTAGGTCAAACTAAAAATATTTTTTTTAATAAATTAAAAACAATTTAGAATTAGGGTTTTAATTAACTTTTTAATTCCAATTTAATTTTCTCATTAAACTCCATAAATACAAAAACTCCAAAAAAATTCTTTCTTTTATTTAAATTTAATTAATTTAATAATTTTAATTTAATTTCTTTAAAAGGGTCCAACGCCCTCGCTTTCGATTATAATTTCGTTTCGTGCGCTTACTTTATTTCTTTTTTATAAATTTCATGTAATTACTCCAAAGCCTTGTAATAGATTAATTAGGACATTTATCTTTCCGCACTTTATTTTATTCAAATCGGGTCTTGGATTAATTTGGCGATGTAGACCCGCGCCTTTGTAATAGCGTAGGACTTTTTAATTCCGCACCTTTTAACTGTTAATAACTTGCATGAAAGAATGAATGTCCAAAAATAAAACCAATGCGTAGATCACCAATGCATGAACCAGACAAACATAATTGAAAATGACACACAATTCACACACCACCCCTAGGGTACGCCTCACTGTTGCCTTGCCCCTCGAAAAGTGGTCGTCGAGTAGAGGATGTTTTAGTAAGTCCTCATGTCCATGAACATGGCATGAGGGTAGCTTCTAAGGTGTCTTCCTATTTCTCTGGTGACCATACTGTCCCGAACCCTCGAATTGACCCGAACACCTCCAACGGTGGTGCTACCTACCTCTCAATGGTGGGATGGCACTACCTTAAGGACATTTACACAGACTAATTCCTTAGGGTAGGTAGACGACTCGTAGATACTTGCTCTGAATTCAAAACAAATAAAAAACTTCTTTTCACACCGACACTTTGCAAAAAAGCTTTCAAAAAACAACTTTTCAAACACTCTTGAAGACTGATACAAGAGTCGATCCGAAATTTTCAAAGAAACTTTTTTAAACCCACAGTTGAAAAGCAAACAAACAATTTTGAAAACACAAGTGAGCAAGTATCTAAGAGCCCATGGATAACCATGGATAGAAAGGGTGCTAACACCTTCCCTTTCTATAAATCTACCTCCCGAACCGAGAGAGCAATCTCTATAAGGAATTTTTCTGCGCTTTTGTCCTTTCCATTTGGAGAAAATAAAAGACGGTGGCGACTCTTGCTTCCGCGACATTTCGCGAACCAGCGTTAAACAGTCAGTTCCAGATCCACCGATCACAGAACTGGCGACTCTGCTGGGGATATCTTATAAAGTGAGGTGTACCTTAGGACTAAGATCACTGTGTTTTCAATTGTATTGACTTGCTTGCTTTAAAATTGTGGGTTGCATGGGAGTTACATAGATCCTAACCCGGATCTGGGGATACCCTATTAGGTAGCATAAGCTGTGAGGGACCTGTCCGGCGTAGACCGACATGGGTGAAGCAGTGGCTACGTTGGTGTGGCACCTTGGTCTGTACCGATATCCCTTGTGTCGCAACGAGGAGAATATGGGTCTTCCAAGGAGTCGTTAAACACCAACAGACCTTAGAACCTTAAATGACACAACTTGGCCATTAGAACAGTAGCAGTATGCTACACCCATTGAGGCTAAACTCTCGTGATGGTTCTGGCCGCAAGAAAAGATTGTGATGCTAGAGTTATGACCGATTGAGGGTAGTCAATGATATTGGGATCCTCTAAGAACCCGGTTACTTTGATAGGACAGGTATGAACCAACAAACTGAAAGAGGGTAATACCCAGACCTCATGCTGGCCTAAACTTTAAGGGCTTGCCTTGTGTGACTTGTGTGCCTTACATGTGTGCCTTTGTAAATATTTGTGGTGTGCTTTATCATAACATCATAACATCATGAGCATTGCATGCATCCTGCATAAGGGCTGACCATTTCAAAGACAAGAGGGTTTCACCTTTGCTCTGTTTTGTAGGACATCATGATGCCTATGCGAAGGAATACTATCCGGTTCAACTTTGTTCACCCACCTGAGTTACTTGAAGAATTGGTTAGCAGAATTCCAAACACCACTTCCTTCATCCAGAGGCATGGTTCTCTTCTCAGTTTAGTCACTGCAAAGCGGGATCAATAGTTGATGAGTGTCCTGACTCAGTTCTATGACCCTTTGTACCAGTGCTTCACCTTTCAAGACTTCCAGCTGGTCCCTACCCTGGAAGAGTTCTCTGATTTGCTCGGCATCCCTATCTTGGATCAGACTCCTTACACTGGTTGGGAAAAGACCCTCAGGCTTGAGGAGGTTGTTGCAGCTCTTCCTTTGACCCATCAAGAAGTAATGGATAACTGGGTGACTAGAAGCGGGATTAAGGGTTTCTTGGCCAAGTTTCTAGTTGGTAAAGCTAATAGTTTCTGGAATGACTTGGACTTTAGGGCATATGAAGACATCTTGGCTCTCTTAATCTATGGGCTAGTCTTGTTTCCTAATCCTGACAACTTCATCAATGTCACTGCCATAAGGATCTTTATGTCTCGGAACCCTGTGCCCACTCTCTTGGGTGACATCCTGCAACAACTTTATGCTCGTACTGCTCGAAGACGAGGAACCCTATGGTGTTGTATCCCTTTGTTGGTGAGGTGGTTTATTTCGCACCTCCCTAAGTTCGTGCTGAAGAACCAAGAAGGAAGAGGTTGGGCTCATAGGTTAATGTCTCTCACTGATAAGGACATCATTTGGACTTTCAGAGGTTTGCATGAAGTAGCTGTTATTGACCGTTGCGGAGAATACCCTAATGTTCCTCTGATTGGTACTCAAGGAGGAATCTCTTATAATCCATGTCTAGCTCTCCGTCAGTTTGGAAGAGCCAGAAGAGCAGGACCTCATGAGATGCTGGTGCCTCACATCAGTTTTGAGTTTCAGGTGGATAGTGACGAGCTGCGTCGTAGGTTCATCAAGGCTTGGGACAGAGTTCACAAAGCTGACCCACAAGAGTTGGGGCCAAAGACTTCTCTACCCATGGAAGCCTACTACAAATGGGTTCGCATCTGTGCTCAGAAGTTAGGTATGCCATACGAAGCTGTCAGACCCGTCATCCTTGAATATCCTGACAAAGATGGGGCTCCTCCAACTGTCCTCCCTCCTCAGATACCTACTGATTATGAGACATTAAAGAGGTCTTGGTCGCAACTGCGAGAAGAGCGGGATTCTTATCGAGAAAAGTTCAACGAGCAAGAACTAAAGATTCAGAAACTGACAAAGCAGTTGGAGAATGAGCGAGCTCTGAATGACTATATCCGTACTGAGAAGAGGAGACCATGGGATCAATAAGGAGCTCTGGATGTTCTGTTACAACTTTATTTCCCTTTTCAGTATCTCCATTTTATGTAACGCCTAAGGGCAACCTGTTGAACAATTTAAGTTTCAAAGTTGAATCTAATGAAGTGTGTTCCTTTTTGTTTACAAAGTTGATTCCCGATTGTCTTTGAAAACATAAATCATACGCATTCCATTCATCATGTGCATAGCAGGTTTTCTTCTTTTCAGGTTGCTTACTGCTCTTCGCTGTTTATTTCAGCATCATGAACCCTGACTCATCATCAACCGAGATGTCTATCAAGGCCCTTCAGGCGCAGAACGCACAATTTCAGAAGTTGATCATGGGTTTGGCTCAAGGCCAAGAAGAGCTGAAGGCCTTACTCCTGAAGAAGGAGAAGAAGAAGAGAACCGTTCTTTTCAACTCGGGCCGAAGGTTTGGCAACACTCTGCAGAATGAAGAGGCTGGTTCTTCTGTAGGCAAAGGCAGTCCCCAGGGGGGAAAGGCTTCAAGTCCAGTAGTCTCTGACAACGAGACTGACTTTAATGAGGAACAGTATCCTCCTGCTGAAGACCGGTATAAGCAGTTGGAAGACAGACTGAATGCAATGGAGATCCAACAAGCGCCTGGGCTGGATTTCGGAGACTTGGGCTTATCTACTGGTGTGATTATTCCTCACAAATTTAAGGCACCATCTTTCACCAAATATGACGGGGCGTCTTGTCCCAAGCTACACCTCAGATCTTATGTGCGGAAGATTCAACCGTACACAGTGGATAAGAATTTGTGGATCCACTTCCAGGAGAGTCTTTCAGGGACTCATCTCAAATGGTTCTATCAGCTGGATGGGACCAAGGTTCGTAACTGGGAGGAGTTGGCTACTGCTTTTTACAAGCAGTATCAATATAATGCCGACCTTGCTCCTACACGTACCCAACTCCAGGGTATGTCGCTAGGATCAAGCGAAGGTTTCAAAGAGTATGCACAGAAGTGGAAGGATCTGGCTGGCAGGGTGCAGCCTCCGTTAACAGATCGTGAGCTGGTGGATATGTTCTTGGGGACCCTATCTGGGCCATTTTTCAATCATCTTATCGGTAACTCATCTGCAGGGTTTACTGATCTTATCCTGACTGGAGAGAGGATAGAGGCTGGAATGAAGTCCGGAAAAATTCATAAGGGGGCATCGTCAAATTCAGAGAAGAAGCCCTTTAAGAAGGAGGCCAGTGCTGTATATGGGCCTAGAAGGCAAGAGAAACCAGAGCGCCGCCAATCTGTCAACGCGGTGATGATTGCAAAGCCTGCTGCCGCTCCTTAGAAAACCAATCCACAAAGGGCTGAAAGACCTAGAAGAGAGTTTACCCGGCTGAGTATGACTTTGTCGCAGATCTTGCCGCAGTTGCTATCCACCAATTTGGTGACTGTTAGAGAGGCCCCGAAGGTTGTGAATACCGCCTCTCCGAAATACAATCCAAATGCCCGCTATGCTTATCACTCCGATAGCCCGGGGCATTCCACTGATGACTGTTGGGCCTTAAGGAATAAGGTGCAAGACCTTATTGATGCAAAAGAGATACAATTTGAGGCGCCTGAGAGGCCAAATATGGTGACTGCTCCTATGCCCCAGCATGGAGTGAATGTCGTTGATGAAGATGTGTATGCCGTTTCTGTGAATGATGTAGCTACTCCTCTGATGACTGTTAAGAGGAACCTACTACTGGCCGGTTTATTTTCGGGTTGTAGTGAAGGTTGCCTTTTCTGTGTTGTTTCCCTTTCTGGTTGTCCTTTGCTGAAGTTGGGCATCCAAAGCCTGGTGGACAGCAAAGAGATTCTGTTCAAGAAGACCGCTGTTCCGTTCGTTCCTGTGGAAGAAGTATCTGTTGTTACCATTTTCAATAATCCGATCAAGGCTCTCCCAAGGAAGCCGGTTAAAATCATGACTGTCGCACCCATTGTGATTACTGTTCCGGGGCCTCTCCCCTATGAATCCGATAAGGCTGTCCCATGGCACTATGGGGCAGATGTGTATGTACATGGTATAAAGCAAGAGTTCAACACTGGCACCAGCATCAGCAATATCACTGGTCCAGCCAAAGTTACCCACAGTGGCAGGCTCTTCTCGCCTGACATTGCGCCACCTACTGTTCAAAGACCTCTCACTATAACACCTGCAAGTGTACCTGTTCCCATTTCTGATCAAGTTGTTTCCCCTGCTGTCGAGTCATCTAATGCTCGGGGAAAAGGGATTGAAGTCGAGCCTGCCCAGATGGAGGCACCAAAATCTGTGAATGCTGAGGCCTCCCAACAAGAGATGGAGGAAATTCTTAAAATAATCAAGAAGAGTGACTTTAATGTTGTTGAGCAGCTGGGGCATACCCCCTCCAAGATCTCAATGCTCTCCTTGTTGCTGTGCTCAGAGGCCCATGCTAAGGCCTTGATTTCATTTCTCAATACGACTCACGTGCCACAGGAGACATCTGCAATCCAGTTTACTGATTGCGTAGCCAATTTGACAGCCGACAATGGTTTGGGTTTCTCGGATGCTGACCTTACTGCTAAGGGAAAGGACCACAATGATGCCCTGCATGTCTCTATTGAATGCAGGGGCACTACTCTTGCGCACGTGTTAGTGGACACTGGTTCTTCCCTGAATGTGCTACCCAAAAAGGCCTTAGACCGGTTGGATTGTGAGGGCCTGGAGCTGAAACCTAGCAACATCATCGTCAGAGCCTTTGACGGTTCTAAGAGGATGGTTCATGGAGAGGTAGACATTCCTATTCGTGTGGGATCTCAAGTATTCGACTCAACATTCTATGTGATGGATATCCGTCCATCTTATTCTTGTCTATTGGGTCGACCTTGGATCCACAAAGCTGGGGCAGTGACCTCTACCCTACACCAGAAGCTCAAGTACCCCGTCAGAGGGAAGATTGTCATTGTGCAGGGAGAGGAGGAGTATATGGTGAGCCATTTGAATTCCTTCAGGTATATTGAGATGGACGGGGAGTTTATTGAAACCCCCTTTCAGCATTTTGAAGAGGTACCTCCAACATTGGCAGCAGCAGAAGCAGTGGTTGAAGAGGATGTTCCTTTGAAGATGGCTTCCCTAAAGGATGCCCGGGCCGTAATCAAGAAAGGTGAATGTGCTACCTGGGGAAGGCTCCCTGATTTCACTCCTAAAACTGACAAGTTTGGACTGGGTTTTACTACAGAGGCTCAGAGGGTTGTGCGCAAAGCTAGAACTAGAAGACCTCCTGTGCTCATTACCAACCCAGGAGTGAATGCCATTAGGGATGAAGATGAGGTGGAAGAATCAGAGTTCGATAGCTGGATCTACCCGACGACTGATGGTGGATTGACCAATTGGATTGCTAAAGATCATACTCCTGTTACTTTTGTTACGCAGTAATAAACTCCTTTGTTTTGTTATTTGTAATAAACAACTAAAACTCTATGGCCCGGTGTCTTACCCGGGGCACCGTGGCTTCATTTGTGAGGGTATATTAATTGTCATTTCATATATCATGAATAAAGACCTTGGACGTTTTCTCGCATTTCAAATCTTATGCTCCTTTTATTTCTTTCCTTTCTTTATATATTGCAAAACAGTTGTATTTACACACACTCACTCATACAGGTTTCAATCCACTCTGGATCTCACTGGTAACGACTCTGCTACTGCCAGTTATGACTTCGAAAATCCGATCAACTTAGCCGAAGACGAAGGTGAAGATGATTGTGAAGTGCCTGGCGAGCTTGCAAGACTGTTACTTCAGGAAGAGAGGGCAATTCAACCACATGAAGAGCCGGTGGAAACAATAAATCTGGGTACTGAGACGGACAGGAAGGAAGTTAAGATTGGTGCCAACCTAGAGCTCAGCGTGAAGCAACGGTTGACTCAGATGTTACATGATTATGTGGAGATCTTTGCCTGGTCCTACGAAGACATGCCCGGGTTGGATACCGACATTATGGTCCATCACTTGCCTACCAAGGAAGACTGCCCTCCGGTCAAGCAAAAGGTTCGCCGCATGCGTCCAGAGATGTCTAAGAAGATCAAAGCCAAGGTTATGAAACAGTTTGACGCCGGGTTCCTTGCAGTGACTTCTTACCCTCAGTGGGTTGCTAATGTGGTGCCAGTACCAAAGAAAGATGGAAAGGTCAGAATGTGTGTTGACTACAGGGATCTGAACAGGGCCAGCCCCAAAGATGACTTCCCCCTACCTCACATTGATGTCCTGGTTGACAATACTGCTCAGCATAAGGTGTTCTCTTTCATGGATGGTTTTTCAGGGTATAATCAGATCAAGATGGCTCCGGAAGACATGGAAAAGACTACCTTTGTTACTCAGTGGGGCACCTTCTGCTACAAGGTCATGCCATTCGGGTTGAAAAATGCTGGGGCAACCTACCAACGTGCCATGGTTGCTTTATTTCATGACATGATCCATCATGAGATTGAAGTGTATGTCGACGACATGATTGCAAGATCTCAGACTGAGGAAGAACACCTAGATCATTTGCAGAAATTGTTTGACCGCCTGAAGTTGTACAAGCTGAGGTTGAACCCGAATAAGTGCACCTTCGGGGTAAGATCTGGAAAGTTGCTAGGCTTCGTTGTAAGTGACAAGGGTATTCAAGTGGACCCTGCCAAGGTCAAAGCTATTCAAGAGATGCCAGTTCCTAAGACAGAGAAAGAGGTCAGAGGCTTTTTAGGACGCCTGAATTACATCGCTCGATTCATCTCGCATCTAACCGCTACTTGTGAGCCAATCTTCAAGCTGCTGAAGAAAGATCAGGTAGTACGTTGGAATGATGAATGTCAGGCTGCTTTTGACAGAATCAAAGAGTATCTCCAAGAACCACCCATCCTTATGCCACCGGTTGAAGGGAGACCTCTGATACTATACCTGACAGTACTTGACAACTCAATGGGGTGTGTGCTGGGGCAGCATGACGAGTCTGGCCGAAAAGAGCATGCCATTTATTACCTTAGCAAAAAGTTTACCGACTGTGAGACCCGATACTCACTGCTTGAGAAAACTTGTTGCGCTTTGGTATGGGCTGCTCGCCGGCTGAGACAGTATATGCTGACTCATACTACCTTGTTGATCTCAAAGATGGATCCAATAAAGTACATATTTGAAAAGCCTGCTCTGTCTGGGAGAATAGCAAGATGGCAAATGATCTTGACAGAATAC
The DNA here is from genome assembly GCA_948472305.1 of Vicia faba. Taxonomy (NCBI): domain Eukaryota; kingdom Viridiplantae; phylum Streptophyta; class Magnoliopsida; order Fabales; family Fabaceae; genus Vicia; species Vicia faba. Next base: position 253,557,951 of record OX451740.1, read on the forward strand.
GACATCCAGTACACGACTCAGAAAGCCATCAAGGGAAGTGTATTGCAGACCACTTGGCACATCAGGCAGTAGACGACTATCAGTCAATGAACTTCGAGTTTCCAGACGAGAGTATCATGATAGTGACTGATTGTGAAGTACCTGGACCGGATGAAGGACCTGAGGAAGGATCCCGATGGTCTATGCACTTTGACGGAGCCTTCAATGCTTTGGGTAACGGTATCGGCGCTGTGATAATATCCCCCCAAGGCACTCATACTCCACTCACTGCCCGGCTATGTTTCAACTGCACCAACAACATGGCGGAGTATGAGGCGTGCATCATGGGTCTTCAAGCTGCGGTCGACCTAAGGATCAAGTATCTGAGTGTCTTCGAAGATTCCGCTCTCGTGATCAATCAGATCAAAGGAGAGTGGGATACAAAACATCCAAATATTATTCCTTACAGAGAATGTGTGTTGACCTTGATCCCCCACTTCACAGAGATAACCTTTGAACACTTTCCGAGAGAGGAGAATCAGTTGGTGGACGCGTTAGCTACGATGTCTTCTATGTTCAAGGTTAAATGGGACAATGAGGCTCCCCGGATCATCATCTGGAAACTGGACGAACCGGCATACTGTTGTGATCTTGAAGCTGAATTGGTGACTAAGAAGCCTTGGTACCATGAGGTGAAGAGATACTTGGAAGCTCAGGAATACCCTGAAGGTGCATCTGTCAACGATAAGAAGTTTCTGAGAAGGTTCGCAGCGAAGTTCTTCCTTAGCAACGACATTCTGTATAAGCGAAACCATGATTCGACCTTACTGCGTTGTGTGGACAAAACAGAAGCAGAAAGGATCATGGAAGAGCTACATGAAGGGACCTTCGGAACACATTCCAGTGGACACACTATGGCAAAGAAAATCCTTCGGGCAGGGTATTTCTAGTCCACAATGGAAGCCGACTGTTACCAACACTCTCGGACATGCCATAAATGCCAGGTATATGCAGACAAGGTGCATGTTCCTCCAGTTCCTCTAAACGTCCTGACCGCACCTTGGCCTTCGCTTCATCCTGGTGGCAATCGATTACTTCACGAAGTGGGTTGAAGCAGCTTCCTACGCTACAGTAACGAAGAATGTTGTAGCACGATTCATTCGGCATAACCTGATCTGTCGATACGGCGTCCCTGAAAGAATCATTACAGACAACGGTACCAATCTCAATAATAAGATGATCACTGAGCTCTGCGAGCAGTTTAAGATACAGCACCACAACTCTTCTCCTTACAGACCGAAGATGAATGGGGCTGTAGAAGCAACGAATAAGAATATTAAGAAAATGGTGCAGAAGATGACAGTGACTTATAAAGATTGGCACGAGATGTTACCGTTCGCTCTTCATGGGTACTGTACCTCAGCAAGGACGTCAACCGGGGCAACTCCCTTCTCCTTGGTCTATGGTATGGAGGCAGTCTTACCGATTGAAGTACAGATACCCTCTCTCCAGATAATGAAGGATGCAGATCTGAATGAAGATGATTGGATCCAGACACGACTTGATCAGCTAAACCTTATTGATGAAAAGAGACTTGCTGCTATTTGTCATGGTCAGACGTACCAAAAACGGATGATCAGGGCATTTAACAAAAAGGTCAGACCACAAGAGTATCAAGTTGGGGATCTGGTAATCAAACGTATCATCCTTCCTCAGAGTGATCCAAGGGGCAAATGGACCTCTACGTACGAAGGGCCATTTGTGGTTAAACATGTGTTCTCAGGAGGAGCCATGATTCTAACCAACATGGATGGTGACGACCTTCCTCACCCCGCCAATGCAGACATAGTAAAAAGATACTACGCATGAAAAAAGACCCGCTAGGTTGACATACCTAGGCAAAAATTAGGGCTCCCGGCGAACCAAAAGGGTTCGGGAAAAATGAAGGGATGAAATGAAAAGAATATGTACACCCGGCAAGTCGAAAACCTGAAAAGGCGGCTTGGGCAAAAATGGGTATCCCGGTGGACTGAAAACCCGAAAGGGCGGTCCAGGCAAAAGTTAGGGATAAAGCGTAATACTATGTCGCATTGGATCACTTTTCATTCAGAATCCAGTATCCACATCAAGTTCAGACGGCATCGATCAATCAGCTTCATCTTCAGCTAGGTCGTCAAGTGATGAGACGCTCGAAGATATAAAGGCAATAGCGGAGTTGGAACCCAGTGGGATTGTCCTATTCACACAGCTGTTTTATTTTCCCTTTGTACAAATTTGTATTAAACTCTTTTGTTCGGCGGCGTTCTCTTACTAGGACGTCAGCCTCTTGTACATAAAACGCCTATTTACAGGCAAATTCAAAAAAATCAATACAAAATCACTTTTCAGTTAAAATTGCCAATTGTTTTTCCTTTTCTGTTTTGTTTTGTGAAGAACGTCCAAGGTTCAATTTGTGATATATGCATTTGACAATAGTTGCTAACTCATGAATATTCGCATGCGAAACAAAGGATTAATTACAGATAACATTAGAAACAGGGGCAATAAAGAGTTGTCTAAGCAATCTAATTGTTCTGTCCTCCAAGGTATCAAGGTGGGTTCGGCTGAAGAACATAACCAGTACATCTCAAGAATTTCCCCAGGAGAGTCCAATCCAGTTTCCCCAGGAAAGTTGGAGTCATCTCCCCAACTGGAAGCTTATCCCCAGTAGATTCTGAAAGCTTCTTCCCCGCAGAGCACGAACGCGTCTCCCGGCTTTATTCAAAAGTTATTTCCCTACCAGGATATAACTGGGTTATCCTCAGCCAAAAGCCACGGAAAGATCGTTCTCGGCAAAGTCTTCTTATCCCTAACAGAGTCCATTAACACTTCCAACATATCAACGGTATCCCCAGCGGAGTTACCATCAACATCCCAGCAAAATACCTCTCTCCCCACAGAGTATTGTTCCCCAGCAAGATCGCTAGAGTACTTTTCTCCCTGCAGAGTAATCCATTCGCCAAGTTTATCCCCCAACAGAGTTATCTTCTCCTACCGGTATTCTTGCAACTATCATCCCCAGCGGAGACAACAAAGCACTATTCTCCAACATCAGCCCAGGATATGACTTCCCGGCATCCGTCAAGGATTTATTTTCCTAGGACGAAAACATACGTTCATGAACATCACATTTCCATACATTATAGCATGCATATACGCATCATATCTTACAAATCTCATTTATGTTGAGAACATCATCGCTTGATTCATATCATGCCTTGCATATGACTGACCTTTACCTTTCAAGAAAGATCCAATTAAGTTCTCAGCTATATTTCAAGACTTTAGTCTGGTTCAGTTAAATCGACCATAAGATTTTCCTGATTCTTATCTAGTCAAAGGCCTTCTCTGGTTCAGTCAGATCGACCCTAAGATCTCCCTGATTCTTATCCAGTTGAAGATTTCAAGACCTTGCTTGGTTCAGTTAAATCGACCCTAAGATTTTCCTGATTCTTATCCAGTCAAAGGCCTTCTCTGGTTCAGTCAGATCGACCCTAAGATCTCCCTGATTCTTATCCAGTTGAAGATTTCAAGACCTTGCTTGGTTCAGTTAAATTGACCCTAAGATTTTCCTGATTCTTATCCAGTCAAAGGCCTTCTCTGGTTCAGTCAGATCGACCCTAAGATCTCCCTGATTCTTATCCAGTTGAAGATTTCAAGACCTCGCTTGGTTCAGTTAAATCGACCCTAAGATTTTCCTGATTCTTATCCAGTCAAAGGCCTTCTCTGGTTTAGTTAAATCGACCCTAAGATCTCCCTGATTCTTATCCAGTTGAAGATTCCAAGACCTTGTCCGGTTCAGTTAAATCGACCCTAAGATTTTCCTGATTCTTATCCAATCAAAGGCCTTCTCCGGTTCAGTCATATCGACCCTAAGATCTCCCTGATTCCTATCCCAGTAGAAGACGTCCAAGATTCTCTCAGCGTTACTGTTGAGGTTGAAGTCGCCCAAGATTCTCTCAGCGTTACTGTTGAGGTTGAAGTCGCCTAAGATTCTCTCAGCGTTACTGTTGAGGTTGAAGTCGCCCAAGATTCTCTCAGTGTTACTGTTGAGGTTGAAGTCGTCCAAGATTCTCTCAGCGTTCCTGTGGAGGTAGTAATCTCCCCAAGATTCTCTCAGCGTTCCTGTTGAGGTAGTAATCGTCCAAGGTTCTCTCAGCGTTCCTGTTGAGGTAGTAATCATCCAAGGTTCTCTCACCGTTCCGTTGAGGTAGTAGCCATCCCTGATTCGTTCATCACCGTTTGAAGCTCCAGATTCAACTCCTGTAACCAGTCAGGGTGCATCTATACAAAGAGTGTGAAGACCAACCCCTGTAACAGGTCAGGTAATCATTTTCCTTTTCAGGTACGCAACTTCTCGCTAAGGAATCTCTTACGCGGTCGACATCCAGATGGCAACTATAAGCCCATCCACCTATCCATCACCTCTCAGCATGGAATTTATAAGCCCATCACCCTATCCATCAATCTCCAAATGGCATCTATAAGCCCATTCCTACCATCACACTGCCAACATGTGAGCGCAAATTTCTGGGCACTCTAGTGTTCAATCATCTTCCACCTTCGGACTACGAAAGGCACGTCAGCCAATCTGCATCCTCAGGTCTAAGAAGATTGAACAAGGGCAACTGTTGTACCCCAAAATTTTCCCTCCCATATTCTTCAAGATTTGCAAAGAGCATGCTTCAAAATCTCTCAAGGGTTGCACAGTTCAAGGGCCTCCTAACAGTCAAAAACTAGGGTTTTGGTTCTGGCAAAGAAATTGAAGTTTCCAAGGGTCCAAACAAGTCCCACATGCCTATAAACATGGTCAAGCATCCATATGCCAAGTTTCAAGACTTACAGCACAAAATTGCACAGTCAAATGCCCTAATTGCTCAACAGTCAACTGTAGGGGTAAAATGGTCATTTGACAGTCAAAAGTTCAAATTTTTGGTCAACATCTTATTTTGAAGCCACAAACATCATTGGATCAATTCTTGATCATGATTCTCAAGGCATGGCTCAAAAAGTCTCAAGATGCAAAAGTTTCCATATTTGGACAGTTGAAAAAGTCAACTGTAACTTGACCAAGGCATAACTTCCACATGGTTTATCAGAAAAATTCCATCCAAAGCTCATTTTGAATAGAAAGACATTTCCTACAACTCCTCTTCACACTTCAAGTCCAAGAAATGCTCTCACAAAAAGTTATCAATTTCAACATTATAGGTCATTTTCAAAAGTCAACAAAAAGGGACTTTAAGTCAAAGACCATAACTTGAGATTGGTAAATCAAAATGACATGGGACCAAAGGCATTGGTTAGAGGACTTCAAGACCTTTCCAAAATGTCCTAGAACATGATCAAAGCTTAAAAATTGAGCAAGATATGCCTTGTGGAAGTTGGGAAAGTTTTGGGAATTTTGAAAAGTCAACTTTACTTCAAATGCCTCAAAATTGCTAATGGGCCACAAATTCTTCCAAGAATCATCATCCAAAAGCTATGCACGACCCATTGACACAAAGGGGAGTTATTTTCTTATTTTTAATTAATTAATTGAATATTTAATCTATTTAATTCATTTAATCAAAATTAATTACAAGAAAAATACTAAAATAAGGTTTTCAAATCTTTTTGTGCAGTATAAGCTCTCATCAAGACCTAAGGATTTCGTGCATGCTCAAAGAAGAAAGATTCCATGCAAATTGGCTAGGTTTCATGATAAAAAGATTGAAAAAGATTATGCAAAATCACAAAATTCAAAAGCATTGATTCCATGGATATTGGGCTTGTTTTGTTGACCTAAAACATTCACATATATGTACACATGATAACCCTAACGCACAAGACTTTCAAGCTGCGCTCAGAAGAACATACACACTTTGCATTTTTTGTGAAAAAAGTCAAAACTGAAAACACAGTTTCAGTGCGTTTCAAGGCAAGATAACCATTCCAATAGCTTGCCAAGGTCACCAGGGATCTATTCCAATCAAAACCACAACCTCTAACACAAAGAATTGGTAACACGAAGCCGTCCTGTCCTTGATATTGTTCATATTCGTGTTTTGATTTATGCGTATCATTCATGCCTTTTTCTTGTTGTTTTGCACTAACATAAACATTTTAAAACTTTTGGCATCATTTAATTGAGTTTTTGTGCCCTGTACGAGAATCTGCCATTAACGCCTTCTAGGTTTTCAGAGGTCAAAAATTAGGGCTTCTTTCATAAGAAAAAATTGAATCACAAGACCTATATCATTGAACTCAGGGCATCTGGACGATTCAATTCCATAGGTCGCGCCCTTTTTATATTTGAGTATGGCCTAATTGTTATTTTCCAGGTTTGAATTAGTGGGGGTTTAAAACCCCCGCTATTTGATATATTTTTTTCAGGGAAAAGCAAGGAAGCAAGGAAGAAGATGGACGTGGCTTCACCTGAGTGGTCCATTTAAACGTTGGCGCGTTTTTTAGTGTTCCAGCATAGTGGACATTATTGTTTTATATATTATTTCTTTTCCACTATAATAACAAACATGCTAAGCAGCTCAGTTGGTGGGACATGATGTTGGCACGCCTTGGGACCTGGGTTCGATTCCCAGGTCCCCCACTTTATTCAATATTTTCTTTTCTAACGTGATTTTGTGTGGCATACGCCCAAAGGCCTACCATACAGCCTGGATTCTCAACTTGCCACGCGCCCAACAAGACCAATCCAATGGTCAGAAGTTACAGATCATCATGTGCGTCAGTCAACATCTCCACATGCAATCTGGAAAAGTCAAACGTGGTCAAGCTTCCATGGGCCAATTTGCTTCAGCCATACCTCCTCCATTGGGTCAACACCCCCATCTGTTCGCATTTTCTTTCTCAATTTTATTTTCTTTTATTTATTCTTCTTAATTAATTGTTTTATTTAATTCATAAATTAATTTTTTATAACATAAAAATACCAAAAAAAATCAGAAACTATAAAAATAAAAATATGTTCATTTATTTTTTAATCAATATTTTGTAAATAAATTTAATAATTAACTTAGTTTTAATTTTAGGTTTAATTTTAATGTTTTTTTAATAAACTCAAAAAATGTAAAATTAAGGTTTTAAATACTTTTATTCTTTTTCTTTTCTTTTACCATTATTAAATATTAATTATTTTTATAAATAAATATGCCATGTAAATAATTAATGTAAATTAGGTCAAACTAAAAATATTTTTTTTAATAAATTAAAAACAATTTAGAATTAGGGTTTTAATTAACTTTTTAATTCCAATTTAATTTTCTCATTAAACTCCATAAATACAAAAACTCCAAAAAAATTCTTTCTTTTATTTAAATTTAATTAATTTAATAATTTTAATTTAATTTCTTTAAAAGGGTCCAATGCCCTCGCTTTCGATTATAATTTCGTTTCGTGCGCTTACTTTATTTCTTTTTTATAAATTTCATGTAATTATTCCAAAGCCTTGTAATAGATTAATTAGGACATTTATCTTTCCGCACTTTATTTTATTCAAATCGGGTCTTGGATTAATTTGGCGATGTAGACCCGCGCCTTTGTAATAGCGTAGGACTTTTTAATTCCGCACCTTTTAACTGTTAATAACTTGCATGAAAGAATGAATGTCCAAAAATAAAACCAATGCGTAGATCACCAATGCATGAACCAGACAAACATAATTGAAAATGACACACAATTTGAAGGGGTGAAAAACACAAGAAGGGGGGGGGGGGGGGGGGGGGTTGAATTGTAAAACTGAAATCTTAAAGCAATTGACAAGATATTTTTATCCTGGTTCGTTTGATCTCAAACTACTCCAGTCCACCCGTCAAGGTGATTTCGCCTCTCTCCAACGAGGTCTTAATTCACTATATTCAACTGAATATTACAGACTGCTTTAACAACTGCTAAAGCCTTCTTGATTCAAACCACAATCCGGTTTGTCAAGGCAACACTTTCTTACAAAGGTATAAAACAAATGTGTGTGAATGTTTTCTACAAAACTTTATCACAACTGTGATGTATACACAAATTAAGCTTAGAAACTAGATTGCTAAACACTCAATGGAGTATCAGAGTTTGTGGTTTAGCAAAACTGGTAGATGAAGATTATTGTTCAGCTTTGTGCGTGTAGAGAATTGGAGAGCATTAGCCATTATAATCTTCGAAGCCTTGTTTATATAGCACTTGAGAAGATGAACGTTGAATGCAATATTCTTGATTCAATGCTAATAACAAGCTTTCCTTTTTGAGCAGATCTTGTCTAGAATGATGCCGTTGGAATTAATTAGCGTTCAATGCACAGTACCGTTGCTTCTTCAATGCACGTTCTGGCTTGGCTCATTCTGATTCTGCTTCGCTGCTGATGAACTATTGTTTTTGTATCAGAGTGTTTACGCGCAGTTCTGTTCATCAAGCTTCAGCATGTACGTGAGTTGATCATCTGATCTTGACGTTCTGATTCAGCAACTTCTGATGCTGGTGTATGAAATCAAATTCTGATGCTGAAGAAGTGATCTTGCTTATTTTAATCAGCGTATCTGCAAGTCAGAGCATAGTAATTTTAGGCAGCCTATAGTTCAATCATGAAACATATAAATACTATATCTTTTCACTTTGTTATCATCAAAACTCAAATATAGGGTAGTAGATTCAAACATTGTTCTAATAATCTCCCCCTTTTTTATGATGACAAAAACTAGATATTTTAAATGAAAAAATAACGTGAAAAGGTATCAGAGTTAAGAAGTAAGGAGAAATCAGAGTTAAGAGATACTCCCCCTGAGTTGATTACTTCCCTTTGATGATACGTGTTCTTCAGGATCAGATCTTTTTCTTTCTTTGAACATCAGCTTCAGAGCTTTTCCTGTCAGAGCTTTGCTTTGGATCAGAGTATTTGGTCGATCAGAACTTCATATTTGATCAGAGCAACATGAGCTTCTATATTTTGATCAGAGCTTCTAGCTTCTAGTTTTCATAGTGTTCAGGAGCTTCCTTGTGCCTGTAGACTTTAAACAAAACAGAAAAACATTTCAAGTAATAGAGTTAGAATGTTTGAGAATTTCTGTCTAGTTAGCCGTTATTGATTTTAAATATCATTCTTGTTCTCCCCCTTTTTGTCAGCAATCAAAAAGTGTTGGTGATGTGTTAAAACACTTAAGATCAGAAAAACTAATTATATTAAAATAGTTCAGAATCAGAGCAAAAGAACATTACAAAACATAGTCAAAACAGTACATCAGAAAATGAGGAAAACATGAAAAAGTTATGCATGAAAAAGATTTATGGTTGAGGGGGCATGCGTGAGAACAGGCTTTCCAGCATCGCTTGAATCTTTTCAGAAGTTTCATTCTGCTTCTGAACCATGTTGACAACAGTGTCAATCTTGCTGTCCTGTACATCCATTCTTGCTTTCATCTTCTGATCATTCTCTTCCATCCGCTGCTGTAGACGCAAGTCATTCAGCCTTAGTTCTTCCAGAGCCTGCCTGTCCAAGGCAGCTTGAGACGTATCAGAAGGAGGAAGCTTCTCAGAACTTTCAGCGACATCTTCTGCTGGATTTTCTTCAGCCTGAATGGTCTTGTCTTCTTCTGATGGTTGCACCTTTGCAGCTTGCTCTTTCTCAGACCAAGATTCACTGTCCAGAGGGAGCACAACTTCTTGAGGCAGCTGACTCTCAACTTCCTTCAGCAGCTTGCTAAAGTTCTGTTGAGCCTGCTCATAGTTGACGTCCTGCAGCTTGAGGGCTTCAGCACGTACCCATAGTCTGTACTGTGACCAGATCTGATCAGAAGCAGCTGGGTCGATCATCCCAGGACAGACTTGCTTCAAAGAAGCAATCCATTGCAGCATACCTGTTTCAAAATTCAAAATACCAGAGCCAACATCTGGTTGCTTTGGTTTGGGTATGGCAATTTTGTGTCTTAGATCAGCAAGACGTTCAAGACTTGTTAAGTCAATGAAAGTTCTGCTGGGGTTTTCAGCGGTTTTCTGAGATGTTGTTTGTTTTGGAGGAGGGTTATCAGAATCAGAGTCAGATATTTCTATTGGAGTGGTTGGAGTTTTTGGAGGTGTTGATTCTAATGAGGATGGCAACTGGGGCCTGACAATAGTGGTTCCACATGGCAACTGGATTGCCAGCGGTGAAGGTTGAGGTGAGTGGGGGTCAGAATGATGAGGAGAAGGGGTTTCATAGCGGTGAAACTCTGTTTGTGGTGAAGGTGGATTATTTTCTGGTTGAGGAGGTGGAATCTCTGATTGCTCAGGGATCAGAAGTTCTTCTGTGAGTGGTTGTTGTTGTTGTGGTTCTGGTTCTGGTTGATGTTGTTGTTCTGGTTCAGGTTGTTGTTCTGGTTGTGGAGGAGGAATATTTGGTGGTTCAGAAATTGGTTGAGCAGAAGCATGTTCACGCTCAATATCAGCTAGCACTCTATCAAGTGCTGGTGTTGTTGAAACAGTTGGTTGTTTGGGAATCTTAGTTCTGGGTCTTCTGAGTAGTAAGGCCTCAGAAGGGTCTTCTGGTATGGTTTCATCAATGGTAGGGATTGGAATGGATATTCTGTGAGAGGTTTGAGGAGGGGCAGCAGATGTTGGAATAGTAAAAGATTTTGAAGTAGGGGCAGCAGATGAAATACCTCTTTTCTTTGGAGTCTGATGAGATGATCCTTCTGTTGGCGCTTTCCTCTTCTTTGTCTTCTTCTGAGTCACTTCAGGTTGGGGTTGACTCAGATCTTTGATCTTCAGCTTTGAACCTGTATCTTCTTCCTTGTATGAATCTGGATACTTGAGAAACATATCCGGTTTGGATTCCATTTCAGAAAATTTTGGGAAATCACTCAGAGGCACTCTTCTGCTGGAGATGTCAGCAGTTGAAGTAGCTCTGGGTTCCTTCTTAATATTTTCTATCAGCTTCATCTTTTTCAGGTTCTTAGCGTTCAGCGGTTTTCCAACAGTTGGTTCAATAGTGCTCAGCACTTGAGCTTCGCTCAGATACTCTATCAGCTTATTCTCTGTCAGAATATCTGATATGAGCCTTCCAAACGGTATCCAGTCCCTTTTGGTCCTTTCTTCTTCTCTTGTTTCTTTGACACTGGTCTTGAGATGGTTGAACAGGAAGTGTGCCAGATTGATCTTTACCCTCTGATCAATAAAGTAGATCAGAAATTGCTGATCCACGTTTATATAATCAGGAGAACTTGTTGGTTTCCTGTGATTGAAGCATCCAAGAACAATCTTGGCCCATACTCTGCAGTGATCCTTCAGATCCTTAATTTTGCTGCTGGGTAATCCAAGAGTGAAAATGCTGTTAGCTACCACGCCTATATCAGGGCATCTATCAGCCATGTCCACACAACGGACTCCACCACCACTTTGACCGATTAACCTAGCAATGAGGTCTTCAGAAATTACTATCTTCTTTCCCATGACAGAAGAGATGACTAGATGTTTATGAATCTTGGCGTGAATCCAAAATTCCTTGACAAGCTCTGGGAATGTTGGTCCAACCAACCTATCGAAATACCTCTCCCACTTTTGAGCCCTAATTTCTTCAGTTAGGTCAAATCCATTTTCCTTCAAACTTTCAAAGTCGATGATTAACTCAGAGAGAACTTCAAGATTCTTTACCGGTGTGAGAAGAGTTCTGAGGGGCACCTGATATTGTTCAGAGGTTTCTTTCTTCTGATTGCCTGCAGAAATGCTGGAGGATGCCATTGTTCTCACAGAAAAAGCTTTGAGAATGATTTGAGAGAAAAAGGTTTGTAGGAGATAAACTCAGAAATATGCAGAAAATACTTGAATGATTATGAGAAAGCGTAAAGAATAAGAATGAAGGATCAATGTGCTTAAATAGAGTTTTCAAAAATTATTTTGAAAAGTTAAACGTTTTTAAGAGAGAGAAAAAAAATAATGATTGCCATTTAACAAGCGTGATTACTTTTCATTAAATGCTTGCTGATTTTGGGGGATTTGAGAAAGATACTTAAAAACGGTTACCAGACATGTGTCTCAATGCACCCAATCAGCGCTTTGCCTTCTCAGAAGCGTGCACGCGTTCTGCTTCAGAGATTTACTGATGATTGGATGACACTTGTTTGATGTAGTGATCAGCACGTCTGTCTTTGAGATTAGACTCTCAGATTTTTAGACTTGCATCTGATACAATCTGCATGTTCTATCTTTCTGAAAGAAGATTGATCAGAAGTTCACAGTAAAATAATTACATTCTGAAGATAAATACATGGAATTAAAACATTTTCATTCTGGGCATACTTTCATGCTGAGATGTTTCAGAATGAAATTAAACCTATCTTCTGAAAGGGGTTTAGTAAAGATATCAGCCCATTGATGGTCTGTATCTATGAATTTTAAGTTTAAAATACCTTTCTGAATATAGTCCCTAATGAAATGATGCTTAATTTCTATATGCTTAGCTCTAGAATGTAAAATAGGATTCTTACTTAAGCAAATAGCAGAGGTATTATCACAAAGTATAGGAATGTTACTCTCAAAAATCTGGAAGTCTTCAAGCTGACTTTTCATCCAGAGCATTTGTGTGCTACATCCTGCTGCTGCTATGTACTCAGCTTCTGCTGTTGACAGAGCAATTGTTGATTGCCTTTTGCTGGACCACGAGATCAGATTTTCTCCCAGAAACTGGCAGCTTCCAGAAGTACTTTTACGTTCCACTCTGTCTCCAGCAAAATCAGCATCACAGTAGCCTACTAAGCTGTAATCACTAGATTTTCTATAAAACAAACCCAGATTAGTAGTACCTTTCAGATACTTGAAAATTCGCTTAACAGCTGTTAAGTGAGATTCTCTAGGATCTGATTGGAATCTAGCACAAATACATACGCTGAATAAGATATCAGGTCTTGAAGCTGTCAGATAAAGGAGAGAACCAATCATACCTCTGTAGACTTTCTGTTCTACACTTTTGCTTACCTCTTCTCTTTCCAGAATGCACGTGGGATGCATTGGAATCTTTGATGGCTTACATTCTGAGAGGTCAAATTTCTTCAGAAGATCTCTGATGTATTTGCTCTGATGAATGTAAGTTCCCTCTGGAGTTTGATTGATCTGAATTCCTAGAAAGAATTTCAGTTCCCCCATGAGGCTCATCTCAAATTCTGCCTGCATACACTTAGCAAATTTTCTTCCAAGAGAAGGATTAGTAGAACCAAAAATAATATCATCAACATAAATTTGACAGACTAAAATGTCACTCTTAACTGTTTTACAGAATAGAGTAGTGTCCACTTTCCCTCTGGTGAATTCATTTTCAAGCAGAAAGTTACTTAGCCTTTCATACCAAGCTCTGGGAGCTTGTTTCAGACCATACAGTGACTTTTTCAGTTTGAAAACATGTTCTGGATGTTTTGTATTTTCAAAACCTGGGGGTTGGTGAACATAAACTTCTTCTTCTATATAACCATTTAAGAATGCACTTTTGACATCCATCTGATATAGAGTGATGCCTCTATTAACAGCAAATGAAATTAAAAGTCTGATAGATTCTAACCTGGCGACTGGGGCAAAGGTTTCTGTATAGTCTATCCCCTCTTGCTGACTATAACCTTGTGCAACCAGTCGTGCCTTGTTTCTGATGACTTCACCTTGTTCATTAAGCTTGTTTCTGAACACCCATCTTGTTCCAATGACGTTGAATCCTTTTGGTCTGGGAACGAGATCCCATACGTCGTTTCTGGTGAATTGATTCAGCTCTTCTTGCATTGCCAGAATCCAGTCATTATCCAGAAGTGCTTCATCAATAGAAGAAGGTTCAGTCAGAGACACAAGTCCCATAAGAGTTTCTTCAGAGTTTCTGAAGCTTGCTCTTGTTCTGATTGGATCTTCCTTTCTTCCTAGGATAGTTTCTTCTGGGTGATCCAAACTGCTTCTGGGTAATCTCTTCTGAGGTTGATCAGCAACAGTTGTAGGATTTCTAGCATTGCTCCTTTCAGACGTTGAAGGAATGTCTGTGTTGAGAGCTTCTGATGACTTGTCTTCAGAACCTGCAAATTCAATTTCTATACCTGCAAGATTTTCATTCTGCTTTGACTTTTCAGAGTCAAGCTTGTCATCAAAACGAACACTGATTGATTCTTCCACAATCTGTGTTTCTGTATTGTATACTCTGTACCCTCTTGAGCGTTCAGAGTATCCTAACATAATACACTTCTGTGCCTTAGAATCAAACTTGTTCAAATAATTCTTTGTATTCAATATATAGCAAGTACATCCAAATGGATGAAAATACGAAATGTTGGGCTTTCTGTTCTTCCACTGTTCATATGGAGTCTTTTCCAGAATAGGTCTTATTGAGATTCTATTCTGAATGTAGCACGCTGTGTTTATTGCCTCTGCCCAGAAAGTCTTAGCAACGTTTGTCTCATTGATCATGGTTCTGGCCATTTCTTGCAATGTTCTGTTCTTTCGTTCTACAACTCCATTTTGTTGGGGAGTTCTAGGACAAGAGAAATCATGCAGAATGCCTTTGTCATTAAAGAATGACTCAAAATCTTTATTTTCAAATTCTCCACCATGATCACTTCTGACTTTAACGATTCTAAGATCTTTTTCATTCTGAACTTGGTTACAGAAGGTAACAAACACAGAGTGTGACTCGTCCTTGTGTCTTAAGAACTTTACCCATGTCCATCTGCTATAGTCATCTACGATTACTAACCCATACTTCTTGCCACTGACTGAAGCAGTTTTAACTGGTCCAAATAAGTCAATGTGCAGAAGTTCTAATGGCTTAGAGGTGGAAACAACATTTTTGGATTTAAAAGAAGGTTTTGCAAATTTTCCTTTCTGACATGCTTCACACAGAGCATCTGAATTGAACTTCAAATTTGGAAGTCCTCTGACCAGATTGAGTTTGTTAATCTGAGATATTCTTCTCATACTAACATGCCCCAATCTTCTGTGCCAGATCCACTGCTCGTTGTTAACAGACAGAAGACATTTTACATTCTGACTCTTTAGTTCAGAAAGTTTGATTTTGTAAATGTTGTTTTTCCTCTTTCCATTAAACAGGATAGTCCCATCTTTCTGACTAACAGCTTTACATGATTTTTGATTAAAGATTATATCATAACCGTTATCACTTAATTGACTTATGGATAACAGATTATGCATCAATCCATCAACTAGCAGAACATTATTAATAGAGGGAAGATTTCCGTTACCTACAGTTCCAGAGCCAATAATCTTTCCCCTCTGATTGCCTCCAAAGCCAACGTGGCCTCCAGGCTTAAGTTCCAGGCTTTGGAACATATGCCTTCTTCCCGTCATGTGTCGTGAGCAGCCAGAGTCCAGGTACCATGACTGGTGTTTCTGACTTGCTGCTAAAGATATCTGCAACATGTATTATTTTATCCTTAGGTACCCAGATCTTCTTGGGTCCTGATTTGTTAGTTTTACCAAAACTCTGGTTGAATTTTGGTTTCACAGAGTGCTTACTACGAGTATATTTGATGTCATGTGTGTGACCATACACAAAGTGTGAATTTAGAGGAGTGTGTTTAATGGTTAAATCCATGACATTTTTAGGTGTAGGAACCTTACCTAGGTATCCTATTCCTTTCCTGCCGTTTCTGCTAACTCCATAGATCATTGAAGCCATTCTGCTTCTATCTATGCTTTTAGCAAGGAACTTCTGGAAACTATGATCATACTCCTTGATGATCTCATCAGCGTTGCTGGGAGTTTCAGAAATTGGTTCCTTCTGAGAGTTTTGTAAAGAGTTTTCTAATTTTAAAATTTTATCTATCAGCTCAGAGTTTTCCAATTTGAGACTCTCAGACTTATTAGAGTCAGATTCAAGATTCCTTTTCAGGTCTCTGAATTTAGCTCTAATCTGCTGATAACGTTCCAGAATTTCATTGAGGCTTTCAGCAAGTTCAGCCTTTGTAAAATTAACAGCGAAGTTAGGGAATACCTCTTCTGTGTCTGATTCTGAGTCCGATTCAGAAGCTTCACTATCATCTGGAATGTTAGCCATGAGCGCTATGTTTGCCCTTTCATCATCTGATTCTGAGTCAGCTTCAGACGAGTCAGAGTCATCCCATGTGGCCATGAGACTTTTCTTCTTCTCTCTTCCAAACTTCTTTTTGGGCTTTTCCCTCTGAAGCTTTGGGCAGTCACTCTTGTAGTGTCCTTGCTCATTGCACTCGTAGCAGATGATGTCTTTTGTGTTTGGCTTCTTGCTACCGGAGGAGCCTTCAGATCTTCTGTATCCAGAGGAAGAATCTGTCCTTCTGTATCTGGAAGAAGACTCGTTCTGATCAGATCTTCTGGGATTCCTGAACTTCCTTTGTCTTTGCTTCCACAGTTGATTTACTCTTCTGGAGAGAAGGGAAAGTTCGTCTTCTTCTGATGAGGATCCATCAGATGTTTCTTCAACTGCCTGCAAAACTTTAGATTCAGATTTTCTGTTAGATTTTAAAGCTAAAGGCTTACCTTGCTTCTGAGGCTCATCAGCTTCTAGCTCTATCTCATGACTTCTGAGGGAGCTTATAAGTTCCTCCAGAGTGATTTTGTTGAGATCTTTCGCTAGCTTCAGAGCAGTAACCATAGGCCTCCACTGCTTGGGTAAACTTCTGATTATCTTCTTGACATGGTCAGCAGTAGAGTATCCTTTGTCCAGAACTTTGAGACCAGCTACCAGAATCTGGAATCTAGAGAACATAGTTTCAATGGATTCAGATTCTTCCATTTTGAACGCCTCATACTTCTGAATGAGCGCCAGAGCTTTTGTTTCTTTGACTTGAACGTTGCCCTCATGCGTTATTCTGAGAGAATCAAAGATGTTCTTAGCTGTGTCTCTGTTGGAGATCTTTTCATACTCAGTATAGGAGATGGCACTGAGGAGGATGGTTCTGGCCTTATGGTGATTCTTGAAATCACGCTTTTGTTGATCAGTCATTGATTTTCTATCAATCTTCTGACCAGTTGCATTCACAGGGTGCGTGTATCCATCTGTCACCATATCCCACAGATCAGCATCATGTGCTAGAAAGAAGCTTTCAATTCTGTCTTTCCAGTAATCAAAGTTTTCTCCATCAAAGACTGGAGGTTTGCCGCTGAATCTGTCTCTGTCCTCATTGTTGTCATTGCTGAAATGAGAGTTGTTTCCTGCCATTGTGTTTTTCAGACGCTGGATCTTGTACTGACACGGTTAAGTGTTTTAGCTCAGAACCAGGAGCTCTGATGCCAATTGAAGGGGTGAAAAACACAAGAAGGGGG
The DNA here is from genome assembly GCA_948472305.1 of Vicia faba. Classification (NCBI taxonomy): domain Eukaryota; kingdom Viridiplantae; phylum Streptophyta; class Magnoliopsida; order Fabales; family Fabaceae; genus Vicia; species Vicia faba. The sequence goes on from OX451740.1 coordinate 253,575,204, forward strand.
GGGGGGGGGGGGGGGGGGTTGAATTGTAAAACTGAAATCTTAAAGCAATTGACAAGATATTTTTATCCTGGTTCGTTTGATCTCAAACTACTCCAGTCCACCCGTCAAGGTGATTTCGCCTCTCTCCAACGAGGTCTTAATTCACTATATTCAACTGAATATTACAGACTGCTTTAACAACTGCTAAAGCCTTCTTGATTCAAACCACAATCCGGTTTGTCAAGGCAACACTTTCTTACAAAGGTATAAAACAAATGTGTGTGAATGTTTTCTACAAAACTTTATCACAACTGTGATGTATACACAAATTAAGCTTAGAAACTAGATTGCTAAACACTCAATGGAGTATCAGAGTTTGTGGTTTAGCAAAACTGGTAGATGAAGATTATTGTTCAGCTTTGTGCGTGTAGAGAATTGGAGAGCATTAGCCATTATAATCTTCGAAGCCTTGTTTATATAACACTTGAGAAGATGAACGTTGAATGCAATATTCTTGATTCAATGCTAATAACAAGCTTTCCTTTTTGAGCAGATCTTGTCTAGAATGATGCCGTTGGAATTAATTAGCGTTCAATGCACAGTACCGTTGCTTCTTCAATGCACGTTCTGGCTTGGCTCATTCTGATTCTGCTTCGCTGCTGATGAACTATTGTTTTTGTATCAGAGTGTTTACGCGCAGTTCTGTTCATCAAGCTTCAGCATGTACGTGAGTTGATCATCTGATCTTGACGTTCTGATTCAGCAACTTCTGATGCTGGTGTATGAAATCAAATTCTGATGCTGAAGAAGTGATCTTGCTTATTTTAATCAGCGTATCTGCAAGTCAGAGCATAGTAATTTTAGGCAGCCTATAGTTCAATCATGAAACATATAAATACTATATCTTTTCACTTTGTTATCATCAAAACTCAAATATAGGGTAGTAGATTCAAACATTGTTCTAACACAATTCACACACCACCCCTAGGGTACGCCTCACTGTTGCCTTGCCCCTCGAAAAGTGGTCGTCGAGTAGAGGATGTTTTAGTAAGTCCTCATGTCCATGAACATGGCATGAGGGTAGCTTCTAAGGTGTCTTCCTATTGCTCTGGTGACCATACTGTCCCGAACCCTCGAATTGACCCGAACACCTCCAACGGTGGTGCTACCTACCTCTCAATGGTGGGATGGCACTACCTTAAGGACATTTACACAGACTAATTCCTTAGGGTAGGTAGACGACTCGTAGATACTTGCTCTGAATTCAAAACAAATCAAAAACTTCTTTTCACACCGACACTTTGCAAAAAAGCTTTCAAAAAACAACTTTTCAAACACTCTTGAGGACTGATACAAGAGTCGATCCGAAATTTTCAAAGAAACTTTTTTAAACCCACAGTTGAAAAGCAAACAAACAATTTTGAAAACACAAGTGAGCAAGTATCTAAGATCCCATGGATAACCATGGATAGAAAGGGTGCTAACACCTTCCCTTTCTATAAATCTACCTCCCGAACCGAGAGAGCAATCTCTATAAGGAATTTTTCTGCGCTTTTGTCCTTTCCATTTGGAGAAAATAAAAGACGGTGGCGACTCTTGCTTCCGCGACATTTCGCGAACCAGCGTTAAACAGTCAGTTCCAGATCCACCGATCACACCCCTTCAGAATTATAAAAGAGAAAAGACACCAACCACAGAATTATCAGAAAAAAATAAAGGCCAAGATCAGAAAGATATCACCAGAGAAAAACAGTCATGCATTACCCTGCAGGCTGCTGCCCAAACCATCCAAAATCTGCACAAAGAGCCTTGCAAAAATAGGTTGTTATGGCTGCATAAATTTGCCATGCATCACACTGCACACCAGTCATAAATCCTGCTATCAAAAAAGTCAAAACCATCCAAAATTTGCACAAATAGTCCTACAAAAACAGGTTGTTATTACTGCATAAGCCTGCCCTGCATAACTTGTACACAAATCCTAAAATAGAAAATCATGAACCTACAACCTGCATATATTTGTCCTAAAGCATTACAAAATAGTCCAAAAACCTACAATACAAACAATCTAACAGCCCTGCACATTGCTGTCAAAACTTACCTCATCTCCATCTGCTGTAAACACAAACAAGCCAAGCATATCAATCCAAATTTTTCATAAAAATGACAAAAACAAAATTGAATCAGAAAAGCTACAAAACAGCATATAAAAAATGTTCAAATTTCTCAAACCTTTCCCCCCAAAACCTTATTCTAATTCACTATAAACCAACCATATGTGCAAAAGAAGAGGGAAGAGTTTGACATGCATAAACCTCCCTGCAAATGTATACACATTAAAACCCTATTAACATCATTCACCTGAAGTTCTTCAACAACTTTCATACATTCCAATTGCAACTAAACTAGACACAATAACTTTGACCTTCATCATCGGCTATAGCAACAAGCATCATCACATTACTCAAAACTGAGTTCACTTACACTCAGTTCACCCTTCATTCTCAGAGATCGAGTCACACAGACAAGGCATCATTCAACGCAACAATAGACCAATAACCGAAAATAAGAAGAGAAGATTAACACAACATCGCAACAATAGAAAAAATGTAGAACAATAAATCATTACAAGAGGGATAAAGACGAAAAAGAATAAGGTTGATGATGCCTACCCAAGTCACCTCGAAGAAGCACTGGAGTAGTCTATGGTAGGTAACACCTTTCATTCTCTTCCTATAGTGTTGTTGTTTCTCTTGGTAGAATCTATGTGTGTGATGTAAGAATGAATGTGCAAAATCGAAAGCAGATTGTAAGTGAGAGGTTGAAGCATTAAGTTGTTACGAGCTCCACCCATGGTAGATTCACGTTGCATCGAGATGCAGAGAGTTTAACAGTGAGAAGAGAGAATAGGGGAAGCGTAAGAGAGCAGATAAAGTTTTTTCTCGTTTTTTTTCTTATTTCCCCGATGTGGGCCACTTCTTTTTCCTTTATTTCTTTTTTATTTTATAAAATTAAAATAATTAATGATAATTGATGGATGACATTGAGAGAAACGAAACAACTTAGGGCGGCCAGCATGTTAGTTTCCCTAGGGTTCCTTTGAAATTCTCATTTACCAAATCCATTTAGGCTTAAGACATTTCAACCCAATCCGAAATTATCTTACCTCATACCCTTGATCCAACTTTGGCACCTCCTTGTTTAATTTTTTCATTTTTATTTTTGTTTTAATTTTGTGTTAATTAATATTTGTTTCATGATTTTTTTCTTTTCCTATGATAAAATGACAAAAAATATTAGGTTTTGATTTTATTTTCTTATGATAAAGATATTAGAAATGCATATTGATTTTAGGGTTTTTATTTTCTAATTTTTTTGTGATAAATTTTGTTCGAAATTTTTGTTCTTGTCCTTGAGCATTTCTCTTGAGGAATTTGGTATGATATTGATGATTGAGATACATGCTTGTTTGCTTTGATGTTTGGTTGATTCACATGATCCTTTAGGTGATTATATTAAATGATTAAAATTTCTTTCGATTGTTTAATGTCAAATTAGACTCTAGGGTCAAGCCATTGTATGATAACTTTAGGATAGAATTTTCCATTTACACTCAATATTAGGTCCATCTTTTTACATGACAACAATTAGGGTTTTTTTAGTCTCCCCCTTAGACTCTTTCTTCTTTTGTAGATTAAATCAAAATCTTCTTTTCGTAACTAAAAAAAATCAAAAATACTTAATCCTTATTCAAACCCATTTCGCACTTAAAAAAACATTCAACAAATCAAAGATCTCCCAAAAAAGGGCATGTTATCTCTGTTCTACCATGATACCGGCCGTGCCTATTGCTAGAATGCATACGTTAACATCTCCCACTAAAAACACCAATAAACTAACATTTTCTAGAAGAACTACGGTGTTCTGATTCCATCATGGGATACATAGGCAAAGAGTTGCGAGACCCTCACGAGCGCACTAATAAAAAACCATTTCTTTCCCCTTAGTGAGTATAGTTATAGATAGGCACACCCTTAGAAGAAAACAATCAAAATGGATCATTTGAGTACAACGGATATGAGGGGTGCTAATACATTCCCCTTACATAATCGACTTCCTTGCCCTCTCTTTTGGTTGCAAGACCATCTTATCCATCCTCATGTGGTTTTCTTGATATTTCCCCTTCCTTCGGGATAAATAAAGTTCGGTGGTGGCTCTGTTTTTGACGGTTGCTTCAAATTACAGGAGACATATAAGGAGTTAGATGACTCAATCATGCCTAGAACTGCTAGAAAAATCAAGCTTAAGAAGTTTATTGAAGCTTTGATGGAGGAAGAGGAAAACCAAGTTGGACCTATTAGTGATACTATTGCTGACAGTGTTGCATCAGATGGTGATGGATCTGAAAGTGATGAATCTAAAGGTGATGGTGAAAATTTTGCATTTGATGGTGATGTTGTTGATGGTGAAGGAGAAGACTATGAAATTGTTGATGATGCTGATGCTGATGCTGATGCATGACTGTTGTGTTTGTGTTTTTTTCTCTTATTTTTTGGTTTATGGTTTTGTAAGGGTTAAATACCCAGACAAATTTTAGCACCTTGTGTGCACTTTGTGCTACTTCTGTTTATGTGCTAATTTTCTACAGTGGTTTCATTTTGGTTAGATGCTTACCTTTTTCATATTCTGGCTGAAAAGAGGCATTAATGTCTAATGTGCTCTAACCAGTAACTACTAACTGATTGGTTACTTGATTGCTACTATTGAGGGGGAGAATTTCTCTTCTTCTCTGAAGTGTATCTTAGAAATTTTAAGGGGGAATCCTCTCTCTGGATTAGACTGTTATGAAGAGATGTTAGACATGATGTCCTGACATCAATCTGGCTGAGAGTTTAATTTTCTCTATGTTGTTGTGTTGAGTAGCTTCCACTGACTGATACTCTGATATTTCTTCCTGCTGCTAATGCCTCTAATAGTCTATTTTTCTGTTGAAATTTTCTTCTGTTGTGCTTCTAATATGCCTGCTTGATTTATTTTCAAACCTATATTGTGGTGTTTGTGTGCAAGGGTTTTTTTTAGCTAAAATTTTCAAAAGGGGGAGATTGTTAATTCTCTATAATTATGATTGGCGCTAATTTTGGCATAATTGAGCAACATGTTGAATAAGATATTCTAACTTGCAGAGAAATATGTTGAACAAGATATCTTATTCAGAAGATTGGACATCGTGTTTGTTACGTTTTAACAGTTTACAATTTGGATTTATTTGGTTCAATTATTGATTACTGGATATTCTGGGAATATTAAGTAATTCTATGTGGCTTCCAAAATTAAAGAATCGTATATTTTGTTCAAGTTTAACATTATTCTAGTTTTCTAAAATGTTGACACATTTTAGGTAACTCTTGATTGAAGACCTATTTTTCTGCATAAAATTATGGAGACTTTCAGCAGCTTCCTTGCTGCATTTTTGAAGCCTAAATCCAGCCAGTAAGTTGTTTTATAAATAGAAGATCACAAACCTAATAGTGCGTGGAATATGTATTATTGTTTTAGGGTTTGTCTATTGTTGTTTTTTTAGCCTCTCTAATATCATCTTGGTATAAGAAAAGGATTCTCTATATTGAGTTGTAAGTTCTGTTAATCACTGTTAAGCTTTTAGGAATTGAGTGCTTGTGTGTCTTTGAGGTGTGACTTCTGAAATATTCTAAGTATTAGAGTTTTCATCATTGTTGTGATTGAAAGGGAATTAAGAAGGGTCTCATACCTAGGTGAGTCTTAGGTAGAAGTTAAGCATGAGTAGTGATTAGGTGAGTAGATTGTAAAGTGGTGATAGTTTTATGTGGGTCTACAAACTGATACTATTTAGTGGACTTCCTCCCTGGCTCGGTAGCCCCCAAACGTAGGTTTTATTGTACACCGAACTGGGTTAACAACTTTGGGTGTGTTCTTTTTACTTTCAATACTCATATTTGTTTTCATATTGTCATTGTGTTTTGATTAAACACCAGTGTCTCGACATCTCTTAGGACATTTGATATCTGCATACCATAATTTCAATCTTCAAAATAGCTTCTACAATAGCTTCTATTTACAAAGGTTGTTCCTTCAAAAAGTCAACAGCAGATGGCTCCTACATAGCCTTATCCCTCAAGTGATATTCAAGAAGCTTGGCTCCTTATTGCACATATTCAATAAGAATATCCTGAGCAAGTTTTTCACCTCCTTGGTCTTCCTTACCAGAGGCTGATTATCTTCCTTTTCTTCTTCTTCTTCTTCAACAGATAAAATCATCTTCCTGAGTTTCTTTGCAAAAACATATGAATGAAGATGAAGTTTCCTTTTGAAGAGTATTTATAGTAGCTCCACTCCTAATCTTGAAAGGAATCAAGACAGACGATGATATTACCTCATTTACCTCCTTTTGAATTAGTGTCACAACCTTCTTCTTTGGTGGCTTATGAGTCTCCTTCTGAACATCAGAAGCAACCACTTTTCTCTTCCTTAAAGGCTTGTACATGTTTTTTGGTGCCTCTAGAATGTCATCCATTGTCAGAATGATACCATCATCTTTTCTAGCCATTTTAATATACTCCTGAACCACCTCTGGATTGTCCACCTAAGAGATGATAGGAAAATCCTCAATGTAAGCTATCTTGGCACTTCTAATTTTGAGACCCGCTTCAGGCTTCACAACATCATTCTTACTCTTGATTTTTACATTACCAGAATAGTAGCAGTCAAGATGCTTCCAAAAAATTATTCTGAATCCTTAGTAGCACAAGCTTCCTTCAGAGTTTCAACCAATCTTCTTTGATGGAATAACTCAGACAGAAGCCTTGTGTAAGACACATTCTTCTTGTCATTTTTGTAGCTTTCCTTGATAGCTTCATAAAGATGATTGAATATGTATGCAGCCAGATTGATCTTCTCTCCTTTCACCAGAAATCAAATGAAGTGTTTGTGATCCCATGAAACATGATGTGTACTTCCTTCTTTGGGATTCAAACATCAAATAAGATTTTGAATTGAGGCCTATATGCAATATGCATATTCTTATCCTTTCCAAAGTCTTCATAGTTGGAAAACATACTTGATTTGATAAGTTTTGCTTCTTTCCTTAGACTTAAGAACATATTTACCTTCATTTTTCACACCAATTAGCTGAGCAATGTGTCTCTGAGTGATGGTTACTTCAAATCCTATCACTACATACCTAATCTAAAATTCATTAAACTCTTTCAAACCCATATCAACTCTATATTCCCTTTGTTTTCTTAATCCTCATTAATCCTTTCTCTGACCTCAGAAGCAATAACGACTTCATCAAAACTCCAACGCTAACCCTGAAATCCATAACAAGATATGGGTAAGTTGTACCATTTATAATTTCTGAGTAAGGTACCAACCATTGAAGTTCAAAGTACTCCCTCATAGAATACCCATTCACACTTAAAGACTCGAAATCCACCATTTGCTCTACTATCAACTTGAGATTATTCTCTCTGACCTACACAGTTTTTGGCTTAATGTGAAGACCTTTCCATATTCTATCACCATGGGAGCTTGCTGATAAGAAGACGCCATTAAAATGGGGTTTATGATTCAAAAAAGTGTTTTTTGAAAAATGAGTGATTTTTCTAAGAAGGATAGAGAATGAAAGTGTGGGTTGTGAAGTGAGAGAGAAAAGTATGTAAATTTAAATTAAGTTTTTTTAGTGAAAAATGATTTTCAGTTTAGATTAAAACAAAAGTTAATGACAAAGGGGGGGGGGGGGGGGGGACACAATATTCAAAGAAATTCATCATAATCTAACAGTTAATATCTATCGGGTAATACACACGTAAAAAAACTTTCATATATATATATATATATATATATATATATATATATATATATATATATATATATATATATATATATATATATATATATATATATATATATATATATATATATATATAAGTGGGACAGGAGTCAAAAAAAGTTGAAAATATTTTCCACTTATATGCTATCAGAGAAAATTTACCAAATTCTGATCATCATAGGTTGAGATGCTCCAAAGGATACTATTTGTCATAAGCTAGTTTAAAGCCTCCGATCATAGTGGCTTTTAATCACCATCAGACTCAGATCCTCCATTTAGAAGCAACCACTATTCTTTTATAAAATTCATGTTCAGGTTATTTTTAATAAAATCAAATCTTTCTATATCAAGAGGCTTGGTAAGTATATCATTCCATTGATGATCAATATCAATGAATTGTACATATATCGCACCTTTTTGAACATAATCTCTAATAAAATGATGTTTTATTTCAATGTGCTTGGTTCTGGAATGTTGAATTGGATTCTTTATCAAAAATATAACAGGAGTATTGTCATAAAATATTAGAATACTGCTTCCACTTATTTTATAGTCTTACCGTATATATCTAGAAAATAGAGATGACTCATCAAACTCGCGGTGGACTTTGTGATGTGTAGGGGGTGTCTAGATGACATTATCTACTGTCAGCGTATTAAGCTTCCTCCGGTACTGTGCAACACCACCTTAATGTGCTTGCCTGACCTTCCATCTCTTAGCACATGGGAGCCAATAGGGATATGTTGCACTCTCTTGTCATAAACCGTAGGGATTGGAACATTTGTTTTAGGGATAATTGATTGTAATGGTTTTTTGGCTTGTGGTAAGATTTTTAGAGGTAGAAAAAATGGGACATGAGAAAGATGATGGAGATGGCGAGACCCAATTTGAGGAATAGATAGAAGTGGCCACTTTTGATGGTGGGGAAGAGGAATGTTTTCCATGGTTTGTTGAGAAGATCTAGAATTGATTCCACTGAGGTAGAAGATGACATTGGATATTGAAATTTTGATGTATATGAATGAAAATGGTGTATTTGGTATGTTATATAAAAGCTCATATGGTATTAAACACACATGTGAGGTGTAGTGTTTCTGTTATCGGGGGGAATTGCGGTGGATTAAGTTGTTAGTGGCGTGAACATCTTTGCATTATTTTCAATTGGAGCAAAGGAATATAGGAACCTACTTAGTCCTCTAGTCGTGATATATAAAAATAAAAATAAAGAAAGGATTTTAGAAGTTTATGAAAATATGTAAAATTGGAATTAATACCGAAATAAAAATTAAGATAAATCTTTATGAATTCATTAATGAAATTTTAATATGTTGATTTTATAAAGTTTATGACAATTTCCTAAGGGATGGACTATCTTAATCAACTATTTTATTTGAAAGGAAAATGAATTATATATATATATATAATTATATATATATATATAATTATATATATATATATATATATATATATATATATATATATATATATATATATATATATATATATATATATATATATATATATATATATATATATATATAATTCATTTTCCTTTCAAATAAAATAGTTGATTAAGATAGTCCATCCCTTAGGAAATTGTCATAAACTTTATAAAATCAACATATTAAAATTTCATTAATGAATTCATAAAGATTTATCTTAATTTTTATTTCGGTATTAATTCCAATTTTACATATTTTCATAAACTTCTAAAATCCTTTCTTTATTTTTATTTTTATATATCACGACTAGAGGACTAAGTAGGTTCCTATATTCCTTTGCTCCAATTGAAAATAATGCAAAGATGTTCACGCCACTAACAACTTAATCCACCGCAATTCCCCCCGATAACAGAAACACTACACCTCACATGTGTGTTTAATACCATATGAGCTTTTATATAACATACCAAATACACCATTTTCATTCATATACATCAAAATTTCAATATCCAATGTCATCTTCTACCTCAGTGGAATCAATTCTAGATCTTCTCAACAAACCATGGAAAACATTCCTCTTCCCCACCATCAAAAGTGGCCACTTCTATCTATTCCTCAAATTGGGTCTCGCCATCTCCATCATCTTTCTCATGTCCCATTTTTTCTACCTCTAAAAATCTTACCACAAGCCAAAAAACCATTACAATCAATTATCCCTAAAACAAATGTTCCAATCCCTACGGTTTATGACAAGAGAGTGCAACATATCCCTATTGGCTCCCATGTGCTAAGAGATGGAAGGTCAGGCAAGCACATTAAGGTGGTGTTGCACAGTACCGGAGGAAGCTTAATACGCTGACAGTAGATAATGTCATCTAGACACCCCCTACACATCACAAAGTCCACCGTGAGTTTGATGAGTCATCTCTATTTTCTAGATATATACGGTAAGAGACCTTAGCGGCTAAACACTTAATTGAGAGGTTTCTGTGCCAGCATGGATATGTCAAGGGAACCCCACGACTAATTCTTGTTGTTCAAGCTTCGAGCATTGACAAATAGTTTCAAAGTAACATCATCATCTCTTCTTATGACATTAGATATAATCCAGTGAAGGTTCAACACATTGTATAGTGTGAGGATGGTTACATGGAATGGTACCTTAATTTATCATTCCCTTGCATCATCCCACATGTTGAGCATATGGATGATGATGTTGTGTCTTCTAATGTTAGGGAACCTGTTGATGACGTGTCGCCGCCTTCACTTTGTGTTGATGGCCAACAATGCCTGTAGATGATCGTTGTTATTATGGATAACTTCATGGGTTTGATAAACCCATATGGTGAGGTTTTTATCAGATTATCACAGGAAACACACATAATTTGTGGGGGGACATATTTATCTACTTGATATTACACTTGTATTATTTGTATATTTTGTAACTCGGACTATTTAGCACCATACTTTTTATTGCATAATATTTTATTGATTACTTGTTTAGAAGATGAACATAACTTACACATTACAACTAATGTAACTTTACAATAATAAATAACAAAACCTAGACACTATCATATGATTCTAGGCGTTTTAACATCTTGATTATGTTGTTGACAGATCTTGAAATTATCACATCAAACTCGATTGGTTCCTTAGTTAGCCTACGATGAAATATTCTCAACATAATCTTTAAATCTTTATCGATCTTCAACTTAATAAGGTTGTATTTCACCTTTCCATCAATATCAATCCAGTCTGCACAAAACTCAATCTTTCCTACCTTTCTATTCTCTGTGTCGGCAATAAATCATTCAACTTGTATCTTAAGACGAAGAGACATGTGGTGTCATTAGGAAGTCGAAACTCTATAGGAGGTTTCACCCCGTTGAAGTTCACTCCTGACTTAAACAAAAATTTAGGTATTGTAAGATGTTTTCTTAACAACACACGACCCCTATTTATATAACTTTGGATTTATTATGGACCATGCAAAACGATCGGTACAATCACCGTTGAACAAAATATCGGTAAAATTGTAATCGTTGAAAATTTGACCCACCAAAATTTCATTCTTTTGAAATCTCTGATACAACTTTTTCCAAATATTGATATTAGTTCAAAGGTATCATATTTTTTATCAAAAAAACCTTTATGGTTTAATATTGACAATTTTAAAATACACTATCAAAAATTTGTTTATTATCAACTATCGAAAATTTCACTAGCACTTTTTAATTCAAATTTGTCTATAGATAATTTAGAAATTAATAAAACATGGATAACTTAGAAATTGATAAAATATGTGAGATGCCAAATTTAATTTTAGGGTGGAAAAGTTAAATTCTCTCAAAATCTTTATAGATAAGAATAAGATGAAGCTTTATCAGCCCAACACAAATGTGACTGGGGCTTTTATGGCTCTTTTCAATTAATAGATCTTTACTTTGTTTAAAATAAATATTAATTGTAGTTTATAAATCTACTTTACCAAGAGTAATGAATGATAGTTAATGTATATTATCTCTACAATTTAATTTTCTTCTAAGAAATTTATGGGTCCAGCTTCCATTTGAATGAGATGTGAGTATTTGTCATCAAATAAATGACTATTCAGAAAGAAGAGAGAAAAAAAACCTATGCAAGCCTATGACACTTTGGATGGAGTAAATAGTTAATTAAGATGGTCCCTCACTTGGCCAATTGGCATAAACTTTAAAAAATCAACATATTTAATGTCATTAATGAATTTATAAAAGATTAAAATTTGGTGTTACATCTTTTAATATATATACTTAAATCAAAACATAAAGGATTAAGTAGATTCCTATATTCCTTTGCACCAATTTAAAATAACGCAAAGACGTTCACGCCACTAACAACATAATCCATCTCACGTGTGTTTAATATTATATGTGGTTTTATATAACATACCACATACACTATTTTTCATTCATAAACTTCAAAATTTCAATATCTAAGGTCGTCTTCTTCCTTCATGGAATCATTTCGAGATCTTCTCAACAAACTATGGAAAACTTTCCTCTTCCCCACAATCAAAAGCGGTCACTTCTACCTATTCCTAAACTGGAGTCTCGCCATTTCCATCATCTTCCTCATCTCCCATTTTTTCTACCTCTCAATCTCTTACCAGAAACCACAAATCCATTACAATCCACTAGCCCTAAAATAAATGTTTCAATCAGAAATTTCCAAAACCCTACCCCAACTCCCAACCCACCTCGGGATCCAATTCCAACCAACCTTTCACACATAGTGTTCGGAATCCTAATGTCACACGGGGCTTCGTCTGGCTCGATACCGCCCCGCTAAAGAACGAAGCCTGACAGAAAACATCTCTGCCCTACAAAGTGTCTGCCGATACATCCTAATATAAAAAATTAGTTATTTTATTTATTTCTTAGAATAAAAGTAATATAACATATCACCTTTTAAAAATGAGTATTTTTAAAAAGAGAAAATTTAAATATAATTTCTTATGTGTGATTTGTATTATTTTTCAATAAAAATATGATAAGTGTATAATTTCCTACTACAGATGAAATGTTTTTTCTATTTTTATTTTTTAAAGAATATTTAAATAGATTTATTATATTTTCATTGAAAAATAGTATAAAACACACCTAAGAAATTGTAGACAAGGTTTCCCCTTTTTAAAATTGTGAAATACTCCTACTAAATACGTCATCATATCATAATTTTTTTATCAATAATAATTACATTCAAATGAGAATACTAAGATTACTTCAACTAGAATACAAAAACATGATAAAGTAATGTAAATTCAATCACCACTTAAGAAACTTAAGAAAGTCAAGTGGGCTAGTGCGTAGGGATGTCAATGGGGCGGGGCGGGGCCGGGGGGACACTTCCCCATCTTTTTCCCCGCCATCAAATTCATTCCCCGTCCCCGTCCCCGATCTCCGTCACGGGGGAATTTCTATCCCCATCCCCGTTCCCCGCGGATCCCGTTCCCCGCGGGGATCCCCATAGATCCTACATTTATTCATTAATATTTTATTTTTTAAAATGTTTATATTTTCTATAAAAATAAAAAGCACAAAGAAACATGAATATTTATTTATTTATTTTTATAAATAAACATAAAGGAAATGACTAAAAAACCTAATCTAAAATATATATATTAAATTAACTATATTAAAATAATAGGCGGGGCGGGGTCCCCGCGGGGCGGGGGGTGTATTCCCCGTCCCCGTCCCCGAAATGCTCTCGGGGGAATTTTTCTCCCCATCCCCGCCTCCACGGGGGAAAATTCCCCATCTTTGGGGCACCGAACGGGGCGTTCCCCGCGGGGATCCCCATTAACAGGTCCAAACTGACATCCCTACTAGTGCACCACTAATAGAAATAACAATTTATTCTCTCTTTTGTGTTCATGGTCAACCACCACTAAATAAATATCTTAACTTTAAAAACAATGTCATCAACATCCCCAAAGGTTTCCTTGAATAAAATTTTGTTTCTTCGACACCATATGTCCCAACAAACCGCAAGTCAAATCACATCTACTCTCTTATTACAAAACCGACCCTTAATCAACTAAACAAACTTCAACAAATGATCACAATAGTTATCTAATGACAAAAGGTCAATTCCAATCCATACTATAATTTTCTCCCAAATCATCCTAATCCATGAATAGGTTATCAAAAGTGGTTCAAATCTTCCATCTATGTGAAACAACAAATACACATCAAATCATTGGACACATATTTGTACCAATTACATATCACCTCGATTTTTTCTAAATTATCATATACTATGTATCATAGACTCACTTTCTAACATCAAGATAAAAAATTTAGATAATTTTTATTTGTGGTAATTAATAATATTTGGAAATAATTTTTATAAACTTATTTATACTACCATCTTCATATTATTCATTTTAGTAATAGTGTTATCAATAACCTTGAAACTAATTACTTATTATGAATTTTTAGGTGAAACAAGACATGATAATTAATTCATTTATTATTTCGTGACTACAGATTGATATACATGGGAGTCCTTATGGGTTATTGACAGCACACTCAGTAGCACCATTGGTTTCTTTACATAATTTAGACTACTTGGACCAATTTTACCCGGACATGGACCAGATAGATTCACCTAAAAAGTTAATTAACGCTTATAAAGAGGATCCAAGTTGGACCATCTAACCGAGTTTTTGTTATGACCACACTCGAAATTGGACGGTGTCCATTTCTTGGGGCTATAGTTTTGAATTGTATCCCTATTTTCCCAAAGCCAAAGAGCTTGAAACACCGTACTTAACCTTCAAAACATGGAAGACTAGGAGTGATATTGGTCCATTTACATTAAATACATGACCCATTAGTTGGGATATATGTAGAAAGCGGCTAATATATTTTCTAGACTAGATTGATGTGGAACAGGAGAAGACTCAGTCTAATTATAAAAGATATTCCATCCCAATACATTATGAATGTGAGCGTGCTGATTACGTACAACTTTTAAAAATTCATAATGTGAATGTTTCAACTCTTAAATTTTCTGCTAGCTTGTGGAACAAGGTAACCAATTTTTCTCTCATTGTTATATATTTAAAAAATTAATTTTGTTTTATATATTTAAAAAGTTAATTGATGTCTAACTAAGATTGGAATGTGATGAGTAAACTGGCGCCATGTAGACAATGTTCCAAAGTAATCAATGGTTCAAATAGTCAAGTAATCAATGGCTCAGATAGTTTGATTCAGGTGAATGTTAGGGCATGTCAACAGTTTGAGAGTGTAACTCCTCATTAAGAATTTAAAATTCCTTGAAGAGAAAGGAAATAATTTAATGAAGACTCAAAAGGAGTATTGACTCAAGAAGGGTCTGATGCAATAGAAGGATGAATTGATAGTTAATGTTCATTAGCAAGAAAATTCTTTAGGCTTTCTAAATATTCAATTCAATATGTGCATATATTTAAAGTGATTTAGTAGAATTATGTGTTACTATGAAGAATATTTCCTTAAGTCTGAGTGATTATAATAGAGAGACTTAAAGTTAAATTTATTGATTAAATTGAAAGAAACTATTATCATTATATTCAAACATTATGGGTTAGAGATCCATATAATATCTGAAAATATTTCTCAATCAACAACTTTATAATGTATTTTTTAATGAATATTTGGTACTATAGACATTGAATTTTTAAATAAAGAAGAGGTTTAGTGCTCCAAGACATTGTTGTGTTATTAGGTGATTCAACCAACAACGTGCTCGGAGGTATAATTTGAAACAAATATTAGTGGTTTAAGTTATGCCTAACTTGTTATATATTCAAAGGTGTGAATAGTTCAACAACACATACATTTTTGGTTCAACAACGCATATTTAGTTCATAAAATAAAATTATAAATAAAATAGATAAAATAAAGAATGATTTTTATACTTAATTAAAGTAGGCAGCTTAGCAAATCATCTCATATGGGAATGTATTTTCTCAACCATACAATAATAAGATAGCTAAAAAATCGTTTTTTTTTTCTAAATGTCAGAGACAATATAGAAGACAACTATATTAAGATGTATTTGCTTCAAGTTTGGATTTGTGTCAAAGCATGATAAATGGAACTACTTCAACGCGCAATTCAATGATTGTCGTTTGCGAAAGATATTTTTAAGGTAAAGTATATGTACCTGGGTTCAAGAAACTGGAAATCTTCTATACATAACAATTGTCTCAAGAAGATAATAGTTTAATACTTTTTGGTTAGTGATATTTTAATTCTCTTTCAATCATTTGTCAGTGATATTTTTTGCTAGTGATATATAATAATACACTTCTATTTCAATTCTATTTCAATATATATACTTAAATCAAAACATAGAGAACTAAGTAGGTTCCTATATTCCTTTGCACTAACCTAAAGTAATGCAAAGACGTTCACGCCACGAACAACTTAATCCACCTCACGTGTGTGTTTAATACTATATGCATTTTTATATAACATACCACTTACACCATTTTTCATTCATAAACTTCAAAATTTCAATATCCAATGTCATCTTCTTCCTCTGGGGAATCATTTCGACATCTTCTCAACAAACCATGGAAAACCTTCCTCTTCCCCACCATCAAAAGCGATCACTTCTACCTATTCCTTAAATTGGGTCTCGCCATCTCGATCATCTTCCTCATCTCCCATTTTTTCTACCTCTCAATCTCTTACCAGAAACCACAAATCCATTACAATCCATTATCCCTAAAACAAATGTTTCTATCAGAAATTCCCAAAACCTTACCCCCAACTCCCAACCCACCTCAAGATCCAATTCTGACCAACCTTTCACACATCGTCTTTGGAATCGGCGGAACCTATTCCACCTGGGAGAATCGTCGTCACTATAGCGAACTCTGGTGGAACCCTAATGTCACTCGAGGCTTCGTTTGGCTCGATACCGCCCCGCTGAAGAATGAAACTTGGCCGGAAACATCTCCTCCCTACAAAGTGTCCGCCAATACATCCTCATTTAAATACACATGCGATTACGGCTCTCGTTCAGCAATCCGCATTGCACGGATACTGAAAGAGGACATTTAATCTAGGGTTAGATAATGTGAGATGGTTCGTGATGGGTGATGACGACACGGTATTCTTTCCTGAAAATCTAATCACGGTGTTGAACAAATATGATCATAATCAATTGTATTATATTGGTGGAAATTCGGAGAGTGTGGAACAAAATGTTGTGCATTTTTACACAATGGGTTATGGTGGCGGAGGGTTTGCTATAAGCTACCCTTTAGCGGCGGAGCTGGTGATTGATTTTGGACGGTTGTATTGATCGGTATGCAGATTTATATGGATCTGATCAGAAAATTCAAAGTTGTATTAGTGAAATTGGAGTCCAGATTACCAAAGAACCTGGTTTTCCATCAGGTACTTTTCTTCTTTTATTTTTTCATTAATTTCATTCTATATCATACACTTTTAATCTGACTAAATTCCATATTATATATTTTTATTTTATTTTCCCAGAAATGTTTTTTGATTAAGTTTTAATTATTAGTCATTAACTAATTAATAACTTTAGATTTTTATTGCAACTATTTTTACCATAGGTATTTGTTTGTTTGAAAAAATATTAATAGTTACCTTTGATTTTTATTGAAGTTTGATTTTATTTAAATTATTTATAAAATAACATGAATGAATATTGTGATGTACAGAAGATTGTAAAGAATTCAGTGCATATGAATAAAAAATATTTATAACCCTAACAGTATACTTTGAATAGAATTGTATATTCTAGAAAAATCAAAGAAATTAAAGTTCTTCAACTAATGTGATGATATATTTGAATGTATTTTCCAACTATTCAACAAAAGATTAATATTTTTAATACTCCTACACCCTTCAACCAACAAAGGCCAATCGGGACTCAAACAAAATAAAAGCCCGTTAGACTCAATTCTTCTAAACTTTATTATTTAGTTTTTAAAAAGTTAAGTATATCAATTTACAATAAAACTAATTGCATAAACGTTGATAAAATTAATTTTTTTAAAATTATTGAACAATATTTTATTACCTTTTTATTCTTTTCCTTAATTTAAAAAGAAAGAATTTTACATGATAGTATAAAATAGTTTTATAATGTAATTCAATAATTTTAAGTTAAAAGATAATTTAATAAAATACACGTTCGAAATATATTGATAGTATAAAATAACTTTAATGAATATTTTTATAAAAATAATTTATTATTAGAATTTTTAATATATATATATATATATATATATATATATATATATATATATATATATATATATATATATATATATATATATATATATATATATATATATATATATATATATATATATATATATATATATATATATATATATATATATATATATATATATATATATATATATATATATATATATATATATATATATATATATATATATATATATATATATATATATATATATATATATATATATATATATATATATATATATATATATATATGTTTGTGTGTGTATTTGATGAATTTTGATACTTTTGGAAAATATTTTTAACTAAATTTACTTAATTTAAAATACTAAATAAAAATAAAAATTATATAAAAAAGTATTTATTTTATTTATTTCTTAAAATAAAAAAATTATAACATATCACCTTTGAAGAATGAGTATTTTTAAAAGGAGAAAACTTAAATATAATTTCTTATGTGTGATTTATACTATTTTTCAATAAAAATATGATAAGTGTATAATTTCCTAATACACATGTAATTTTTTTCTTCTATTTTTACTTTTTAAAGAATATTTAAATAGATTTATTATATTTTTATTGAAAAATAGTATAAAGCACACCTAAGAAATGGTAGATAAGTTTTTCCCTTTTTAAAATTGTGAAATAATCATACTAAATACGTCTTCATATCATTTTTTTCCAATAATATTTACATTCAAATGAGAGTATTAGGGATACTTCAACTCGAATACAACAACATGATAAAGTATCGAAAATACAATCACCACTTAAGAAACTTAAGAAAGTCAAGTGGGCTAATGCACCAGTAGAAGAAATAACAATTTATTCTCCCTTTTGCGTTAATGGTCATCCACCACCAAATAAACATCTTAACTTTAAAAACATTGTCATCAACATCCTTAATGGCTTTCTTGAACAAAATTTATTTTCTTCGACACCATATGTCCCAATAAACCGCAAATCAAATCACATCTACGCTTTTATTCTAAAACCGACCCTTAATCAACGAAACAAACTTTAGCAAATGATCACAACAGTTATCTAATGATACAAGGTCAATTTCAATCCACACCATAATTTACTCCCAAATCATCCTTATCCTTGAATAGCTTATCATAAGTGGTTCAAATCTTCCATTTATGTGAAACAAAAAACACACTTCAAATCATTGGACACATATTTGTATCATTACATACCACCTTGATCTTTTCTAAACTATCATATACTATACATCATAGACTCACTTTCTAACATTAAAAATAAAAAATTTAGGTAAATTTTATTTATGGTAATTAATAGTATTTGGAAATAATTTTTATAAACTTATTTATACTACCATCTTCATTTTATTCATTTTATTAATAATATTATCAATAACCTTGAAACTAACTACTTATTATGAATTTTTAGGTGAAAGTAGGTATGCTAATTAATTTATTTATTATTTCGTGACTACAGATTGATGTACATGGAAGTCCTTATGGGTTATTGGCCGCACACCCAGTAGCACCATTGGTTTCTTTGCATCATTTAGACTACGTGGAGCAATTTTACCCGGACATGGACCGGATAGATTCACTTAAAAAGTTACTTACCGCTTATAAAGCGGATCCGGGTCGGACCATCCAACCGAGTTTCTGCTATGACCACACTCGAAATTGGACGGTGTCTATTTCTTGGGGCTATAGTGTAGAATTGTATCCCTATTTTCCCACAGCCAAAGACCTTGAAACACCGTACTTAACCTTCAAAACATGGAAGAGTTGGAGCGACGGTCCATTTACATTAAATACCCGACCCATTAGTTGGGATATATGTAGAAGGCCGCTAATATATTTTCTAGACCAGATTGATGTGGAACAGGAGAAGACTCAGTCTAATTATAAAAGATACCCCAGCCCAATACATTATGAATGTGAGCGTGCTGATTACGTGCAACCTTTAAAAATTCAATATGTGAATGTTTCGGCTCCTAAATTTTCTGCTAGCTTGTGGAACAAGGTAAGAATTTTTCTCTCTCATTGTTATATATTTAAAATATTAATTTAGTTTTATATATTTAAAAAGTTAATAGATGTCTAACTAAGATTGAAATGTGATGAGTAAACAGGCGCCACGTAGACAATGTTGCGAAGTAATCAACGATTCAGATAGTCAAGTAATCAATGGCTCAGATAGTTTGATTCAGGTAAATGTTAGGCCATGTCAACCATTTGAGAGTGTAACTCCTCATTAAGAATTTACAATTCCTTGAATAGAAGGGAAGGAATTTATGAAGTCTTTAGTAAATGAAGACTCAAAAGGAGTATTGACTCAAGAAGGGTATGATGCAATAGAAGGATGAATTGATAGTTAATGTTCATTAGCAAGAGAATTCTTTAGGCTTTTTAAATATTCAATTCAATATGTGCACATATTTAAAGTGGTTTTGTAGCATTATGTGTTACTATGGAGATTATAATAGAGAGACTTAAAGTTAAATTTTTTGATTAAATTGAAAGAAACTATTATCATTATATTCAAACGTTATGGGTTAGAGATCCATATAATATCTGGACACATTTTTCTATCAACAAATTTATAATGTATTTTTCTAATGAATTTTTGGTACTATAGACATTGAATTTTTAAATAAAGAAGTGGTGTAGTGCTCGAAGACAATGTTGTGTTATTAGGTGATCCAACCAACGACGTACTAGAAGGAATGATTTGAAACAAATATTAGTGGTTTAAGTTATGCCTAACTCGTTATATATTCAAAGTTGTGACACATACATTTTTTATTCAACAACATGTATTTACTTCATATAAGGAAATTAGAAAGAAAATACATAAAATTAAGAACGATTTTTATACTTAATTAGTAGGAAGCTTAGTGAATCATCTCACATGGGGATGGATTTTCTCAACCATACAATAATAAGATAGCTAAAAAATCGTTTTAATTTATAAACGTCAGAGACAATATATAAGACACCTATATTAAGATGTATTTGCTTCAAGTTTAGATTTGCGTCAAAGCATGATACATGGAACTACTTCGACGCTCAAGTCAATGATTGTTGATAGCGAAAGATATTTTAAAGGTAAAGTATATGTACCTTGGTTCAAGAAACTGTAAATCTTCTATACATAACAATTGTCTCAGAAAGACAATAGTTTAATACTTTTTGGTTAGTGATATTATAATTCTCTTTCAATCATTTGTCAGTGATATTTTTTGTTAGTGATATATAATAATACACTTCTATATATATATATATATATATATATATATATATATATATATATATATATATATATATATATATATATATATATATATATATATATACTTAAATCAAAACATAGAGGACTAAGTAGGTTCCTATATTCCTTTGCACCAACCTAAAGTAATGCAAAGACGTTCACGCAACTAACAACTTAATCCATCTCACAGGTGTGTTTAATACTATATGCATTTTTATACAACATACTACATACATCGTTTTTCATTCATAAACCACAAAATTTTAATATCCAATGTCATATTCTTCCTCCGTGGAATCATTTCGAGATATTCTCAACAAACCATGGAAAACCTTCCTTTTCCCCACCATCAAGAGCGATCACTTCTACCTATTCCTAAAACTTGGCCTCGCCATCTCCATCATCTTCCTCGTCTCCCATTTTTTCTACCTCTCAACCTCTTTCCAAAAACCACAAATCCATTACAATCCAATAGGCCTAAAACAAATGTTCCAATCAGAAATTCCCAAAACCTTACCCCCAACTCCCAGCCCACCTCAAGATCCAATTCCAACCAACCTTTCACACATCGTCTTTGGAATCGGTGGAACCTATTCCACCTGGGAGAATCATCGTCACTATAGCGAACTCTGGTGGAACCCTAATGTCACACGAGGCTTCGTATGGCTCGATACTGCCCCGCTGAAGAACGAAACATGGCCGAAAACATCTCCATTTAAATACACATGCGATTACGGCTCTCGTTCAGCAATCTGCATTGCGCGGATACTGAAAGAGACATTTAATCTAGGGTTAGATAATGTGAGATGGTTCGTGATGGGTGATGACGACACGGTATTCTTTCCTGAAAATCTAATCACGGTGTTGAACAAATATGATAATAATCAATTGTATTATATTGGTGGAAATTCGGAGAGTGTGGAACAAAATGTTGTGCATTTTTACACGATGGGTTATGGTGGCGGAGGGTTTGCTATAAGCTACCCTTTAGTGGCGGAGCTGGTGATGATTTTGGACGGTTGTATTGATCGGTATGCAGATTTATATGGATCTGATCAGAAAATTCAAAGTTGTATTAGTGAAATTGGAGTCCAGATTACCAAAGAACATGGTTTTCATCAGGTACTTTTCTTCTTTTACTTTTTCATTGATATCATTCAATATCATACACTTTGAATCCGATTAAATTCCATATGAAGCATTATTATTTTTTTATTTTCCCAGAAACGTTATTTGATTATGTTTTAATTATTAGTCATTAACTCATTAATATCTTTAGATTTTTATTGCAACTATTTTTACCATAGTTATTTATTTGTTTGAAAAATATTAATAGTTACCTTAGATTTTTATTGAAGTTTGATTTTATTTAAATTATTTATAAAATAACATGAATGAATATTGTGATGTACATAAGATTGTAAAGAATTCAGTGCATATCAATAAAAAAATATTTATAACCATATACAGTATACTTTGAATAGAATTGTATATTCATAGAAAAAATTAAAAAAAAAATAAAGTTATTCAAGTAATGTGATGATATATTTGAATGTATTTCCAACTATCAACAAAAGATTAATATTTTTAATATCCCTACACCCTTTCAACCAACAAAGGCCGATAGGATACAAACAAAATAAAATCCAGTTTGACTTAATTCTTCTAAACTTTATTATTTATTTTTAAGAAAAGTTAAGTATATCAATTTACAATAAAATTAAATGCATAAATTTTGATTAAAAAATATTTTAAACTATTGAACAATACTTTATTACCTTTTAATTCTTTTCTTTAATTTAAGAAGAAAGAATTTTACATGATAGTATAAAATAGTTTTATATTGTGATTCAATAATTTTAAAGTAATTTTAAAATTTAAAGATAATTTGATACAACACGACTGAGATTTTTTAATTGTGTGTGTGCGTGCGCGTGTGCGTGTGCGTGTGCGTGTCTGTGTGTGTGATGAATTTTGATACTCTTGGAAAATATTATTTTAACTAAATTTTTTTTGTTTAAAATATTAAATAAAAATAAAAATAATATAAAAAAGTAGTTATTTTATTTATTTCTTAAAATTAAAAAATTATAACATATCACCTTTGAAGAATGAGTATTTTTAAAAGGAGAAAACTTAAATATAATTTCTTATGTGTGATTTGTACTATTTTTCAATAAGAATATGACAAGTGTATAATTTTCTATTACACATGCAATTTTTTTTTCTATTTTTATTTTTTAAAGAATATTTACATAGATTTATTATATTTTTATTGAAAAATAGTATAAACCACACCTAAAAATTGTAGATAAGGTTTCCCCTTTTTAAAATTGTGAAATCATCATACTAAATACGTCTGTATATCATAATTTTTTTTATCAATAATATTTGCATTAAAATCAGAGTACTAGGGATACTTCAACTCTAATACAAAAATATGATAAAGTATCCTAAATACAAGCACCACTTAAGAAACTTAAGAAAGTCAAGTGGACTAGTGCACTACTAGAAATAACAATTTATTCTCCCTTTTGCATTAATGGTCAACCACCACCAAATAAACATCTTAACTTTAAAAATAATGTCATCAACATCCCCAATGGCTTCCTTGAACAAAATTTCTTTTCTTCAACACCATATGTCCCAACAAATCGCAAGTCAAATCACATTTACCCTCTTATTGCAAAATCGGCCCTTAATCAACAAAATAAACTTCAACAAATGATCAAACCAGTTATCTAATGACACAAGTTTAATTCCAATCCACCCCATAATTTTCTCCCAAATCATGCTAATTCTTAAATAGGTTATCATAAGTGATTCAAATCTTCCATCTATATGAAACACAAAAGACACATCAAATCATTGGACACATATTTATATCGATTACATATCACCTTGAATTTTTCTAAATTGTCATATACTATGCATCAGAAGTACAAGTTCTTTGGACTTTTGCAACATTTTTTTCTTTTGAAGAAAAGTGAAGTGACTTGTGCAAAAGGCATGTACTTGTTTGCTTATGGGCTGCAGAGAGTTGGTGAACAATGCTTGATATCTGTGGACAATGCTTGCACAAAAGGAACAAGTCCAAGGCTCAAGGCTGATAAAGTTTGCAAAAGCTTGCTTTATGAAAATGGCAATGTGCCCTTTATGCCATTAATAGATTTATTTCTTGTACAAAGCTCCAAAAGTGAAAACAAAGCCTTTATCCACTGAGTTAGCATTTAATTATGGAGTGTAGAAGGGGTTTAGGACCTGTAATACAAGGTAAAAGCATGCTTGATCAGATTTGCAACTTGATGCATTGTGAAAATGGCTTGAACAAAAGTGACAAAATGCCAATTTCTCTTCTTCGACTCTCCCTAACCACAAATGATCTTGGAGATTTCTTGGACATTTTGGAAAGCTTGCAACATGCTCTACAATCCATATTTTAAATGAATTTTGATATACCTCTTGGAACTAGGTGAAAAATGTCCATGAAGTTGGGTCAAAAACCTGCCTAATTTAGGGCAAATTTTCACTAAGTTATTTAGTTCATGGACCCCTATTCACAAATTCTTAACTTGAGATCCAAGCATCTTTTGGGAAAACTTTGTGAATCAAAGTTGTAGATTTCATGGACAACTACAACTTTCATGTTGGAATTTTTCTTTGAATCCAATTGCATCATGGTGAAAAAGTGGTGAATAGTTAGGAAAAAATAAGAAATTTTCCATACTTAGAAAAATTCTAAGTTATGAAAAAATTTCAAATTAAAACCCTAATTTGCAATTTTAGGTTTCTTGGACAACAAGTTTCACATTTTGACATATCTTGATGAATTATGACCTTTGGCACTTGATTTTGACCAAAAAGTCAAAGTTTGACTTTTCAGTGCACAGTTGACTTTTGATCAGTTGACTGCAAAATTCATCTGTCAATCCTATGTACTTGAGATCTTTTGAACTATGTGATCAGGTAAAGATGATGCTATTGAGTCCTTGAAATCATTCTTGAACCCAATTGGTCATTGGCTAGGTTAAAAATAAAAAATTGATCCTTTCTCAACCAAAATCCTAATTTTTACCATTTTGCCCTCTTGATGATTTGATCAAATTTCTTGAAGAGTTGTGATCCAAACTTGATCAAATGGTACATATGAGTCTAAAATATGGTTTTGGATTAAAAATTATGAAGTTTGACTGTAAATTGGCCATGGTTGACTTTTTCCCCAATACAGCTGATTTTTAGGTCAATTGTCCAATTGGCTGGTCAAAAATGTGATTCAAGGCTTGAAACTTGGTATGAGCAATCTTAGGGGTCCAAGATGGTGTATGAAAGTCACATGAAGCATTGATGGTCCAAGAATCCTTGTGCAAACTCAAACCCTAATTTTGGGGTATTAGTGCAAGATGAGATGTCCTGAGCTGAGCAAACCCTAATCCTGTCTTGAGTCCAAGAAGTCTTGTGTTAAAAATCATGATAAATGAGAGGGAAAATTTTGGGCTACAACAGATACCCAGAAAGAACTTGAGTTCGCCCATCAATTCATTTCAAACTCTGCCTGCATAAACTTAGCAAATTCTTTTCCCAAAGAGGCTTTAGTAGATCCAAAAATTCTATCATCTATGTAAATTTGACAAACCAGGATGTCATTTTTAAATAGTTTACAGAATAACGTTGTGTCCACCTTCCCTCTGGTAAAATCATTTTCTAACATAAAATTACTTAGTCTTTCATATCAAGCTCTTGGAGCTTGTTTCAGACCATATAGTGATTTCTTAAGTTTATAAACAAATTCGGGATGTTTTGAATTTTCAAAGCCAGGGGGTTGGTGAACATAAACTTCTTCATCAATGTAACCGTTTAAAAATGCACTTTTAACATCCATTTGATAAAGAGTGATGCCATTATTTACTGCAAAAAATATTAAAAGTCTGATAGATTCTAACCTGGCGACTTGAGCAAAGGTTTCTGTATAGTCTATCCCTTCTTGCTGACTATAACCTTGTGCCACCAGTTGTGATTTGTTTCTGACGACTTCTCCTTGTTCATTTAGTTTATTTCTGAAGACCCATTTGGTTCCAATGATGTTAAAGCCTTTTGGTTTAGGAACTAGATCCTACACATCGTTTCTGGTGAACTGATTTAGTTCTTCCTGCATTACGAGTATCCAGTCATTATCTAGAAGGGCTTCGTCAATGGATGTTGGCTCAATAAGAGACTCTAATCCCATGAGAGATTCTTCAGAATTTCTGAATGTAGATCTTGTTCTGATTGGGTCTTCTTTCTTTCCCAAAATTGTGTTTTCCGGAGGAGATAATCTTCTTCTGGATGGGATCTTCATATGTTGTTGTAATGTTTGTGACATCCTCTTCTATATTTGACTGTGATTCTTTATAGAGAAATTCTGATGCAGTTTCTTCAATACCTGTAAATTGAACTTCTATATTTGCAAAAAATTTACCCTGCTTTGACTTTTAGGAGCCAAGCTTATCATCAAATTTAACACTGATAGACTCTTCCACAATCCATGTTTCTATGTTATATACTCTATAACCTTTTAAGCGTTCAAAGTATCCTAACATGAGACACTTTTGTGCTTTAGAGTCAAACTTGTTCAGATGTTCTTTAGTGTTTAGAATAAAACAAGTACATCCAAATGGATGGAAATAAGAAATGTTGGGCTTTATGTTCTTCCAAGTTCATATCGAGTCTAATCTAGAATAGGTCTTATGGAGATTCTATTATGAATATAACATGTTGTGTTAATTGCTTCTGCCCAGAAGTTCTTAGCAATGTTAGTCTCGTTGATCATGGTTCTGACCATTTCTTGTAAAGTTCTATTCTTTCATTCTATAACTCTTTTTTAAGGAGATCTAGGACAAGAGAAATCATGAGAGATGTCAGTCTCGTTAAAAAATAATTCAAATATTTTATTTTCAAATTCCCCACCATGCTCACTTATGACTTTAAAAATTTGAAAATCTTTTTCATTTTGAACTTGGTTACAGAAGGTAAAGAACACAGAGTGTGACTCGTCCTTGTGTCTTAAGAACTTTACCCATGTCCATCTTCTATAGTCATCTACGATCACTAATCCATACTTCTTGCCACTGATGGATGCAATTTTCACTGGTCCAAACAGATCTATATGCAGAAGTTCTAATGGTCTAGAGGTAGAAATAACATTTTTTGTTTTGAAAGAAGGTTTTACAAACTTGCCTTTTTGACATGCTTCACACAGAGCATCTGAGCTGAACTTCAGGTTAGGATGTTCTCTGACTAGATTGAGTTTATTAATCTGAGATATTCTTCTCATACTAACATGCCCCAATCTTCTATTCCAGACCAATTGCTCGTCGTTAATAGACATTAGGCATTTTACATTCTGACTTTTTAGTTTAGAAAGTTTTATTTTGTAAATGTTGTTCTTTCTATTTCCATTAAAGAGGATAGATATATCTTTCTGACTAACTACTTTACAGGACTTTTGCTTGAAGATTATATCATAACTGTTATCACTTAATTGACTTATGGATAACAGGTTATGCATTAATCCATCTACTAATAGAACATTAGTTATAGAAGGAAGTGTATTGTTACCAATAGTTCCAGAGCCAATAATATTTCCTTTCTGATTTCCTCTGAAACCTACATAACCTCTAGATTTAAGATCTAGACTTTGGGACATATGTTTTCTTCCCATCATGTATCTAGAGCATCCAGAGTCCAGGTACCAAGATTGGTGTTTCAAATTTTCTTTTAAAGACATCTGCAACATAGAAAATTTTGTCCTTAGGTAACTGTAATACGGTGGGAGATCTGACTTTACTGGTTTTACATTTTTATTCACAAATGTTGCGGTTAGCAAGAGTCGCCACTGACTTTTCTTTTATCCAACAAATGAAAGGGTGAAAAGAACAAGAAAGACCTTTTGAGATTATTTTCTGAGTAAGGGGGATAGGTTATGGAAAGGGAAGGTGTTAGCACCCTTTCCATCCGTAGTTATCTACGGGCTCTTAGTTTCTAGCTCATTTTGAAAATGCTTTTTTGTGTAAGTGTGTTTTGAAGATATTTTGAAAAGACGCCTTAGTGTGGCGAACTTTGTAATGTTTCTCGTTTCAGTGAGAATGTATACAAAGTGTTTTCATGTCTTTGAAAATGTTTAGAAAAAGCTTGTGTGTGTATACAAATTGTTTTGTTTCAGGGAGCAACTAAGAACTATCTACCTACTCGAAAGGTTTGTTCTTTTCCTCTTTTCCTTTAGACAGTGATATCCTACTATTAGTCAGTAGGTAGCTCTATTGTTGGATGTTTTTGAGGGACGGGCGAGGGTCATCGTACAGTCACGAAAGCAACTTAGTAGGGTACTTTAGTAACTACCCTAAGATTTTAAGATCATATACCGAGGCAACGTCAAAGAGTCATCGAGGGACTTATGATCTTTAAACCAAAAGTTCACCACTAAAATCTCTTACGTTCGAGAATTGTGACTGTTTATTCCGAAGGCAACAAGTGGAGATACCCTAGAGGTACGCGTGTGCGAGTGTATTGTGTTTCAGTTACTTATCTTCAGATGTTAAGTTTGCTAGAGTTTGCTTTTATTTTGCCATACAAGCCTATTAGCATACATGTAACAGTTAATATCAGTGCAAAAATAAAGTGTGGAATTTAAAGCTACGCTATTACATGACTTCGGGAGGGGGGATTACAAACCAAAATGGGGAAATAAAAGTAAAGTCCTAAATTTAAAGCTATTACATCCTTTTGTAGTTACATTAATATAAAAAAATGCAAAATTTAAAATTAGCGCACGAAGATGAAAAGCGAAGTAGAAAAACCCTAAAGCTCCTAAACACTTAAAATATTTTTGTTGTTTTTATTTGTTTTAAGAAAGTACTTAAATTAAAATAAATCTAATCTTAATTAAAAATAAAAGTGATTATTAATTGAAATTAAATCTAATAAAAATAAAGAAAATTAATTCTAATATTTTTGGTATTTTTATTGACAAAAAAGATTCGTAATGATTAAACCTAGTTCTAATTGATTTTAAATTAATCAAAATAATTAAATTAATTAATTTACAAAAAATTAAATTAAATTAAAAAAAATCCTTAATCTATTTTTGTGATTTTATTATTAAAAGAAAATTAATTTTTAAAAGTATATAAAAGAAAACAATTAAATAAAAAAAACAAAATTGCAATGGGCATGGTGTGTGAAGCAGAATGGGGAGTTCTGAAGATAAAACCCTTAGGCCTAAAAACAAAATAATAGGCGCTGCAAAAAAATATTAGGGGGAGAGATCTAAAAAAAACACCAGGCCCTAATTAAACTGAGCCTAACAATTGGTTGGGTTCTGTGTACTCCCATGCTACGCTCCAGGGAAAGTCCACCATAGGCTGAATGCTTAAGAGCATTTGATCTGAATCCAAGATTTGTAGTTGAAGGTGCATGGTTGCAGGATATTACGCACTGCACATGATCTGAAACGAAGATATTAGAAAAATAAAACTCCCTCACACCTGGAACGTGAAGATGTGAAAAACACAAGAAGGGGGGTTGAATTGTAAAACTTAAAACAAATGGCTTGACAACACAGTATTTTTATCCTGGTTCGTTTGATCTCAAACTACTCAAGTCCACCCGTCAAGGTGATTTCGCCTCTCTCCAACGAGGTCTTAATTCACTATTCTCAAAGAATTACAACAGCTACTTTAACAACTGTTAAAGTCTTCTTGAGTACAACCACAATCCGGTTAATCTCAAGGAACTTCTTTTACAAATGAATTGAACAAGTGAGTTTTTGTTTTCTTACAAAACTGTATATCACAACTGTGATAATTACACTAAAATAAGCTTGGAATAAAATGACTTTGCTTAAGCTTTGAATATGCGTGGTTTTGATAGCTTAGCAAAAAATTGAGTGCGTACGTACGTGCTTCTTTTCACAAGCAGTCCTGTTTATATAGGCGAGCAAGGATACGTTGTCCATAAATCAGGTTTAATGATAATAATACACTTTCCTTTTGTAGAAGATCTTTGTCTGAAGAAAGCCGTTAGCATTTAATTCTGTCTTGAATAACCAGTAACGCTTCAGAATCTTCTTTGTTGTATCTGCTGATAACGCTTCAGAGTTTTGATGACTTGGTAAGGATGTCTTTGATCAGAGTCAGAGTGTATTTGTTTAGGCGCAGATTCTGGTCATCAAACTTTCAGTGGTCTGGTGGTTTCAGCGTGTACCATAGGTTGCTGATCTTCTGATGCTGATTTCATACTGATGCTGATTCCATCAGAACTTCTGTATATACAAAGCATAATTTTAAGGAGAAAAATTGTTCTTTGTATATACCTTAGAAATAATATTATTCTTTGTATTTTGTTATCATCAAAACTTTAATCAAGGGTTGTAGAATCAAACTATGTTCTAACAATCTCCCCCTTTTGATGATGACAAAAACCAGATTTTTCAATAAAGAATAAAGAACAAAAGGTATAGAGTTAAGTAGAAAAACTACCCCTGAGTTGATTACTTCCTTTTAATTCCATGAGTCTTTGAGCATCAGAATCTTACTGTATCTTTCAGCAGAGTTTTGTACCTGTTCAAGCTTTTTAGAAGAGAGAATTTAAGTAGATTAGAATGTTTGAGACTTATGTCTCAGTAATCCATTATTGAAAATATCTTTTTCTTTCTCCCCCTTTTTGTCAGTTATCAAAAAGAACAAATAATCAGAGCCAGAATGAGTTTATATTAAAATCAGAATCAACGATAAGTTCAGAGCTATGTAGAGAATATTACAGATAAACAAAATTTTTAAACAGAGGAAAATCTAAGAGGGAGGAGGAAGACGCGTGAACAAAGCTTCCAACAAGCCCTTGATCTGGATGTTGGTTTCCTCTTGCTTGGTTAACATGCTCTTGATTTCCGAAATTTTGTCATCCTGTTTATCCATTCTTTCCTGCATCAAAATATCAGATCTCTTCAGGTCTTCTAAAGTCCGCCTTTCATAGGAGGAAGCTTGAGGATCTTCAGCAACTGGATGCTTCTCAGAGCATTCTACAATGTCCTCTTTTTGACCCAATTCTTCAGCAGCAATCATCTGCTTTGGAGTATCGGTCAGATTGAGATCTTCTGACTCTGGTTGAACTTTGTCTGCTAGACGATGTTCAGACCAGGGAGCATTGTCCAGAGGGAGAACTTCTTCCTTGAGTAGTTGGCTCATAACTTGATCTTCAAAAACTTTTAGCAGGTTACTGAAGTTCTGTTGAACTTGTCCGTAGCTCTGTTCTTACATTTTATGAGTTTCAGAACATACCCATTTTCTGAAACTTGTCCAAAGATAATCTGATGCAGTAGGATCAATCAGCTCAAGACTAGCTTGCTTCAGTGAAGTTATCCACTTCTGCATTTCTGTTTCAAATATCAGTAAACTGGTACCAACATCTGGTGTAGGTTCAGATGGTTTTGGTTTTGGAATGGCTGTTTTGTTGGTTATGGCAGCCAGGCATTCAAAAACAGTTAAATCAATGACAGTTTTGGCGTTGTCATTTGGATTGGTCTTTGTTGAGGAAGTGGGAGAGTCTGGAATGATTATTGGACTTGTTGGGGAGTTTGGTGGAGTTGATTCTAGTGAAGAGAGAATTTGGGGAATATCCAGAATGGAAGGGGTATACTGATGGTCAGAGGTTCAGTGATTCCAGGAATGGGAATGAGATCAAAATCAATAGTTTAGTTGGATTGATGGTGATAAAGTTCTGGTTCACATGATTCAAGGGGTTGGACCTCAGAAGTTTGCACTTCTGGTTGTAATGGTTCAGGTTGTGGAGAAGGTGGATGAGTTTCTGGTAGAGGAGAGAGTGGAATTTCTGGTTGAGGTGCTTCTGAAATGGTTTCAGAGTTTGGATTTACTGGTATGGGAGCAGATATATGTTGGTCAAAGGTTTCAATATCTGATAGAACTTTTGCAAGTTCTTGTTGAGTTACTTCAATATTTGGATTTATAGGTAGGGAGTGAGATCCTCTAAGAGTTAAAGTTTCTGAGGGGTCAAATTCAATGTCAAAATCATCAAGTGTTTATTGAGTAGGATTTTCTGATTGAGTGGGGATTGGTACAGATGTTGATACATATACTGAATCTAAAACAGTTACAGAAGAAGGATTACCTCTCTTTTTAGCTGCTTTGGGAGTCCGCTGGGATGATCCTTCTGCTGCAGCCTTCCTTTTCTTGTTTTTCTTCAGCACAACTTCTGGAGCCTTCTGCTGCAGATCCTGAATGTTTAAATCTGGTGTTGTACCATCTGCCTTGCATGCATCCAGATATCTGACTATTATCTCAGGTTTGGAATCAATTTCTGAGAACATGGGAAAGTTATCCAGAGGGATTCTTCTGCTGGAGATGGTTGCAAAAGAAGTGACACTGGGTTCCTTCTTGATGTTCTCAATGATCTTCATCTTCTTCAAATTCTTTTCATTCAACTGTTTGCCAATAGTTGCTTCTAAGGTGTTGATTTCCTGTGCTTTTGTTAGATGATCTATCAGCTTATTCTCTGTTAGAATATCTGATATGAGCCTTCCTAGGGGTATCCAGTCCCTTTTTATGCGCTCCTCTTCTCTGGTTTCCTTAACACTAGTCCTTAGATGGTTGAACAACAAATAAGCCAGATTCACCTTAATCTTCTGGGAGATGAAGTAGATCAGAAACTGCTGATCAATGTTGATGTAGTCAGGAGAGCTGGTTGGCTTCCTGTGGTTTATGCATCCCAGAATAATCTTAGCCCATATTCTGTGATGGTCTTTCAGATCCCTTATCTTGCTGGAGGGAAGACCCAGAGTGAAGATTTTTCTAGCAATTAGGGCGACATCAACACATCTTTCAGCCATGTCTATGCATCTTACACCACCACCACTGTAACCTATCAATCTTGCAATAAGGTCTTCAGTTATGACTATCTTCTTCCCCATTATATACGAAGTAACTTGATGGTTGGAAGATGAAGCATGAATCCAAAATTCCTTCACAAGGATTGGGAATGTTGGACCTATTAGACGGTCAAAATACCTGTTCCGTCCTTGAGCCTTTACCTCTTCAGAGAGATTGAACCCGTTCTCTTGAAGACTGTTAAAGGCCACAATCAATTCTGAGAGTACTTCTAGATTTTTAATGGTCGTGAAGAGAGTTCTGAAGGGTTCTTCATATTGTTCTGAGGAATCTGTTCTCTGAGTACTGGAAGTTGGGTTGCTTGAGGAAGCCATGTTCACACAGAGAGTTTTGAGAAGAAAGTGAAAGGGTTTTGAGAAAGATGCAAACTGAAATCAATTAGATTATAGAGAGAGTGAAAGTGAAAGAGTGTAAAGAATGAGAAATGTGTTTAAATAGATTTTGAAAATGTAAACGGCAAGAGAGAGAAATAAATTATAATGATTATGAGCATTAATGACATCTGATTTTGGGGGATTCAGAAAGATATTGGAACGGTTACCCATGACATGTGTCCCAATGCATCCAATCAGCGCTTTTGACCTTTCAAAAAAGTGAACGCATGTTCAGCCTCAGAAAGTAGCTGATGAATGGACGACAATTGTTTTCTTGAGTGAACAGCATATTTCTATCCTTGAAATGAAGCGCTCATATCTTCATGGATAGATTCTGATACAATCTGTACTTCTAAAGATCTGAAGGCAGATTGATCAGTAGTTCACAGAAAATAACCAAAATTCTGAAGGTTTAAGATATGGAAATAAAATTGTTTTATTCTGGGCAAAGCTTCATGCTGAGATGTTTCAGAATGAAGTTAAACCTATCTTCAGAAAGAGGTTTTGTAAAGACATCATCCCATTGATGGTATGTGTTAATAAATTTTAAATTGAGAATCCCTTTCTGAATATAGTCCCTAATAAAATGATGTTTTATTTCTATGCTTAGCCCTAGAATGTAAGATAGGATTTTTACTGAGACAAATAGCAGAAGTGTTATCACAGAGGATAGGGATGTTACTCTCAAATATATTGAAGTCCTCAAGTTGACTTTTCATTCAGAGCATTTGCGTGCTACATCCAGCTGCTGCTATGTATTCAGCTTCTGCTGTTGATAAAGCTATTGTGGTTTGTCTTTTACTGGACCATGAGATCAGATTTTCTCCTAGAAACTGGCAGCTTCTAGAAGTGCTTTTACGTTCTATTCTGTCTCCAGCAAAATCAGCATCACAATATCCTACTAAGCTGTAATCACTTGATTTTCTATAAAACAAACCCAGATTAGTAGCACCTTTCAGATACTTGAAAATTCGCTTAACTGCTGTTAAGTAAGATTCTCTAAGATCTGATTGGAATCTATCACAAATGAAAACACTGAATAGAATGTTAGGCCTTGAAGCCGTCATATAGAGAAGAGAACCAATCATACCTCTGTAGACCTTCTGTTCTACCTTGTTACTTACCTCTTCTTTTTCCAGAATGCACGTGGGATGCATTGGAATCCTTGAGGGCTTACATTCTGAGAGATCAAATTTCTTCAGAAGTTCTCTGACATATTTGCTCTGATGAATGTAGGTTCCTTCTGGAGTTTGATTAATCTGAATACCCAGAAAGAACTTTAGTTCCCCCATTAGGCTCATCTCAAATTCTGCCTGCATACATTTAGCAAACTCTCTTCCCAAAGAGGGTTTAGTGGATCCAAATATAATGTCATCAACATAAATCTGACATACTAAGATGTCATTCTTAACTGTCTTACTGAACAGGGTTGTGTCCACTTTCCCTCTGGTGAATTCCTTTTCTAACAGGAAGTTACTTAGTCTTTCATACCAAGCTCTGGGAGCTTGTTTCAGACCATAGAGTGACTTCTTTAGTTTGAAAACATATTCTGGATTTTTGGAACTTTCAAAACCAGGGGGTTGGTGCACATAAACCTCTTCTTCTATATAGCCATTTAAGAATGCACTCTTGACATCCATCTGATACAGAGTGATGCCTTTATTAACAGCAAATGAAATTAAAAGTCTAATAGATTATAACCTGGCAACTGGAGCAAAGGTTTATGTATAGTCTATCCCCTCTTGCTGACTATAACCTTGTGCTACCAGCCGTGCTTTGTTTCTGATGACTTCACCTTGTTCGTTCAGTTTGTTTCTGAACACCCATTTTGTGCCTATGACGTTGAATCCTTTTGGTTTGGGAACCAGATCCCATACGTCATTTCTTATGAATTGATTTGGCTCCTCCTGCATTGCCAGAATCCAGTCATTGTCCAGAAGTGCTTCATCAATTGTTGTTGGTTCAATCAGAGAAACAAGTCCCATGAGGGATTCTTCGGAGTTTCTAAAGGTAGATCTTGTTCTGATTGGATCTTCCTTCCTTCCTAAGATTGTTTCTTCTGGGTGATCAATTCTGCTTCTGGATGATCTTTTCTGGAGTTGATCAACAGAAGGTGTTGGGATGCTTGTAGTGACTCTTTATTATGTTGAGGGAGTGTCTCTGTTGAGAGCCTCTGAGTTGTCTTTAGTACCTGTGAGTTCAACTTCCATACCTGCAAGGAATTCATTCTGCTTTGACTTTTGAGAGTCAAGCTTATCATCAAACTGAACACTGATTGACTCTTCAACAATCTGTGTTTCTGTATTGTATACTATGTACCCTCTTGAGCGTTCAGAGTATCCTAACATAATACACTTTTGTGCTTTAGAGTCAAACTTGTTCAAATAATTTTTTGTATTCAAAATAAAACATGTACATCCAAATTGGTGAAAATAGGAAATGTTGGGTTTTCTGTTCTTCCACAATTCATATGGAGTCTTTTCCAGAATAGGTCTAATGGAGATTCTATTCTGAATGTAACACGCTGTGTTTATTGCTTCTGCCCAAAAGATCTTAGCAACATTAGTCTCGTTGATCATGGTTCTGGCCATTTCTTGCAATGTTCTGTTCTTTCGTTCTACAACTCCATTTTGCTGGGGAGTTCTAGGACAAGAGAAGTCATGCAGAATGCCTTTTTCATTAAAGAATAATTCAAAGTCTTTATTTTCAAATTCTCCACCATGATCACTTCTGACTTTGACGATTCTAAGATCCTTTTCATTCTGAACTTGGTTGCAGAAGGTAACAAACACAGAGTGTGACTCGTCCTTGTGCCTTAAGAACTTTACCCATGTCCATCTACTATAGTCATCTACGATTACTAACCCATACTTCTTGCCACTGACTGAGGCAGTTTTTACTGGTCCAAATAAGTCAATGTGCAGAAGTTCTAATGGCTTAGAGGTGGAAACAACGTTTTTGGATTTGAAATCAGGTTTTGCAAACTTGCCTTTTTGACATGCTTCACACAGAGCATCTGAATTGAACTTCAAGTTAGGAAGTCCTCTGACCAGATTGAGTTTGTTAATCTGAGATATTCTTCTAATACTAACATGTCCCAATCTTCTGTGCCAGATGCATTGCTCATTGTTAACTGACAGAAGACATTTTACATTCTGACTTTTCAGTTCAGAAAGTTTGATTTTATAAATGTTGTTTTTCCTCTTTCCATTAAATAGGATAGTCCCATCTTTCTGACTAACAGCTTTGCATGAATTTTGATTGAAGATTATATCATAACCGTTATCACTTAATTGACTTATAGATAACAGGTTATGCATTAATCCATCAACTAATAAAACATTGCTAATAGAGGGAAGATTTCCATTACCTACTATTCCAGAGCCAATGATCTTTCCCCTCTGATTGCCTCCAAAACCTACGTGGCCTCCAGGCTTAAGTTCCAGGCTTTGGAACATATACCTTCTTCCCGTCATGTGTCATGAGAAGCCAGAGTCCAGGTACCATGACTGGTGTCTTTGCTTTTCTGCTAAAGATATCTGTCACATGTATTATTTTATCCTTAGGTACCCACATTTTCTTGGGTCCTGATTTGTTAGTTTTACCAAAACTCTGGTTGAATTTTGGTTTGACAGAGTAATCACTACTTGTATATTTTATGTCATGTGTGTGCCCATATATAAAGTGTGAATCAAATGGAGTATGCTTTACAACTAAATCCATGGCATTTTTTGGTGTAGGAACCTTACCTGGATATCCTATCCCTTTTCTGCCATTTCTGCTAACCCCATAGATCATTGAAGCCATTTTGCTTCTGTCTATGTTTTTAGCTAGAAACTTCTGAAAGCCGTGATCATACTCTTTGATGATCTCATCAGCATTGCTGGGAGTTTCTGGGATTGTTTCCTTCTGAGAGTTTTACAATTGATTTTCTAATTTTTAAATTTTATCTTTTAACTCAGAATTCTCCAATTTGAGACTCCCAGTCTTATTAGAGTCAGAAGCAAGATTCCTTTTCAGGTTTCTGAATTTGACTCTGATTTGCTGATACCTTTCCAGAATTTCATTGAGGCTTTCAGCTAATTCAGCCTTAGTAAAATTTATAGTGAAGTCAGGGAATACCTCTTCTGTATCTGATTCTGAATCTGAACCAGAAGCTTCACTATCTTCAGAGACGTTTTCCATGAGAGTTATGTTTGTTCTTTCATCATCTGATTTTGAGTCAGCTTCAGATGTATCAGAATCATCCCATGTATCCATGAGACTTTTCTTCTTTTCTTTGCCAAACTTCTTTTTGGGCTTCTCCTTTTGAAGCTTTGGGCAATCACTTTTGTAGTGCCCTTTCTCGTTACACTCATAACAGATGATGTCTTTGTAGTTTGGCTTTTTGTATCCTGAAGAGCCTTCAGATCTTTTGATTCCAGAGGAGGATTCTGACCTTTTGTATCTAGAGGAAGATTCATTCTGATTTTATGATCTTCTGGGATTCCTGAACTTCCTTTGCCTCTGCTTCCACAGTTGGTTCACCCTTCTGGAGAGAAGAGACAATTCATATTCTTCTGATGAGGATCCATCAGAGGTTTCTTCCACAGCCTGCAAAACTTTGGAGTCAAATTTTCTGTTAGATTTTAATGCTAATGGCTTACTTTGCTTTTGAGGTTCATCTGCTTCTAGCTCTATCTCGTGACTTCTGAGGGAGCTGATAAGTTCCTCCAGAGAGATTTTGTTGAGATCCTTGGCTAGCTTAAGCGCTATAACCATTGGCCTCCACTGTTTTGGCAAGCTTCTGATGATCTTCTTGACATGATTAGCAGTGGAATATCCTTTGTCAAGAACTTTTAGACCAACAACAAGAATTTGAAATCTTGAAAACATAGCTTCTATTGATTCGCTGTCTTCCATCTTGAATGCCTCATACTTCTGAATGAGCGCAAGGGCTTTTGTTCCTTTGACTTGAATGTTGCCTTCATGCGTCATTCTCATAGAATCAAACATATTCTTAGCAGTTTCTCTGTTTGATATTTTCTCATATTCTGAATATGAGATGGCACTGAGAAGAATTGTTATGGCCTTGTGATGATTTCTGAACTCACGCTTTTGCTGATCAGACATCATTTTCCTGTCAATCTTCTGACCACTTCCATCCACTGGGTGCGTGTATCCATCAGTCACCATGTCCCACAAATCAGCATCATGGGCCAGAAAGAAACTCTCAATTCTGTCTTTCCAGTAGTCAAAGTTTTCTCCATCAAAGACTGGAGGTTTGCCACTGAATTTGTCCCTTTCTTCATTGTTGTCATTGCTGATGTTTTGATTTGGTCCTGCCATTGTGTTTTTCTGACGTTGTATCTTGTACTGACACGGTTAAGTGTTAAAGCTCAGAACCAGGCGCTCTGATGCCAATTGAAGATGTGAAAAACACAAGAAGGGGGGGTGAATTGTAAAACTTAAAACAAATGGCTTGACAACACAATATTTTTATCCTGGTTCGTTTGATCTCAAACTACTCCAGTCCACCCGTCAAGGTGATTTCTCCTCTCTCCAACGAGGTCTTAATTCACTATTCTCAAAGAATTACAACAGCTACTTTAACAATTGTTAAAGTCTTCTTGAGTACAACCACAATCCGGTTAATCTCAAGGAACTTATTTTACAAATGAATTGAACGAGTGTGTTTTTGTTTTCTTACAAAACTGTATATCACAACTGTGATAATTACACTAAAATAAGCTTGGAATAAAATGACTTTGCTTAAGCTTTGAATATGTGTGGTTTTGATAGCTTAGAAAAAAATTGAGTGCGTACGTACGTGCTTCTTTTCACAAGCAGTCCTGTTTATATATGCAAGCAAGGATACGTTGTCCATAAAGCATGTTTAATGATAATAATGCACTTTCCTTTTGTAGAAGATCTTTGTCTGAAGAAAGTCGTTAGCATTTAATTCTTTCTTGAATAACCAGTAACGCTTCAGAATCTTCTTTGATGTATCTGCTGATAACGCTTCAGAGTGTTGATGACTTGGTAAGGATGTCTTTGATCAGAGTCAGAGTGTATTTTTTTAGGCGCAAATTCTGGTCATCAAACTTTCAGTGGTCTGGTGGTTTCAGCGTGTACCATAGGTTGCTGATCTTCTGATGCTGATTTCATACTGATGTTGATTCCATCAGAACTTCTGTATATACAAAGCATAATTTTAAGGAGCAAAATTGTTCTTTGTATATACCTTAGAAATAATATTATTCTTTGTATTTTGTTATCATCAAAACTTTAATCAAGGGTTGTAGAATCAAACTATGTTCTAATAGAACGAACCCAGGACACAAGGGAGGTATGCCTTAAAAGCTTGTACTCTACCACTGGGCAAGTTGTTCTTTCATTGTTTCAACTAAAAACAAATATTAATATTATGAAAACACAAATATTCAAAAAAGTCAAAATACGCGCGTAAGATATTTGAACGGGCCAATGATGAGAGGACACGCCTGCCACCAGAGTCAGCCACCGGAGTTAACTTTCCGATTGTCTTCTTCGGTGGTTCAAAATTGGATCTTCAAAAATAAGTGAAATCAAAGCTCCAAATTCATGCTACCTCCCCCCCCCCCTAATTCGCATGCTACGAATCCAAACATGGTATTGGCTTGACCTAAAATGGCCTGCATCACCCAGCTCGATGCTTGACCGTTTTGAAACCCTAACAATGGCAACTTGTATTCTAAGCCTCTAACCTTTCATGTAATACGTTAGAATGATTCGACATGATAATATTAACACGAATATATGCTTGGATTTCATTTAAACTACATATATTGAGAGATTCATATGCAAGAATTTTACCAAAATTAGAGTGATTCGGTTTTCCAATTTTAGGCTGCTTCAAGCATGGATAAGGGTTGATATGGCCTCCTGGGAGCCTCAAGAGTAATGTTTGATCCCTTGTTTGGACTGAGGAAAGCTGGAAATGCGTTTTTGAATTTCACAACTTTGGACAATTTTTTGTGAATTTTGGGAGCTTCTTTCAGGCACTTTTTGCATGTCCTTTGGCTTGCAACATTGCCCTCTATTTATAGAGGAATGAAAAGCTTGATAAACATGGCAAGAATCAGCCATTAACCATGGTTTTGAATGAAAAATCACAAATTTGAAAAAATGCCATTTTTGATGATTTTCTTGTCATTCTTGGAATATAATGAACCTGGTCCTTTTTCCACATGCCTTGCACGAAATATTAGGCCCAATATTGATTTAAAACATCAACCTATGTGTCCAAACCATTTATCTATTATTTTATGCAATTTATTTTGTGTTTATTTGAATAAAAAATAAAAATAAAAAATGAATAAAAAATAGAAAAATGCAAAGCAGGGTGAGAGTGAATTTAGGAGTCCTTGGAATGGTCATGGACATGTTTGAAGTTAAAAAAGTAGGCCCATTAGTCTAAAAATGTAATTTTGCTCAATGTGTACTTTTTGAAAATTCTCAAAATTCCCCAACTTGTGCAATGCATATCTTCCTCAATTTTTATCCTTCGAAGGTGATCTATGACTTTTTGAAAATCCAAAAATGTCCTCTACAAACTCTATGTTGACCATATTTGTTTTTGAAGAAATTATCTTAATGAAAGTTGTCTTGACAAAAAGTGTCTTTTGTTGACTTTCTGAAAATGACTTGTAATGTATGAAGTCATATCTTTCAAATGAAGAATTTTTTGAACTTGAGGATAAAAGAAAAGTTGTATAGAAATTAATTTTCTTCACAATTATCTTTGGTTGGGGAAAAATGGATGAAGCATGTGAAAGTTATGCCTGGTAAAAGTTTAGTTGACTTTTCCTAGGAAACCCTAATTTAGCAATTTTTTATTCTTAATGATTTGAGAGAATTCCTTGAGGAATCATGATCAACCCTTGATCAAATAATGAATATCACTTAAAAATATTGATGTTGACCAAAAATCTTGAAGTTTGACTGTATATTGACCACAACTAACTTTTGACCTAATATAGTTGATTTTCGGTCATCTGAGCAATTGACTGAGCAAACTTGTGATGCAAGGCATGAAACTTGGCATGAGAACTTTTGAAGACATATTAGGAGCCATGGAAATCACTTGAGGCCTTTTAAACCTAAACTTCTTTGTGAAAAGTTACACCCTAGATGAAAATCCATTGCTTAGGAGGAGAATTTGTTTGGTCAATTCTTGGTCAACCTTGAGCATTTGAGGACCTCTAGGAGTATGTTTTGAATAAAATGAGAGGAAAATTTTTGGGGTAAAATAGTACCCATATCTTTTGGGTCCTTGTTTGTTAGAGTTACCAAAATTCTGTTTAAATTTTGGTTTAGCAGAAAAAGCATTACTAGTATACTTTATGTCATGTGTATGTCCATAGGTGAAGTGAGAATAAAGAGGTGTGTGTTTTATGACTAAATCATTAACTTTATTTGGTTGAGATTCTTTACCCTTATATCCTATCCATTTTCTGTAATTCTTTCTAACTTCGTAGATCATTGAAGCCATCTTGCTCCTATCTGTGTTTTTAGCCAGAAATTTTTGAAAGCTATGATCATATTCTTTTATGATTCTATCAGAGTTACTAGAAACTTATGAGACCGTTTCTTTCTGAGATTTTTGTAATTTATTTTTAATAAAATAATTTTATTTTCCGAGTTTAGAAATGGTTTCTTTTAGCTCAGAGTTTTCTGTTTTGAGTTTCTTATTATCTTAAGAGTTAGATACCAGATCCTTTTTCAGGTTCTTGTTTTTGACTTGAAGTTGCTGATATCTTTCAAGAATTTTTTATAGACTTTCTTCTAATTGAGATCTAGAAAAAATAGAGAATACCTCTTCTACCTCTGAGTCTGACTCTAATTCGGATGATCCAATGTCATCTTATATGTTGGCCATTAGGGCTATGTTGGCTCGTTCATCTTCTGATTCTGTTTCAACTTCAGACGATTATGAGTCATCTCATGTTTCCATAAGGATTTTGTTATTTTCTTTGAAGAACTTCTTTTTAGGTTTTTCTTTTTGGAGATTTAGAGTCTCTTTTGTAATGACCTTGTTCATTGAATTCGTAGCAAACAATATCTCTGTTATTGGATTTTCTATATCCAGAAGATGATTCAGAATGATTCCCCGTTCTTTTGGGAGTTCTAAACTTCCTTTGCATGTGCTTCCACAGCTGATTGACTCTTCTAGAGAGAAGCGATAGTTCATCTTCTTCTAATTAGGATCCACCAGAGTTCTCTTCTTTTTCCTGAAAAACTTTAGGTTCATATTTTTTATTATATTTAAGAGCAAGAGACTTACCTTTCTTTTGGAGCTCATCTTCTTCTAGTTCTATCTCATGACTTCTCAGGGAGCTGATAAGTTCTTCAAGATATATTTTGTTCAGATCTTTGGCCAGTTTTAGGATTGTGAACATGGGTCTCCATTTCTTGGGTAAACTTCTGATGATTTTCTTTACATGATTTGTTGTTGAGTACCCTTTATCTAGAACTTTTAGTCCAACAACCAGAATTTGAAATCTTGAGAACATTGTTTCAATGGTTTCATCTTCTTTCATTTAGAAAGCTTCATACTTTTTAATGAGAGCAGGTGATTTGGTTTCTTTGACTTGCGTGTTTCCTTCATGTGTCATTCTTAAGGAGTCAAGCATGTGGTTTGCTGATTCTCTGTTTGTGATCTTCTCA
Source organism: Vicia faba (assembly GCA_948472305.1). Classification (NCBI taxonomy): domain Eukaryota; kingdom Viridiplantae; phylum Streptophyta; class Magnoliopsida; order Fabales; family Fabaceae; genus Vicia; species Vicia faba. Next base: position 253,618,527 of record OX451740.1, read on the forward strand.
TACTCGGTGTACGAGATAACACTCAAAATGATTGTTCTGCCTTTGTGATGATTTCTGAATTATTTCTTTTGATGATTTGTAATTATTTTTCTAACGATCTTCAGACCTCTTTCGTCAACTGGATGTATGTACCCACAAGTCACCATATCCCAGAGATCAGCGTCATGAGCTAGAAAGAAACTTTCGATTCTGTCTTTCTAGTAATCAAAGTTTTCACCATCAAAGATTAGAGGTTTGCTGCTGATTCTGTCTTTCTCATCATGATAATCATTGCTGATGATTTGACTTGGTCCCACCATAGTGTTTTTTTGCTTGGATCTTTTTCTAACACGGTTAAGTGTTTGCACTCAGAACCAGGCGCTCTGATACCAATTGAAGAATGGAAAAACACAAGAGGGGGGGGGTTGAATTGGGGTTTTTAAAACTTAAAATAAAAGACATGTTGATTATCCTGGTTTGTTTGAACTCAAACTACTCCATTCCATCCATCAAGATGATTACGCTTCTCTCAAATGAGGTCTTAATCCACTAATCAAACTTGATTACACAGATACAATGACAACTGTCAAAGTCTTCTTGAGTTTAAACCACAACCCGATTTTCTCAAGGTATTACACAATAATATAATTGAAAGTGTGTACAAATATGTTTTCTAACAAAAACGATATCACAACAGTGATGTATTACACAATTGAAAAGCACAAGATAGAAAGGTAATAATATTTCTCTTTTCCAGTGCACAGCAAAATCATGTACGATTTCTTCTTCATGTATTCTTTATATAGGCAATGCATGAAAATATGCTTTTGGAAGGTTGATAAATAGTAGTTAATGTACTTTCCAAACATAGAGATTATTGTATTCTTTCAGTCGTTACTATTGATTAGCCATGAATAAAATGTAACGCTTCAGAACATGCTTACTAAAGATCACATCAGAAGATGAATGTTACCATTCAGACTCCTTTACTTATTTCCAGAACTTTACGTATCAGAATGTCATAATTCTTACTCGCAGCGTTAGTGCACTCAGAAGTTGTAACATTAGAACTTCTTTATTTAACCGTGTTACACATATTTGCTTCTATGTAATATGTGTCAAAATAGAGTTTTAACAACGATCTATCTCATCTTTTGTGCTTCTTACATCAAAACTTCTCTGCAAAACAAAATATTCATTTAGGGAGCATAATTGTTCTTTGTGTGTTTGTTATCATCAAAACTCTTACAAGGATGTAGAACCAAACTATGTTCTAACAATAGCCAGTGATAAAACGGAACCTGAATCAGTAGGATTAGCCATTTTAACTCATTTCACAATCATTTATTTTTAATCACTTATTCTAAATCGAAACCTAAACACTCCCTCGTTTCTTTAGTTGGTTAATTTTTCCAAGAGTCCTTGCGATACGACTCGAGTGTCGCTTCCCTAGCTACATTTATAGTTGCTCGTTTTTTTACCTGTGTACGACATCAGATCAAGGATATAATAATCGCCACGATTCAATACTACTTGACTTTTGTTGGATGGAGTCATGTTCAGATATTGTACCTAGAATCATGCATTTCCTTAAAATACAATCGCATTTTAAGGAATTAGTTATTCACCTGAGAGTCATTTTCGAAATGTGTTTTTAAAATTAAAACCATACAATTGATTTTTCCCAAGTTGGAGAATGTTAGATTTATTTAACATTTTATAGACTACAATCAATTATTATTTACTTTGTAAAAACGGGTTAATCATGATTCAGATAGGGTGCATAAATAGGTTCCTTTTTGGTTAAGTGGTCTTTTTTAAATTAAAGTTTGAGTATCTAAAACCTGATTGGTGTGAAAAAAAAGTGTGGGCTTTAACCATTGGCCCATAATGGGTAGGGACTAGGGTTAAATATATTATTTGGCTAGATCCCCTCTGTAATCACGTAGTCAGAAACATAATTGACGACTCCATAATTTACCTCATTGAGAGTTGTGAACCGAAATGTGAGATACAAAGGAAGATCTAGTCACTTATCTTTTCAGGATTCCAAATCGTGACGACAAGGACAAAATTCCTTATTCCCAAATCATGTCTACAATAAGTAAGTGTTGATGTTCTAATTTCATATAATTGATCAGTGAATTTTTCTGCTTACATTGGACACTTGTAATAGTTCAAATGATTTAGAATGAACCAAGATAATTCTATGGCGTGGTCTTTCTATCCCTTTTCTATTTTATTTAAGTTATTTATTATAACTTTTTGTTTTTTATTTGTCTTTTCTCTTCTCTATTATTCCATTGCTTCTTCTCCACTCTATTCTATCCTCTAACATAAATGTTTTCAATATCAAAATTTTTATAAATCAATTTATAAAAAATTGAATAACACAATTCATTCTCCTCTTTTGTGTTTGGACTCACTTGATAAACATGAACTTCATATTATTTATATAAATACTATTATAACTCTAACACAACTCTTTTAATATTTCGCTATTTGTTAGTAAAAAACAAAATATAGAGAAAAAATAGGACCAAAATAACAACACAAGAGATTAACGTAGAAACTCTAAAACTAGAGAAAATATCACAACCGTTGTCAAATGACAACTAGAGAATATCACTATGTGAAAATTGTTACAACACATAGACTATCCTCAAACACCCCCAAAGGCTCAATACATCCACACTCTCCAAAGCAAATATTTAACTACCTCTCACAATACTCTAAAATAAGAGTATAAGAGAAAATAAATAAAAAATCAAATACAAGTTTAAAGTGTTTTTGACTGGTACATCTTGTAAAGAAAAACTTGAATCTTATATATAGTCTTGGACCCTCTCTTCATTCACTGAACTAATTGATGTGGGACTTATAAAAACTAATTCTATATATAGTGTTGGACTCTCTCTTCCTTTATAAAAATAAGCGATGTGAGACTTTTTCAACATGAATATTTTCAACCAACCCCAACAATCTCTACCTTGATTGAAAATAATACATTAACTTTCATTGTCTTCACCAACAATCACACTCCACCATAAAGAGTATAGTCACTTGAAGCTACACCACTCCAAAAAATTTCATATTGTCTACAACGTCAATCATAGTTTTAAATACTGTCATACTCCAGCTAAAGAAGAGTATAATTCACTTGAAGCTAAACCACTTCAAAAAATTTCACATGCCGAAAACCATGTTGAAACTTTATGGTGCAACTTCCATATTGGTAGGAAGCTCTTCAACCATCGACATAATCTCACAACACAATTTGAATCAATGTCCATGTGTTAATCCGCTAGCAATAACACGTCCTTTTCCATGACATCGAAAATGTCATGAGAACACACTTCTTAATTTTTAGATAAGATCATCCTCTCTCACAGTGAGAGAGACATTACTAACATTTGAATCAGAGTTCTTCTCTGACGCTGCTCCATCGGGACACTTATACTTTAAATGTCCAATATTTCCATATTTCCAACATCTCACATCCGTTTCATTTTTTTCTTCACATAAGGCCTTCCCCTAGAAACCAACACTGAGTTTGATGAAGTATTATCCCCACATTTCGAACTTCTTTATTCAAAAATAATTTTACAAGCAACTTCTTCAAAACTCAAAGTTTCCTTCCCATATATTAAAACTGATTTAATATGCTCATAGGAAGATGGAAGAGACCATATGAGTCTCAAAGCTTTATCTTCATCATCAATCTTGACTTCAATAGTTTCTAGTTCAGAAACAATATCATTTAGAACACTTAGATGATTAGATACTTTTGTATGTTCATCCATACACAAGCTATGAAATTGCTCCTTCAGCAATAAACGAATTGATGTACCATTTTCTTGATATAGCCCTTCAAGTTTCTCCCAAAGCTCTTTGGCTGACGATGTACCAATAACATTCACAAGAATATTTTTAGCCAAAGGCATGCGGATTATACTGAAAGCTCTCAAACCTAGTTCCTCCCACTTCTCGTTGTTCATTTTGGAATCATTTCCTTTTAACATATTGTGTAATCCTAATTGTATCAAAACATCTTCGACTTGAATTTTCCTCAAGCCAAAATTAATTCTTCCATCAAATTTCTCTAAATCAATCTTCACTGCACTTGAAAAATTTGACATTGCAACCAAAATCTTTTCTGCAACAAACTAAATTTTTCCAACCAACACAGAGTATAAAATTTCTTTTCTGATGTGGAAGATCAGACAAAACTGTAATCGCAGAGCATACTAAAATTTATACCCCACCAAACCAAGGCTCTTGATACCACTTGTTAGGAAAACACAAAACATAGAGGAAAAGAGGAACAAAATAACAACATAAAAGATTAACGTAGAAACTCCAAAACCGGAGAAAAATCACAACCGTTGTCAAATGAAAACAAGAGAATATTACTATGTGAAAATTGATACAACACATAGACTACCCTCAAACACCCCAAGATCCCAATACACTCACACTCTCCAAAGGAAATATTTAACTACCTCTCACAACACTCTAAAACAAGAGTATAAGAGAAAATAAAAAAGTCAAATACAAGCTTAAAGTGTTTTTGACTGATACGTCTTGTAAAGAAAAACTTGAATCTTATATATAGCCTTTGACCCCTCTTCACTCACTAAACTAAGCGAAGTGTGACTTGAAAAAACTTTAATTCTATATATAGTGTTGAACTCCCTTTTCCTTTACAACAATAAATGATATAGAACTTCTTCAATATATATATTTTCAATCAATCCCAACACTATTGAGTATACTTATATTCTTTCACTATTGAGTATATAATGCCCTTGTTGATTTGAGTGGCTTCAAGCCTTACATTTTTTTTTTCATTTTTGAGTTTTCAACAAAAAGTTCAAATGCAAACATTGATAGATCACCACCACTCATAAAATGGTCATTTAGTTCCTAAGTTTTATTGTTATTAAAACATATATCAAATATTTTTTTGCCTAAGAAGAGAAACTCCTCTAATTGCATTTGTCTCGCATCATAATTGGTCAATATGTTGTCATTTCTCCCAAGTTTTGAAGGATTTTGGCCTTTCTCCTTAGTTTTGTCATTTCATAGTAGTAACTCTCAACTCAGCTTAGTTATCCATTTCTATTACTGCAAAAGTTGCGTGATACTTTTCTTGTAAGATAAGAGTGAGGCAAGGAGACATTTTCTCTCCTATTTTGTTTTGTCTTGCAAAAGAGGGTCTGAGATGGTCTTTTACTAAGCTTGTGGAAAATGACAATCTAACTTTGATTAATAATCTAAGAGGCACTCATTTGTTTAGTACCAACTAGGACTCTTCAAATAAGTGGTGACTGAACCGAACTGTTGAATCGAATTTAACTGAAATTAAAAGAATTGAAGTAATATATATTATTTGATCAGTGATTCAAGGATCAATAACTTTATAAAATTAATAGTATACTTTCACATTTCATAAAATTAATACAACAAACTATTACATCATACCTTATTATCCATAAACTTAAATAAAATAACATGATAAATATTAATTAAATTAAGTAAACATTATGAATCTTCCACTCACAATCTCTCAAGAAAAGCACTTATTAATTAATTCATAACTTAAAGGCTGCGGAGGAGAATGCCTTCAAAAGTGATTCCAGGTCCAAAAGCCAATCCTAAACCCCATTCTTCACTTCCATCTTTCTTCAAATAATCCCTCATATACTCCATCACATAAAATATAGTATTGCTACTAACATTTCCATAATCCATTAAAGCCTTTCTACTACACTCCAACTTATCACTTGTCAATTTAAGTGTATTTTCTAGCTTATTCAGAATTGCTGGTCCACCAGGATGAACAGCCCAAAACAATTCATTGAAATTTTTCACATCACATTTAGCCATAATTTTCTTGCAAAATTCTTCAATATTCTCTTCAATTTTTTGAGGAAGGTCTCTTCCTAGCTTGAAATTAATACCCTCTTCAGTGATTCTACCATCAATGACATTTTGTGTATCCGGCAAGAATTTTTGGACAGCATAGTTCAACTCCATGAAAGGTGTTTCTTGGCCTAATATAGGGTTGGTGCCAATTATGGCAGCCGCGGCGCCATCGCCGAAAAGCGCGGCGCCAACGAGATCATAAGGTCTAGCTTTGTTTGGTGCTCGAAACCCTAGTATCGTGGTTTCGGAAGTCGTGAGCAAAACCCTACTTCCAGGGTTGTTTTCGGCGATGTCTTTGGCTACACGTAAGCCAGTGACACCGCCGTAACAACCAAGGAAGTAGAGCATTACGCGATTAACATCGGTGTTTAAGCCGAGCTCATTTGCGAGATAGAGGTCTCCGCCCGGGAGGCGGATTTCGCTCGAGGAGACATAGACAATGTGTGTGATGTCTTGAGGTGATCTTCCCCATTCTTGGATGCAAGCTTTGCATGCTCTTGTTGCCATTTCAACAACTGCTGGATTGGCTATTTCTAGCTTTTGTCTTATTGTTGGTATTCCTTCTATGGCTAGCTCTGGATATTTGTCTAGGATTTCCTTTGACATCACTGTGTATCTTGTTTTCACAGTTGTGTTTTTGCCTGAAAATTGTGAAATGAAGAAAATTATAAAATATCACAATTTAGACTACCAGAGTGCGCTTCTCTCAAAATTTCAGGTTTTAATTTAAATAATATTAACAATTTTGATATTGAATCCGTCTACACACTTTGACTGACTTTAAATAGGTTGTTCGTAAGTGAACAGTGAAATTAACCCTTTGAACGAGTAAAATAAGACATCATACTTTTAAAAATAGAAAAAAAATAAAAGTTAATTTAACTTACAAAGACGCTCCAACTTCTCTTTAATATAAGAATCTTCACACTTAGTATCTCGAATATACCCCTCCACCAAACACTCTTGAGGGAGGACTTGGCTCGGAAAAGCCTTCCCTAGCGCAAGTATTGTTGCCTTCCCAGGGACGGGAGCACGCTTAGAGCGTGCACCGTTCTGCGCAGAACTTCCATTCAAATTACTTTGAGGCATTTTTCTTTTTATTGAGGTTCAAGCAAATACTATAGCTCTTGTATTGTGGAAATGCAATGGATCAAGACTTGGTGATAGAATTGAGAATTTTTCGGACTATAAATATAGGAATTGTCAAAGTGTTGAAAAGAAGTTGGTGTCAAGCAAGACTAGCATGTTGTGTGAGAAATTATTACAATATTTGAATCTGGTTACATTTTAGTGTTCATGGTTTTTTGATGTTTGAATGAAAGGTTTCATAAGTCAACAATCTTTTACTTTCTTATTTGTTTAGTACCAAATTCATTTCTAAGTAGACAAAACAGAAACAGCATGAGTATTTCATAAAAGCTGTGAAGATATTTTTTTTAAAAAAATAAAATAAGATAATTCAGTTAATATGGTTGAGACCATGAATATATCGAAAGTGTACATATAATTTTTTTCTTCTAAAAACATACTTATAAAAGGTATGCATTATATATTTTTTAAGTAACATTTAAAATTTTATCTAATTTTTTACTTTACAAATATTTATTGGTCTGTTAACTAACACCCATAATTGTTCGAAAGTGAACGATTTAATTTGGCTTTACAAATATTTGTTAATCGGTTAACTAACACCCATAAAACTTGCAGATTATTTTATAATTAATTAATTATACTTTCCCTCCTATAAAATCCAAAAATGTTAATTTTATCTTTTTTAAATTTTTAATTATTTATTTTATATTTCTCACTCAATTTTAATATTTTTATGGTACTTGACATGGAATTTGTTTGCTACGACACATGAGCAGAGTTATTTGGTGTTCATGTCCTCTATTACCGGGTCCTGCATCATATTATGCCTTCGGATAAAAAGTCTCCACCATCTGTCACTGACCTTAATTATGACTAGTGGGCCACGTTAGATGCAGCCGTGCTTCAGTGAATCTATTCCACTATTTCTGTTGACTTGCTAACCACCATTATGGAACCTGGCTCCATGACTTTGAATGTCTAATAGCGTTTGATTGACCTCTTTCAGGATAATCATAATGCACATGATGCCACTCTTGAGCAGGAGTTTTCTAGGGTTTGCATGAATACTTTTTTAAATGTCTCTGCTTATTGTCAACGTCCGAAGATGCTTTCTAAGCAATTATGGGATGTCGATGCTCCTGTGAACAATCATTGTTTGGCCCTTCATCTCGTCTCCGTCCTTACTCATGCCTAATGGGGTGTTTCCATCTTGATTCAAAAGAGAAGTCTGATCCCCTCCTTTCATCAAGCCTGTTCCATGCTCACATTGAAAGAAGTTGGCTTAGCTAAGATGCCGCCAACTGAGTCTCATGCCGCTTATCCTACCACCCAAAAATGTCCTTTTGACGACTCATCCCAGAACATCAATCGCCGCTCTGGAAACAACTCCCTTCCTCGCAACAATTAGAATTGGGGTGGCAATCATCACAACCATGACACTCTTTGTAGCGGAAGCACAAAGGGTTCTCCTCTTTTGCACCAACATCAGTATCCCACTTATCAACAGTGGGGTTGGACTCCGCCACCGCAGGACAAGCCTTCATGCCCATTGTCATACCCCAAATTTATCTGTCCTTTTATTTCTACAGTCAAAAATATTTTGAACATTGATTTTATAATATAATTTGATTTTTATAAAATATTTGTTTCCAAACCTGTTTAAAAATATAATGATTTATTTCAGATCATTTGTATTTTTGAATAAATAAACATTCTCACACCTTTCATATACTTTCAACTGAGTTTATTTACAAATGAGTAACATAGCACAATTGATAAAGGATGAAGATTGCAAACATAAGGTCGCAGATAAATAGCACAAGAAAACATTTGGGGCATATACAAGCATACTTGAGACATATACATACAAACATTTGGGGCATTAAACATACAAACATTTGGGGCATACATCACACTTGGATAGCATATCAATTTAGGGCATTATGCACGCATGGCATCTTGCAAAGCTACTTTGGTTTAAATTACAATTTTCTTGGGGTTCATCGTTAGCAGGCTTATCTGTGCGAAGTATTAGTTCAAACTATAAAGAAATTTGGGGTTCATTTTCTTCATGTTGATGGTTATGGTTGAGACGACACGGCCAACATCATCATGAATTTGGGGTTCATTTTCTTCTTGTTTATAATGGTTGAGACGACACGACCAATACCATCATGAATTTGGGATTTATTTTCTTTATGTTGATAATGGTTTAGACGACACGACCAATATCATCATGAGTTTGGGGTTCATTTTCTTCATGTTGATAATGGTTGAGACGACACGACCAGTATCATCATGAATTTAGGGTTCATTTCCTTCATGTTGATAATGGTTGAGACGACACGACCAATATCATCATGAGTTTGGGGTTCGTTTTCTTCATGTTGATAATGGTTGAGACGACACGACCAATATCATCATGAATTTGGGGTTTATTTTCTTCATGTTGATAATTATGGTTGAGACGACACGACCAATATCATCATGAACTTGGGTTTTATTTTCTTCATGTTGATAATGGTTGATACGAAACGACCGATATCATCATGAATTTGGAGTTTATTTTCTTCATGTCGGTGGTTATGGTTGAGACGACACGACCAACATCATCATGAGTTTGGGGTATTTTCTTCAGATTGATGGTTATGGTTGAGACGACATAACCGACCTCATCAGTGAATTTTGGGTTCCATCACTTTAAATCTAGCATATTTCATTTGGTTATTGAGTCTTGGTTGAGGACAGACACAACCGACATCATCAGCAAAACTTTGGGGTTCAGTTCTTCATTTGGTTATTGAGCCTTAGTTGAGAACAGACACAACCGGCATCACCGGCAAAACTTTGATTTCAATCTTCAAACTTCGATCCTATTCAGCGAACACCTTGGTTGAGAACAGACACAACGAGTAAAGCTTCAATCTTATACCTTAGTTGAGAACAGACGTGACTGGTATAACTTTGATCTTATTCAGCAAATACCTTAGTTGAGAACAGACACAACTGGTGTATCTGCGATTTATATCTTCAGTTTAATTATCTAAGATTTGGTTATCAAACTCGAAATTCAAACTTCAAACCCATAGTATATATCCCCTGGGTTATGATAGGTATACGAATCTACAATATAACTCATTGCGTCAGTCTCCATGCAGTGATGTTTTATCAAGCTTTTTCAATCATCTATCCCCCTAGATTGTGGTAGATATGCGAGTTACCAGATTCATATTATTCGTTCCCTAGGTTGCGATGAAAACGTGAATACATCCTCGAATTATTTACTCCCTAGGTTGTAGTAAACATGAAGAAGTCAGCAATATAACTCACTGCGTCAGTCTCTATGCAGTGATGTTGTTATCATGCTTTTTTCAATTATCTATCTCCTAGGTTACGATAGATATGAAAATCTTCAAGGTTATGTTATGCATCCCTTAGGTTACGATGAATAACGTAAGCCCACCCATGTTGTATTTTATCCCTTAGGTTGTGATAAATACACAGTTTTCTTCTCGTACTGTTTACTCCCTAGGTTATAGTAAACAAGACAAAATCTGCGATATAACTCATTGCGTTAGTCTCCATGCAGCGATGTGTTATCAAACATTTTCAATCATCTACCCCCTAGGTTGCGGTAGGTGAGAGAATTACTTTTAAAATATCTATCTCCTAGGTTGCGATAAATATGCGAATAAATCTGCTTAATCCATTGTATCAATCTCCATGCAGCAATGTGTTATCAGACTTTGTTTTATTCATCCCTTAGGTTGCGATGAATATACAAAATAAAATCAGATTCAAACTTGTTATATCAGTCTCCAAGCATTAGTAAGTCATCTTTTCAAACTTGTATCATTTACCTCCTAGGTTATGGTAAGAATACAAACGACCTCTTCTTAGATACTGACGGGTTATCCGCGTCGTCATATCTAAGTAACCTCAACTTTGGATTCAAACGCTGGTAAGATGATACATCACCATTTATGCCTATTCTTCACACTCATGGTAACGTTGTACATCGTATCCTTATGATTTTTCAGGAAAATTCTAGGGGTCTTCCAATATTTAATAAACTTTCTATCACAATGTGTGAGACCTGCGTATTCTCTCACTATTCAATCGAAAAGTAATTAAATAGGGGAAATTGTCATACCCCAAATTTTTCCGCCCTTTTATTTCTACAGTCAAAAATATTTTAAACGATTTTATAATATTATTTAATTTTTATAAAATATTCGTTTCTAAACCTGTTTAAAAATATAATGATTTATTTCAGATTATTTGTATTTTTGAATAAATAAATATTCCCACACATTTCATATACTTTCAATTGAGTTTATTTACAAATGAGTAACATATCACAATTGGTAAAGGATGAAGCTTGAAAACATAAGGTCGTAGGTTCGAATCTCTTGTATCGCACTTTCAACATTTTCTTTTTTTTCTCTATTTTTTTCCACTAATTTTCTTTCCTTTTAAATAGGAGTTTCTTATTGGCCATTTGATGTCAATTTGTGTCACACTTTATTTTTGATTGGTCAATTTTGTTTTATTTCCAATTTGGATGGTTTTTTTAATCTATTTAACATGTTTTTCACACTTCTAGATCATTCACAATTTCCCACAATCCACAAATTTCACAAATCACACATTCACCTTCTCACTTTTTTTTACTACTCTTTTGCAATCTCTTTTTTCAAAAGCTTTTCAAAAGCATTGGTGATTTCTATGTTTTGGCCGATGATTTAATATGAGGCCCCCGTTTTCAATATTTTTTATTTATTTAATTTGTTTGTTCTTGTTTTTCAACCAAATGATGAGTATTTGATGGTTTCTTGTGTTAAATTATACTATTCCATTACAGGCGACCATCCTCTCCCTATTATTTCCTATTTTTCAATTCTATCCATTTTTTCCTTTAAATATTTCTGTTTGGTTAAGTTTTATAAATCGTCATCCTTACTAACACATTATGCATATTTTTTCGCAAATTCTAACACATTTTTTGGCATAAATAAAAAAAAAACCTTTACTAAATAGTAAAGAGTTTTTTCTTCTTTTCTTTGTATATACCACTAATTTTATCTAAAAAAACATCGACTGTTTTTCTTTCTTCTTCACATAGAGTTTATGGTGGGCACTTTAGTATCAAACCGTTAGCCAATTTTTATCAAATAATTATTACCATCACCACCCATAAGTTCAAACAACATAGATGATAATACCATCATAAACACATCATTATCAATTTCATATGTTCATACTATAATAAATTTCAAATTGTAAAGGGAGGTTTTATGCAGGTTCATAACAATAGTCACAGCAGAAGAAAGGAAAAATTGGAATCGTTGCAAGATCCCTTGTGCACTGCCTAACCTAGATGCATCAATCATAATCAGTTGCTCACCGGACCAGCGACGAAACTCCACCCTCTTTCAGATCCGCAAACAGTCGGCAAGCGTCGCGCTCCTTCCATCGCGCCGCACGAAAGGAAGATGAAAGAATGAAGAATGGGATAAAGCTGAGAAAGACAGCGAATGATTGGGCTGGAAAAAGAATGGAAAAATCAAGTAAAGTAAATATGAAAGATAGAGATAACTATGTTGTACAGTATGTTTTACATTCTCACATTTTTTTAGTTCTTAATTGGTGAATAAGGGTTTGTGAAATTTGCTATTGGATCTGATTTCTATATTTGAGTTAAGCCCATTTTGTTTACACTCCTACCCTCGGTATAACACCCTCTTAGTTTTTATTTTTCTATTTGTTTCTTTTAATCTAATTTGCTTAGTTAATTTCTATATTGTCATTTATATAATTATTTGATCTATTCTATTAATCCATAACTCAACATTCATTCTAATTAGTTTTAATTTTATTATGGACCTTTAATTTTGGGTCATCCATTTTATTAATATATCACTCCATCTCAATCTACCTCTTTTTGTTCTATTTTTTATTTATAGTTAATTATCAAATTGATTAATATTAATAAAAACATCAAAATACTATTAAAAAGAAAAAACAAATCACATGCCATAAATCAAGTCACTTTTACTAATATCCCACGCCTATATTATTTCTGTTTCATTCAAGTTTAATTTTATTTGTTTAGTTAATAATTTATAATAGTTTAACTAAAGTAAGTTAGTGTAGGTTATTTAATTTTATTATCTAATTTTGATTATTACATAAACAGAAAGAGCGAGAAACAACATTTTTTCTTTTATTTCATTAACATTTTATTAGATTAGCTTTATTTTAAATTAATTTAGTTATTAAACTTTTATTTAATTAATTTAAGTTATTTTAATAGATTAATTAGTTGATTTAGATAATTGAGATAGTTATCTAATTAGGTTATCGCTTTTATTTGAATCATATTAAAAATACTAAAATAAGCTTCCTTGTACATAATTCTCAAACCTTTATTTTAATCAAATTGATTTAATATTTTATAAATATTAGAATATCCATCTTCGAGTAATTAAATCGGTTGACACGTCGTTTATCGTTTTATTATTTAAAATCACATATCAAAATCCACGCGACTAATCAAATACTTCATTTGCGAGCGACACGTGGCCAATATCTGGCCACATGATGAGGAGACTACATCAGACTCCCTCGCTCTACGTATAAAAAATATTCAACCAAACACCAAATCTTTTTTCACAAATTAAATTAATTCAAACAATTAATTTTCGAAAAGGAACGTGAATATATTTAAATTAACTGCGTACTTGGTCTAACAAACTCCACTATTCACACTCTTAGACCGCGTACGCGAGAAATTCAAATATATTTTGCGATCCATAAAAAAAAACAAACAACCTCGTGAACTATGAAATGAGACTTGATTCCTCCTAAGAGGATATGTAGGCATACGATCAAAATCGTGGCGAGCCCCGCTAACTAAAATTCAAACCCTTTTCTCAAATAAGTAATTAAAAACCCTATTTCCTAAGAACGCGCTTCTAAACCTAGTATCCTTGCGAACAAGGTAGATAAGGGGTGCCTAACACCTTTCCCTCGTCTAGAACCGAGTCCAAACCTAGAATCTATGAATTTCTTTTAGGGTTATTCCTTTATACTCCCTTCCTTTAGGATAAAAATTAAGGGTGGTGAATCTGATTTAAAAACCAGTTGCAACACCCATATCCTACTTCTTAACAGACTCTCCTTTCTACTCCTCCTCATCAACAGGGCATTCTGGGATAGCGTCCTCAGGCTTACGCTGCCACGGCTTCACCAACACCCACTGACATCTCAACTGTTATGCAAAACATGTCTCTCACTCCATTAGAAAACACACGGTACATGGACACCGGTGCCGCTTCCCACATACCGGTGTCACAAGATAATCTCTCGACTTATTCTAATTTGAGTCATTTAAATCAGCAACTTTTTGGTGGTAGCGGACAAGGCATTTCAATCCAGGGCCCTGGACAACCAATCCTACCTACCTCCTATAAACACAAGTCATTGAACCTTTCCCATGTTTTTCACACACCACAAACTGTTAAAAATTTGATTTTTGTGTGACAACTCACTATTGACAATAATGTTTTTGTTTCTTTTGTTCCCTTTGGATTTTCGATGAATAACTTTCAGACTAGGACTCAACTCATGAGATGTGATAGCCTTGGTGATCACTATTCAATTACTACTGTGAAATCAAGCTTCTCAAAATACACTTCTATTTTGATGAAGAAAAACCATGTTGACAAGAAGGCAAAGATGATTGCTCAAGCTAAAAGCATATATGGATGAAGTCTTTGGTTCAAGAACTTAGAAAATTTCAAGGTATAATGATAATACTTACTTTGAACTTAAGACATAGATGCTCAATGGTCAAAAGAAATATTTTATATTGTCCAAATCTTTACTCAAGTTTTTCTAAGCAAAAATTCAACTTTCACTTGACTGCAATTGATTTGCATATTGGTGCAATCGATTGCATGCTTTAATTTTTCAAAACATTTGTTACTGTTTCTAAGTGAAATCGATTTGCATGTTTGTGCAATCTATTGCTCTCAATCAATTTTTGCCACTGACTTCAAGTGCAATCCATTTACACACTTGTGCAATCGATTGCACACTCAAAATATTTTAATTTCTAGTTGTTAAAACCCCGTGAAATCGATTTACACAAGGGTGCAATTGATTGCATGCTGAACGATTTTGAAAAATAGCAGCTTCACTCATGCCTGTTCATAACACCAATTCATGGAAACCTTTCACTCAATCTTGGCAACTGTTCATGATTGATTTGCAGAATTTTTATGTTGTTTCAAAAGGGTGCTATGAACATATAAATAATCATTTTCAAAATTATTTTAAGTACCTCTTCCAATCATATTTTCTGAATTTTCAAAAATCAAACTCAAGCTTTTATAGACTTTCATACACAAGTTTTCTGCACACTTTCACATATTATCAACCATAAAACTTTGAGCATTATATATCTTGAGTCACTGTATACTATTGTCATTGGAAGAGAAGATCAATTCATTGATTAAATCACTCAAAGTGATCATTGCTACTCAAACTCACTCAAATCAAAATTGTTATATACTTGCTTATTTTTTAGGATTGTTGGAAATAAGTTCAAGTGGTTTTATGAATCTTGTTTTTCTAGGATTGTTGGATACAAGTAAAGTCACCTTGAGAGGATTGTTCTCATTTTTGAAATAGTGAAAATCCAAGAGGATTGTTCTTGGCCCAAGAGGATTGTTCTTGGTTTTGAGTAGTTCCTATTTAAGTTTGCCACAATAAGGAAATCTCTTTCATGTTGAAAGGGGACTGGAGTACTCTCGGACTGTGAGGGGAACCAGGATATCTCGCTTGTGTCTCTTTATTTTTCTGCACTTTACTCTTTCATAAACTCACCATAAACCAGAAAAATAATATTCATCATCACTAAAACCATAAAAAATTATAAAGTACCTAATTCACCCCCCCTCTTAGGCGCACTTCGTACTTACAATTGGCATCAGAGCAGGTTATAGGTAACCTATTCCTAAAAGATCCAGAATGGCTTCCGCAAATCAAAATCCTGTTTTCAGAGATGGTGGTAGTAACAACAAGCCACCTCTATTTTGTGTTGAATATTTTGACTTCTAAAAAATACGCATGAAGGCACATCTAGAAGCATAAGGAGAAGAAATATGGGATGTCGTCGACAATGGTCCATTTATTCCTATAACGGTAATCAATGGTGTTGGCTCATCAAAGCCTAAAGCTACATGGGACGAAGATGATAAGAAGAAGGTTCTCTGTGATAAAAAGGCAATAAATCTTCGTCAAGGTGCACTTAGCATGGATGAATTCTTCCTTGTCTCGGCATGAAAAACGGCGATAGAAATATGGGATACCTTGGTAGAAACTCATGAAGGAACCGTTGAAGTTAAAAGATCGAGATTAAATACATTGAGTCAAGAATACAAACTATTCAGAATGTAGCCCCGAGAATCAATCCTCAACTTGCAGAAAAGATTTGTACACTTAACAAATTATTTGAAAGCACTCGGTAAGACTTTAAATAATGATGAACTTAATCTTAAAGTGCTTAGATCTTTATCTAGGGAAGGGAAACCAAAAGTGACAGCAATGTCTGAGAAGAAGAATCTATCCACAATGACTTCCGCCACTTTGTTCGGAAAACTTCAAGAATATGAGACATAACTTGCAAGACTTGAAAAGCATGTAATCCAAGTAAAATATTCAAAAGACATTGCTTTAAATACATGGATAAAAAATCATGATAGAAATCAAGAGGATGAATCCACTAGTATGAAGATGATGATCTCATCAGGAAGATTGAAAAGGTTCTACGAAAAGAAAGAAAAAAGGAAGCACCAACAAGGAAGGTTATATGCTTTGAATGTGGAGAAAAGGTACATGTTAAAAGTGAATGTCCTACACTTGAAAAGAAGAAGAAATATTTCAAGAGAAATAAATATAAGAAGTCAAAGAAATCATATATAGCATGGGAAAGTTCATCTTTCGATTCCGAAAATAATCAACGTATTAATCTTGCATTGATTGCCTCACACCATTTCGATAGTGAAGATGATGAGGTTAGTAATGAATTTTCTCTTTTTGATAGTGATGCACAAGGTGCTATAGATGAACTATTAAATGAATCCAAAATTCTGTATAAAACTATTTCATCTCAAAATAAACAAATTTCATCTTTAGAAGAAAAATGTGAAACTATGGAAAAAGATTTCAAAGAAAAAAAAACAAAAATTAAGTGATGAACAAAAACAGAATTTTGTATGAAAAAATTGTGAATCACTCTCTTTCCAAATTTTCCAATTAAAAATAGTTATTGAAAGATATGAAAAAGGTCAAATTGGATTGGAAGGTGTTCTTAGCCAACAAAGATATTCCAATGATAAAAGTGGACTTGGATATTCAAAGTTTTCAAAACCATGTTCTAATAAAACTATCTTTGTTAAGGCTAGTGATCAAACATCCAAAGAGAAAGTGAACAAACATAAAGTGGTTCATCATTATCCTAAAAAGAAAACATTTCCTAAGAAGAAATCTTATCCTTCTAGAAATAGAAGTAACTTTGAACCTACTTGTTTTTATTTTGGTATTGTTGGCCATACACCTAATGCTTGCTATGTTAGAAACTTTAGTGTAGCAAGTGGGCATTATGTGTGGGTTAAGAAGAGAACTAACTATGATGGATCCAAAGCACATTGGGCACCAAATCAAACTTAATTTGTTTTGTAGGTTTGCTTGATGACCACTTTAAATCTATGATGTTTTTATAAGTGATGGCTCTAACCATTTGATGAAAGACATACACTAACTTTAAAATCTAGTTCAAGTCCAAGAATTATTTCACATATGGGAAATACCTTAAATGAAGAATTCTTGGCATTGGTAAAGTTGATATACTAACTTTCATATATATTGAAGATGTAATTTATGTTGAAGAACAAAAGACAACTTCTAAGTAAAAGACAACTTTGTTGAAAAGGCTTCAAATTCATCAAGGATGAATGGTTTATGAAGTTACTATTGAGGTAAAACTCATAGGTAAAAAATTATTTTTATGTTTATAATTTCATTATATATTATAAGGTTTTTCCATCCTTTTTTATAATGACAAAGGGGGAGAAGATATATATATATATATATATATATATATATATATATATATATATATATATATATATGTATGTGTATGCTTGTCTCTAACTATTGCAGCCCAAAGAAATATGCAAATTCTCTATAATTCAAGGAAGAACTTTGATCAAGAGCGAGTTATCAAAGATAGGGGGAGCATCTTCAACATTATGTTTTGATGAAGACAACTACTATGTGCATTTGTCAAAGGATGAGAAAAAGCATCATGAATCAATATGGCTATGGTTAAGCTTTCAATATTATTACATATATATTGTCCATCTTTTATGCATCTTTCTCTTCTTTTTGATAATGTCAAAGGGGGAGAAGGATGTTATACTTTATGCTTGTGTATTTCCTTGTCTTAAAATTTTAAGGTACAAAGAATCCTTCAAGATGAGCAAATCAAAATGATTACAAAGCTTCTCATACAAAGGGGGAATTATGCATCTTAGGGGGAGAAGCTTCTTTCCGAAAATTACAATGCATCAAGCAAGATCGTTTGTCATCATCAAAAATGGGGAGAATGTGAAATAAAGCTTCTCAAAATGCACTTCTGTTTTGATGAAGACAAACCATGTTTACAAGAAGGAAAAGATGATTGATCAAGCTAAAAGCATATATGGATGAAGTCTTTGGTTCAAGCACTTAGCAAATTTCAAGGTATAATGATAATACTTACTTTGAACTTAAGACATAGATGCTCAATGGTAAAAAGAAATATTTTATATTATCCAAATCTTTACTCAAGTTTTTCTAAGCAAAAATTCAACTTTCACTTGAGTGGAATCGATTTTCATATTGGTGCAATCGATTGCATGCTTCAAATTTTCAAAACATTTGCTACTATTTCTAAGTGAAATCGATTTGCATGTTTGTGCAATCGATTGCTCTCAATCAATTTTTGCCACTGACTTTAAGTGCAATCGATTTACACACTTGTGCAATCGATTGCACACTCAAAATATTTGATTTTCTAGCTGTTAAAACCCCGTGCAATCAATTTACACAAGGGTGCAATCGATTACATGCTGAACGATTTTGAAAAACAGCAGCTTCACTCATGCTTGTTCATAACACCAATTCATGGAAACCTTTCACTCAATCTTGGCAATTGTTCATGATTCATTTGCATAATTTTTATTTTGTTTCAAAAGGGTTCTATGAACATATAAATAATCATTTTCAAAATCATTTTAAGTACCTCTTCCAATCATATTTTCTGAATTTTCAAAAATCAAACTCAAGCTTTTATAGACTTTCATACACAAGTTTTCTGCACACTTTCACATATTATCAACCATAAAACTTTGAGCATTATATATCTTGATTCACTGTATACTATTGTCATTGGAAGAGAAGATAAACTCATTGATTAAATCACTCAAAGTGATCATTGCTACTCAAACTCACTCAAATCAAAATTGCTATATACTTGCTTATTTTTCAGGATTGTTGGAAATAAGTTCAATTGGTTTTATAAATCTTGTTTTTCTAGGATTGTTGGATACAAGTAAAGACACCTTGAGAGGATTGTTCTCATTGTTGACATAGTGAAAATCCAAGAGGATTGTTCTTGGTCCAAGAGGATTTTTCTTGGTTTTGGGTAGTTCTTGTTTAAGTTTTCCATAGTAAGGAAATCTCTTTCATGTCGAAAGGAGACTGGAGTACTCTCGGACTGTGAGGGGAACCAAGATATCTCGCTTGTGTCTCTTTATTTTTATGCACTTTACTCTTTCATAAACTCACCATAAATCATAAAAATAATATTCATCATCACTAAAACCAGAAAAAATTATAAAGTACCTAATTCACCCCCCTCTTAGGCGCACTTCTTACTTACAACTACTTCTTACTTGTTTACTGGTCTTGCTTACATTCTTGGGATAGTCGTCTCGGATATCCCAGCTCTTTAACTTTGCAGTATCTTCATAGCAATACATTCATTAGTTATAAACCTTTAAATTCTTACAGTTTGCGCTTCTTGTGTGTTTGATAAGCATGTTAGGTTATCGTTTGTTTCATCCAATAATGTTTTTGTGATGCCCTTATACATTTTCCATAGTGATTTATGGACATCACCTATTTTGAGTTCAACATGTCATCACTATTAATTCTATTTTTGAATGTTTTTTTTTTTATTTTCTATGGACGTTTCCTCTAACAAACAAATCTCAATTTTTTGAAATGTTCACTTCTCTCTCAAATCAAATTCGCACACAATTTTCTCAAACTCTCAAATGTTGTCAATGTGATAATAGGCGAGAGTATGGAAATATATCTTTTTATAATTATTATGCCACAAATGGTCTCATTTTTTGCTTCTCTTGCCTTTACACTCACAAAATGGCACGATAGAACAAAAAATATGCACCATTAATGACATGATTCACACTCTTCATGTACATGCATTAGTTCCTCCCTCATTTTGGTATCATGAGCTTCAAATGGCCACATATCTTCTTAACATTCTTCCCCTGAAAACTATGTATGACCTCTCTCCTACCCAACATCTATATCATTGTGATCCCTCGGACTCACATCTTCGTATATTTGGTTGTCTTTGTTATCCACTGTTTCCCTCCACTACCATTAATAAATTATCGACTTTGTGTGTTTTCTTAGGGTATCCTCTTAATCATAGAGGTGATAAATATTTTGATTTATCGCAAATAAAAATCATCATCTCGCGGCATATCATCTTTGCCAAGACTCAAATTCCCTTTGCCCGCCTGTCCTCCACATGTGCCTCCTACATACAACTATTACTAATGCTTTACACCCATCTCTTATACATCAATAAACTAATCCATCTTTAGAGTTTCCACCAGATGACCTTCTCAGACAGTCGCCTATACCTAAACCTCACCATATATCACCAGCCTTCTCAACCACTCCTATTTACTCCTCGTCGAATCACTTGGATATCTCTCCCTCACCTACACCACCGGCCCAATCCACACCTTCTACCCATACCATGGCCACTCGTAGCATGATGGGTGTAACACCCTAAATATCCTGACACACATTTTTAAAATAAAATCATGCAATAACAAATTATTTCAACAATAGAATTTCTCGTCTCTCTCATAAACCATGCTTCTCAAAAACTTTATAAAGATGCAGCGAAATTCAAATCATATTGTCTCAACTGAAAACATCTCATACTTTATTAAGACAAATGAGTTAGTTTAACATAGGAAAAAGAAACAAAAATTCTCAAAAAACATCAAATAAGTGAAACACATCCTGATGTTACACTATCATAGAGACACTGTGGAAACTAATACTCAAAATGATAAACATAGAGAACTAGGCATGTATGTCAATCCTTTAAACAAGTAATATCTAGTGCTCCTCTACCTTGGTATTTATATAATCATCATAACATGCAACACAACAAAACAAAATGGGGTGAGAAATATGTTCATGGTGTTAATGGTGAATGTAAACAGTTAGGACCGTTTAACAACAACCTTCACAGTCTCATAGAGTAATTCACAACCATTAGATAATCATCAATGCAAATATAATGAAATGTATTTATCCCCTATTCCTTAATGCATGTGGTACTAATGTTTGGATGTCAGAGTTATGTTACTTAGTTATCCATATCTTCAGTTCCTCTCTGAACCTAGTTCCTCTCTGAACCTGATATTGTCATTAGTCTGTCTCTTAACCATGACCTCACTGGAACAAAGTTCTACCTATCTATGATATACATGAATGCATGAATTTCAAAAATTAACATTCAAACACATACTAAACAATGGTTCCTCTCTGAACCCATAACTTTGTCAATGTAAGACCAACACTATAGTTCCTCTCTGAACTACTCAACTCAACATATTGTATAATTACAACCTAATTTAATATAATCATATAAATATTCACAATTATGCATTAACATGGTGAATACATTATTACTGGGGATGGTAGGACTGGACATGCTGGGGAGTTACATGTTGAACATTACTTGGATCTCTTTGAATGCCCGAGTATGCTTTATGCTTGGTAAATACACCTTGAACTACTTGGTGAATAGGAGATGGGCATGGACCTCTTCAAATTACCTGGTTTGCTTCATGCTGGAGATTAGGTGGCTGTCTTCTACAGGGATTACGTTCTGAACATCACATAGAACTCCTCGAGTGCCCCAAGTTTACTCTACCAGAGAATTATGTGTTGAATATGTGTGTTAAATCATTCCCCAACTCTGCTCCACTATTGGGGAGTACACTTTGAACATCTTCAGGGGATGAGAACAACTCTTGCAAAGTCGGCTAGGTCAAGGTGATCGTCATGACACTTTTAGCTTGATTTCTTTGACAATTTCCTTGCATGACAAAATTCACTTGAGCAACTTTGTGAGTACGGAGGAGGAATACCCTTGTCTTCAGGATCTTTGAAGGAATTTTCTTTGAATAAAATACTGGAATATTCGTGCTGCAATACGATATGAGGTAGCTTGCCCCCAATGTCTTAGGTCATGAAATAAACAGCCCCTGATTACAGATTTCTTGGAGAGATTTGTTGAATCTCGACGTGATTGCCCCCGATTGAATGAATTCAGAATATATTTCTTGACGTGATTTCCCTTGATTGATTATAGCTTAAAGAGATTTATCAACGTGATAGACTTAGATTGAGATCAACTTTGAACTAATGTCGCTTGCTTGATGGAGTCTTTGCGTAATTTGCCTTCTTAGGGTGACCATTCTTTAAAGTGAATGGCTCTTGGAAATGATCAAGTTCTTTTCAGCAATTGTTCATCGTTTGATCTTCCTTGATGTCACATGTTTACTCACAAGTAAAATTTGTTCGTTTTGAGGATGGTAATAATAATGCAATTCTTATGCTAGCTTCAAAATCAAAGTTATTGAAACAATGTTATGACATTTAGTGCTCTAATTACTGGTGTTGTACCCAAAATTTTCCCTCTCATTTCTCAAAGGATCAACCCGGACCCTCAGGTTTGCTTCCATCCAATTCCAAGCTTTGAATTACAAATTTTTCAAGAAAGTCATTCACAAGGGCAAAATGGTCTTTGCATACTGAAAAGTCAAACTTTGACTCTTGGGTCAAAATCAATTTTCAAGGATCATATTTCATCAAGACATGTTAAAATATGAAGTTTGTTTCATCAAGAAATTCAAAAGTCAAAATTACTTTGGAAAAGTCAAAATTCTAAATACTTAGAATTTTTCTAAGTGTTTAAGAAATATGGCAAGCTCAGAACTTCTGATCAGACTATCACCATGATGCAAGCTGATTTTGGAAGAACTTTTGGCACAAAAGTTATAGATTTCAATAAGATCTAAAACATTGCAGAACAGAATTTCCTCTGGAAATGCTGGAATTTCAAGTCATAAATGTTCAAAGACACGTCCATGAAACTAAAGCGCTCAGCAAATTCTGGACACTTTCAAGACAGAGTTGGGTCTGAACTTCTGGGCCAGTTTTCATAAAGGTTCGATCAGAGTTTACAAGGGTAATTCAAAGAAGGTTACAAAGCGTGCTACAAGCTTCCTAGAAAGTCTGAGAGTTTCTTCATAACATACTGGAGCAAAGAGATACAAAGATCAGAAGTTGGATGTTTACTATAAATTATGTTGAAGCTGAATTTCTGACCCATAATCAATGAATGATGCAAAATTTCACATTCTAGGACTTCTGTTTTGATTGATATCATCATCATTTAATACTCACAACTACTTTTGTGTCTTTATCCAAAGGATTTCCCCACGTGTGGCATAGAAATACCATTGTTGTCCTTGAAAAGCAGATTTTGTATAAAGTTTATGCTGGACCCATGCTTCGTTTTTGCTTCTGAGGGTACTTTTCCTTAATTCATGCTTACAAACCCAGCTTAAGCACAGCTAAAAGCTTCTAACCACCTTACTTTATGCCTTGAACCATACTTGTTTGAACTTGCTTCAAGAACAAGTCAGTGCCTATCATATGATGGTTGTACTTTTGATTTCTCCAAGCTACTAAATACTTGCCTATAAATTGAACTATTTTTGCAACTGTATTGGGGTCGGAAAATTAAGAAAGAAAAGGCCTTGAACCCCTGCTAAAATTCCAAGAGTCCAAAGTTGCAAAAATACAAAATTTGTTAAATTTTGATTTCTTGCATTCAAATTCCATTTGTTCTCAAGTGTTTTTTGACTAAAACCATCCACATAGTTTCTGATTCACATATTAGAAGCTACCCTAACTTCTGTGTTCATACTGCAATACACTCTCCATCCACCTCCACCTCAAAGAAGTCATAACATCACCCCTTGGCTGTTCCAGAAGTTGAAAACTTCCAGCCTGCTGAGTACGTGAAGAAGATGCTCAGAACATCACTTGAGTTCAGGACCAAACTCCAGTTCACAGAGTCTTTTCCAACTGAAAGGTAAGCTTCTACTGACTCTCATCATATCACTTAAGCATTATCAGATTTGCATGTTCAAAAATAAAATGTAGACATCATGTTTCTAAGGTTGTACGTATTCTGAGGTTTCACGCATTTGTATGCCTAAGTAGGGAGTAAATTAGTTCAGAACTTCTTAAGGAAAGTAGAATTAGAAAATTCATGCTTTCCTCTGATTTATAGTTCTGATACTTCTTATTTCTGAAACACTGTGAATCCAGCCATAACTGTTATATGCGTATCTTCTGTTTTGTTGAGAAATGACTAGGTTGCAGGTTTTCTGACTAGCATGAAGAGGGAGACCAAGTTCTGCCAGTGGTATCAGAACTTCTGAAATCTTTTTTGTTCCCAGCGGACCCAGAACCTATGACTTTACCTATTTTTACTAATATGATCTCTATTTTGCAGCACACTAGAGTCAGAACTTCTGATCTCTTTTAGTCAACAATACGCTGATTCTATTTTCTTTTTCCTCACTATTTTTGCTATCACTTCTTATTTCATAAATTCAAAAACACTAAAAACATTTTTCATTTTTGCATGTTTTATTTTATTTCTTAAAATAAAAAGATCAAAAATCTTTTCTTAAACAAAACTTATCTCTTTTCTAAAACAAAACAAGTTCATTTCACATTTTATTGTACATTCTTATTCATTCAATATGGTTGTAATAGTAACTTAGGATTTAATTTTATTTGAAATCCCCATGTGTAAATATATATACCTATCCCCCTAATGCTTGTAATAACGTAGAATATCTATTTTCTGCACTTTTTATTGCTTTCATATATTGTTAGTAATTAGGGTGTGTATGGCAAGACATGAAATTGACAAATAGATAACCCTAATCATGACTAAAAAATGCATGTAATCAAACACACTTGCACACAAGCACCCCTAGGGTTATCCCACTTGGTTGCCTTACAAAAATGATCATATTATGCATGTAAGGTATCTTAGCAAAAACAAACAAATACAAGATCATAGTCCCTCGATGACGCTATTCAAAGTTACCTTACAAAATGATCTTAGTCCCTCAAAAAGAATGCTAATATACCTTGCAACATTGCTAATCATGGTTATACGATAACCCACGCCCATCCCATTTACATCCGAAGATAGGGTTGCTTATCAAATCAATGGTGATACAACAATATCAAAGGAAAAAGAAATGAACAAGACAAACATTTGAGTAGGTAGATTTCTCCTAATTACTTGCTCTATTTCAAAACAAATATCCTTGCTATTTTCAAAACAATCACATCCACTTTCAAAACATCTTACAAAATTGAAAACATTTTTCAAAAGATCAAACATCTTTGTATACATTCTTACGAACGAGAATCATTACAAAGATTTCCTAAACAATGGCCTCTTTTACAAAATACTTTCAAAACCACACAAAGCACAACTTCAAACAAAAGCAAGTGATCTAAAAAGTAACTAAGAGCCCATGGATAACCATGGATGAAAAGGGTGCTAATACCTTCCCTTTTCATAATCTACCCCCCGAGCCCAAGAAACAATCTCAAAGGTCTTTCCTGTGCTTTTTCACCTTTCCTTTTGGATAAAAGAAAAGTCAGTGGCGACTCTTGCTAACTGTAACATTTGCGATCAAACGCAAAAACCTCAAGTCAGTTCTCCCACCACATCACAGAATTGGCGACTCTGCTGGGGATAATTCTAAAAGTGGGGTTACCTTAAGGATAAATCACATTTATTTGCTTACATTGTTTGACTTGTATGCTTTACATTATGGTTCTTTGTTTGGGTTTGGATCCTCTACCCGGATTTGGGATACATTATAGGTAAGTAGCAATACGTTGTGGAAATTGTGCGGGGTATACCGACATGGTCTAAGCAATAGCTACGTTAGTGCGACATATTTGTGGGTACCGGTAGCCTTTGAGTTAATCAAAGAGAATACGGGGCCGCTGAGTGATGTCATAAAGCACTAATGAACTTCTAGAACTTTTACTTGACCAACTTGGCCTTTTAGGATGTAGTGAGATGACCGACTTTGGTGCAGTCCGAAGCCGGTAGATACTCGATACTACACTCATTGAGGTTTGGTTTCTTTGGATATTTCGGTCGCCATTAAAGAGGCTTGTGCTGAAACAATAACCAAGGAAACAAATCAGTGATATTGAGCTCCTTAGAACCCGGTTACTATTACTAGGACAGGTTTAAGCCAACTAAACTTCAAGAGGTTACTTACCTATAAGACTCCATGCAAGCCTAAACTAAGGAATTGTTTGCTTTGTTTGTATATGCATACTTGTACATAACATCATGAACATCAAGAACATCATATACATCCACTAACCATTTCAAGGATTTTGGGATTCATCTTTGTTTTTATTTTGTAGGATATGGACTCACTTCGCAGGAAAACTATTCAAGTCAACCTTGTGAGAATACCTCCACAACTAAAGGAGCTAGCTTCAAGGATTCCTGAAAACTCTCCATTCACTGAGAGGCATGGTCATCTACTCAACTTGGTCACCTCCAACACAGATGAGGACATGATGAAGGTGCTCTTTCAGTTCTTTGATCCTTTGCACCATTGCTTCACATTTCCCGACTATCAACTTGTGCCTACTTTAGAAGAATTCTCCCAACTCTTGAGGATTCCCATTCTTAATCAAATACCTTTCAACGGTACAGAAAGATATCCAAAGCCAGAAGAGATTGCTCAAGCTCTACACTTGCACTCATCTGATATCACAACTCATTGGGAAACAAGGAGTGGTGTCAAAGGCTTCCTAGCAAAGTTTCTGTTTGAGAAAACCCAAAGTTATTGGAATTCCTTAGACTTGCAAGCCTTTGAGGAAATTGTGGCTCTCCTCATTTATGGGATGGTTTTGTTTCCAAATCCTGACCAACTCATAGATATCAATGCCGTCAAAATCTTCATATCCCGCAACTCGGTGCCTACATTGCTAGGGGATATCCTACACTCTTTTCACACTCGCACAATGAGGAAAAGAGGTGTCCTTATATGTTGCACTCATCTCTTGGCAAGATGGTTTATTTCTCATCTTCTCCAATCTGTAAGAGAATGAGCAAGGTTCAAGGTGGTCACAAAGGTTGATGACGCTCAAACATTCAGACATTCATTGGTGCTCTCGATCCAAAGAGAATGTTATCATTGTCGACTGTTGTGGAGAATTCCCTAATGTTCCTTTGCTTGGAATTAGGGGAGGAATCACCTACAATCCCTGTTTATCCTTAAGATAGTTTGGTTATGCCCGAAGGGATGGCCCGCGCGAGATGCTGATTCAAGGTTTGGTATTTGACTACGACAACGACAATCAAGGTCTTTGCCAAAGATTTATCCGAGCTTGGAGGATGTTGAACAAGGCGGATAGCAAGACTTTTGGGCACGATAATTCTATCCATCTTGAGCGTTACCTTAAATGGGTACGAACTCGCGCTCAGAGTCTTATGTTTCCTTACCCCTCCATTCTCCCGGTAATCATTGAGCCTATTAAGGAAGGAGATGTTCCATACACTATCCTACATCCTGACATGCCCACATCTCTTGAAGACCTCCAAATGGATTGGATACAACTCAAAGGAGAGCGATATACTTTCGAAGCCCAATTCTACGCAAGCAAGAAGAAGGTTTTGGAAATCACTAGGCTACTTCATGAGGAGAAGACTCTGAATGCCTACATTGCACCAAAGAGGATGCACACTTCCTTTTCATCTTATAGTTTTGTATTTTTTTCCCAAGGGGAATTGATGTACTCAAACTTTATCTTATTAATATAACGTGTGTTTCCTTTTTGTCTAAAACAAATCTGAATCTCTAAAATCCTTGAAAACATTGCATATGCATATATCATGCATCATAACATAAGCAGGTCTTTTGCAACAAGTCTCCTCATCTTTCTACTGTTTATTTCAGTAAGATGGATCTTGAGCAAACAGTGAAGGATCTTCAAGCTTAGAATACACAGTTTCAACAGTTGTTCTTGACCTTAGCTAAGGGACAAGAAGAATTGAAGACTTTGCTAGCTGAAGAGAGGAAAAACAAAACTAAGAAGGTAACTGGAGTCTTAAACATGGGAAGAAGATTTCATGGACAGACAAGGAGGACCTTGGACTTTGCAACAACATCTAGGGAAAGAGACAACCAAGATGGTAAAGGCAAGGAAACAGTTATCCTATCAGAATCAGAGGAAGAAGAGGACTACTCTGAAGAGCAATACCCTCCAGCTGATGACAAGTACAAACATCTAGAAGATCGGTTGAGCGCGATGGAAATCCAAAGGGTTCCTGGCTTGGACTTTGAGGAATTGGGTTTGGTGTCAGGGATTGTGATCCCTCCGAAATTCAAAGCACCTATATTTTCTAAATATGATGGAATTTCATGCCCTAAAATGCATCTCCGGTCATATGTGAGGAAAATTCAACCCCATATCATTGATAAAGACTTATGGGTGCATTTCTTCCAAGACAATTTGTCTGAAACTCAACTCGACTGGTTTTACCAACTAGAAAGAGCCAACGTTCACAATTGGGAAGATCTTGATGTAGCTTTCTACAAACAATATCAGTACAATGCTGATCTGGCGCCTACTCGTACTCAACTCCAGAGTATGGCCATGGTTTCCAATGAAGGTTTCAAGGACTATGCACAAAAATGGAGAGATTTGGCTGGAAGATTTCAACCCCCTCTATCTGAGAGAGAATTGGTGGACATGTTCTTGGGCACCTTGTCTGGTCCCTTCTTCAATCATTTAATTGGAAGTTCATTTGTAGGTTTTACTGAACTAATACAGAACCGGAGAGAGGGTAGAAGCAGGTATAAAGAGCGGGAAGATTTAGAAAGATACATCTTCTTCTACAGCTGTAAGGAAGCCTTTCATCAGAAAAAAAGAGGTGGCTGCCGTATACCCGCAAAGAAACCAAGGTAGGGCCGAACGCCGATCAATGGTGGGAGCTGTTATGATTCCTAAGCCTGCATCTGATCAACAAAGAAATAATCAACCAAGGGTAGAAAGGCCAGTCAGGCAGTTCACCAGAATCAACATAACCCCGTCTCAAGTATTACCTCATCTTTTGAGATCCAATTTGGTAACCTTAAAAGAAGCTCCAAAAAACCCCAATACAACATCCCCTCATTATCATCCCAATGCCCGTTGCGCATATCACTCTGAAAGTCCTGGTCACGATACTAACAATTGTTGGGCTCTAAAGAACAAAATACAAGACCTCATTGAAGCAAAAGAAATTGAGTTTGACGCACCTGAAAAGCCAAATGTTATTTATGCCCCTATGTCCAGACATGGCCACAATACCAACGCCATTGAAGAAGGATTGTTTGTTACTTCAGTTAATGAACTTATGATCCCACTTCTGACTGTTAAAATGAACTTGTTGAATGTCGGTGTGTTCCCAGACTGTGATAAATATTTCCATTTCTGTTTATCCTTACCAACTAGCTGTCCTTTGTTGAAAGTAGGCGTTCAATGCCTGATAGATAACAAAGAGATTTTGTTCGAAAAAACTCCTATTCCACCTGTTTCTTTTGAAGATGTTTCAATCATTACCATTTCCGCCAATTCTTCCAGGGTCTCCACCAAAAGACCCGTTAGAATTATATCAGTTCCGAAAGAAACTCCTTTAATTATCACAATGCCTGGGCTAATCCCCTAGGTGTCAGACAAAACCATACCACGGAATTATGGAGGGGATGTCTACTACCATGGTATCAAACAGGACTGGCCAGCCACCGAAGATTCAAAATCCGATAAAGAAGACTCTGACGTCAGTAATATTGCCGGAACTAGCAAAATTACCCGAAGTGGTAGGATCTTTTCTCCAGAAATTTCTCCCCCAAAAGAAGTCTCTGGACCCGTGACTATCCCTGTGGCTGCTCCAAAGGTTACTCCTACACCCATAATCATCTCTAGAAGTACTCCAATTGACAAAGCCGTTACAACCCCTGTAATCATTCTTACTGACACTCCTGCTGCCGAGTTAACTGAGGCTCGAGGAAAATGTGTTATGGTTGAGCCTATCCAGACGAAGGCTCAGTCATTGACTACCCCTGAGACCTCCAAGAAGGAAATGGAGGAGATCTTAAAAATTATAAAGAGAAGCGACTACGATGTAGTTGAACAACTGGGGAAAACTCCCTCTAAGATCTCCATGCTAGCATTACTACTATGTTTTGAGGCACATGCAAAAGCCTTGGTGAAGTTCTTAAAAACCACCCATGTACCTCAAGAGACATCTGCTAATCAATTTCAAGACTGCGTGGCCAGCCTAACTACGGACAATGGTTTAGGTTTTTCAGATGTTGATCTGACGCCGAGGGGAAGAAAGCATAATGAGGTGTTGCATGTATCAGTGGAATGTAGGGGAACCACTCTGGCGCATGTTTTGGTGGACACTAGCTCATCTTTGAATGTATTACCCAAAAAAGCTCTTGATAGACTTGACTGTGAGGGGTTGACTTTGAAGCCAAGCAACATAGTGGTAAGGGCTTTAGACGGTTCGAAGAGGATGGTACATGGAGGGGTAGACATTCCCATAAAGGTTGGAACCCAAACCTTCAATTCAAATTTTTATGTGATGGACATCCTCCCTTCATACTCCTGCTTGCTAGGCCGACCATGGATCCACAATGCTAGCACCGTTGCTTCTATGTTGCACCAAATGTTGAAGTATCCAGTTCAAGGAAATATTATCATTGTACATGGAGAGGAAGAATACATGATCATCCATCTCAATTCCTTCAGATATGTGGAATTAGATGGTGAATTCATTGAAACTCCATTTCAACACTTTGAAGAGGTACCCCAAGATGTGGCAGTGACCAAGGCTGTTCCTAAGATTACAAGGCCTCCACTCCGGATGTCGTCACTGAAAGATGCTAAAGCAGTAGTAGAAGAAGGAGGATGCACTATCTGGGGACAACTCTCAGATATCCCATATAAGTCTGACAAGTTTGGCCTAGATTTCACTTCAAGTGCTCAAAAGGCTGTACGCCGTGCTCGTGCTAGAGGGCAACCCTTGAAGATCAGCAACTATGAAGTCAACATAGTGGAAGATGGTGAAGATGGTCGCAACCTGGAGGAATGGATCTTCTCGACTGTCAATGGAGGGCTCAATAATTGGGAGGCTAGAGACTTCGTCCCAATCACTTTCATCCCTCAGTAGTTTTTCTTTACATTTTGTTGGATTTGTAATATTCAAAACAATTCGCACTCTTAAAACCTTGTGTCTTACCCGAGGCACAATGGTCCATTTGTAAGGGTTATTATCTCATTTTTCATATGACATCAATGAATCATGGACGTTTTCTCATATAAACTTTTGTGCATATTGTTTTTCTTTTACATTTTACTTTCTTTCAAAGATAGCTATACCCTTACACACACCCACACTCACAATGCAGGTATACATCCATTCGGGATCCCATTGGTAACAATACTGCTATGGCCTTTTGTGACTCTGAGAATCTAATCTACCAAGCTGAAGACGAAGGTGAGGAAGATTGTGGAGTACCAGGGGAACTTGCCAGACTGCTACAACAAGAAGAGAGAACCATACAGCCTCACGAGGAACCCGTGGATACAATCAACCTAGGTACAGAAGAAGATAAAAAAGATGTCAAAGTGGGTGCCAATATGGAACCCAGTGTCAAGAAGCGTCTGATTCAGTTGTTGCATGATTATGTCGAAGTCTTTGCCTGGTCGTATGAAGACATGTCAGGACTTGATACAGACATTGTAGTACATCGTCTTCCTACAAGAGAAGATTTTCCGCCAGTAAAGAAAAAGGTTCGCTGCATGAGACCTGATATGTCTGAAAAGATTAAAGCAGAGGTCATGAAGAAATTCAACGCTGGATTCTTGGCTATCACCTCTTACCCTCAATGGGTTGCTAACATTGTTCCCGTACCCAAAAAAGACGGCAAAGTACGAATGTGTGTGGACTACAGAGATTTGAATAGGGCGAGCCCTAAGGATGATTTTCCACTTCCCCACATTGATATCCTAGTTGAAAATACAGCACAACACAAAGTGTTTTCCTTCATGGACGGATTCTCAGGTTACAACCAAATCAAAATGGCGCCTGAGGACATGGAGAAAACAACATTTGTCACACAATGGAGCACATTCTACTACAAGGTGATTCCGTTCGGACTAAAGAATGCTGGGGAAACCTATCAACATGCCATGGTAGCTTTATTTCATGACATGATACATCATGAAATAAAAGTCTACGTGGACGATATGATAGCCAGATCTCAAACAGAAGAAAAGCATCTTGATCACTTACAAAAACTGTTTGAGAGACTGAAGAAGTATAAGTTGAGGTTGAATCCAGATAAATGCACATTTGGGGTACGGTCTGGTAAACTCCTAGGCTTTATCGTCAACAACAAAGGTATCAAGGTCGATCATTCCAAAGTTAAAGCAATACAAGAGATGCCTGCTCCTTGCACTGAAAAGGAAGTCAGAGGATTCTTGGGACGTTTGAACTATATTTCCAGATTCATTTCTCACCTGACAGCTACTTGTGAGCCAATCTTCAAACTATTGAAGAAAAATCAAGTAGTCAAATGGAATGATGAATGCCAAGTTGCGTTTGACAAAATCAAAGAATACTTACAAGAGCCTCCTGTGTTGATGCCACCAGTCGAGGGAAGACCATTGATCATGTATCTGACTGTTTTAGAAAACTCAATAGGGTGTGTATTGGGGAAGCATGACGAGTCTGACCAAAAAGAGCACGCTATTTACTACCTGAGAAAAAAGTTTACCGATTGTGAAACCAGATATTCACTGCTCGAGAAAACTTGCTGCGCTCTGGCATGGGCTGCTCGTCGGCTAAGACAGTATATGCTGACTCATACTACCTTGTTGATATCTAAAATGGATCCGATAAAATACATTTTCGAGAAACCTACTCTTTCTGGGAGAATAGCGAGATGGCAGATGGTCCTTTCAGAGTACGACATACAGTATACTACCCAGAAAGCTATAAAGGGCAGTGTACTAGCTGATCACCTTTCTCACCAAGCTATAGAAGATTACCAGTCAATGAAATTCGAATTTCTAGATGAAGACATCATGACATTAGACAATGGTGAAGAATTCAGGCCATATGACGGACCTGAACAAGGATCCCGATGGACCCTATTCTTTGATGGGGCATCCAACGCACTTGGAAATGGTATCAGTGTTGTACTCATATCTCCTGAAGGGTGTCATACTCCATTTACTGTCAGACTCTACTTCAATTGTACAAACAACATGGCGGAATACGAAGCGTGCATCTTCGGTATCAAAGCTGCCATAGACTTAGGGATCAAATCCTTGGATGTATTCAAAGACTCAGCTTTGGTTATCAGCCAGATCAAAGGGGAATGGGATACCAAACACCCAAACCTTATCCCTTACAAAGAACATATTTTAACATTGCTACCACATTTTGAGAAGATTACCTTCGAGCATTTCCCGCGAGAAGAAAATCAGCTAGCAGACGCTCTAGCCACAATGTCATATATGTTTAAACTTAATTGGGATAACGAGGCTCCCCAGATCACCATTGAACGAATGGAGGAACCAGCGCACTGTCACGAGATTAATACTGAAGAAGTAGTGGACCAGCCTTGGTTTCACGAAGTCAAGAAGTATCTCGAGACTCAAGAATATCCAGAAGGAGCTTCAATTAATGATAAGAAGTTCTTAAGGAGATTCTCTGCTAAATTTTTCCTTAGTAATGGCATCCTGTACAAACGCAGTCATGACTCTGTGTTACTTCGGTACGTAGATAAGGTTGAAGCTGAAAGGATCATGGCTGAATTACATGAAGGCACCTTCGGCACCCACTTCAGTGGGCATACGATGGCAAAGAAACTCCTACGGGCAGGCTATTATTGGTCCACCATGGAAGAAGACTGTTATCAACACTCTCGAACCTGCCATAAGTATCCGATTTATGCCGACAAAGTTCACTTACCTCCGGTTCCTCTGAATGTCTTGACGGCTCCTTGGCCCTTCGCTATGTGGGGGATTGACATGATTGGCGAAATTAAGCCGACAACCTCCAATGGACACCGCTTCATCCTAGTGGCCATTGACTATCTTACAAAATGGGTGGAGGCAGCCTCCTTCACTTCCGTTACTAAGAATGTTGTTGCCCGTTTCATCAAGCAAAATCTCATTTGCCGATACGGTACCCCAGAAAGGATTATCACTGACAATGGTACAAATCTTAACAACACTATGATCATCGCCTTGTGCTAGCAATTCAAGATTCAACATCACAATTCTTCTCCCTATCAGCCAAAGATGAATGGTGTTGTCGAAGCTGCAAATAAAAACATTAAAAAGATCATACAGAAAATGACAGTCACGTACAAAGACTGTCATGAGATGCTACCATTCGCTCTCCACGGGTATCGTACCACAACTCTCACATTAACCGAGGCAACACCCTATTCTCTAGTTTACGGCATGGAAGCTGTCTTGCCTATCAAGGTCTGGATCCCCTCTCTGAGGATTATGAAGGATGCAGGGCTGAACGAAGACGACTGGATTCAGACTCGACTTGATCAACTGAACTTGATTGATGAGAAGAGACTTACTGCTATTTTCCATGGTCAAATGTATCAAAAATGGATGATCAAGGCTTTCAATAAAAAGGTCAGACGCCAAGTATATCAAGTTGGAGATCTGGTGATCAAACGCGTCATACTGCCGCAAGGTGATCCTAGGGGAAAATGGACTCCTACCTATGAAGGACCATTTGTAATCAAAAACATTTTCTCTGGTGGGGCAATGATCTTGACCACCGTGGATGGTGACGACCTGCCGCATCCTGCGAACGCGGACATAGTCAAAAGATACTACGCATAAGAGACCCGCTAGGTTGACACACCTAGGAAAAACAAGGGCATCCCGACGAACCAAAAGGGTTCAGGAAAAAATTAGGGATAAAACAAAAAATCTGTACACCCGACAAGTTGAAAACCCAAAGGGGAGACTTGGGCAAAAAAGGGTTTCCCGTTGGACTGAAAAACCGAAAGGGCGGTCCAAGAAAAAGTTAGGGAATTAAGGCGTACGACTATGTCCCGTTAGATCACTTTATGGACAAACTTTGGCTTCCACTGACAAACTCAGAGGATCTGATCAATTCAGTCATCTTCGGATAAGGCAACAAATAGACAAGAGGCTCAGAGATATGAAGGCTATAGCAGAATGGAAATCCCATGAGATTATTACACATAGCTATTTTTCTTTGTATCAAAATTTTCTTTTTTTATGACAACATTCTCTTACTAGAATGTTTGTCTCCTTGTACAAAAAATACTTACTCAAAGTCAATACAAAGATATCCCTTTGAAAGTGCAAAAAATATTTGTCTTTTTCTTTACGCTTGTGTTTTGTTTACAAAAACATCCAATGATTCATCGTTGAACATATGCATCTGAACATAATTATTGTTTACAAATAAACAAAATAGGAAAGACAATTACTGATAGGTTGAAAAGATAGGACAATATCTCTAGGTTATTTCATAAGTAATCCCCTGCAGTACGTCGTTTAATCCCCAGCGAAACAAAAATCCCAGTTATCACTCCCCAGTAGAAATCGTCAAATATCTCAGGATTCCCCAAAAGGATTTTACAAACAGTACACGACATTTCCCTTACAACAGAGTTTGTTTCTCTAAACGGAAATTCACCAACATTTTGACTTCAAAACATGAAGACTTACATATCCTCAACAGAAGTTAGGGATTTATTTTCCCCAGTCCAACAGCGGCGCAGTAAACTAGCTCACATACGCATACATTGCATCCATATGTCATAAACATTGATAACACAAATGCATTATACTACGCATTTCATACAACATAAACATTATATTTTAGCTAACATTTTACCCTTTTCATGATAAGGTTAACAACTACCATTAACAAATATTCAAAATCCTTCAGATACAGTTCAGATACGCTCCGGACACGGATGCCATCCTGATACTCATTCAGATTCAACCTTTTGATACAGTTCAGATACGCACCAGATACAGATGCCATCCTGATACTCATTCAAAGACAACTTTTGATACAATTCAGATACGCTCCAGACACGGATGCCATTTTGATACTCATTCAGACTCAGTTTTCAGATACAGTTCAGATACACACCAGATATGGATGCCATCCTGATACTCATTCAAAGACAACTTTTGATACAGTTCAGATATGCACCAGATACGGATGCCATCCTGATACTCATTCAAAGACAACTTTTGATACAGTTCAGATACACTCCAGACACATATGCCATTCTGATACTCATTCAGACTCAACTCTCAGATACAGTTCAGATACACTCCAAACACGGATGCCATTCTTATACTCATTCAGACTCAACTTTTAGATACAGCTCAGATACACTCCAGACACGGACGCCATTATGATACTCATTGTTTCAGCTTAAAAATTACAAAATCAACAATCACTATTGGATGGCATCTGCAAGCCCATCTCCAACAACTATCCATCATATCTCCGAATAGAAGATCCGCCAACCCAACTATCCAGGATTTCATCTTGAAGTAACCCTACTATCCAGGATCCTTCTCCCTTATCTCCAGACCACAGTTTGCAACACTGAAAGGCCCAGATACGGTCGGTTTCATATTTCCCCAGTAAGTCGTTGTACGCCTAGACCCTGACTAGGTATACATTCTACTTTCACTCCCTCAATCAAGAGTTAAATTCCCAATTAGAGTAATGGACAACCGAAGCTCCTAGATCTTACTTCCCATGGCATAAATCAACATTCCTCGGCAAAGTCCTCCTCAACAGCAGGTACATGAATTCTCGCCAAGAAATCTCTTATGCAACCGATCTTTTCTGGATGGCATCTGCAAGCCCATCTCCAACAAGTTTCTATCACCTCTCCAAATGGCATCTCTAAGCCTATTCCCTCAACCATCACATCATCGAATGAAAATTTCTGGGCACTCTAGTGTTCAATCATCTTCCACCATCAGATCACGAAAGGCACACCAGCCAATCTACATCCTCAGGCTTAAGAAGATTGAACAGGGGCAACTGTTGTACCCCAAAATTTTCCCTCTCATTTCTCAAAGGATCAACCTGGACCTTCAGGTTTGCTTCCATCCAATTCTAAGCTTTGAATTACAATTTTTTCAAGAAAGTCATTCACAAGGGCAAAATGGTCATTTGCATACTGAAAAGTCAAACTTTGACTCTTGGGTCAAAATCAAGTTTCAAGGATCATATTTCATCAAGACATGTTGAAATATGAAGTTTGTTTCATCAAGAAATTCAAAAGTCAAAATTAATTTGGAAAAGTCAAAATTCTAAATACTTAAAATTTTTCTAAGTGTTTAAGAAATATGACAAGCTCAGAACTTCTGATCAGATTATCACCATGATGCAAGTTGATTCTGGAAGAACTTCTGGCACAAAAGTTATAGATTTCAATAAGATCTAAAACATTGCAAAACAGAATTTCCCCTGGAAATGCTAGAATTTCAAGTTATACATGTTCAAAGACACATCCATGAAACTAAAGCGCTCAGCAAATTCTGGACACTTTCAAGACAGAGTTGGGTCAGAACTTCTGGGCCAGTTTTCATAAAGGTTCGGTCAGAGTTTACAAGGGTAATTCAAAGAAGGTTACAAAGCGTGCTACAAGCTTCCTAGAAAGTCTGAGAGTTCCTTCAGAACATACTGGAGCAAGGAGATACAAAGATCAGAAGTTGGATGTTTACTCTAAATTATGATGAAGTTGAACTTCTGACCCAGAATCAAGCAATGATGCAAAATCTCACATTGCAGGACTTCTGGTTTGATACATCTCATCATCATTTAATGCTCACAAATACTTTTGAGTCTTTATCCAAAGGATTTTCCCACGTGTGGCATAGAAATACCATTGTTGTCCTTGAAAAGCAGATTTTGTACAAAGTTTATGCTGGGACCATGCTTCGTTTTTGCTTCTGAGGGTACTTTTCCTTAATTCATGCTTACAAAACCAGCTTAGGCACGGCTAAAAGCTGCTAACCATCTTACTTTATGCCTTGAACCATACTTGTTTGAACTTGCTTCAAGAACAAGTCAGCGCCTAGCATATGATGGTTGTACTTTTGATTTCTCCAAGCTACTAAATCCTTGCCTATAAATTGAACTATTTTTGCAACTGTATTGGGTCGGAAAATTAAGAAAGAAAAGGTCTTGAAGCCCTGCTAAAATTCCAAGATTCCAAAGTTGCAAAAATATAAAATTTGTTAACTTTTGATTTCTTGCATTCAAATTCCATTTGTTCTCAAGTGTTTCTTGACTTAAAACCATCCACACAGTTTCTAATTCACATATTAGAAGCTACCCTAACTTCTGTGTTCATACTGCAATACACTCTCCATCCACCTCCACCTCAAAGAAGTCAGAACATCACCCCTTGGCTGTTCTAGAAGTTAAAAACTTTCAGCCTGTTGAGTACGTGAAGAAGTTGCTCAAAACATCACCAAAGTTCAGGATAAAACTCCAGTTCACAGAGTCTTTTCCAACTGGAAGGTAAGCTTCCGCTGACTCTCATCATATCACTTAAGAATTATCATATTTGCATGTTCAAAAATACAATGTAGACATCATGTTTCTGAGGCTGTACGTATTCTGAGGTTTCATGCATTTGTATGCCTAAGTAGGGAGTAAATTAGTTCAGAACTTCTTAAGGAAAGTAGAATTAGCAAATTCATGCTTGCCTCTGATTTATAGTTCTGATACTTCTTATTTCTGAAACACTATGAATCCAACCATAACTGTTATATGTGTATCTTCTGTTCTGTTGAGAAATGACTAGGTTGCAGGTGTTCTGACTAGCATGAAGAGGGAGACCAAGTTCTGCCAGTGGTATCAGAACTTCTGAAATCTTTTTTGTTCCCAGCGGACCCATAACCTATGACTTTACCTATTTTTACTAATATGATCTCTGTTTTGCAGCACGCCAGAGTCAGAACTTCTGATCTCCTTTAGTCAGCAATGCGATGATTCTATTTTCTTTTTCCTCACTATTTTTGCTATCACTTCTTATTTCATAAAATCAAAAACACTAAAAACATTTTTTCATTTTTGCATGTTTTATTTTATTTCTTAAAACAAAAAGATCAAAAATCTTTTCTTAAACAAAACTTATCTCTTTTCTAAAACAAAACAAGTTCATTTCACATTTTTCTTGTACTTTCTTATTCATTCAATATGGTTGTAGTAGTAACTTAGGATTTAATTTTATTTGCAATCCGCATTTGTAAATATATATACCCATCCCCCTAATGCTTGTAATAACATAGAATATCTATTTTCTGCACTTTTTATTGCTTTCATATATTGTTAGTAATTAGGGTGTGTATGGCAAGACATGAAATTGACAAATAGATTACCCTAATTAAGACTAAAAAATGCATGCAATCAAACACACTTGCACACAAGCACCCCTAGGGATATCCCACTTGCCTTCCTTACAAAAATGGTCATATTATGCATGTAAGGTATCTTAGCAAAAACAAACAAATACAAGATCATAGTCCCTCGATGACGCTATTCAAAGTTGCCTTACAAAATGATCTTAGTCCCTCAAAAAGAATGCTAAGATACCTTGCAACATTGCTAATCATGGTTATACGATAACCCATGCCCGTCCCGTTTACATCTGAAGATAGGGTTATACCATTGATTAGCAATGTTTCAAGGTATAACCATGATTAGCAATGGTGAGACAACAATATCAAAGGAAAAGGAAATGAATAAGAAAGAAATTTGAGTAGGTAGATTGCTACTAATTACTTGCTCTATTTCAAAACAAATATCCTTGCTATTTTCAAAACAATCACATCCACTTTCAAAAACATCTTACAAAATTGAAAACATTTTTCAAAAGATCAAACATCTTTGTATACATTCTTATAAACGAGAATCATTACAAAGATTGCCTAAACAATGGCCTCTTTTACAAAATACTTTCAAAACCACACAAAGCACAACTTCAAACAAAAGCAAGTGATCTAGCAAGTAACTAAGAGCCCATGGATAACCATGGATGAAAAGGGTGCTAATACCTTCCCTTCTCATAATCTACCCCCCGAACCCAAGAAACAATCTCAAAGGTCTTTCTTGTGCTTTTTCACCTTTCCTTTTGGATAAAAGAAAAGTCGGTGGCAACTCTTGCTAACCGCAACATTTATGATCAAACGCAAAAACCTCAAGTCAGTTCTCCCACCGCATCACAACTAGTTATGTCGACATCAAAAAAAATGATAAGAAAACATTTGGGAGTTAGTTTTACGCATTTTTTCTGTTATATGCTTTCAAAATAAAACCTATTTTAATTAGGTCTTTTACGGGTTGTAACGTGGCATGGTGTAATACGGTGGGAGAACTGACTTTTTTGGTTTTATCTAAATATGCAGATAGCAAGAGTCGCCACCGACTTTTCTTTTATCCAATAAGGAAAGGATGAAAAGAATAGGAAAGACATTGAAGATTTTGAGTTTGGGGGTTAAGTTATGAAAAGGGAAGGTTTTAACACCCTTTTCATCCATAGTTATCTACGGGCTCTTAATCACTAGCTCACTTTTGACCACTTGCTTTGTGTGTATGATTTGAAAATATTTTGAAAAGCCAATATAAGGCCAACTTTGTAATGATTCTTGTATCAATCCTCAAGAATGTGTACAAAGTATTTTTGAAAATAATTGTTTGGAAAGTAGTGTGAAAAATGTTTCTTTAGAAAAATTGTGAGCGAGCAATTAACAGTTCTTACCCATTCAAGGTCGTTCTTGTTATTTTCCTTCTTTCCTTTAGAGATAGTACTATTCATACCATTAGTTGGTAGGTGTTGTACCCCAAAATTTACCCTCTCATTTTTCAAGGCATTTTTTCAAAAGGATTCTCAGGGCCCAAGCTTGTACAAGTGCAATTGGATTTTCCAGTACCAAGTTAAAAAGGAAAACTGTCAAAAAAGAGGAAAACAGATAAAAATAATATTTTGACAAATTTGGAGAAAAACAAGTGTTTTTCGATTCAGCTCCTTCGATTGGCCTTTTGGCCTCTTTCGATGCAAGCTTGGCTTGCATCCTTCAACTGGGCATGGGCCTCTAGCATGTTAGCTTGGATTCCCAAGGTACAAAGCCTCATATAGCTTCCTTCGATTCCAAGGAAAAAAGCTCCCTCTTGGAATCCTTCAATTTGCACTTTTTTCCTCCTGTATGCCTCTTTCATTTGGGCATCTTTGCAAGCCTAACATGCCTCTTTAGTTGGGTAGGTGGACCCTTTGTTGCAAGCTTTATTTGGGTATTTGACTCCTTTCATGCTTTTTTCGTTTAGGCGTATGAATCCTGCAGTACAAGGTTTTGGTCAAACCTTTCGTTTGGGCATGAGGTTCCCTTCATGTTAGCGTAAAGTCACAAAGCAGGAACCCCCTACATACACTCCTTCGTTTGACCACATGGACCTTTGGTAAGCAAGCCTTCGACTGGACAGAACCATCTTCACAAGGTTTTGTTTATAACTGTGTCCCCTTCGAATCAGCATCTTTCGAACTCACCTCTGGGCATCCCATTCAAAGGACATGCTTGATGGTCCATTCGAAGGATTTACAAGCCCACTTTAAGGCATGTTTTTGGTGACCCATCCAAGGGCCACACTTTTCGCTCCTTCGAAGGATGCACAAAAGTGACTCATTCGAAAGGCACTTTTTAGAGAAAATCAAATAGTATTGTTGGGAGAAGAATCTGGTTGAAGAAGGGTCAAAATGAAAGGTTGAGATATTCAAAGATGCTTGCTGCTAAGTTCAAGACTGGTACATTGGCCAAAACTGCTGCACAACAGTCCTGAAACACTGCCCCATTCTTGCACCAAAATAGCATACAAGACATTGTCTCTCGAAAGCTACAAGGAGCAGGTTACTCAATTTGTTCAAACCTTTTGTTTTCCCTCCAAAAGCTTCAGGCAGCCTTGCCTATAAATAAGAGGCTCCAACATATGTTTGAGGGAGGAATTTTTGGCCAGAGGAACGAATCTTCAAATTTCTCAAACACCATAAA
This sequence comes from Vicia faba, assembly GCA_948472305.1. Classification (NCBI taxonomy): domain Eukaryota; kingdom Viridiplantae; phylum Streptophyta; class Magnoliopsida; order Fabales; family Fabaceae; genus Vicia; species Vicia faba. The sequence continues at coordinate 253,661,202 of OX451740.1, forward strand.
GCTCTCAAACACTTAAACACTTGTGAAAACACAAACCCATAATCCAAACACTTATCCCCTTTGAATCTGAAGCATCTATGTACTTTGTTACCCTTCGAATCCAGCAGGAAGAACCTCACACTTGTTCTCCTCTTTCGAATCCAGTATCAAAGGCCTAACCTTTGGTCCCTCCCTTCGAATCCAAAAGCATTCAAGGTAACCACTTCATGGTTCAGCACACCCTCCAGCCTCCAACAAGGTAAGTTGTTCCAAACCTTGAACTTTTCGTTTCTTGTATAACATGTAAATAAAATTTCTTTTCGTTTCAAACATACATATATCATTCTTCTTCTTTTCGTTTCCACCTTTTTAATATGTTTTTAGAACTAATCCTTTTGTTTTGCTTCTTGTTTGCTTAAACATGCATTAAGTACTAACCTGACCATAAGTTAATGCTAGCATGACATTAGGCCATGTTGCTATTCAAGATTTCAAACGAAAGAAACAGGAAATAGGAAGTAGGAAACGAAGCCTTTGGCTTCCACGCTGAATTCCAGGCTAAAATGAAAGAGGCAGCCAGAAGGCACACAATGCTGACTTCCAGGCCCAAACAAAAGGCACGCCTACACTGATTCCAGGCCTAGCCGAAAGGCACTCCCTCACTGCTTTTAACCCCCAGTCGAAGGAGGCAGAAAGGCAGATTGCATCTCACACTAATTCCAGGTCCAGTCGAAAGGAAGAACATTCTGACCCCCAAGCCTCAATCAAAAGTCACGCTCTCACGCCCTTTCAGGCCAAATCGAAGGAGGTCAAAAATGCATAATCGAAGGTTGTTTCTGCCTAAATCGAAAGACCCACTTTTCTTGCTTTTATTTCATTTTTTCCTTTATATTTTCATGCAATTCAATATGGTTGTAATAGTGTAAGATTTTATCTTTATGCATTTTATTACTTTTGAATGATTGCTAGTATAATAGGGTATGTATGGCAAGAATAAAAACAACAAGTAGACAGCCCCTAATCAAAGAATAAATGCATGCAAATCAAACACACGATTCACACATGCACCCTTAGGGTAATCTCACCTGTTGTCTCAGAAAAATAGTCATGTCCCTCGAATATGGGCGTTTTAGCAAAGACACTTGATAAAAGATCGTAGTCCCTCGATGACCCTTAATGTTTCCTTCGGTAAACAATCTAGTCCCTAAACGGCATTGCTAAAACATCTCATAGATTGCCTTCTATGACTATACAAATATCCCACTCCCGTCCCTTCACATCCAATGATGGGGCTTCTTACCAAATCAATGGTAAGATAACAACATCTAAAGGAAGAGGAAAAGAACACTGAAGACCTTTTGAGTAGGTAGGATGCTTCTAGTTGCTCTCTTTCTCACAATAAAAACATTGTATACACCAACATTCTAATTTTGAAACATTTTCAAAAGACAACACTTTTTATGCGTTCTTATAGAAACGAGAACCATTACAAAGACACATTTTCAAAATCACTTTCAAAAAACACATTCCACAAACACCTCTTTGAACTATTTTCAAAACAACACTTTGTCACGTTCTAATAGAAACAAGAGCCATTACAAAGAACACTTTTCAAAATACTTTCAAAAAACACACCACAAGCACCTTTCAAACAAAAGCAAGTGACCTAACAAGAAACTAAGAACCCATAGATAACTATGGATGAAAAGGGTGCTAACACCTTCCCTTTTCATAACCTACCCCCCGAACTCAAGAAATAATCTCGAAAGGTCTTTCCTGTTCTTTTCAACCTTTCCTTTTGGATAAAAGAAAAGCCGGTGGCGACTCTTGCTATCCGCAACAATTGCAATCAAACGCAAAACACCCAAGTCAGTTCTCCCACCGTATTACAGAACTGGAGACTCTGCTGGGAATATTACTTAAAAGTGGGGTTACCTTAGGATTAGATAACATTTACTTGCTTTCCTTGTTTGACTTGCTTGCTTTAAATTTTTGGGTCCTTGTTTGGGTTACTTCTAAAAGATCCTACACCCGGATCAGGGGCACCTTTTTAGGTAAGTAGTAATAAATCATGGAGGTTGTACCGGATATACCAATATGGACAAAGTGATAGCTATGTTAGCGTGATACTTTGGTTTGTACTAATGTTCCTTGAGTCAGTCAAGGATAACATTAGGCTTCCTTAGTGTCATTAAGCGCTAACTGACCTTTAGAAACTTTTAATTATATCTTCCTTGGCCATTAGGAAGTAGTGAGATATACGACTTTGGTTTTGACTGAAATTGGTTGATACTCGATACTACGCTCATTGAGATCGGACTTTCAGGATATTTCAGTCGCCATTAAAGAGGCTTGCGCTGAAATAATGCCCGATGAAGAAAGATCAGTGATATTGAGATCCCCTAGAACCTGGTTACTATTACTAGGATAGGTTGAGCCAACTAAACTTCAATAGGGTACTTACCTATCAAACTCCATGCAAGCCTAAACATAAGGACTTGTCTGCTTTGTGTGTATATAACTATTTGTACATAACAACTTGCTTACTTTGCATACTTGTATATAACATCATGACATCATACCATAGAATTTTCAATAACCATTTCAAGGATCTCAAGGTTCTATGATGTAGGGTCCTGTTGAACCAGACGCCTGTCAAGGGGCAAGAGGATTTATTTTCCTCTAACCAAACACCGTCAAAGACCAAAGCACGGTAACTTGAGTCAAGGGCTATTACCCACTTGACATGGCGAGCTTGATTCTCGTGGAAAGACATCCACCGATACGAAGTTCCCCAATCAAAGATGTTGATCAAAATTCAACTTCTAACATCTTATGTTTACCCTGCGAGATCCTTGAAAACACGCATCCACATACCATGCATCATATCATGTCAAGTTTTTCCCACACAGGTCTCTCATCCGCTTACTATTTATTTCAGTTGAGATGGCTCTAGAACAGACTATCAAGGACATTCAGAATCAAAATGCTTAACTTTAAGAGATGTTCTTGAACCTATCCAAGGGACAAGAAGAGGTTAAAACGCTCCTCACTAGGGGCATGATCATGGGGAATCCTGAGGACAACAAGGATCACCAGTTGGAATGGCTACAAACTAAAATGGCAACAATGAAGATCTAAATGATGGGATAACTGGTGGGCCAAATGGCTCTTATCCAAAACTTAGCTCGGGGACAAGAGAAGCTAAGGACCCTCGTCAACAAACTTCATCAAGATAGTTACAACCGGATGAAATAAACCGTCGAGATTGAGGGTCAAGTCATCATTCAGCCTCCCATGAGGCAAGGGGCCGGTTTGATGGAGAGTAGACCGTTCCAAGTTGCTACCACATCTTGAGTCCAACAACAAGGGAATCAACGCAAGGAGGTCACACCTAAGAGACAATTTACCAGGATCGGCATGTCGCTAGCTCAGGTGCTACAACACATGTTGAAGGCAGAGTTAATTACATTAAAGACTCCCCCCCAGAATCCTAACACCGCTGCTCCTAGTTACCATCCCAATGAGAGGTGTCCATACCATTCTGATGGTCCTAGGCATGATACGAACGATTGTTGGGCTCTGAAGAACAGGATTCAAGACCTAATCGACGAAGGAGAATTGGAATTTACACAAGACGATCAAATGGAACTCTTCTATCACCCCTCAAGGGCATCCATGCAAAGCGATAGTCTGGGCGAGGAAATTTTCTGTTTATTCAAATTTTCAGTTGTAACTTCTTTGTTTACTTAAATACTTATCTATATGTCAGACTTTGGTCATTTTCATTAATGCATTAAATATGTTTTTCTTAAATTAATCCATTCATTTTCATTCTACTTAAACTATGCTTTTTACTCCCTTTGTGATATTCAACTCTTGTTTTAAAAGTTGCAAGCCTTTAGAGGGAGGATGACGAAAACAACGCCATAATCTCATGCAGTATGCTTTTGGACAGACTTTGCTGATGATGTAAAAGCATTCTTTCAATTCCAAAACACTGGAGTTATAAGGAAGATAATCCCTAGTCAACCCCTTTGAGCCTAAGAAGTAGGAGTTTTCTTTTTCACACAAATTGAAACCTTTAATCAAAACCTGGGGCAGGGTAGTCTCTCAGTTAATTCAAATGCGTGTTCAGTCGTAAGCTTTCACTTCATACACAACAAATGACATCAAAAACATTCCTCTGGAATCAAAAGACAGTGATGGTACCCTATCAAATAGGCAGTCATTATCTCTCAAAAGAAAAGCCCACTGAGTCAAAACCTACAAAGGAGACTTAAGAAAAATCGGGGCATCCCGCTGACTATAGTCTCAAAATAAGAACAGTCAGGCAAAAATCATGGATAGAGGATCAAAAAAAGAGGACACTACAAATCCTCAACAACATGAAAAATGTTGCAAAAAAATGACTGCCTTCTAATATATAAACTTCCAAAAATCTGAACCATCATTCCAGAAGAATTCAAACGCACAACTATCTGAGTTTAGGACTGAAGAACATCACGAAGAACGGGCGGGTACAAATACACTTTGAGCCTTATCCTTTGTTTCTTAAACCGTGAACCAGACCACGATACAACCTTTCAAAGTCTTAATTGAAGAATGGGTTAGTTCAAAAGCATACTGTTACAAATGGTATCCTGACTCCTGTAAGGCTTACTCTAAATCCTAAGTTGAATTTTCTTACAAAAATTCTTTTATTTGCTAAAACGCATTTCAAAACTTCAAGACAAGCACAAACTTTACATTATTTTGAATACCGCAATTTGCATATAGCTATTTGTTTGACAACAGAGACATTCACATAACGAATATCCAACAAACGGAAGCTCTCTCAATGGACAAAATCACTTCAAATGGGATGACATTCCCAACGACAAATCTCCTAGTAAGCAAGGGGGAACAACATGATCATTGTTTAGCACATCTGGGGCAGTCAAGTCAAGAAATCTCTCAAGAAGTGCTGAGTAACTAGGAGCAGGTCTTTATCTGAATCCCTAGGAGAATTGAACTTGAATTCTAGCAAAGGGTCACATACGGCCAAGCAAACATTCTCTGGCAGTGCTACAACCCCTACTACTAGGGGAAGTGACAAACCCCTCACAAAATCCTTTTCATAGGGTGATCCCCAGCCAGAGTCTCAATCTCTGAAAACTTCTCCCCAATTGAGTTGATCTCAAGAATCCTCGAGGATTTCTTCCAAAAGAAAAAGCCTCTCCAACAGACTGGCTGTAGCGGTAGAAATATTCAAGACTAAGCCATTGGATTGACTAGACTTTATACAAATCAAATAAAAATCGCCACCGCGCTTTATTGTTTCCAAAGTAATGTCAAAAGAGCGAATAAACCAAAAAAGGGGGAAAGATTCAAGGTAACGGGGTTGGTTATGCAAAGGGAAGGTATTAGCATTCTAAACATCTGCGGTACTCCGCAAGAACCTCTTTGTAAAATCTGTCTATTTTGGCTATAAAATGTGTTGTATATAAAATGGATAGTGGAGGTGAGAAGAGAAATATTTTTTATGATTTTTGCACCCGCCGCGGTTGTGAACCTTTAGTGCCTACGTACCACCTTTCGTGCAATAGGGGATCAGGGTACACATAGTTCCTCTTTTAAAAATTTGAAACACAAGTGTGTTGGTTAATTTTATGAGATAAGACGTCATCGTCATTGTCCGTGTGGAAAACATACTTACTACCCACAATCATGAGAAAGGAGAATTTGCATCATCTCAAAGTGGAGGATAATAGCTTAGATTTTAAAATCAACAATGCCTCACTCAACACCCAAGTGGAAAATATCTCACTTCACTACATATTGTAGAAGTATAGTTGTTTGCATCACTACAAGGATTGAAAAGAGTCGAATCTTTTAAGAAAAGTTTAAGATGAAAGCCAAGATGGCAAAATGATTTGAATGAGATTGATTGATTTTTAGTCTTCTCACAAAAAATGTCAAGGTATTATTAAGTTGATTTAAATTTATTCATGAAAATGTTTTGAAAATGCATGGACCTAAGTCCAAGTTTATTATGAAAATGGTTCAAGTTTCAAAACAAGAAGAGTTTTTTTTTAAAAGGAGGGAGAAGATTTTTGAAATTAAAGAAGATGGGAGGAGATGAAGGGACTATCCTAAAGCATAAGGTAAAAGCTAGGAATAATAACCATCTAACCAACAAGAAGTTAATACTTGACATTATGAGTCAATATAGAATTCCCATTCTTCAGATTGAAACCAAGCAAGCAAAGATACTAGACCTCTTGAGAGAACCAAACTTCAAGTGTTTTAAGTCTTCGTAAAAATTGGGCAGAGTAACGAATGTATACGGGTGAATTCCAGATTACAAACAAAGTATGTAATCATAATAACCTGCACACAAAACAAACAAACAACCCAATGTCTTGAGGTAAACCTCAAGAACTCCAGACAAAATATCAAATAAAGTCACAAAGTCTCCAAGATAGGCCAAGGTCTCTAATCCTAAGTCCAAGAAGAAGTCCCATGCTCCATAATGCCAAGGATAGTAACCAAAAAGTCCAAGTATCATTAAAGATTTTTTAAGGTTTATGTTGATTATTAAGTGTCTTCAAAAGAAAAAGAAAAGCTCAAGTGAGCAGAAATAAAAATGACATAAAAGTAAATGCTCAAGTGAGCAAAAATAAAAATGGCATAAGAATAAATGCTCAAGTGAGCCAAATAAAAATGGCATGAAATGTAAATGCTTAAATTAAATGGTACATAAAGCATAAAATTTAAAGCATAAAGTAAAGTCAATTGTTAGAAATTAGTGGTTAGTTGGATGACCATCTTGAAACTTGCATTTCGAACTCATTAGAGGATTGGTAAAACCAAAGCCTCCACACAACAAATTGCATTTTCTTTTTGTCAAGTATATCATCCATTTTGGGATCCTCAAAAAGTAACATGTAATGATCAACAATGTTTAAGTGATCCGCGTTGACCAAAAGTGTTGTAGATCCATTAGAGGATTGGTAGAACCAAAGCCTCCACACAACGAATCTCAAGGTTATTGGATCAAAGAGATCAAATTAACATACTTGGGCTTGAAATCATAAGTTTGGGCCACGAATGATCATTTATTCGAATCGGGACAAAATTTAGCGCTATGTTAAGCAATTGTAAGTGGACTTATGTAGAAGTCGCACCTATTTTGAGGCCGGTCAATAGCAATCTATGTACTTCATGTTTGGATAAATGATATAGAGATTACCATCCCTTAACATGTAGCACAATTAAAAAAGAAATGGATAAGATGAAGAGGGAGGGAAATGATAAGCTAATTTGGATCACCATTTCAAAATTCTTTCAACTTTAAATTCAACCACTCCTCTAGATGGATTAAAGCACTAAACATATCATTAATCCAAAGCACCAAAAATGAATTAAATAATTCACTCTTAGGTAGATTTGAATTGATGAACATTTATCCAACTTCATCTACATCACAAAGTCCATTGAGTTTAAAGAGAAATTGGACATTTAAAATTGCAATCCAAATCAACAATCAAAAGGAGTGAGTAGAAAAAGCATTTTGGATCAAAGCTGCCCCAAAACAAGGCAAAAAATACATTTTGTCCCTGTGTAAATCGATTGCACTACTGTGTAAATCAATTTACACAGTACAATTTTCAAAAATCTTCCCGAAATTGCTTCTGTGCAATCGATTGCACTGTTAGTGCAATCGATTGCACGCTGTTACAGGCAGCAAAACAGCATTTTAAAAGGCCAAATTCTTGTTCAAACTTTCCATCAAATACCTTATGATCATGGATCCAATTGAGGACGAAAATTCCATCAAATTATGAGAAAATAACACCATTGGAATCACAAAATAATGCTCAACGAATCAAACCCAAAGATCAACAAGAGATCACATTGTGAAAGATGAATTATCCAACTTACCAAAGGTAGATCTAGAGAATTATCAAAACAACTTCAATAATTTGCTTCAATTCAACCACAAGAATCAATTGATCAAGCTTAGATGTAGAGAATTGATAAAGAAAAAGTGTTTGGATGAAGGTTTAGCTCAAAGATTAGTAAGCTTCAATGCAAAGCTTACTAACTTTTTGAAAATGGAGCTTTGAGTAAATTTGGTAGATGGAGAGAATTGAGAGATTTTTTAGCAAGGTGGATTTGGCTATCAAAAGCTTGAAATTTGAATGAAATGAGGGCTCTATTTATAGAGTTAAGGATTGGGATTAGTGGTAATTTGGTAATTGATTCTTGGAGCCAAAATTTGAATTAATGATAATTCTTTCAAATATTAGAGCCAAAATTTGAATTAATGATAATTCTTCTTAAAAATGAAAGATTGGCACTAAAATTTGAATTAATGATACATCTTTCAAAAATGAAAGATTGGCACTAAAATTTGAATTAATGATACATCTTTCAAAAATGAAGGAAAATTGGAGCCAAAATTTGACAAGTTTAAAATTGCTGATTTTTTTTCAAATTTTCACGATGTGCAATCGATTGCACTATAGTGCAAATCGATTTGCACAGTGCATTTTTTTAAAAATGGCGTAAAATGCACTATATGCAATCGATTGCACTCTAAGAGCAATCGATTGCATCAGTGAAAAAATGGATTTTTTGTCAAATTTTCCTTTGCAAATAGAGATTTTAGGAAAATGATACCAGAAATCCTTATTTGTCAGATGCTTCGACTTGGTACCTACAAAACACAAATATGCAAAGACAAAGACAAATATTTTTTTGTATTTTGATTAGAAGTTAGTCAACAACACATATACAAAATACACAACCAAGGTGCTTGGAGATTCCTCAAGAGAAAACTTAAAGATAGGAGATAGAAAAAGAGGAAGAACCAACCCTAATGTGATCTTGTTATGATCGAGTTAATATGATATGATAGAGGAATCTTAGGGTCAAAAATTGGGGTACAACAGCTGCCCTTATTTAAGTGTCTTCTATCCGTAGATACGAAGGTTAAAAATCTTCGTGTCGGCGCGATTGAAGATACTTAAATATAAAACAAGCTCTATTTTTGTCTCTATGATGCCATGCAATGCTTATGATTATGAATGCATATGAACAGAATAAAAGAGACGCAAAGTATCACTGGGGATGCCACAAAAATGAAGAAACAAAGGAGCAACCCCACAAGGAAAATAAATCACTGGTGGACCAAAAGAATTGAATCAGAGAGGAGGATAACAAGCATCAATGTTCACTGTCGATGGTCTACCGACGTTCACCGAAGGTAGAAAGAGAAAATATCATATCACCTCCGTTCACTGACGATGAACTATCAATGTTCACTGAAGATAGGAAAAAGATGATAAACACCGACGTTCACTGCCGATGTACTACCAACGTTCACTGAAGGTAGAAAGAGAAAATATCATATCACCGCCGTTCACTGACGATGAACTATCAATGTTCACTGATGATAGAAAAAAGATAACAAACACCGACGTTTACTGCCGATGTACTTCCAACGTTCACTGAAGGTACAAAGAGAGAATATATCATATCACCGCCGTTCATTGACGATGAACTATCAACGTTCACTGATGATAGCAAAAAGATAATAAACACCAACATTCACTGTCGATGTACTACCAACGTTCACTGAAGGTAGAAGGAGAGAATATATCATATCACCACCATTCACTGACGATGAACTATCAACGTTCACTGAAGATAGCAAAAAGATAACAAACACCGACGTTCACTGCCGATGTACTACCAACGTTCACTGAAGGTAGAAAGAGAAAATATCATATCACCACCGTTCACTGACGATGAACTATCAATGTTTACTGATGATAGAAAAAGGATAACAAACACCAACGTTCACTATCGATGTACTACCAACGTTCACTGAAGGTAGAGAGAGAATATCAAGTCATCCAAAAATTCTGATGTTTTACCTAGAATGGGTCTCAACTTCTTCTTTAACCAAGGCATTCTGCCTGGAAAGGGTAATATGTAAGCTGTCTCAAATAAAGAGACTTCCACTTGCAAAGGTTTCACAACGAGCAGTTTCTGTGAATTTGAAAGTTTTGCCATCCACTGGTGTAAACTGACGACAGACTGCAAACTAACCACTCATAGAGGAAAATAGCACAAAAAAAAGTTATGTCGCCTTGTACAGGGAAGCACGAGTTGCTCAAATAAAGAGACATGTTGCTTGTTATCATGGAGGATTACAAAAGGAAACGACTTTCTGGGGATAGAAATATGGCTTCCTGGGGAAAGAGATATGACTTCCTGGGGAAAGAGATATGACTTCCTGGGGAAATTTCACGATATTCCTGCTGAAGAGATAAAGTCTTCTCGTGCAAAATAAATGCACCAACCAAAACTTGAAGTTTTCAGAAATTTAAAGTAAAATAATATTGTCATGCAACCACAAATCCAATTCAGAAATAAACTGGAGCAAGACAGCCGACGAAGATAAATCCTTTGAGAAATAAACTCAAGAGGGAAAACCAAATCCACCTAAGCAAGGAGCGCTGTAGGAAGGTTAGAACACGATGTCAATGAAAAATGATTTGTCAATTTTAGCCATGCATGATGTATGTATGAATGTATGAGTGATATCGTGAATATGCTGGTAAAAGGATACATGATCAGTACAAACAAACAAAACCGCCTCAGGTACTAGAAACATTGGGCTAAACTTCAACCAGAAAGATCAATCCAAGAAAGGTAAAAGCAACTGCGGAAACCAAACCTATTGTCTGTCCTAACTTCACTGAGGAGAAACATAATCCAGATGTAGCTAAATCAAACAGATACCAGGATAGAACATCTTCCTTATGGTTTCATCAGAGAAACCAGTTTTACAAAAGCAACATGCCTACTGGAGATTATAAGACCAGCCTCAAATAAAGTAGACTGTCACCAAAACAAACAGACCTCACTGGGGAATTCAAACTTACCCCCTGGGAAAAGATGTGGATTAAAACTTTTCATCGCGAACACTCATTCCGACAAAAGATGCCATGGGATAGCCTTCCCGGGAAATCAAGAAGTCAACACTAATGCCAATACTGCAAAAAGAGCGATATCTTAGCACACCAAGGGAATAAAACCTTTCATCATATGAGGGAAAATTTCACTGGGGAATCTGGGACAGAGGCTTCTGACCATGCAAACCCAAAATCAAAAGCGAACCAAGACCTGGCTGGGGATAATGGGATAACAAACCCAAAATTGTACCTCACACCCACTGGTATCGTCTTTAACTATCTGAGAAACACACAAAGATTGCGTACACCAGCAAAATGTCCTGAGAAAACCTTCATGAAGGGAGTAAACCTTCTTAAAACAACCAGAGTTTGTTCATTCCTGGAATCACCATTCTTGTTGTCATTGTTTCATCATAAATCCCAAAGTAAATTAAATTGTAAAGATCTCTTTTTTTTTAAAAGTCAATTTTGCTTTTTAATCTTTTTCTTTGAAAGTTATTATCAGTAATAAATGGAGTCTTTGAAAGCTAAATAAAAATAAGAACACAAAGAATTGGGAAAAAACTCGAATTTCATTAATAGAATGGTAGTCTGCGAATGGCGAGACTCCATGGATGATTACAAAGTTTGGGAAATGGTAATATATAATGGAAAAGATACATTGAGATGCAATGACCACCATTCCCCCTAACAACTTTTGAAATCCTGAGCTGCAGCTTTTGTTGAAGTATGGTGAGGATCCTAGAAGATTGTTGCTTCAACAATCAAGTCTTGTCTAACGCAGTTACTTGCGAAGAAAATTCCCTAACTTTTGCCTAAGCTGCCCTTGCGGGTTTTCAACTTAGCGGGAAATTTATTCTATTTTTGTCTCTAATTTTTGCCTAGACTGCCCTTTCGGGTTTTCGGCCTACCGAGACACTCTGTTTTGCCTAAGTCGCCCTTTCGAGTTTTCAACTTAGCGAGCTATTCTTTTATTTATTTAGGCAAAGTATTTCTTGACTGCATCAGCATTCATGGGACGTGGGAACTCCTCGCCATCCATAGTTTCAAGAATTAATTCACCACCAGAGAAGGCTTTCTTGATAACATACGGGCCTTCAAAATTGGGAGTCCACTTTCCCCTAGAATCAGTGTTGAAAGACATGATCTTCCTGAGCACGAGGTCGCTTTCTCTGAATTCACGAGGTTTGACCTTTTTATCAAATGCTTTCTTCATTCTTTTCTGATATAACTGCCCATGACACAAAGCTGTCATTCTCTTCTCTTCAATCAAATTCCATTGTTCAAACTTGTTCTGGACCCATTCAGCATCTGTCAACTTGGTTTCCATTATCACACGCAATGAGGGAATCTCTACCTCGACAGGGAGTACAACTTCCATTCCATATACTAGGGAGAACGGGGTTGCTCCTGTTGAAGTGCGAACAGATGTTCGATATCCATGCAGAGCAAAAGGGAGCATTTCATGCCAATCCTTATAAGTGACAACCATTTCCTGGATAATTCTCTTGATATTCTTATTAGCAGCCTCAACAGCCCCATTCATCTTTGGCCTGTATGGAGACGAATTGTGATGGACAATCTTGAATTCTTCACACAGTTCTGTCATCATCTTGTTGTTCAAATTCGAGCCATTGTCAGTGATGATTCTACTCGGCACACCATACCGACATATAAGATTATTTTTGATGAAACACACAACCACCTGTTTGGCAACATTGGCATATGAAGCAACCTCTACCCATTTGGTAAAGTAGTCAATTGCTACCAAGATGAAACGGTGTCCATTCGAAGCTTTTGGTTCTATCATCCCGATCATGTCAATACCCCACATAGAGAAAGGCCATGGGGAGGAAATCACATTGATAAGTGTCGGAGGCACATGGGTCTTATCTGCATAAATCTGGCATTTATGGCACTTCTTTGCAAATTTGTAACAGTCAGATTCCATTGTCAACCAATAGTAACCCGCCCTTAGCATATTTTTAGCCATCGAATGTCCATTAGCATGAGTGCCAAATGAACCTTCATGAATCTCATGCATCAACATGTCCGCTCCGTGTCTATCCACGCATCTGAGCAAGACCATGTCATAATTTCTCTTGTATAACACATTTTCACTGAGGAAGAAACTGCCTGCCAATCTTCTCAGTATCTTTCTATCTTTCCTCAATGCACCAATAGGGTATTCCTGAGTCTGAAGAAAATGCTTGATATCACAATACCAAGGTTTTTCATCTGCTACCTCCTCTGTTGCAAACACATGAGCTGGCCTATCTAGTCGTCGAATTGTAATTCGGGGTATATCATTCCAAGTATTCACTTGGTACATGGAAAAAGTTGCCAGAGCATCTGCCATTTGATTTTCATCTCTAGGAATGTGATGGAATTCAACTTTATTGAAGAAGGGTAGTAATCTTCTAGCATAATCTTTGTAAGGGATCAAGCCAGGGTGACGAGTGTCCCATTCTCCTTTAATATGATTTATTACCAAAGTTGAATCACCATACACATCTAGAATTTTGATTTTGAAATCAATAGCTTCTTCGAGACCCATGATGCAAGCCTCATATTCTGCCATATTATTAGTGCAATCAAATGTTCACCTCGCAGTAAAAGGAATATGCGATCCATGAGGACTGACAATCACAACACCAATTCCTTTTCCATAAGAATTCACCGCTCCATAAAATATCATAATCCAACGAGATTCAGGGTCAGGGCCTTCCTCAGGAAATGGTTCATCACAATCTTTCACTTTCAGGAACATCACATCCTCATCGGGGAATTCATACTCTGCAGACTGATGATCCTCCACAGGCTGGTGAGCAAGGTAATCTGCCAACACACTACTTTTAATAGTCTTTTGAGTGCGGTACTCGATATCATATTCAGATAAAAACATCTTCCAGCAGGAAATTCTCCCAGTAAGAGCAGGCTTTTCAAAAATATACTTGATTGGATCCATTTTGGAGATCAACCAAGTGGTATGATTCAACATATACTACCGCAACCGCTTTGCCTCCCAGGACAAAGCACAACATGTTTTTTCTAGCATGGAATACCGCGACTCACAATTAGTGAACTTTTTGCTGAGATAATAAATGGCGAACTCTTTCTTTCCCGTTTCATCCTGTTGTCCCAGAATACAACCCATGGATTTATCTAACACTGTTAGATACATAATCAACAGTCTTCCTTCTACGGGAGGGAGCAAGATAGGAGGTTCAAGCATATACTCTTTAATACTCTCAAATGCCCTTTTGCAGTCATCTGTCCATACACAACCTTGATCTTTCTTTAACAACTTAAAGATCGGTTCACACTTTGCAGTCATGTGGGAAATAAATCTGGAAATATAATTCAAACGCCCGAGGAAACCCCTGACTCGCTTTTCAGTTCTTGGTACTGGCATTTCTTGAATTTCTTTGACTTTATCAGGGTCAACTTCAATTCCTTTCTGGCTAATAATAAAACCCAACAATTTCCCCGATCTAACTCCAAAGGTGCATTTATTTGGATTCAAGCGGAGACGATACTTCCTCAAACGCTGAAACAACTTCAACAAATCTTTTATATGCCCTTCTTTAGTTTGGGATTTGGGAATCATATCATCAACATATACTTTGATTTATTTGTGCATCAGATCATGGAATATGGTTGTCATAGCCCTCTTGTACGTTGCACCAGCGTTCTTCAACCTGAAGGGCATCACTCTGTAACAGAATGTTCCCCAGGGTGTGATAAATGTTGTTTTTTCCATGTCCTCTAGAGCCATTCTTATTTGATTATACCTGGAAAATCCGTCCATGAACGAGAATACTTTGAATTTTGCTGTGTTGTCCACTAACATATCAATGTGAGGCAATGGAAAATCATCTTTTGGACTAGCTTTATTTAGAATTCTGTAATCTACGCACATGCGGACTTTTCCGTCTTTTTTCGGTACTGGGACAATATTGGAAATCCATTGAGGATACACTGACGTCACAAGAAAACCAGCATTGATCTGCTTTAGGACCTCATTTTTTATCTTTATTGCCATATCTGGGTGGGTTTTTCTCAACTTTTATTTAATTGGCGGACACTCTGGCTTCAATGGCAAATGATGATCGACAATGTCTGTATCCAGACCAGGCATATCTTGATAAGACCAAGAAAAAATATCCACATACTCTTTCAACAACTCAATCCACCCGCTCTTTACATCAGGATGTAATGATGCTCCAATCTTAACTTCCTTCGGATCTTCTTCTGAATCCAAATTAATCACTTCCAAAGGCTCCTTATATGGCTGAATGGTATTTTCCTCGTGCTCAAGCAACCGTGAGACCTCTTCTGGGATCTCACTATAATCTTCTTCTTCAGCCCCAAACACAGGACATTCAAAGTTGGGAGAGGGTGCAGGGTCATTGTATTCAACGGGTTTTTTAATTAATCTGCACATGTGATTTATGATTGCTTTTAGAAACTGTCACATATAACAAGTGATCGCGCAGATTAATTTTCAGTTATTATTTATTTTGAAAGGGTTTTTTATTTCTGATTACCATTTCCCAAGAAAAAGCAGAAAATAAAGACATATTTTTGGAAGCAAAGACAACCTTTATTAATGATCTTAAAAGTCAAAGCAAACAAATAAGCCCATATAATACTTTCACCTTGGGCAGAGTGAAAGCTTTTCAAAAGAAAGAAACAGATTAACAAAACAAATTACTTTGAAATATGTATGCAAGAAGGAACATCAATGGTGACCCAGTTCTGAACTCAGACTCCATGTATCACATAATTCGGCATTTCCTGCTCTGCTTCAACCTCTTCGACATCATTAATTCCAGAACCAATTGGATGGAGGTAGCCTCCGCTGCGGAAAACATCATGATAACTGTTCACAGAAGACTTTGATTTCAAACTTTTGCATTTGCCATTTCTCGAAGAGAAACCCAAACCAGCTCTATTTTTGTTCACGGGTGGATCCACAAGTCGTCCCCAAACTGCATTATGACCATTGCGCACAACCTGCTACGCGTCCTTCAGGGAAACCACAGAATTCTCATTCCTCCTTATGTTGTCAATGGATAGGGCTTGGAACTGGGTTCCAACAGCAGCCTCACCTGCTTCTACAATACTGAAAGAGGATAGATGGGATATCAACAACGCCTGCTCCCCATTTATGATCACTACCTTCCCTTTACGCACAAATTTTAGCTTCTGATGCAGAGTTAAAGTGACAGCCCCTGCTTCGTGTATCCATGGCCGTCCAAGCAAACAACTATATGCGAGAATAATGTCCATTACCTGGAAAGTTATCAAGAACGAGTGTGGTCCTATATGGATGGGCAAGTCCACTTCACCGATGATAGATTTTCTCGACCCATCAAAAGCCTTCACAATGATGCCACTCGGGCGCATAGGTGTCCCCTGATACTTTAACTTCATGAGGGTACTCTTCGGTATAACATTCAACGCAGATCCATTATCAATTAGCACATTGGATAGCGAATCATTCTTGCAGTTCATAGATATGTGGAGGGCCAGGTTGTGATTCCTCCCTTCATCTGGTAATTCATCATCGCAGAAACTCAAGTTATTACATGATGTAATGTTTCCAATTATACTGTTGAATTGATCTAATGGCATGTCATTCTCCACAAAAGCTTGGTCTAGTACTCTCATCAGTGATTCTCTATGAGCAGAGGAATTCATTAATAAAGCTAGCATAGATATCTTTGAAGGAGTCTGTAGTAGCTGATCTACAATTTTGTAGTCGCTCATCTTAATTATCTTCAAAATATCATCCACTTCTTTCTCTAATGTGGCCCCACTAGTCTCTCCTGCAGCCTTCTTAGGCTAATCGTTCTCAGCAATTTTCTTTCCAGCAATAACATCTCTTCGAATAACCGACGCAAACACGCGACCACTACGGGTCACCCTGCTATTATCAGTTATATTTCCCACATCTGGCATTGGCTGGATTGGAATTTCCACCCCATCTTCTAAGATTGTAGCGTTGTATTTGTAAGGCACAACCTTATCTGATTTATAGGGAACAGGACCTGGAAGACTAATTACCAATGGGGTAACAGCTGGTTTGCTATGGTACTCCACTTCAAGATGAGCGGGTGCACCAAAACAAGGTATAATGACATTTACCCCTTCCTCAACACAATCAGCCATCAAAAGGTCATTTCCAGCAAACAAATCTTCGTCTGAAGAGAAATACTCATCTGCGGAGGCATACTCTTCCTCTGACTCTTCTTCCATCAAACAAACTTCAACCATATCAATCTCGTGACAATCATCTCTCTGACCTGTGCTCTTGATAGTTCCATTGTCTAAGAGCAATTGAACACCCTCTCTCACAATAGAACATCCTCGGGGGTCTCAACAGCAAACTATGCAAGATCCATATTGGTGTTCCACCTGACCAGCAGTGCGGCAGAAGGTAGCATGCAACTACACGAGATCCACATTCAAATGATCCACATCAAAAATTCTGAATTCACCCGGACATCCAGAAACCATATTCACTTCCCCTTCATACTCCGCCCTAGGCCTGATTATATGGATTAAACCTTCATCCATCATCTTGTGTAAATTAGCCTTTATCTTCTCGCAATCCTGTATGTTTGTACTGCAAATAGCACAACCGGCGTGGTCGTGCGTATAATAGCTGAATTCACAGAGGTCTGCATGCATCTTCACCAAATCTCCTCTAACCAGATTAATGTCAAAAATTCGAAAGTCACCTGGACAACCGGCCACCATATTTACAGCATTCACTCCTTCGTGCTTGGGTAGAGGATTGTCTTTCACATTAGGTCCCAGGTCTTTGAAAGATAAAATTCTAGACTTCACCAACCTTTGCACTTCAGTCCTCAAAGGATAACAATTTTCAACACTATGCCCTAGTGCTCCCTGATGAAAGGCACACGTATGGTATGCTTTGTAATACCAAGGCAATGGTGATGGTATAGCGAGAGGTGGTCGTGTCTGGACCAACTTCTTCTGAATCAATGCTGGTAGTAGCTCTGCATAGCTCATGGGAATAGGTTCATAGTTCTCCCTTCTCTGATTATTCCCTTGGTTCCCCTGTTGGGACTGTCTTTGATAAGCAATGGTAGTCGGAGCGAAATTCATAACAGGAGTAACTGAGGCGACTTGCTGATGACGCTGATAATTCCTTCTAGGAGCGGTTACCCTTCTCTCTTGCATAAAAGCATTTGTATCCCCCTCTTTCTTCTTTGTAAACCCATAAGCTGGCTTTTTCACACCTCTGGATCCTTCACACTTTGTCAAACGACCTTCTCTTACTGCCTTTTCTGGGCGGACACCCATTCCTACCATCTCTATAAAATCACTCGGGGTACTTGTTACCATTCTTTCGTAGTAGAAAGTGCCTAGCGTCTTCAGAAAAATTTTAGTCATTTCTTTCTCTTCCATGGGAGGAATCACTTGTGCAGCCACTTTGCGCCATCTCTGCACATACTCTTTGAACGATTCTCTGTCTTTCTGAACCATAGCTCTAAGCTGGTCACGCTCAGGCGCCATGTCCACATTGTACTTGCATTGTTTTATGAATGCTTCTCCCAAATAATTAAAGGTATGGATGATGACGCTATCTAAACTCATGTACCATTTCAACGTTGCGCCGGTCAGACTATCCTGAAAAAAGTGAATCAGCAGACGCTGATCATCGGTGTGGCTAGACATTCTCCTCACATACATCACCAAGTGAGCATGGGGGCAAGTGTTGCCCTTATACTTCTCAAACTCCGGGACCTTGAACTTAGCAGGCACTTTAACATTCGGGACTAAACACAGCTCATTCACATTCTGCCCAAATAACTCTTTTCCCCTAAGAGCCTTCATCTCTCTTTGCATTCTATCAAACTGCTCTTGGAAATCGTCCATTCTGTCATAAAGACCCAAATCTTCACTCGGTGGAGGGAAAGGACGACACATATCTTCATTAACAAACGGAACCAAATTCACCAAAGGAGGTGCAGCAGGAATAGTATGCACCACAGGAGGTGTTGGAGTAACAACATTCTGAACCACTGGAGCATCTTGAGGGCCAAGATTGAAACTTCAGGTGAAAAATTTTCTGGCATTCCCCACGGATAACCCTGAGGCATACGGTTTTGAACAACAGCCAGAGTAGCACATACATGAACAGTTAGAACTTCAGTACTTGCCCTTGTTGGTTGAGGTTGAACACTCGGTGGCTGATTCTGAGCAGCCACCAGAGCTTCCATCAGAGTAGTCAAATTGGCCAAGCCAGCCTTCAAAGCAGAAACTTCTTCGCGTAGCTCGCGATTCTCCTGTTCCAAGTTGTCCATCTTCTTTTTGAAATTAGCTCGAGTGTTGTAGTGATGAGTCAGCTTGCTGGACGAAGTAAAGAAGTTGGGTAAGACACCTGGATATGCATAACAGATGCAAGAAATATGTGCAATATGATGCATGATATGAAATGCATATGATTATTTTTACTTTATCATTTTATATTTCAAGGGATTTAAGATTTATAGACATATTGCAAACATCCAAGTAATAAATCTTTTGAAATACTGAAATTTTTTATTATAATCACTTCAAAATGGATTACAAGTTTCAATGATCCCAAGTACAAGATGAAAATACAATCTAAAATCCTGAGAAAAGGAACTAATGGAGATTAATCTGTACGTTGGCGCTTCCCTGCGAGCCTGACAATCTGAGCCCTCAATCTTTGGTTTTCTTCCACATGTCTGATGGAAACCTCCCTCCAATCATCTGAATCAGAAAGTAAGTGATCAACACCTGCTTGAGGCTTAGGAGAAAATAAATCCCCTTGCCTCTCCATAGACTCTACCACTCGACTCTCAAGGATCTCGATCAAATCGCCTTTCTCCTTTAGGTATGCTCTGTAGGAACTCTCTAAAGTCTGGAACTTGTTCTTCCAAGCATCTCTTTCCTGTTGCATCCTAACCAAAGCAAGCTACAGCTCTTCTAGATCAACTAATAAGGGAGGAGTGGTCTTCACAAACATATCAGTCATGGGTGTCTCCCGAGTATACGGCATCTTCAACTGAATGGCTCTCGTTCGGATCCACTGAAGATATGGCTCCAAAGAAACAGCACCCCTAGGTCCCAAATCCTTCCTTCAACTGATAATCAGGAAAAGTAAAGCAGTGATGCACTGGATCATAGAACTGGATCAAGGTCGGTAGAATACCCTCCTTCATCTTCAGCTTCATGAGAGGAATAATGGATCCATACTTCTTCTGAAAGTCTGCAGGACACTCAATCTCTGGAATTAGACTGATCAACTCATCTATCTTGGGATCCTTGAAACTGTATTTCCCGGTCTTTCTCTTTCCAGAATCCATGGTTAAAAGTACCTGAGATATTCACAAATAGTCAACCTTTAAATCCCTTGAAATATTGTTTTCTTTAAAAGATGCTTATGAGTGCATGGATGCATGATGCAACAATCACACACAAGATCACACATATAGGGTTTATAGGTTCAACATCACGAGCATGAGGTCGAAGGTACTACCCATAAGGTGTTGGTCTAAAAAGTTATCACCTGCCGAACAAGGTTCTAGAGGTTCCCAAAGTTTACATCCTTCCTTCGGATATTACCAACTTCCTGATTAACTCGGTAATTAGTAATATTCTCAAGAAAGACTCGTCCGAGCGTAGTATCGCGTGACAACTATTTCCGGATTACTCTCTCATAGCTTCCGCACTACACCTAAAAGGCCAAGATGGGTTTGGTATTCTATGGTCCTCAGCTTCAGCAGGCTCCCAGGTCGAAAGCAATACGTCTTCCCAATTACTCGGTAAACGACACTACAGTCAAAGGGGCCTCCATTGAGTGGGGGATCTCATGCCTCCTTTTTTGGGATTACTCCCTCAAAGTTAACATGACTATACCGCCCGTCCTATCTTAAAGTTTGCCCAATTCTGGGTATAGGACTTATGAGTAATCACCAAGCACCCTGAAAACCAGGAAAATCCAGACAAACATATATATAACATATAACACATAAACAACAATAGCACATATACAGATATAAACAAAGATAGGCTCAACCCACTTAGGGATGGACCAGTAAGAGGTCAATCTTTCCC
This sequence comes from Vicia faba, assembly GCA_948472305.1. NCBI lineage: Eukaryota > Viridiplantae > Streptophyta > Magnoliopsida > Fabales > Fabaceae > Vicia > Vicia faba. The sequence continues at coordinate 253,682,273 of OX451740.1, forward strand.
CAGTGAAGTCTCCATTTTTACTCTAGCGGTAGAAATGTTCAAGACTAAGCCATTGGATTGATTAGACTTTATACAAATCAAAATAAAAATCGCCACCGCGCTTTATTGTTTCCAAAGGAATGGGAAAAGAGCGAATAACCCAAAAATAGGGGGAAAGATTCAGGATAAGAGGGTTGGTTATGCAAAGGGAAGGTATTATCACCCTAAATATCTACGGTACTCCGCAGGAACCTCTTTGTAAAATCTATATATTTTGGCTATAAAAATGTGTTGTATAGAAATAGATGGTGGAGGTGAGAAGAGAAGTATTTTTTATGATTTTTGCACCCGCCGCGGTTGTGAACCTTTAGTTACTACGTACCACCTTTCGTGCAATAGGGGATCAGGGTACACGTAGTTCCTCTTTTAAAAATTTGAAACACAAGTGTGTTGGTTAATTTTATGAGATAAGACATCATCGTCATTGTCCGTGTGGAAAACATACTTACTACCCACAATCATGAGAAAGGATAATTTGCATCATCTCAAAGTGGAGGATATGGCTTGGATTTTAAAATCAACAATGCCTCACTCAACACCCAAGTGGAAAATATCTCTCTTCACTACATATTGTAGAAGTATAGTTGTTTGCATCACTACAAGGATTGACAAGAGTCTAATCTTTTGAGAAAAGTTTAAAGATAAAAGCCGAAGTGGCAAAATGGTTTGAAATGAGATTAATTGACTTTTAGGCTTCTCATAAAAAATGTCAAGGTATTATTAAGTTGATTGAAATTTATTCATGAAAATGTTTTGAAAATGCATGGACCTAAGTCCAAGTTTATTATGAAAATGGTTCAAGTTTCAAAATAAGAAGAGTTTTTTTTAAAAGGAGGGAGAAGATTTTTGAAATTAAAGAAGATGGGAGGAGATGAAGGGACTATCCTAAAGCATAAGGTAAAAGCTAGGGATAAGAACCATCTAACCAACAAGAAGCCAATACTTGACATTATGAGTCAATATAGAATTCCCATTCTTCGGATTGAAACCAAGAAAGCAAAGATACTAGACTTCTTGAGAGAACCAAACTTCAAGTGTTTTAAGTCTTCGCAAAAATTGGGCAGAGTAACGGCTGTATACGGGTGAATTCCAGATTACAAACAAAGTATGTAATCATAATAACCTGCACACAAAACAAACAAACAACCCAATGTCTTGAGGTAAACCTCAAGAACTCCAGACAAAATATCAAATAAAGTCACAAAGTCTCTAAGATAGGCCAAGGTCTCTAATCCTAAGTCCAAGAAGAAGTCCCATGCTCCATAATGCCAAGGATAGTAACCAAATAGTCCAAGTATCATTAAAGATTTTTTAAGGTTTATGTTGATTATTAAGTGTCTTCAAAAGAAAAAGAAAAGCTCAAGTGAGAAAAAATAAAAATGACATAAAAGTAAATGCTCAAGTGAGCAAAAATAAAAATGGCATAAGAATAAATTCTCAAGTGAGCAAAATAAAAATGTCATGAAATGTAAATGCTTAAATTAAATGGTACATAAAGCATGAAAATAAAAGCATAAAGTAAAGTCAATTGTTATAAATTAGTGGTTAGTTGGATGACCATCTTGAAACTTGCATTTGGAACTCATTAAAGGATTCGTAAAACCAAAGCCTCCACACAACAAGTTGCATTTTCTTTTTGTCAAGTATATCATCCATTTTGGGATCCTCAAAAAGTAACATATAATGATCAATGATGTTTAAGTGATCCGCGTTGACCAAAAGTGTTGTAGATCCATTAGAGGATTGGTAGAACCAAAGCCTCCATACAATGAATCTCAAGGTTATTGGATCAAAGAGATCAAATTAACATACTTGGGCTTGCGATCATAAGTTTAGGCCACGAATGATCATTTATTCGAATCGGGACAAAATTTAGCGCTATGTTAAGTAATCGTAAGTGGACTTATGTAGAAGTTGCACCTATTTTGAGGCTGGTCAATAGCAATCTATGTACTTCATGTTTGGATAAATGATATAGAGATCAACATCCATTAACATGTAGCACAATTAAAAAAGAAAGGGATAAGATGAAGAGGGAGGGGAATGATAAGCTAATTTGGATCACCATTTCAAAATTCTTTCATCTTTAAATTCAACCACTCCTCTAGACGGATTAAAGTACTAAACATATCATTAATCCAAAGGGATTGATGAACATTTATCCAACTTCATCTACATCACAAAGTCCATTGAGTTTAAAGAGAAATTGGACATTTAAAATTGCAATCCAAACCAACAATCAAAAGGAGTGAGTAGAAAAAGCATTTTGGATCAAAGCTGCCACAAAACAAGGAAAAAAAATACATTTTGTCCCTGTGTAAATCAATTGCACTACTGTGTAAATCGATTTACACACTACAGTTTTCAAAAATATGCACGAAATTGATTCTGTGCAATCGATTGCACTGTTACTGCAATCGATTGCACGTTGTTACAGGCAGCAAAATAGCATTTTAAAAGGCCAAATTCTTGTTCAAACATTCCATCAAATACCTTATTATCATGGATCCAATTGAGCACGAAAATTCCATCAAATTATGAGAAAATAACACCATTGGAATCACAAAATAATGCACAAAGAATCAAACCCAAAGATCAACAAGAGATCACATTGTGAAAGATGAATTATCCAACATACCAAAGGTAGATCTAGAGAATTATCAAAACAACTTCAATAATTTGCTTCAATTCAACCACAAGAATCAATTGATCAAGCTTAGATGTAGAGAATTGATAAAGAAAAATTGTTTGGATGAAGGTTTAGCTCAAAGATTAGTAAGCTTCAATGCAAAGCTTACTAACTTTTTGAAAATGGAGCTTTGAGTGAATTTGGTAGATGGAGAGAATTGAGAGATTTTTTAGCAAGGTGGAATTGGCTATTAAAAGCATGAAATTTGAATGAAATGAGGGATTTATTTATAGAGTTTTAGGATTGGGATTAGTGGTAATTTGGTAATTGATTCTTGTAGCCAAAATTTTAATTAATGATAATTCTTTCAAATATTAGAGCCAAAATTTGAATTAATGATAATTATTCTTAAAAGTGAAAGATTGGCACTAAAATTTGAAATAATGATACATCTTTCAAAAATGAAGGAAAATTGGAGCCAAAATTTGACAAGTTAAAAATTGCTGATTTTTTTCAAACTTTCACGCTGTGCAATCGATTGCACTATAGTGCAAATTGATTTGCACAGTATATTTTTTCAAAAATGGCGCAAAATGCACTACATGCAATCCATTGCACTCTAAGAGAAATCGATTGCATCAGTGAAAAAAATGATTTTTTTGTCAATTTTTCCTTTGCAAATAGAGATTTTAGGAAAATAATACCAGAAATCCTTATTTGTCAGATGCTTCGACTTGGTACCTACAAAACACAAATATGCAAAGACAAAGACAAATATTTTTTTGTATTTTGATTAGAAGTTAGTCAACAACACATATACAAAATACACAACCAAGGTACTTGGAGATTCCTCAAGAGCAAACTTAAAGATAGGAGATAGAAAAAGAGGAAGAACCAACCCTAATGTGATCTTGTTATGATCGAGTTAATATGATATGATAGAGGAATCTTAGGGTAAAAAATTAGGGTACAACACAAGCAACCCAGTGTCTTGAGGTAAACCTCAAGAGCTCCAGACAAAATAATCAGATAAGATCACAAGGTCTCCAAGATAGGCCAAGATTTCTAATCCTAAGTCCAAGAAATAGTCTATTGCTCCATAATGCCAAGGATAGTAACCAAATAGTCCAAGTACCATTAAGAGTTTTTTAGGGTTTATGTTGATTCTTAAGTGTCTTAGGAAAAGAAAAAGAAAAGATCAAGTGAGAAAAATAAAAATGACAAGAATACAAATGCTCAAATGAGCAAAGATTAAAATGGCATGAAATGAAAAATGCTAAAAAATAAATAGTGCATAAAGCATAAAAGAATAAAAGCATAAAATAAAACAAGTCAATAATTAGTGGTTAGTTGGATGACCTCTTGAAACTTGCATTTGGAACTTATTAGAGGATTGGTAGAATCAAAGCCTCCACACAACAAGTTGCATTTGCTTTTTGTCAAGTATATCATCCATTTGGAATTCTCACAAGTACCATTTAATGATCAACGATGTTTAAGTGATCCACATTGACCAAAGGTGTTGTAGATCCATTAGAGGATTGGTAGAACCAAAGCCTCCACACAATGAATCTCAAGGTTATTAGATCAAAGAGATCAAATTAACATACTTGGGCTTACAATCATAAGTTTGGGCCACAAATGATCATTTATTCGAATCGGGACAAAATTTAGCGCTATGTTAAGTAATCGTAAGTGGACTTATATAGAAGTCACACATATTTTGAGGTCGGTCAATAGAAATCTATGCACCATTTATTTTGAGACATGATATAGAGATTATGTTCTAACAACATTTAGTGCAATGAGAAGGGGATGAGATGAAGAGGATTAGGGCAAAAGATGAATAAACCACTTTTGAATTAAAAATTTAATCAAACTATTATTAAAATCATTCATCCATTTTTGTGGAGTTAAACTCAACACCATGGATCCAATGATGTTAATAAAGTCATGATCAAAAAATCAACCCAAGACAGCCAGAAAATAATCACAAAAATAATAATATATTTAAGGTCAGAAACTATTTTTAAAAATTAAATTAAATGGGTAAATTAAACAAAAAATAGTAAAAATAGTAAAGTCAGAAACAAAAATAAAATAAGGTCACCAATATTTGTCACAATATCATTGGACCATTCCATAATTTTTTCATAATTTAAAAATTTGTAAAAATATTTTTAAACATTTTAAACAAATCAAATAAGTGTAAAATTCATAAAAAAATACCAAAACACAAAATTAAATTGTGAAAAAATAAAAATCAGAAGGAGAATAATCAAAATATTTTTCATGATTTTTCCAGATTTTTTGGACTAAAAATGAATTTTCTATGATTTTTTGAAATTTAAAACAATTAAAATATAAAAATCAGAAAAAGAAAATAAAAGGAAAAGATGTGGACCATTGGATGAGAGTCAAAACGCGTTAGTAATCAAATCCAAAGGATCTGGCGCGTTGTGCATATCATGGTCTTTAATGAATAATGTACATAATCATTAATAAAATCTGAATTTGAAAATAATAAATGTCACACTTTAATTGGTTAGAAGATGACACGTTAGTCATCTTCAACCTCCAGCCTTCACGAATTGCAGGTCTCTCAAACAGTAAAATCAGAAGCTCAGACCTATGCCATTCGCTTCGTCTCTTGAAGACGAAGACAACCACACCCTCGCGCCAAATTTATATAAACTGTAACTCAAGCAATTTGGAAAGAAAGTTTTGAAAATGGATTTGAAAATTCATGGTCAAAATGTACTTCCAGATGAAAGTAAGTGTTGCGATTAGAACCAGGGCAATGAGAGCAACACAATGATACCAAAGTTTTGAAGAATTGATGAAGGAAACTACCTATTGAAGTTGAGTTGCAGAGCTCTGAAACTGGACTTCTATGGAGCAATATAGGGCACGATTCTTGAATGTGATTATATGGTTAACTTCAGGGAAGATCAAGGAAGGTGAATTGATGAAAAAAATGGATTGAAAAAGGCTTTAGAATAGGATTCGAAGTAGCTGAATTTTGAGTTGTGAAGCAAGTTTGGCAGGGTGATTCTGGCTATCTAAGCTTGGGAAATTGAATGGGGGATGATCCTCTATTTATAGGGAATCAAATGGAATGTTCAAGCGTGTGGAATGATGCAAATTGGAGGGAAATCGTGTAAACCTGATGCACGAGTAAAGTGTGATCTGATTTGCATCAAAACTCATCTAATCCTTGTGTTTCAAGGCTCTAATCCACTTTGGAAACTTGGTTAAACATGTTTAGATCACAAACGCATGCTAATTTGATGTTTAAAGGCCAAAACATGAATTTCAAATTCTGACTTATGGAGAAACTTCATTTTCAAGTTACCAAGTTTAATCCAATGGCATTTCCACCTCAAGGGGTCTTAAGGAAAAATTATTAATGCTTTGGAAAGATGAGATAACAAGCTTTGCAATGGAAAAAGAATGGAATCAAATGGATGCTTGAGCTTAAATTTACATGGAGTCAAAGTTGAAGAAAAAGAGTTGACTTTCCATACTTAGAAATATTTCAAATTCTTCTTTAAAAATGACCTATAATCTCTTTCATCCAAACATGGCCTTCCACTTAGAATTTGCTCTTGACCAAAAAATATGGAATGAAGTAGATCTCTTGAATGACATTTTTCAATTTTAACCACTCAAAATATCCAAAAATTAAGCAAGTTATGACTTGTTGAAGTTGGTTAAAAATCATGAAATGACCTATAATCTTTTGCATTCTTAAGGCAACTTCCATCCATTTTTTTACTTTGCACATAAAAGAAGGAATGAATTACACATCCTTAGGATCATCATGAAAAAAGAATGGGCTCAAGGTGATAAAAATTGACCAAGTTATGACCATTTGAAGTCACATATGAAAAATTGGGGATTCATTTGGATGACTTGTAATCTTCCTTCTTCACCAAGTTCCTTCCACATGAAACATGCTTGGAACTTTTGAAGTTATTTGTTGGTAACTCTTTGAAGAGAAGAATGTTTTTGGAATCACTCAAAAATACCAAAATATGAGCAAGATATGCCCCTTTGAAGTCCAAAACCTTAGCCTCTAGATCAAGAGAATGCTTGGTGGAACTTTGCCAAGTTTGAACAAACTTTTTGTGCCAATATTCTTCCTTTGTGAATAGAAATTGTTGAGGATGATGATGAGGACTCATGGCCACCAAAACCACTTCCATACCAACTTCAAAACAACTTCAATGGTGAGGTTTGAATTTCTCAAGCTTTTGACTAGGGCATGGAAATAAACTCATGAACCCATGAAGCAACTTGCTAAACCTCATTGCCTTTACCTACATTATTAACAAGTAAGACAAAACAATATTGCATTTTGTTAATTAGAGCAAAATATCCATGATCACAAAAGAAAACAAGTTAAGGTGCTTGGTAATTCCTCAGAAGAGCAATGCTAAAGATAGGGAGAAGAACTAAAAGCCCTAATGTGATTTTGTTGTGATTAAAACAAAATGGTATGATGAAGGGATCTTAGGGGCAAAAATTGGGGTACAACATACCCTAATGTCCCGTTACTTGACATCAGAGGGGGTGTAACCTATAATCCTTGTTTAGCTCTGCGACAATTTGGTTAAGCTCGAAGAGATGGTCCCCATGAGTTACTTATCAAGGGAATTGTATTCAACTATGAGGATGATGTTCAGGAGTATCACCAGAGGTTCATACAAGCTTGGGGCATGGTAAACAGATCTGGCACCAAGGCTTTGGGGCCAAAGGCTTCCATTTCTATGGAACCTTGCCTCCAATGGGTACGAGCTCGCGCCCAGAAACTTATGATGCCTTATATGTCCGTTTTACCAGTGATTGTGGAACCCACTACTGAAGGGGGTATTCCTTAAACGGTTCTCTATCCTGATATGCCCGCTGATCTTGGAGAATTACAGAGGTCTTGGATTCAGTTGAAGAAAGAGAGAGATACTTACAGGGATCAGTTCTATGCCCAGGAGAGGAAGGTTTTAGAGCTCACAAAGCAGCTCCATGAGGAAAGAGGACGCAATGTCTATATCGCCACGAAGAGGAAGCATCCATGGGAATTTTGTTTTTTTCTAGTTTTAGATTTGTTTTTAATTGTAATGCCTAAAAGGCATTTGAACTTTGAATTCAACTAATAAAATCTTTGTTTCATTTTGGTTTGCAAATTTAAATTTCCCAAAGTCTTTGAAATAATTGCATGTGCATCCCATTCATAACATTGCATGTACAGGTACCATTACAGGTTTGTCATCTTCTTCGCTGTTTATTTCATTAGAAATGTCTTTCGAACAAAGCATTAAGGATCTTCAGGCGCAAAACGCCCAGTTCCAGCAAATGTTCATAAATCCTGCAAAAGGGTAGGAGGATCTGAAAGCCCTCATCTTGAAAGATAAAAAGAAAAAGAAGAAGGCTTCTAGTATTCTGAATATGGGCAGAAGGTTTAGAGGGCCATTGAAGCAACAAGTCGATCTGACCTCCTCATCCAAATAAGGGGAGAATCAAGAAGAAGAGACAAGGGAGAAGGATCCCAGTCCTGAAGTTTCTGACAATGATACCGACTACGGTGATGAGCAATATCCTCCCACTGAGGATAGATACAAGCAGTTGGAAGATCGCTTGAGTGCTATGGAAGTCCAGAGGATACCTGGGCTGGATTTCAAAGAATTGGGATTGGTGTCGGGAGTGGTCATCCCGTAGAAGTTCAAAGCTCCAATTTTTGCAAAGTATGATGGGGTGTCCTGCCCAAAACTCCATCTCCGCTCTTATGTCAGAAAGATCCAGCCCCACACCACTGATAGAAATTTGTGGGTTCATTTCTTTCAAGATAGTCTGTCAGGGACTCAGCTTGAATGGTTCTACCAACTGGAGAGAGCCAATGTCCGAAATTGGGAAGATCTGGCCGCTGCTTTCTATAAGCAGTACCGATACAACGCCGACCTTGCTCCTACTCGTACTCAACTCTAGAGTATGTCTATGGGGGAGAGTGAAGGCTTTAAGGACTATGCACAGAAGTGGAGATATTTGGCTGGAAGAGTCCAACCCCCGTTGTCTGATAGGGAGTTGGTTGATATGTTTCTGGGGATGCTATCTGGTCCATTCTTTAATCATTTGATTGGCAGCTCGTCAGTTGGTTTCACCAAGATAATCTTGAATGGAGAGAGAGTAGAAGCTGGGATTTAGAGCGGCAATATACAGAAAGATGCTTCTTCGAGTTCGATAAAGAAGCCTTTTGCTAGTAAAAAAGAATCCAGTGCCATCTACAGCCCTAGGGGCCAAAACAGAGTTGAACATCGTCAGACAGTAAGTGCCATAATGATACCTAGGCCTACGGCCGCTCCACAACATAAAAATCAACCAAGGGTGGAAAGGCCACAACGGCAGTTTACCCGAATCAATATGACGTTGGCTAAAGTTCTACCTCATCTGCTGAGATACAACTTGGCGACCTTGAAAGAGGCTCCCAAGAATCCAAATACCACATCTCCCCGATATAATCCAAATGCTCGGTGTGCCTATCATTCAGAGATTCCTGGCCACGATACCAATGGCTGCTGGGCTCTAAGAAATAAGGTACAAGATCTGATCAAAGCCAAGGAAATTGTGTTCGATGCTCCGGAAAAGCCCAGTGTCATAATATCTCCCATGCCTAAGCACGGTCGTGGAGTTAATGTTATTGATACCGACTTATTTGTGACCTTGGTGGATGAAGTTTCTACTCCTCTCATGACTGTGAAGAAGAATTTGCTGTTGGCCGGTTTATTTTTGGGTTATGGTGAAGGGTACCACATGTGTTCATTTCTGCCTTCTGGTTTCCATTTGCTGAAGTCAGGTGTTCAACTCCTGATGGACAGTAAAGAAATTTTGTTCGAGAAAACTTTGGTTCCTATTGTTCCATCTGAAGACATTTCCATTATAACTATTTCCGCCAATCCTTCCAAGGTCTCCTCGAGAAGACTTGTTAGGATTACATTTGCTCCAAGAATTGCTCCGCTAATAATCATTGTTCCTGGTCCTGTCCCGTATGTCTCGGACAAATCTGTCCCCTTGCATTATGGTGCCGATGTGTACTATCATGGCATCAAACAAGATTTGAAAAATGAAGAGGCTGATCCTGATATTGGTAACATTGTCGGAACCAGCAAGGTTACCCGAAGTGGAAGGGTCTTCTCTCCCGAGATTTCTCCTAAGACTGTCAACAAACTTGTTGTCATTCCATCTGTTGTTCCTGTTGGTACATCAACTACGGCTCCTGTTCTTACTCCAATTATTACCCCTGTTGGAGAATCGTATGACACCCGCGGCAAAGAGGTTATAGGTGAGTCTGCCTGGACGGAGGTGCCTAGAAAAATTATTGTGGTAGCCTCTAAGTAAGAGATAGAGGAAATATTGAAAATAATTAAAAAGAGTGACTACAATATGGTCGAGCAGCTGTGGCAGACCCCCTCAAAGATATCCATGTTATCCCTGTTGTTATGCTCGAGGCCCATGCGAAGGCTTTGATTGCATTCCTCAAAATTGCGCATGTGTCGCAAAGACTTCAGCTGATCAATTTAAAGATTGCATGTCCAGCCTGACTGTTGACAATGGGCTGGGTTTTTCATATGCAGACTTGACACTGAAGGGAAGGAAGCATAATGATGCTCTGCATGTCTCGATTGAATGCATGGGCACCACTATGGCTCATGTGTTGGTAGATATTGGGTCTTCGCTGAATGTTCTGCCCAAGAAGGCGTTGGACCGGTTGGATTGTGAGGGTTTGAATTTAAAGCCTAGTAACATTGTGGTAAGGGCTTTTGATGGGTCGAAAAGAATGGTGCACGGGGAGGTGAACATCCCGGTCAAAGTGGGTTCTCATACCTTTGGGTCCATCTTCCATGTCATGGACATCAGGTCGTTGTATTCTTGTTTGTTGGGTCGTCCTTGGATCCACGAGGTTGGGGAAGTTACTTCCACACTACACCAAATGTTGAAGTATCCTGTAAAAGGGAAGACTGTCACTGTGCGGGGTGAAGAGGAGTATATGGTGAGCCACCTCAATTCCTTCCGCTATGTAGATATGGACGGGGAATTCATAGAAACTCCTTGTTAGAACTTCGAAGAGGTCCCTCAGATCTTGGAATCGACTGAAACTACTACCAGCAACAAACCTCCTTTGAAGATGGCTTCTCTCAAGGACGCCAGGGTTGTGGTTGAAGAAGGTGGGTGTACCAATTGGGGTCAGCTCCCTGATTTCACTCACAAAACTGACAAATTTAGTTTGGGCTTTACTATAGGGGCTCAAAGGGCTGTTTGACGAGCTCGGGCTGGAGGACCTCCCCTACGCATCAGCAATCGTGGGGTTAATGCCATTAAAGACAGCGAGGAAGACTCAGACATTGACAACTGGATCTACCCAACTACCAACGGTGAACCGAGTAACTGGACGGCTAAGTACTTTATACCAGTTTCTTTTATTCCGCAGTAATTGTCCTACTTGTTTTGAGATTTGTAATAAACAATCTAAAACTTTACGGCCTTGTTCCTTGCCCGAGGAACATCGACTTTTCTTGTGAGGGCTATTATTTGTCATTTCATATATCATTAATAAAGCATTGGACGTTTCTTGCATACAAATTTTGCGCTCTCTGTTTTTCCTTTTTTGTTTTCACTTTATCAAGACAGATATTCTCTTACACACACTCACGTATCATACTGCAGATCCATATCCACTATGGATCCCATTGATAACAACTCTTCTATTTCCAGTTATGACTTTAAAAATCCGATCAACCAAGCTGAAGACGAAGGTGAGGATGATTGTGAGGTGCCTGGAGAACTTGCTAGACTATTACAGCAGGAAGAAAGGGCCATACAGCCTCATGAAGAGTCGGTTGAGACAGTGAACTTGGGTACTGAGGAAGACAGAAAAGAGGTTAAAATAGGTGCAAATCTGGAGCTTAGCGTCAAACAGAGGTTGATACAGATGTTGCACGACTACGTTGAGATCTTTGCCTGGTCATATGAAGACATAACAGGTTTAGACACTGATATTGTGGTTCATCGCCTGTAGACTAAAGAAGATTTCCCTCCGTTAAAGCAGAAGGTCCGCTGTATGCGCCCTGAAATGTCAGAGAAGATCAAGGCAGAGGTCATAAAACAGTTCAACACATGATTCTTAGCTGTCACTTCTTACCCACAGTGGGTTGCTAACGTCGTCCCAGTACCTAAGAAGGACAGTAAGGTGCGGATGTGTGTGGATTATAGAGATCTGAATAGGGCAAGCCCCAAGGATGACTTCCCACTTCCTCACATTGACGTTCTGGTTGACAACACTGCACAACATAAAATCTTCTCCTTCATCGATGGTTTCTCTGGCTACAACCAGATCAAGATGGCTCCTGAAGACATGGAGAAGACAACCTTCGTCACACAGTGGGACACCTTCTGCTACAAGGTAATGCCTTTTGGGTTGAAGAATGCTGGGGCAACTTATCAGCACGCCATGGTAACTTTGTTCCATGATATGTGTTGTACCCCAAAATTTGCCCTCGTATTTTTCCTCAAGAAATCACAGCTTCAGGCTTTTCTTGATTTTTCAGACTGGCTCAAAAATCGGTCAAACAGACTTTTCTCGTCCGTCAGACAAAAATTAGGGTTTTCATTGATTTTCAAAAAGTTCAATACCTTGGCTAGGGTTGGTTGAGTTGGCTCAGGTTTTGATCAGGCAGGCGTTTCTCTGGCATTTAATCAAGAACTAGGGTTCTTGTGCACGCATTCTCAGAAAGAATTAATCCCACATTGCTTTTCAAGTTATTCCGAGATATGGACTGAGGCATTTGGATTGAGTTTGCAATGTTTGACTAAATCAGTGAAAAGAGTCATTTGGATTGAGTTTGCAGTTTGGATTTAATCAAGTGAGAAAGAAAAGGGCATGCAGACGTTTTGTTTGTTTAGCTGTGCAGTGCTCTGATTATTCAAGATGCCGGACGTTTATGGGTTATTTATTATTCTGAGTTAAAATGGTTGGAATTTATTTTCAATTATTATAATTTGAGAATTATGAATAATTAAATAAACAATTGAATTGAAAGGAATTAACTGATAAAAATGGATTTTATTCATCTTTAAATTATTTGTTACAATTATTATTTAAATACAGTATTTATTTACAAAGTATTTACAATGACAATTTTACAAACAATTAAATTTGGAATAAAACTATTCTAATTTTCCTAATCTTCATTCTTCTATCCAATGCTCCCTCTGCTCATTTGATTTTATCTGCAAAACAAAGAAGAGAAGAAAAGTCAAAAGCAGATAAAATTAAAAAAAGACAGACAGATAAAAAAGAATTCATCATTAAAGGCGACTGGCCGGAATCAGTTTGCCCTCTCTGCAAATCACGGGATTTCTCCCGGTTCACAAAGAGGGAGGGAATGTCTTGCAATTTAAGTTTGAAAATGCACAAAAGTTACATACTGAATAATTCCAAGTTCTAAACCAAGGATACAAGGCAAACTGAACTAGGCCAACAAAGTCCAAACTGAGTTCACATTTAAAACTGTCCAAGCTGCCCAAAAGATACCTCAGGATATCAAAGTACAAAAAAAACTGTCACAAAGAAGCATGAAATCTGGAAGAAGACATAAAGTATGCAGAGTAAACATGTATTGCAAGCAAGCATAGTCAAATGCATCATTTTCCACCAGTCACCTTTTCAGAATAAGACAATATAAGCAATATTAAATGCTTAAAAATTGTCAAGAGAGAGGAGAGAGAGAAAAAGAAGTACCGGGCTTATAGGCTTAGGCTTGAAAGAGATATAAAAACAAAATGTAATAACACAGTAAAAAGAAGAAGGCAGAGATATAAACAGCATATCAGAATACACAGCAAAAGGGGGCAGAACATATGTAGCAGGATATCACAAAGAGGGAAAACCTCAAGCCTTGCAAACCTGTCCACGATTTTGACCAAGAAAGAATATACAAAATATAATAGCTCATGCCTTTCAAAGACTAAAAGGCCAAGACCCTGCAGGATAAAAGACAGAAGCCTTCAACCTTTCAAGAGAAGCCTCCGCCTGCATAACATATACATCACAAGCCACATAAACAAAACAAAAAATAGCCAAGTCCATAAAACCTTAAGCATACAAACTCAACGCACACAAGGCCTCCCAAAACCTAAACCAGCGAACCAGTAAACCAGAAGAAAAAAAGCCATAGTTCCAAACCCCTCAAAAGCCTAAAGCTTAACCAACTGATAAGCCTTAAACCTGTAAACCTTTCAAGCCTCAAAAAAACCTGCAGTCCAAGCTTAACCAACTAATAATCCTTAAACCTGTAAACCTTTCAATCCTCAAAAAAAAACCTGCAGTCCAAGCCTTAACCAACTGATAAGCCTTAAACCTGTAAACCTGTCAAGCCTAAAAAGTCCAAACAGCATATCCAAGCCTAAACCAGCATTCAAACCACCCTTCAAGGCCCTCAGAAAACTTTCATCACTGGGCAAGAAAACATTCAAATATCTCAAGGCAACTCAGAGACAACTCAAAGTCAAAGCGATACAAACCCTCAGGTTGGAATCATCATAGGCATTTTCATCAAGAGAGCATACAGAAGAAGCAAGCAAGCATAATCATATCACAACTCAGAATAAGCATTCGAGCAAAGAGAAGAAGAGAAAAAAGGAAGTCATACTAGGTTTTCAGTTTATACATCACAAAACCTAAGAAGCCAAATACGAAATACCGGTTCTTCCAGCCAAAGGCCAGCTCCACCGCTTCCTCCGCCTTGGCCGCATGAGCGCCTCCAGATCCTTTCCTCCTCCGTCTCCAAGAGGTAGTATAATTTTCTTCCCTTCCCTTTCATACCTCAAACATAAAATCAAAACACTTAATCAGAACCAGTAAACTAAACATGCAAGACATATAAGATTTGAAACTCTAAATGCATTAAAGAGAAACCGTCACCTTTGCGTATCTCTACTGGAGCGGTCCATGGAGGGAGGAAAATGGATGATGGTGTGGTGGCCCTAGGCGGAGGGTCTCGATTCAGTGGCCTTCATGTTGAGGAAAATGAAGAAGGCGAACGAAGCAAAGCGACGACGGCGCCGTTATCTCACAAACCCTAAAGATGATCCCAAATGAAACAAATTATGACAAACCCTTTCAAACTTGAGCCAAGCGTTGGGCCTTGCCCGTTACAAGTCTAAAGTCCAAATGCGTTCCAATTGACACCCCCCCCCCCTTTTTTGGCTTCTGTTGTAAATTATGTTGGGCCACAAGACCCTCTAAGCCCCATTCTTGTTTTTTAAACTAAAAATATATTTTTCTTTTATCACCCTAATATCCTTTTTGATAACTTACATTAATACACTAATTTTGTTTTCTTTACATTAATTTTTATAGAATATTAACTAAGCATGAACATGATAATTTTGGAAAATATACAAACATTAATTCTTTCTTAAATTTGAAACATTTTTGTTTTCCTTTTTATACATAAAAAAAAACACTAATTGAAATACATTAATATTGATACATAAAAAATAGAACTTAAGATATTTTCTTTTCTTTTATTAAATTTTCTTATTTGTACATAAAAACAATAATACATAATTTTCTTAAACTTGAAATATTTTCCCTTTTCTTCAATTAAAACTTTGTACATGAAAACATCAATATATAATTTTCTTTAAGTTAATTGCCTTTCTTTTATCAAATCTTTGTATTTTGTACATATTAACAAAAGATAATAATACCTGTAAATAAATTACATACACATATACACATACACTTACACAATTACATTAACGCATTTACATTTTCTATTCTTATACATTGCTATACATTATATTTTACATCGCAATCGATTCGATTTGGTTGTAATTATTTAAAGTCTCATCCCCATTTGTATACTTGTACCCCCGCTCCCGGATACTATTTGTAATAGTTTAGGACTTTAAATTCCCGCAATTTATCGCTTTCGAATTATACCATGGTTAGACCTAGGGTTTGTAAAATCAAACGCTAGATAACCTAATATAAGACAAATACATGAAATCAATACACAATCACACTTGCACCCCTAGGGTAATCCCACATGTTGCCTTCCAAAATGGGCCATGCTTGCACGTTGAGTATCTTTGGAAAAACAATTCAAATGATCATAAGTCCCTCGATGACGCTTTCGAAAGTTGCCTATCAAAATGATCATAGTCCCTTCAAGCAAATTGCCAAAGACACTTGGCACCATTGCATTCATGGTCCATACGATGACCCGCGCATGTCCCGTTAAAACATCCTAAACGCAACATTGCCCATCAAATTCAATGGTGGAACAAAATTGTTAAAGGGGTTAAAACATAAGAAAAACCTTTGAGTAAATTTAGGGGTAGACGACTCTTAGTTACTTGACAAACTTGCAAAAACACTTGCCTACTTTACAAACCACACTCCACAAACACTTTCAAAAAAAAAACATTTGAAACATCTTTTCGAAAAGATACACACCTTCGTATATACTCAAACACGAGTCATTACATTGGTTGCCTAAGACAAGGCATCTTCTTCCAAAACATTTTCAAAACACACACATACCACCATTTTCAAGCAATCAAAAATTAAGGCAAGTGATCTAAAACCAAGTAACTAAGAGCCCATGGATAACCATGGATGAAAAGGGTGCTAATACCTTCCCTTTTCATAATCTACCCCCCGAACCCACGAAACATATCAAAAGGTTTTTCCTGTGCTTTTTAACCTTTCCTTTAGGATAAAATAAAAAGTCGGTGGAGACTCTTGCTAAACCGAACAAGTGCGAATACAAACGCAAAACTCAAGTCAGTTCTCCCACCGTATCACAATATGATTCACCATGAGATCAATGTTTATGTTGATGACATGATAGCCAGGTCTCAGACTGAGGAAAAGCACCTTGATCATCTACAAAAGTTGTTCGACAGGTTGAAGATATATAAGTTGAGGTTGAATCCGAACAAGTGCATCTTCGGGGTAAGGTCTGGTAAACTTCTGGGTTTCATTGTCAGCGACAAAGGCATCCAAGTAGATCCTGCAAAGGTAAAGGCTATACAAGAAATTCCAGTTCCCCGTACAGAGAAGGAAGTTAGAGGTTTCTTGGGATGCCTGAATTATATCGCCAGGTTCATTTCACATCTGACCGCTACTTGTGAGCCAATCTTCAAGCTTCTGAAGAAAGATCAAGTGGTAAATTGGAATGATGAATGCCAGACCGCTTTCGAATGAATCAAGGAATACCTTCAAGAACCACCAATATGGATGCCTCTGGTTGAAGGAAGACCTTTGATTTTGTACCTAATAGTGCTAGACAATTCAATGGGGTGTGTGATGGGTCAGTATGACGAGTCTGGTCGAAAAGAGCACGCAATATACTACCTTAGCAAAAAGTTTACCGACTGTGAGACCAGATACTCACTGCTCGAGAAAACTTGTTGTGCTTTGGCATGGGCTGCTCGCCGACTAAGACAGTACATGTTGACCCACACTATCTTGTTGATATTGAAGATGGATCCGATCAATTACGTTTTTGAGAAGCCTGCACTCTCCAGAAGAATAGCAAGATGGCAGATGATCTTAACTGAGTACGACATACAATATACAACCCAGAAAGCAATAAAGGGGAGTGTATTGGCTGATCATTTGGCTCATCAGGCCGTGGATGACTACCAGTCCATGAAATTTGAGTTCCCGGGTGAGAATATTATGCTGGTGACTGACTATGAAGAACTTGGACCAGATGAAGGATCCGAGGAGGGATCCCGATGGTCTATGGTTTTTGACGGAGCTTCAAACGCACTGGGTAATGGCATCGGCGCTGTAATCATATCTCCTGGGGGATGTCATACTCCATTCATTGCCCGTTTATGTTAACTGTATCAACAACATGGCGGAGTATGAAGCATGTATCATGGGTCTTAGAGATGCTATTGACCTAAGGATCAAATGATTGGACGTTTTCGGAGATTCATCCTTGGTAATAAGTCAGATCAAAGGCGAATGGGATACGAAGCATCTGAATCTCATCCCATACAAAGAGTACGTGTTGACATTGCTCCCACACTTTGAGGAGGTAGCTTTTGAACATTTCTCGCGAGAGGAGAACCAGTTAGCGGACGCTCTAGCTACCATGTCTTCTATGTTCAAAGTTAGGTGGGACAATGAAGCTCCCCAAATCACCATTGAGAGGCTGGATGAATCAGCACACTGTTGTGAAATCGATACCTAAGAAGTGGCAGACAAACCCTGGTTTCACAAAGTCAAGAGGTATCTCGAGACTCGAGAGTATCCCGAAGGGGAATCTGTCAATGATAAGAAGTTTCTGAGAAGGTTCGCTGCAAAGTTCTTCCTCAGTAATGGAATCCTCTATAAGCACAACCATGACTCCACACTACTACGGTGTGTAGATAAGAGTGAAGCAGAGAGGATCATGATAGATCTACATGAATGCACCTTCGGAATCCATTCTAGTGGACATACCATGGCTAAGAAGATCCTACGGGCAGGATACTACTGGTCCACTATGGAAGCCAATTGTTATCAGCACTCTTGAACTTGTCATAAGTGCCAAATCTACGCTGATAAGGTGCATGTGCCTCCGGTCCCCTTAAATGTCTTGACGGCCCCGTGGCCCTTTGCAATGTGGGGCATCGACATGATTGGAGAAATCAGGCCCACCACTTCTAATGGACATCGCTTCATCCTAGTAGCCATTGATTACTTCACGAAGTGGGTTGAGGCAGCCTCTTTTGCTACGGTAACCAAGAACGTAGTGGTGTGGTTTATTCGAAATAATCTGATCTATCGACATGGTGTGCAAGAGAGAATTATTACTAACAATGGTACTGTGATACGGTGGCAGAACCGACTGTTTTGGAAAATGCTAGTTTGCATTTTGCGTTTATGTTCGCAAAATGTCGCGGCAAGCAAGAGTCGCCACCAGCTTTTATTTTATCCAAGTGGAAAGGAAAAAAGCACAGAAAAATTCCTTTTTCGAGATTTTAAGTACGGGGGGTAGATCATAGAAAGGGAAGGTATTAGCACCCTTTCTATCCGTGGTTTTCCACGGGCTCTTAGGTACTAGCTCATCTTTTGAAAATTGCTTGTGTGTGTTTGTTTTGAAATTTTTTTTGTTTTACTTCGTTTTAACCCTTGCTTCTGTCTTCAAGAGTGTTACGAAGTGTTTTTGAAAAAAACTTTGTTTATAAAAGTGTATGTGTGAAAAAGTTTGTTTTGAGCAAGTACCTACTAGAATCTACCTACTCGAAAAAAGGATTGTTTCCGCTCTTGTTTCCTTTAGACAATGCTATCCTACTATTGAGAAATAGGTAGCACCGTCGTTGGAGTTGTAAGGGTCAATTCGAAAGGGACGTACGATCACTAAAGCAATGCTAGGACGTCTTAGTAATAACCCTAATGTCTTAAGATCATATTCGAGGAAATATTTCTGAGGCAACCTTTCCGAGGCAACATTTCTGAACGAGACATTTGATCTTTGTTTAGACAGGAGGGAGACCACTAAAACACCCTATACTTAATGATCATTTACCGAAGGCAACCGAAGTGAGAGTATACCCTAGGAGTGCGCATGTGCGAGTGATTTGATTTCAGTTATTATCTTTGCACATTAGGGTTTGCTAGCCATTTTAAATTAACATGCAATCTTGTCATACAAACCTATTATCATACATCTAACAGTTAATATTTGCGAGAATTAAAATGCGAGAAATAAAAACTACGCTATTACAAGGCTTCGGGGTAGGGGATTAGTTACATAGCCAAAAAACCCGTAAAACGATAAATAAAAGGAAATCCTAATTAAACTATTACATACTGTAAGCAGTTACATTAATATCGCAAAAAAGTAATAAAATAATAAGCGCGCGCGATGAATCGAATGGAAAGAAAAATTAGGGTTTTAACCCCACTATCCCTAATTGAAAGAAAAATCATTTTTTGTCGTTTATGTGCTATTTTAAGGAAATAAGGTTTTAATTGAATAAATACAAACCTAATTACTAATTAATTACCTGAAGATGTTGCTCAAGCACTACACTTGCAACCATCTGACATCAAGGGGCATTGGGAAACTAGAAGCGATGTCAAAGGCTTCTTGGAAAAATTCTTGTTCGAGAAGGCACAAGAGTGTTGGAATTCCTTGGACCTACAAGCCTTCGAAGAAATTGTGGCACTCCTCATTTATGGGTTGGTCTTGTTTCCAAATCCCGACCAGCTTATAGATGTCAACGCCGTCAAGATCTTCTTATCCAGGAATCCCATACCAACATTGCTTGGGGACATCCTCCACTCATTTTACACACGAACAATGAGAAAGAGAGGTGTTCTCATGTGTTGTACTCCTCTCCTTGCAAGGTGGTTTATTTCGCACCTTCCACAGTCTGTTTTGAAGAATGACCAATGCCTAAGGTGGTCACAACGGTTGATGACTCTCACTCACTCTGATGTACATTGGTGTTCTCGGTCTAGAGAAAGTTTCATCATCGTCGATCGTTGTGGAGAGTTCCCTAATGTACCATTGCTTGGCATTAGAGGGGGCATTACCTACAACCCTTGTCTGGCTTTGAGACAGTTTGGATATGCACGGAGGGATGGCCCTCATGACATGTTGATTCCGGACATAGTTTTTGACTTCGACAACGATGCGCAAGGACTCCGTCAAAGGTTCATCAGAGCTTGGAGGATGCCTAACAAGGTAGACAGCAAGACACAGGGGCACAAGAATTCCATCCCTCTTGAGCCTTATCTCAAGTGGGTCCGAACCCGAGCCCAGAGTCTAATGATGCCTTACCCTCATGTTCTCCCTGTGATTAAGGAGCCCGTTAAGGAAGGAGAGGTTCCCTACACCGTCTTGTATCCTGACATGCCAACGACATGGGAGGAGATGCAGAAGAGTTGGATCCAACTCAGGGAAGAAAGGGATACTTTTGAAGCCAGCTTCTACGCTAGCGAGAAGAAGGTTTTGGAGCTTACCCGCCGACTCCACGAGGAAGAGACCCTTAACACCTACATCGTGCCAAAAAGGATGCGCAACGTCTTTTTACCATGAGAAGTTTTTGTAATATTTGGCCCATGGGGCATTTATGTACTAATGAAATTTCTTCTTATTAATATGACGTGTGTTCTTTTTGTCTGCAACAATTGTGAATTTCTAAATCCTTGAATGCATTGCATAAATAAACATATCATTCATCATGTGCATAAGCAGGTCTCCACACCAGGTTTCCTTATCTTTCTGCTGTTTATTTCAGTAAGATGGATCTCGAACAAACGGTCAAAGATCTACAGTCTCAGAACTCACAATTTCAACACCTTCTGATGACCTTGGCAAAGGGTCAGGAAGATCTAAAAGCCCTGCTGGGGAACAAAGAGCAAGTGAAAAAGAAGAAGAAGAGAGTCGGGGTGGCTACCCTGGGAAGAAGGTTTGAGGGTGAAGCCAGAAGGGTTCTTGAATTTCCCCCTACATCTGAAGAGGGAACCAGTAAAGGAAAAGGGGCCGCGGTACCGTCTGAATCCGAAGTTGAAGAGGAAGAGGCGGAAGAAGACGAAGACTACTCAGAACAACAATACCCACCGGCCGATGACAAGTACAATAGTTTGGAGGATAGGTTGGCAGCTATGGAGCTGCAGAGAGTTCCAGGCTTAGATTTCGAAGATTTAGGATTAATCGCCGGAATTGTGATCCCCCCAAAGTTTAAAGTGCCAGTTTTCGCAAGATATGATGGGCTGTCTTGCCCAAAGATGCATCTAAGGTCATACGTCCGAAGAATCCAACCTCACACATCTGACAGAAACCTTTGGGTACATTTCTTTCAGGATAGCCTGTCTGGCACACAACTGGATTGGTTCTACAATCTTGAGAGATCAGAGGTACATAGTTGGGAGGATCTTGCAGCTGCTTTTTACCGCCAATATCAGTATAACTCTGACCTGGCACCAACCCGTACTCAGCTACAGAGTATGGGGATGGCCTCGGGTGAAGGATTCAAGGAATATGCCCAGAAGTGGCGCGATCTGGCCGGGAGAGTGCAGCCACCTCTTTCTGATAGAGAGCTTGTTGATATGTTTCTGGGGACCCTGTCTGGTCCATTCTTTAATCATCTGATCGGTAGCTCTTCCGCAGGGTTTACCGAATTAATTCTGACTGGTGAGCGGGTAGAAGCCGGTATCAAGAATGGGAAGATTCAGAAGGATGCCTCTGCATCTACTACGGTTAAGAAATCATTTCCGGTGAAGAAGGAAACGACTGTTGTGTATTCTCAGAGAGGAGCAGGAAGAAATGAGCGTCGATCGACTGTGGGGGCCGTAATGATCCAGAATCCATCAAACGATCAACCTCGCAATAACCAGTCCAGGCCTAAACAACAATGGGGAGAACGGCCACCATGGAAATTCACCCGCATCAATATGACACCTGCGCAGGTTCTTCCACATCTGTTGAATTTGAATCTCACCAAGATTAGGGAAGCACCGAAGACTGTGAATACTGCTTCACCGCACTATCATCCCAATGCCAAATGCGCCTACCATTCCGATAGCATCGGACATGACACAAACGATTGTTGGGCGCTAAAAAATAAAATCCAAGACTTGATAGATGCAAAAGAGGTGGAGTTCGACGCTCCGGAGAAGCCAAACGTGATATCTGCTCCGATGCCGAAGCACAGTCGAAATGTCCATGCTATCGAGGAAGATTTGTATGTTTCTGATGTCAATGACCTGAAGACTCCGCTGTTAACCATCAAGTTAAATCTGCTAAGAGCCGGGATTTTCCCGGGATGCAAAGAAGACTGCTACTGTTGTTACTCTCTTCCATTTGACTGCCCATCACTGAAGAAAGGCATCCAAGGCCTAATGGACAGTCAACAAATTCTGTTTGAAAAGGTTCCTGCTATTCCAACCCCTACTGAAGATGTCTCAATTATCACCATTCATGCCAATCTTTCCAAGGCCGTCAGAAAGCCTGTTAAGATTACATCAGCGACAAAGATTGTTCCTTTGAAAATAACTATGCCTGGGCCAGTCCCCTACAGTTCTGACAAGTCAATACCATGGAATTACGGTGGGGACATCTATTACCATGGTGTTAAACAAGTTGAAGTAACCGAAGAAAGCTCTGATGAAGAAGAGGCCAGCATTGGAAACATTGCTGGTACAAGCAAGATCACCCGAAGCGGGAGAATATTTTCTCCAGAGATTGCCCCCCCAAAGGCAACCTTTGGACCCTCAGCTGCTGCCAAAGTTAATCCTGCACCAATAAGACTTTCCGCCGAAACTCCGTTGATTGAAGAAACTGTTATTGTCCCTCCTACTTCTGCTGATAAAGGTAAAGGGACCCAAGATGAGCTCGTCCGGACGAGGGCTCAACCTTTGGTCATCCCGGAGACCTCTAAGAAAGAGATGGAGGAGATCCTGAAGATAATTAAAAAGAGTGATCATGACGTGGTAGAGCAACTAGGGCAAACCCCCTCGAAGATCTCCATGTTAGCATTACTGCTTTGTTCTGAGGCGCACGCCAAAGCATTGATCAAATTCCTGAAGACAGCCCATGTCCCTCAGGAAACCTCCACCGACCAATTCCAAGATTGTGTAGCCAGTCTTACAGCAGACAACGGTTTAGGTTTCTCTGATGTGGACCTGACCTCAAAAGGAAGAAAACACAACGACGCATTACATGTGTCAGTAGAATGCCAAGGAACTACTCTGGCCCATGTTCTGGTCGACACTGGTTCTTCTCTGAACGTGCTGCCCAAGAAGGCTCTCGACCGTTTAGATTGTGAAGGCTTGGAGTTGAGGCCAAGTAATATCATTGTAAGGGCATTTGACGGGTCGAAGAGAATGGTACACGGAGAGGTAGACATTCCCATTAAGGTTGGCACAGAAGTATTCCCCTCAACATTCTATGTGATGGACATCCGTCCTTCATACTCTTACTTACTGGGAAGGCCGTGGATACATAACGCTGGGGCAGTTACCTCCTCCTTACATCAAATGTTGAAGTACCCGGTCAAAGGAAAGATCATAACCGTGCATGGTGAAGAGGAATATATGATCAGCCACTTGAACTCCTTTCGGTATGTAGAGGTGGAAGGAGAATTCATTGAAACACCATTCCAGCACTTCGAGGAAGTCTCTCCTGAAGTGGCAGTAGCAAAAGTGGTAGCTGAGGTACCAAAGCAGATGGCCAGGATGGCATCTCTAAAAGATGTGAAAGCTGCAATGAAGGAAGGGAAGAGTTCAGCATGGGGTCAGTTGCCAGATATTCCTCACAAAACAGACAAGTTTGGATTAGGTTTCACTGCTGCGTGACAGAAAGCTATGCGCCGCTCAAAGGTCGAAAGAGCGCCCATCAAGATTTCTCCTTATGGAATCAATGCTCTGGAAGGTGAAGACGAAGAGGCTAACATTGAAGATTGGATCTACGCAACTGTCGAGGGAGGACTACGCAACTGGGAGGCAAAAGACTTTGTCCCCATTACTTTTATTAATCAGTAATTATCTGTCAAACATTTCCTGTTGATTTGTAATATTTACTCTTGAACAATCCGTACACTACTTTTTCACCTCATGCCTTGCCCGGGGCATGTAGGTCCATTTGTAAGGGTTTTGATTATCTTCATATCCATATGCCATGTTTAATGATTCATTGGACGTTTTTCATTGATAAACTGCTGTGTTCATTTTCTTTACTTTTTGCATTTTATTTGTTTAAGGATGGCTATCCCTTACACACACCCACACTCACAAATGCAGGTACCCGTCCACTCTGGATTCTATGGGTGACTATTCTGCTATGTCCTTCAATAACTCTGAAGATCTGGTCAATCAGGTTGAGTATGAAGATGACGAAGATTGTGAAGTACCGGGAGAGCTAGCCAGACTTCTACAACAAGAAGAAAGGGCCATCTTGCCTCACGAAGAGTTGTTGGAAACTGTCAACTTAGGAACAGAGGAAGACCGGAAGGAAGTACAAGTGGGTGCCAATCTGGAGCCAAGTGTCAAGGAACGCTTGATACAGCTGTTAAATGAGTATGTTGAAATCTTCGCCTGGTCTTATGAAGACATGCCGGGTTTAGACACAGACATCGTGGTTCACCGTCTCCCTACAAGAGAAGATTGTCCACCGATCAAACAAAAAGTCCGCCGAATGAGGCCCGACATGTCTGAGAAGATTAAAGCAGAAGTGATGAAGCAATTCAACGCTGGTTTTCTGGCTGTTACATCCTATCCACAATGGGTTGCTAACATCGTGCCAGTACCTAAAAAAGACGGCAAGGTCAGAATGTGTGTGGACTACCGGGACTTGAATAAGGCTAGTCCTAAAGATGATTTTCCGCTACCGCACATCAACATTTTGATTGACAACACAGCTCAGCACAAGGTGTTTTCCTTCATGGATGGATTCTCGGGCTACAACCAGATTAAAATGGCCCCCGAGGACATGGAGAAAACAACCTTTGTTACACAATGGGGTACCTTCTGTTACAAGGTGATGCCGTTCGGATTGAAGAATGCAGGGGCAACTTATCAACGCGCCATGGTAGCTTTATTTCATGATATGATACATCATGAGATCAAAGTTTACGTAGACGACATGATAGCTCGATCACAAACAGAGGAGGAACACCTTGAGCATTTGCAGAAGCTGTTTGCCAGGTTGAAAGAATACAAACTCAGGCTGAATCCAAGTAAGTGTACTTTTGGAGTTAGGTCTGGTAAACTTCTAGGGTTTATTGTCAGCAACAAAGGCATTGAGGTCGATCCAGTAAAAGTGAAAGCAATACAAGAGATGCCTTCTCCCCGTACTGAAAAGGAGGTTAGAGGATTCTTGGGGCGCTTGAACTATATTGCCAGATTTATCTCTCATCTGACTTCTACCTGCGAGCCAATCTTCAAACTATTAAAGAAAGATCAGGTAGTCGAATGGAACGACGATTGCCTAGCTGCTTTTGATAAGATCAAGGAGTATTTGCTAGAACCTCCTATTCTGATGCCACCCGTCGAAGGAAGACCATTGATCATGTATCTGACCGTCTGGGATAACTCAATGGGGTGTGTTTTGGGCCAGCATGACGAGTCTGGTCGAAAAGAGCATGCTATTTATTACCTTAGCAAAAAGTTTACCGACTGTGAGACTCACTACTCACTACTCGAGAAAACTTGTTGCGCTTTGGTATGGGCTGCTCGCCGACTAAGACAGTATATGTTGACTCATACCACTCTGTTGATTTCCAAAATGGATCCTATCAAGTATATCTTCGAAAAGCCTGCTTTATCTGGAAGAATAGCTAGATGGCAAATGATTCTAACTGAGTATGACATCCAGTACACCACCCAAAAAGCTATAAAAGGGAGTGTACTAGCTGACCATCTAGCTCATCAAGCTATCGAAGATTATCAATCCATGAGATTTGACTTCCCAGACGAGCACATCATGAATTTGGACAACATTGAAGGTAACGGACCGTATGACGGACCTGAAAAGGGATCCCGATGGACCCTGTACTTTGATGGTGCTTCAAATGCACTCGGAAACGGTATCGGTGCAGTACTCATTTCCCCGGAAGGTTGCCACACGCCTTTCACGGCCCGACTCTGCTTCAGCTGCACCAACAACATGGCTGAATATGAAGCTTGCATTTTTGGTCTCAAGGCTGCTATAGACTTGGGAATCAAATCTTTGATCGTATTTGGGGACTCGGCTTTGGTTATCAGTCAAATCAAAGAAGAGTGGGATACCAAACATCCCAATCTTATCCCATACAAAGAACATGTCTTGACATTGTTGCCTCATTTCGAGCAAATCACCTTCGAGCATTTCCCGCGAGAAGAGAATCAGCTAGCAGATGCTCTGGCTACGATGTCTTCCATGTTTAAACTCAACTGGGATAACGAGGCTCCCCAAATAACCATCAAGCGAATGGATGAACCTGCACATTGTCACGAGATTAATATCGAAGAAGTAGTGGAACAACCCTGGTTTCATGAAATCAAAAGGTATCTCCAAACTAGAGAATATCCCGAAGGAGCTTCAGTAAATGACAAGAAGTTCCTAAGGAAGTTTGCTGCCAAGTTCTTCCTGAGCAATGGCATCCTCTACAAACGCAACCATGATTGTATTTTACTCCGATGTATGGACAAAGCTGGGGCAGAATTGATAATGACTGAGATACACAGCGGTACGTTCGGCACCCACTTGAGCGGACACACGATGGCTAAGAAGATCCTAAGGGCAGGCTACTACTGGTCAACCATGGAAGCTAATTGCCATTAACACTCCCGTACCTGCCATAAATGCCAACTCTACACCGATAAGGTGCACATTCCTCCGGTTCCTCTCAACGTGCTGACGGCCCCGTGGCCATTCGCAATGTGGGGCATTGACATGATTGGAGAGATCAAGCCCACTGCATCCAATGGACATCGCTTCATCCTGGTCGCCATTGACTATTTCACCAAATGGGTCGAAGCGGCTTCCTTCGCCTCTGTTACAAAAAATGTGGTTTCCCGCTTCATCGAGCAAAACCTCATATGCCGGTACGGTGTCCCTGACAGGATCATTACAGACAACGGAACCAATATGAATAATACTATGATCACCGCGCTATGCGAACAGTTCAAGATTTATCATCACAATTCATCTCCCTATCGGCCGAAGATGAACGGTGTTGTTGAAGCTGCGAACAAAAACATTAAGAAGATCATTCAGAAAATGACAGTCACTTACAAGGACTGGCATGAGATGTTACCATTTGCTCTGCACGGATACCGTTCCACAGCACGTACTTCAACCGGAGTAACCCCATTCTCTTTGGTATACGGCATGGAAGTTGTCCTGCCCATGGAAGTTCAGATTCCTTCCTTAAGGATTATGAAAGATGCAGGTTTGAATGAAGATGATTGGATTCAGACCCGACTTGACCAACTCAATTTAATCAACGAGAAACGACTCGCTGCTGTTTGCCATGGCCAGACGTACCAAAAACGGATGATCAAGGCTTTCAACAAGAAAGTCAGACGTCAAGTATATCAGGTCGGAGATCTCGTGATCAAGCGGATTATCTTACCACAAAGTGACCCCAGGGGCAAATGGACTCCCACTTACGAAGGACCATTTGTGATCAAGAGCATATTTTCTGGTGGTGCAATGATTCTGACCACCATGGATGGTGATGATTTGCCGCACCCCGCGAACACAGACATAGTTAAAAGATACTACGCATAAAATAACCCGACAAGTCGAAAACCCGAAAGGGAGGCTTGGGCAAAAAAAGGGCATCCCGGTGAACTGAAAACCCGAAAGGGCGGTTCAGGCAAAAGTTAGGGATAAAACAAAAAAATTTGTACACCCGGCAAGTCGAAAACCCGAAAGGGCGGCTTGGGCAAAAAGGGGTTTCCCGGTGGATCGAAAACCCGAAAGGGCGATTCAGGCAAAAGTTAGGGAATTAAAGCGTATGACTATGTCTCGTCGGATCACTTTAAGGACAATCTCTTCATCAACCAGCTCCAAGCTTCTGGTTAATTCAGTCACCGGCAGACGAAGCATTGAACGGACAGATATTCAGAGTTGTAAAGGCTATAGCAGAATGGAATCCCACAGAGTTATTTCACATAGCCATCTTTCTTTTGTATAAAATTTTCAATTTTTACGGCGACATCCTCTTACTAGGATGCCCGTCTCCTTTGTACAAAGACGCCCATAAAAAGTTAATACAAATACTTTTCCAAATGCACAAATTTGCTTTCCCTTTTTCCCTTTGCACTTATGTTTACTCGAGAAACGTCCAATGTTTTGTTAAGTAGGCATATGCATTTGAACATAATCATTTCCTTACAAATCAGGAAAAGATGATTATTGATAGGTTGAAGGTACGGATAGATATCTCAATGCCCTTTCAGAAGGATTCCCCGAACAGAGTTAAACTCCAGGATCCTCAGCAAAACAAGAGCTTTCTCAAAGCTGATCTCCCCAGCCAGAGAGCCTTCCAGAACTTAGTTCCCCTCAGAGATAAGTTCCAGACCCCCAGTGGAGCCCTAAAATCTGAAAATCCTATCCCCAGCGGAGCTAAAACTTCCAACTATCAATCCCCGGTGGAACCAGGCCAGTGAACATCCTCCCCATAGAGATATTTCCCATCGGACTGAAGGTTCTCAGTCATACCTCTCCAACATAAATCTACCAGGTTCTGAACTCCCCAGCAGAGATCATCAGAATTCTCTCACCCCGCAAGTCATCAAGAAGCTCTGAGCCCCGGCAGTGGTCCTAAGATCCCTCAACCAGTGAAGATCGTATTCCCCAAGCAGTTAGCAGACAATAAGGATTTCTCATCGTCAGTAACCCCATAGTTCTTCTATCCCCAACTTTGGTTATGGGTTTATTTCCCCAACATTTGTCCAGGGTTTATTCTCCAGAACAAATTACATTTCAGATTGATCGGTCGTTCAAAAACTCCTTCATCATCTGTTGGAAGCTACAGTCGTCGAAGATCAAATTCTCACAAGATTCAAGTTATGAAGCCCGGATTTGACCAGATAGTATCTTAATCCCTACAGCATATTGTGAAGCCCGGAGTACGACCGGATAACAATGCCATACGACCATCAAACCTGGATTATGACCAGATAGGGATGTCCCCTCAGGGCAAGCTATGAAGTCCAGATTCGACCGGATAATAGTTTAATCCCTAGCAAAGCTATTGTGAAGTCTGGATTGCGACCAGTTAACAATACAAACCTCTGTGATGCCTGGATTTCGACCAGACAGCAGTCAAGAATACTACGAAACCTGGAGTCGACCAGATAGTGGTGTATCTTTAACAAAAGCCGTGAAGCCCGGATTCGACCGGATAGCAGCTCAGTAAGCTATTGTGAAGTCTGGATTGCGACCAGTTAACAATACAAACCTCTGTGAAGCCTGGATTTCGACCAGACAGCAGTCAAGAATACTACGAAACCTGGAGTCGACCAGTTAGTGGTGTATCTTTAACCAAAGCCGTGAAGCCCAGATTTGACCGGATAGCAGCTTAACAAGCTTCTGTGAAAGCCTGAAGATCGACCAGATAACAGTTAAGCATTAGCAGAATGAAGACCCATTCTCAGTTCCTCACAGAATATTCGAATATTCTCCAGTGAAGATCTCCTCAAGACAGGAATCCCCAGCAGATTGGCATACAATCCAAACTCCTGATTCCCCAACAGTGGCCCCAGGACTTCTCATCTTCAACGATCAAAGGATTCTTGCCTTACCCAGCAGCAGTCAAGGAATTATTTTCCCCGACAGCAGTCAAGATTCTTTTTATCTTCAGTCATCCAGGATTCATCTATCCTTAGCAGGACAGCTCATCAGCATACATGCATATTCATTACATTCGTATCAAAAACATTGATATAACATACATTGCATCATGCATTTCATGCAACATGAATTTGTGTTTCAGCTAATATCTTACCCTTTTTTCAGGATAAGAATTAGTAAGCTTCAAATACAAGACTTCTGAAAACAGTTTACGGATTCTTCCCAACTCCGGATATTAATCTATCACTTGTTCAGATGCAACTTTTGAAAACAGTTTACGGACGCTTCCCCAACAACGGATGCTGCTCTATTGCTTATTCAACTCCAACTCCTGAAAACAGTTTACGGATTCTCCAAAACATGGATGTCAATCTATCGCTTGTTCAGACCCCCAGTTCAGAGACATTCCAAAACATGGATACCTTTCTAATACTCGCCCACTCACCAAGGACAGGTAGTTCAACATTTCCAGGTGGCATCTCTAAGCCCATCCCCCGACAAGATTCGGTCACATCCCTAGATGGCATCGTTAAGCCCATCACCAAATGGCATCTGTAAGCCCATTCCCTCTACAATCACATCACTGAGTACAAATTTTTGGGCACTCTAGTGTCCAATCTCCTTTTACCTTCAAGTCGCGAACGACAAACTTGCCAATCTAACTCTTCAGGTCTAAGAAGATTGAACAGGGGCAACTGTTGTACCCCAAAATTTGCCCTCGTATTTTTCCTCAAGAAATCACAGCTTCGGGCTTTTCTTGATTTTTCAGACTGGCTCAAGAATCGGTCAAACAGACTTTTCTCGTCCGTCAGACAAAAATTAGGGTTTTCATTGATTTTCAAAAAGTTCAATACCTTGGCTAGGGTTGGTTGAGTTGGCTCAGGTTTTGATCAGGCAGGCATTTCTCTGGCATTTAATCAAGAACTAGGGTTCTTGTGCATGCATTCTCAGAAAGAATTAATCCCACAGTGCTTTTCAAGTTATTCCGAGATATGGACTGAGGCATTTGGATTGAGTTTGCAATGTTTGACTAAATCAGTGAAAAGAGTCATTTGGATTGAGTTTGCAGTTTGGATTTAATCAAGTGAGAAAGAAAAGGGCATGCAGATGTTTTGTTTGTTTAGTTGTGCAGTGCTCTGATTATTCAAGATGTCGGACGTTTATGGGTTATTTATTATTCTGAGTTAAAATGGTTGGAATTTATTTTCAATTATTATAATTTGAGAATTATGAATAATTAAATAAACAATTGAATTGAAAGGAATTAACTGATAAAAATGGATTTTATTCATCTTTAAATTATTTGTTACAATTATTATTTAAATACAGTATTTATTTACAAAGTATTTACAATGACAATTTTACAAACAATTAAATTTGGAATAAAACTATTCTAATTTTCCTAATCTTCATTCTTCTATCCAATGCTCCCTCTGCTCATTTGATTTTATCTGCAAAACAAAGAAGAGAAGAAAAGTCAAAAGCAGATAAAAATTAAAAAAAGACAGACAGGTAAAAAAGAATTCATCATTAAAGGCGACTGGCCGGAATCAGTTCGCCCTCTCTGCAAATCACGGGATTTCTCCCGGTTCACAAAGAGGGAGGGAATGTCTTGCAATTTAAGTTTGAAAATGCACAAAAGTTACATACTGCATAATTCCAAGTTCTAAACCAAGGATACAAGGCAAACTGAACTAGGCCAACAAAGTCCAAACTAAGTTCACATTTAAAACTGTCCAAGCTGCCCAAAAGATACCTCAGGATATCAAAGTACAAAAAAAACTGTCACAAAGAAGCATGAAATCTGGAAGAAGACATAAAGTATGCAGAGTAAACATGTATTGCAAGCAAGCATAGTCAAATGCATCATTTTCCACCAGTCACCTTTTCAGAATAAGACAAATATAAGCAATATTAAATGCTTAAAAATTGTCAAGAGAGAGGAGAGAGAGAAAAAGAAGTATCGGGCTTATAGGCTTAGGCTTGAAAGAGATATAAAAACAAAATGTAATAACACAGTAAAAAGAAGAAGGCAGAGATATAAACAGCATATCAGAATACACAGCAAAAGGGGGCAGAACATATGTAGCAGGATATCACAAAGAGGGAAAACCTCAAGCCTTGCAAACCTGTCCACGATTTTGACCAAGAAAGAATATACAAAATATAATAGCTCATGCCTTTCAAAGACTAAAAGGCCAAGACCCTGCAGGATAAAAGACAGAAGCCTTCAACCTTTCAAGAGAAGCCTCCGCCTGCATAACATATACATCACAAGCCACATAAACAAAACAAAAAATAGCCAAGTCCATAAAACCTTAAGCATACAAACTCAACGCACACAAGGCCTCCCAAAATCTGAACCAGCGAACCAGTAAACCAGAAAAAAAAGCCATAGTTCCAAACCCCTCAAAAGCCTAAATCTTAACCAACTGATAAGCCTTAAACCTGTAAACCTTTCAAGCCTCAAAAAAACCTGCAGTCCAAGCTTAACCAACTGATAATCCTTAAACCTGTAAACCTTTCAAGCCTAAAAAAAAAACCTGCAGTCCAAGCCTTAACCAACTGATAAGCCTTAAACCTGTAAACCTATCAAGCCTAAAAAGTCCAAACAGCATATCCAAGCCTAAACCAGCATTCAAACCACCCTTCAAGGCCCTCAGAAAACTTTCATCACTGGGCAAGAAAACATTCAAATATCTCAAGGCAACTCAGAGACAACTCAAAGTCAAAGCGATACAAACCCTCAGGTTGGAATCATCATAGGCATTTTCATCAAGAGAGCATACAGAAGAAGCAAGCAAGCATAATCATATCACAACTCAGAATAAGCATTCGAGCAAAGAAAAGAAGAGAAAAAAGGAAGTCATACTAGGTTTTCAGTTTATACATCACAAAACCTAAGAAGCCAAATACGAAATACCGGTTCTTCCAGCCAAAGGCCAGCTCCACCGCTTCCTCCGCCTTGGCCGCCTGAGCGCCTCCAGATCCTTTCCTCCTCCGTCTCCAAGAGGTAGTATAATTTTCTTCCATTCCCTTTCATACCTCAAACATAAAATTAAAACACTTAATCAGAACCAGTAAACTAAACATGCAAGACATATAAGATTTGAAACTCTAAATGCATTAAAGAGAAACCGTCACCTTTGCGTATCTCTACTGGAGCGGTCCATGGAGGGAGGAAAACGGATGATGGCGTGGTGGCCCTAGGCGGAGGGTCTCGATTCAGTGGCCTTCACGTTGAGGAAAATGAAGAAGGCGAACGAAGCAAAGCGACGACGGCGTCGTTATCTCACAAACCCTAAAGTTGATCCCAAATGAAACAAATTATGACAAACCCTTTCAAACTTGAGCCAAGCGTTGGGCCTTGCCCGTTACAAGTCTAAAGTCCAAATGCGTTCCAATTGACACCCCCCCCCCCCCCCCTTTTTTGGCTTCTGTTGTAAATTATGTTGGGCCACAAGACCCTCTAAGCCCCATTCTTGTTTTTTAAACTAAAAATATATTTTTCTTTTATCACCCTAATATCCTTTTTGATAACTTACATTAATACACTAATTTTGTTTTCTTTACATTAATTTTTATAGAATATTAACTAAGCATGAACATGATAATTTTGGAAAATATACAAACATTAATTCTTTCTTAAATTTGAAACATTTTTGTTTTCCTTTTTATACATAAAAAAAAACACTAATTGAAATACATTAATATTGATACATAAAAAATAGAACTTAAGATATTTTCTTTTCTTTTATTAAATTTTCTTATTTGTACATAAAAACAATAATACATAATTTTCTTAAACTTGAAATATTTTCCCTTTTCTTCAATTAAAACTTTGTACATGAAAACATCAATATATAATTTTCTTTAAGTTAATTGCCTTTCTTTTATCAAATCTTTGTATTTTGTACATATTAACAAAAGATAATAATACCTATAAATAAATTACATACACATATACACATACACTTACACAATTACATTAACGCATTTACATTTGCTATTCTTATACATTGCTATACATTATATTTTACATCGGGATCGATTCGATTTGGTTGTAATTATTTAAAGTCTCATCCCCATTTGTATACTTGTACCCCCGCTCCCGGATACTATTTGTAATAGTTTAGGACTTTAAATTCCCGCAATTTATCGCTTTCGAATTATACCATGGTTAGACCTAGGGTTTGTAAAATCAAACGCTAGATAACCTAATACAAGACAAATACATGAAATCAATACACAATCACACTTGCACCCCTAGGGTAATCCCACATGTTGCCTTCCAAAATGGGCCATGCTTGCACGTTGGGTATCTTTGGCAAAACAATTCAAATGATCATAAGTCCGTCGATGACGCTTTCGAAAGTTGCCTATCAAAATGATCATAGTCCCTTCAAGCAAATTGCCAAAGACACTTGGCACCATTGCATTCATGGTCCATACGATGACCCGCGCCTGTCCCGTTAAAACATCCTAAACGCAAGATTGCCCATCAAATTCAATGGTGGAACAAAATTGTTAAAGGGGTTAAAACATAAGAAAAACCTTTGAGTAAATTTAGGGGTAGACGACTCTTAGTTACTTGACAAACTTGCAAAAACACTTGCCTACTTTACAAACCACACTCCACAAACACTTTCAAAACAAAAACATTTGAAACATCTTTTTGAAAAGATACACACCTTCGTATATACTCAAACACGAGTCATTACATTGGTTGCCTAAGATAAGGAATCTTCTTCCAAAACATTTTCAAAACACACACATACCACCATTTTCAAGCAATCAAAAATCAAGGCAAGTGATCTAAAACCAAGTAACTAAGAGCCCATGGATAACCATGGATGAAAAGGGTGCTAATATCTTCCCTTTTCATAATCTACCCCCCGAACCCACGAAACATCTCAAAAGGTTTTTCCTGTGCTTTTTAACCTTTCCTTTAGGATAAAATAAAAAGTCGGTGGCGACTCTTGCTAAACCGAACAAGTGTGAATACAAACGCAAAACTCAAGTCAGTTCTCCAACCGTATCACAATATGATTCACCATGAGATCGATGTTTATGTTGATGACATGATAGCCAGGTCTCAGACTGAGGAAAAGCACCTTGATCATCTACAAAAGTTGTTCGACATGTTGAAGATATATAAGTTGAGGTTGAATCCGAACAAGTGCACCTTCGGGGTAAGGTCTGGTAAACTTCTGGGTTTCATTGTCAGCGACAAAGGCATCCAAGTAGATCCTGCAAAGGTAAAGGCTATACAAGAAATTCCAGTTCCCCGTACAGAGAAGGAAGTTAGAGGTTTCTTGGGATGCCTGAATTATATCGCCAGGTTCATTTCACATCTGACCGCTACTTGTGAGCCAATCTTCAAGCTTCTGAAGAAAGATCAAGTGGTGAATTGGAATGATGAATGCCAGACCGCTTTCGAATGAATCAAGGAATACCTTCAAGAACCACCAATCCGGATGCCCTTGGTTGAAGGAATACCTTTGATTTTGTACCTAACAGTGCTAGACAATTCAATGGGGTGTGTGCTGGGTCAGTATGACGAGTCTGGTCGAAAAGAGCACGCAATATACTACCTTAGCAAAAAGTTTACCGAATGTGAGACAAGATACTCACTGCTCGAGAAAACTTGTTGCGCTTTGGCATGGGTTGCTCGCCGACTAAGACAGTACATGTTGACCCACACTATCTTGTTGATATCGAAGATGGATCCGATCAATTACATTTTTGAGAAGCCTGCACTCTCCAGAAGAATAGTAAGATGGCAGATGATCTTAACTGAGTACGACATACAATATACAACCCAGAAAGCAATAAAGGGGAGTGTATTGGCTGATCATTTGGCTCATCAGGCCGTGGATGACTACCAGTCCATGAAATTTGAGTTCCCGGGTGAGAATATTATGCTGGTGACTGACTATGAAGAACCTGGACCAGATGAAGGACCTGAGGAGGAATCCCGATGGTCTATGGTTTTTGACAGAGCTTCAAACGCACTGGGTAATGGCATCGGCGCTGTAATCATATCTCCTGAGGGATGTCATACTCCATTCATTGCCCGTTTATGTTAACTGTATCAACAACATGGCGGAGTATGAAGCATGTATCATGGGTCTTAGAGATGCTATTGACCTAAGGATCAAATGATTGGACGTTTTCGGAGATTCATCCTTGGTAATAAGTCAGATCAAAGGCGAATGGGATACGAAGCATCTGAATCTCATCCCATACAAAGAGTACGTGTTGACATTGCTCCCACACTTTGAGGAGGTAGCTTTTGAACATTTCTCGCGAGAGGAGAACCAGTTAGCAGACGCTCTAGCTGCCATGTCTTCTATGTTCAAAGTTAGGTGGGACAATGAAGCTCCCCAAATCACCATTGAGAGGCTGGATGAATCAGCACACTGTTGTGAAATCGATACCTAATAAGTGGCAGACAAACCCTGGTTTCACGAAGTCAAGAGGTATCTCGAGACTCGAGAGTATCCCGAAGGGGAATCTGTTAATGATAAGAAGTTTCTGAGAAGGTTCGCTGCAAAGTTCTTCCTCAGTAATGGAATCCTCTATAAGCGCAACCATGACTCCACACTACTACGGTGTGTAGATAAGAGTGAAGCAGAGAGGATCATGATAGATCTACATGAATGCACCTTCGGAACCCATTCTAGTGGACATACCATGGCTAAGAAGATCCTACGGGCAGGATACTACTGGTCCACTATGGAAGGCAATTGTTATCAGCACTCTTGAACTTGTCATAAGTGCCAAATCTATGCTGATAAGGTGCATGTGCCTCCGGTCCCCTTAAATGTCTTGACGGCCCCGTGGCCCTTTGCAATGTGGGGCATCGACATGATTGGAGAAATCAGGCCCACCGCTTCTAATGGACATCGCTTTATCCTAGTAGCCATTGATTACTTCACGAAGTGGGTTGAGGCAGCCTCTTTTGCTACGGTAACCAAGAACGTAGTGGTGTGGTTTATCCGAAATAATCTGATCTATCGATATGGTGTGCCAGAGAGAATTATTACTAACAATGGTACTGTGATACGGTGGCAAAACCGACTGTTTTGGAAAATGCTAGTTTGCGTTTTGCGTTTGTGTTTGCAAAATGTCGCGGCAAGCAAGAGTCGCCACCAGCTTTTATTTTATCCAAGTGGAAAGGAAAAAAGCACAGAAAAATTCCTTTTTCGAGATTTTGAGTACGGGGGGTAGATTATAGAAAGGGAAGGTATTAGCACCCTTTCTATCCGTGGTTTTCCACAGGCTCTTAGGTACTAGCTCATCTTTTGAAAATTGCTTGTGTGTGTTTGTTTTGAAAAAGTTTTTGTTTTACTTCATTTTAACCCTTGCTTCTGTCTTCAAGAGTGTTACAAAGTGTTTTTGAAAAAAACTTTGTTTATAAAAGTGTATGTGTGAAAAAGTTTGTTTTGAGCAAGTACCTACTAGAATCTACCTACTCGAAAAAAGGATTGTTTCCGCTCTTGTTTCCTTTAGACAATGCTATCCTACTATTGAGAAATAGGTAGCACCGTCGTTGGAGTTGTAAGGGTCAATTCGAAAGGGACGTACGATCACTAAAGCAATGCTAAGACGTCTTAGTAATAACCCTAATGTCTTAAGATCATATTCGAGGAAATATTTCTGAGGCAACCTTTCCGAGGCAACATTTCCGAACGAGACATTTGATCTTTGTTTAGACAGGAGGGCGACCACTAAAACACCCTATACTTAATGATCATTTACCGAAGGCAACCGAAGTGAGAGTATACCCTAGGAGTGCGCATGTGCGAGTGATTTGATTTCAGTTATTATCTTTGCACATTAGGGTTTGCTAGCCATTTTAAATTAACATGCAATCTTGTCATACAAACCTATTATCATACATCTAACAGTTAATATTTGTGAGAATTAAAATGCGAGAAATAAAAACTACGCTATTACAAGGCTTCGGGGTAGAGGATTAGTTACATAGCCAAAAAACCCGTAAAAAGATAAATAAAAGGAAAACCTAATTAAACTATTACATACTGTAAGCAGTTACATTAATATCGCAAAAAAGTAATAAAATAATAAGCGCGCGCGATGAATCGAATGGAAAGAAAAATTAGGGTTTTAACCCCATTATCCCTAATTGAAAGAAAAATCATTTTTTGTCGTTTATGTGCTATTTTAAGGAAATAAGGTTTTAATTGAATAAATACAAACCTAATTACTAATTAATTCAATTTTGAGAAAAAATAATTAAATTAACCTATTTTTTGTATTTTTGTTTTATTGAAAAGAAATAAAAATTAAACCAAGAACAAACCCTAATTTTCTAATTGATTTTAATTATATAAAAAAGTTAGAATCATCCTAATTTTAATTAAACTACATTAAATTAAATTTGATAAACTCATGAAAACCTAAACCTAAATTTGTGAAAATTAATTTTATGATTTTTTGGAAAAAAAGAAATTAATTTTGGTTAGAAAATAATTTAAATAAATTAAATAAATTAAAACCAAAAAATAAAAAGGAAGAAAATGGGCCTGGTTTTGTAGCAAGAAGGGGGGTATGAATTGCAATTCTGGGCCCAAAAGCGCCTGGCCCTGTTTGACTTTTCCTGATCCTATGCACATGCTTGACTGGGGTGTATTATGGACCCTCATGGATAAAGCGTTAGATCTGGCTTGTTGAAGATCTGCTGGCTGGATATTGAGGACATACGGTGGACTTATGGGATTCCTGTATACTTGATTACACAAGGAAAAATAATATGCAACATTGTTGGGACCTGGGGATCGAACCCAGGCCCTCTGGCATTTTCATGCTGCATGATGACCATCTGAGCTGGCTTGCTTAGTTGAACAAATAATGACAAATAAATATTATATAAAAAAACAAATGGCTAACTCAAACCACGCGCGAAATTCATAATTGGCCATTCACAGGATGCCACACTATCATCTCCTTCTTGCCATTATTGCTAAAAGTTTCTTAACTTTTACCTACAGTCACCTGGGTGTAGGTATAACTCCGTGCCTTTCCAAAATCCTATACAAGCGTGATAAATGCAAAACAGGGGTACCAATCAACTCGTGGCAACCTCACGAGCATCATGGTACCCTTATCCATGGCCAATTGTACCTGTACATAAAAACCCTAAAAACAAAGAGAAAACCCTAACCATGGCACTTTGTTGTACAGTTAATGAAAACGCAATTAAATATGACCATAAGCTTGCAAACATCATAAGGATTGAGAATATGTCAATTATTCATGCTAAAGATGCCAGAATTAATGAATTCAAAATCAAGAAAACATGGATACCGTGCGACTCTTACAGTGTGTTTCAGGGCACGAGAATGCTTGCTAACGGTTGCAATATGGTCCAGGGATATCCAGCAAGCGATTGAGATGGTTGGAATGGCTTGAGAAGGCCTGAAACCTGGAAATTGATTCACAACTTTTGTTGAATTTTTGCAAGTTTGCTTTATATTTCTCACGCCTCTAATCCCCCCGTTTTTGATCTGCAATCCTTCCTTATGTACCCTAGAACGAATTAGGGTTGCAAACTTGTATCAAATCTTTTCCAATTAAGATCATTGATTCATGATTTTATCATTTGTGAAAATCTTTCTAAATCAAGCAAAATGCAATCTTTTTGTGTCTAAATGAACCTTGCACGATTTGATTCCATCTCCAGCTGTGTAATAGACCTAAACATGCATAAAATCTCAAGCTTTGATTAGTTTTTGATATTTTCATGATTTTATTTTGATTTTATTTGATTTAATTGAAATAAAATCAAAATAAATGATAAAAATAAAATAATGACAAATGGAAGGGCTCATGGGTCGTGGGTCATGTTACAAACTCAATGCAAGCATAAAAAGTTGGGGCCATTTGGCAAAAAAAATGCAATTTTGGACACATTTGACTTTTGGCAATTTTGCAAAAAGGGTCAACTTTGCCAATGCACAACTCCTTCAATTTTGACCCTAGAGAGGTGTTCTTGGAATTTTTGGAAATCTTAAGATGCCCTCTAAACAAACCTTTTGGTCTTATCTCAATTGAGTCTTCCATGTTCATGTATGAAGCTTTGACCCAAAAGGTGTTTTTATTGACTTTTCAAAATGACCTATAATGTCCAAATTTATATCTTCTTGTGCGTGCATATTTTGAACTTGGGAGATGAAGATGAATTGTAGGGAATTTCATCCTCTTCAAAATGAGCTTTGTATGGGTCATTGTTGATAAAGTATGATAAAGTTATGCTTGGTCAAAGTTGAGTTGACTTTTCCTACAAAACCCTAATTTAGCAACTTTTGGGTTTTGATGAATTGTGAGAAATCCTTGATGAATCATGATCAACCCTTGATCAAATGATGAATAATAATTCAAAATGAGGATGTTGACCAAAAATCTTGAAGCTTGACTTTATGTGGGCCACAGTTGACTTTTGCCCTAACATAGTCGATTTTCAGGCCTTTGAGCAATTGACTGAGCAAACTTCCTCTGCAAGGCTTGAAACTTGACATGAATACTCTTGAGAAAATATTATGAAAATGGTAATAATTTGGGATCCTTTGGACTCAAGTACTTTGATGCAACATGAAACCCTAATTTGAGATAGACTGCCTTAGGAGAGAGTTTGTCTGGTCAACCCTTGGACTTCCTTGAGCAATTTGAGGACCTCACTTGAAATGTATTGAGAAATATGGGAGGGAAAATTTTGGGGTACAATAGCTGCCCATGTTCAATCTTCTTAAACCTGAGGGTGTAGATTGGCTTGTCTGCCTTTCGTGATCCGAAGGTGGAAGATGATTGAACACTAGAGTGCCCAGAAATTTGCACTCGCATGAAGTGGTACTGGCCTTGAGATGTCGGGAATGGGCTTATAGATGCCATTTGGAGGTTGATGTTAGAAGATGGGCTTAAAGATGCCATCAGAAGAAGTGTCGATCGCATAAGAGATTCCTTTGCGAGAGCCCGTATACCTGTTATCGAGGAGGACTACGCTGGGGAGTGCTAGTCTCTATCTTGAGAAAAATAGAATTTTAGGAGCTTTAGTCATCCATTATTCTACTGGGGAATCTGTGATCGGTGGATCTGGAACTGACTGTTTAACGCTGGTTCGCGAAATGTCGCGGAAGCAAGAGTCGCCACCGTCTTTTATTTTCTCCAAATGGAAAGGACAAAAGCACAGAAAAATTCCTTAAAGAGATTGCTCTCGGTTCGGGAGGTAAATTATAGAAAGGGAAGGTATTAGCACCCTTTCTATCCATGGTTATCCATGGGCTCTTAGATACTTGCTCATTTGTGTTTTCAAAATTGTTTGTTTGCTTTTCAACTGTGGGTTTAAAAAAGTTTCTTTGAAAATTTCAGTTCGACTCTTGTATCGGTCCTCAAGAGTGTTTGAAAAATTGCTTTCGAAAGCTTTTTGAAAAGGTGTCGGTGTGAAAAGTATTTTTGAATTTGTTTTTGAAATTAGAGCAAGTATCTACGAGAACCTACCTACCTTAAGGAATTCGTCTGTGTAAATGTCCTTTAAAGTAGTGCCATCCCACCATTGAGAGGTAGGTAGCACCACCGTTGGAGGTGTTCGGGTCAATTCGATTAAGGGACAGTGTGGCCACCAAGCAAAGGTAAGATACCTTAGGAGCTACCCTTATGCCATTGATCTTTTATTCCGAGGTAACTATTCCGAGGCAACTTGTTCCGAGGCAACCGTTTTGAGGCAACTAGATCAATGGAACATAAGGACTCACTAAGACGTCCTATAGTCGGCGACCACGTTTCGAGGGACAAGGCAACAGTGTGATCACCGGAGTAATAGGAAGACACCTTAGAAGCTACCCTCATGCCAGGTTCCCGGATCATGAGGACTTACTAAGACATCCTCTACTCGACGATCACCTTTCGAAGGCAAGGCAACAGTGAGGCGTACCCTAGGGGTGGTGTGTGCGATTCGTGTGTCGTTTTCATTTGTATTTGTCTTGTCATGTTATTGGTGTTCTACGCTTGATTTTATTTAAGGCCATTCATTCTTGCATGCTTGGTTTAACAGTTAAAATATTTGCGGGAAAAGTAAATCTAAAGCTATTACAAATGGCGCGGGTCCACATCGCCAAAATTAAACCGGACCCGATTTGACAGAAAAGTAAATAAAGCAAAAGAAATAAAAGTGCGAGAAGTTTAGTTACATGGCTTTGGGAGAGATACATAATTATTTAAATGACATAAAATAAATACGCGAAATTAAACAATTAAGAATATGGGCGTTGGACCCTTTTTGCAAAGATTAAAATTAATGAGGGATTAAAATTAAAAATTAAAAGAGAATGTTTTTTTTTTGGTATTTTTATGTTTTTTAAGGATTTAATAGAAAAAGAGAATTAATTAAAACTAAAATAAAATGTTAAACCTAGTTCTAATTATTTTTTAAGTTATTAAGAAAACATTACAATTTAACCTAAATTAAACCCTAATTTATTTATGTACCATTTAATTATAAAAAACAAATAAAATAAATATTATTATGAGAAAGAAAAAAAATAAAATAAGGAATAAAATTTATTAAACCTAATTCTACATTTTTTAGATCTTTGTTAAAAGAATTAAAGTTAAAACACCTAATTTAAATTAATTTATTTACATGCAAGTTTATTTATAAAAATACTAAAATAAGTAATATTTTATTATTTTTCTTTTTTCTGATTTTTATGTGTTTTCATATTTTTGTGAGAATAATTAATTAAATTAAACAAATAAAGAAAATAAAACAATAATAAAAAATAAAATATAAGAAGAATATGAAAAATTGCAAACCAGGGGGGTTTCAGTCCCAATATGGAGGTTAAGTTTGTGAAATTCTGGCCCATTTAGTATAGCCTTCTTTGACTTTTTTTGCTAGCACGCTGATGTGTTGACTGGAGCGTAGCATGTTCTTGAGATCCATACCCTTGATTTAATCTCCCAGGACGCGTGGCTGGCTTGATGATGGAGGTGTACGCTATGCCTTGACATTGAAAACGCACATGAATTCCTGTGGAAAAATAATATGAAGAATAACACAGACCTGGGGCTCGAACCCAAGTCTTGGATGTTAATGCAATCACCACTTTCCAGCTGAGCCATTAAACTCTTTTGATATATTAATAACAAATAAATAATATTAAAGAAAAAACAAAACGTTAGTGGGTCCGCGCGCCAATTTTTAAACAGACCAACCAGCCTTCGCCACCACATCATCGTCCTCGCGTGTTTTTTTCTTTTTTTCTGAAACAAGAACATATGGCAACGGTTTCAGACGCGTTCCACTAGATGGCTTTAGAAAAAATAGCGAATAGCGCTATATGGTTCATAAATTGATCGCGAGGCTTGGTCCATGTTCGTCCCACTGCGTTGAATCCAATGGTCTTAGTCTCAGCCTCTAATTTTGCCTTATTGCAAAAGCCCTAATTTAGCATCCTGCAAACCCTAGAATCTCAAACATGGTATCATCGTGTATGGCAAATAAAAATACAATTAAAGGTATTGGTTAGCTTCAAAACTTCATTATGAACATGAATCAAGTATTATATTTCACAAATAATGCATAGAATGGAATGTATGATTATGAAATTTGTTTGATACAGTCCCGGTTCATGTTACCGATTCTTGGAGTTTGAATGGATGTTAATGATTGGAATATGTTCAGGGAGACTTGAGGAAGCTATTGGGATAGTTTTTGTGCCTTGAATCGCCTTCAAACCTTGTTTTCAGAATTTACTTTTTTAGAGAAATTTCCAAGTTTGTTCTTAGCTTTTCTGCGCAGCCTTGTGTCCCTTTGCATTAGGTTTCTCATCAGGCATATGTAGTGAACAAATTAGGTCAACAAAACTCAATCAAATCCAATGCAATAATGGTTTTTGGAAATTTGATTCTTAAGGATCTTTTTTTCAATCTTTTTCAAGTGTTCTTGTGCCAATTAGCATCCAATCAATCCAATTCTTTCCTAATTAGCATATGCACGAAATCTTGATGGCAAAACATGTATAAAAAGATTTGTTAGGGTGGATTAAATATTTTTCATATATTTAAATGATTTAAATGAATTAATATGAATAAAAATTCAAATAAATAAATAAAAAATGAGAAAATACTTCCCTTTGGGCCAAGTGGTCGTGCATATGTTTAGAATTATGAATCATGGAAGAAAAATGGGCCCATTAGCAATTTTAGGTCATTTGAATCAATGTTGACTTTTCAAAATATCCAAAAATTTCCCAACTTCCACAAGGCGTAACTTGCTCAATTTTTAAGCTTTTCTCATGTTCTTGGACATTTTGGAAAGGTCTTTGAGTCCTCTAACCAATGTATTTGGTCCCATGTCATTTTGATTTACCAATCTCAAGTTATGGCCTTTGACTTAAAGTCCCTTTTTGTTGACTTTTGAAAATGACCTATAATGTTGAAATTGATAACTTTTTGTGAGAGCATTTCTTGGACTTGAAGTATGAATATGAGTTGTAGGAAATGTCTTTCTCTTCAAAATGAGCTTTGGATGAAATTTTTCTGATAATCCATGTGAAAGTTATGCCCTGGTCAATTTCAGTTGACTTTTTCAGTTGTCCAAATAAGGAAACTTTTGCATCTTTGATGATTTCTGAGCCAAATTTTGAGAATCATGATCAAGCATTGATCAAATGATGTTTGTGGCTTCAAAATGATATGTTGACCAAAAATTTGAACTTTTGACTGTCAAATGACCATTTTGCCCCTACAGTTGACTGTAGTGCAATTAGGGTT
Organism: Vicia faba; assembly: GCA_948472305.1. Lineage (NCBI taxonomy): Eukaryota > Viridiplantae > Streptophyta > Magnoliopsida > Fabales > Fabaceae > Vicia > Vicia faba. The sequence goes on from OX451740.1 coordinate 253,727,087, forward strand.
TTGACTGTGCAATTTTGAGCTGAATGCCTTGAAATTTGATATGAGGATACTTGACCATGTTTGTAGGCATATGAGACTTGATTGGGCCTTTGAAAACTTCCTTTCTTTGGTCAGAACACAAACCCTAGTTTTGACTGTATAGGAGACCTTTGCACTGTGCAACCCTTGGGGAATTTTGTGACTTGGCTTGGCAATTTCTTGAAGAATATGGGAGGGCAAATTTTGGGGTGCAACAGTTGCCCCTGTTCAATCTTCTTAGACCTGAGGATGCAGATTGGCTGACGTGCCTTTCGTAATCCGAGGGTAGAAGATGATTGGACACTAGAGTGCCCAGAAATTTGCGCTCACATGTTAGCAGTGTGATGGGGGAATGGGCTTATAGATGCCATTTGGAGATTGCTGGATAGGATGATGGGCTTATAGATGCCATCTGGATGTTGATCGCATAAGAGATTCCTTAGCGAGAACCTGCATACCTGCAAAAGAAAAATGAGTACCTGACACGCTGCAGGAGTTGATTTTAGATGCTTGGTATAGATATGTCCTGATTGGTTACAGGAGCTGAGTCTGGAGCTTCAAACAGCGATGAATGAACCAGGGATGGTTGCTACCTTGGCATGAATGGTAAAAGAACCTTGGGTGATTTTAACTTCAACAACGCTCGTTGAGAAAATCTTGGTGGGAAATACCATCTTCGCAGGATCGGGGAGAGAACCGTAGGTCATTATAATCTGAAAGGGAATCACCTCACTCACCGTCGGAGAGGGAATTATCTGGAAAGGACTTACCACCTCACTCACCGTTGGAGAGGGGACCGTTTGAAAAGGAATGATCGCCTCGCTCACCGTCGGAGAGGGAACCATCTGGGATAACTTCTACTGAGTCTTCATCCGAAAAATCTGTTGGGAGTCGATTTAGCTGGACTAGAGAAGGCCTTGGACGGGATAATATCAGAGAATCTTAGGGTCGATTAACTGAACCGGTCTAGGTCTTGAAATGTCTTTAAGTGGAATAAGTGTCAGAACATCGCCATATCTGGTTCATATCTGGACTATATCTGGAAGGAAATCTGGAAGCAGCATCAGAACGTCACCATATCTGGTTTACATCTGAAACTATATCTAGAAGGATATCTGGAAGCAGCATCAGAACGTCACCATATCTGGTTTACATCTGAAACTATATCTGGAAGGAAATCTGGTAGCAGTATCAGGACGTCACCATATCTGGTTTACATCTGAAACTATATCTGGAAGGAAATCTGGAAGCAGTATCAGAACGTCGCCATATCTGGGTCATATCTGAAACTATATCTAGAAGGAAATCTGGAAGCAGTATCAGAACGTCGCCATATCTGGGTCATATCTGAAACTATATCTAGAAGGAAATCTGGAAGCAGCATCAGAACGTCACCATATCTGGGTCATATCTGAAACTATATCTAGAAGGATATCTGGAAGCAGCATCAGAACGTCACCATCTCTGGTTCATATCTGAAACTATATCTAGAAGGATATTTGGAAGCAGCATCAGAACGTCACCATCTCTGGGTCATATCTGAAACTATATCTAGAAGGATATCTGGAAGCAGTATCAGGACGTCACCATATCTGGTTTACATCTGAAACTATATCTGGAAGGAAATCTGGAAGCAGTATCAGAACGTCGCCATATCTGGGTCATATCTGAAACTATATCTAGAAGGAAATCTGGAAGCAGTATCAGAACGTCGCCATATCTGGGTCATATCTGAAACTATATCTAGAAGGAAATCTGGAAGCAGCATCAGAACGTCACCATATCTGGGTCATATCTGAAACTATATCTAGAAGGATATCTGGAAGCAGCATCAGAACGTCACCATCTCTGGGTCATATCTGAAACTATATCTAGAAGGATATCTGGAAGCAGCATCAGAACGTCACCATCTCTGGGTCATATCTGAAACTATATCTAGAAGGATATCTGGAAGCAGCATCAGAACGTCACCATATCTGGGTCATATCTGAAACTATATCTAGAAGGATATCTGGAAGCAGCATCAGAACGTCACCATATCTGGGTCATATCTGAAACTATATCTAGAAAGAATTGCGATAGTTGATAGTAATCATTTTTGTATTGATCTTTTTCCTGAAAAGGTAAAACATAATTGTATGCAAAATCATGATGCATGAACTGTATGTCTTCAAAATTAACGAGATTCGTGTAGTATGATGCATATGCATGCTATAATGTATGAAGATGTGATGTCTAAGAAAATAAATCCTTGACGGGTGCCGGGAAGTCACTCCTGGGCTGATGTTGAAGAATAGGTTTTGCTTCCGCCGGGGATGATAGTTGCAAGAATTCCGATAGGAGAAGATAACTCTATTGGGAAGTAAACTTGGCGAATGGGTTACTCTGCGGGGAGACAAATACTCTAGTAATCTTGCTGGGGAGCAATACTCTGTGGGAAGAGGGATGCCTTGCTGAGTGTTGATAGTTACTTGCTGGGAATACCCTTGTTGTTAGAAGTGTTGATAGACTTCGCTGGGGATAAGAAGGCTTCGTTGACGATGCTCCTTCCGTGGCTTTTGGCTGAGGATAACCCAGTTATATCCGGTTAAGGAAATAACTCTTTAAATGAAGCCGGACGACGCGTTCGTGCTCTGCGAGGATAAGCTTTCCGAATTTGCTGGGGATAAGCTTACTGCTTGGGAGATGGATTCCGACTTTCCTAGGGAAGCTGGATTGGACTCTCCTGGGGAAGTATTGAACTGTATTGGTTATGTTCTTCAACGGAACCTACCCTGATACCTTGGAGGATAGAATAATCAGATTTCTTAGACCACTCTTTATTGACCCTGTTTCTATGGGGGAGGCACTTGTGGGGTGCTGATAGTTGTTGATGGACAGACCTACTTCTGGTAGGCAGGTGGCAAGATGACGGGACATAGTCGTACGCTTTGATCCCTAACTTTTGCCTGGACCGCCCTTTCGGGTTTTCAGTCCACCGGGATACCCATTTTTGCCCAAGCCGCCTTTTTAGGTTTTCGACTTGCCGGGTGTACAGATTTTTTTCATTTCATCCCTTATTTTTGCCCGAACCCTTTTGGTTCGCCGGGAAGCCCTTGTTTTTGCCTAGGTGTGTCAACCTAGCGGGTCTTTGATTTTGCGTAGTATCTTTCGACTATGTCCACACTCTCCGGATGCAAGGAGTTGCCCCTGTTAGAAGTGTTCTGTCATGCCACCAGAAGGTATTTGATCAGGCAAGATTCGGTGTTGGAATGCCCCAAGCGACTCAGGCGGAGATTTGCCCCAGGCTATTTGGCCTTTGAGAGATTCTCCGGATCTTGACTTAACTGCCCCAAATGATGGGCAATAGTCATGCCATGCCCCTTGATTGGAAGTACTTCTGTTCATTAGGCATTCGTCGTGTGGATTTCCCTGCTGTTCAAACAAAAAGTCATATGCAAACAAAGTTATGTTAAAAATGCAAAGCTCATGTCTGTCTTGAAGATTTTGAAAATGCATTCTTTTTCATAAAACAAGTGAATGTTTGTAAAACGTGACGTCAACTCCGTATTTACCGTAGGCCTTAAGGAGTCAGGATACCTTTCGTACAGTATGCTTCCGAACTAACCCATGCTTCAGCTAGGACTTTTAAGGGTTATAACGTGGCTTGGTTCACGGTTTAAGAAACAAAGGATAAAGGCTCAAATTTTATTTGTACCCACCCGCTCTTCGTGATGTTCTTCAATCCTAAACTCAGTTGATCGTGCGTTAGACCTTATTTGAGTTTTTGTCCTGATATTCCCGTGATGGTTCGGATGTTGATAGCTTATTTTGAATAGGCAGTCATTCCTTTTTTTTGTTGAGGGTTTGTAAGGCCTCTTTCTTGTATGATTTTTTGTTATCCCTTTCTTTTTTGCCTGAACTGTTTCCTTTTTTGGAATTACAGTCAGCGGGATGCCCCAGTTTCGTAAGTCCCCTTCATGGGTTTTGACTTAATGGGCTTTTTGATTTTGGTAATGACTGCCTGTCTTTATGATTGTTCTGGACCATCACTGTCTTTCTTCGTTTTGTAAGGACCTTTTTTTTTTTGTGCTATTCGTTATGCACTTGGATCAACTGAGAGACTACCCTGCCCCAGGTTATGATGAAGGGTTTTGAATTTCGAAAAGAAAAACTCCTACTTCTTTGGCTCAGAGGGGTTGACGAGGGATTATCATCCTTATAACTCCAGTGTTTAGGGATTGAAACAATGCCTGTACCTCATCAGCGGGGTCTGTTCAAAAGCATACTGTAAGGATCGTGGTATCATTTTCGTCATCCTCCCTCAAGAGGCTTAGAATTTTAGATCCAGAGTTGACATCAGAAAAAATATGAAAAGAAATTTGAACATAATGAAAACAATTGTATTAATTCCCAAAACAGACGTATGCGATGCATTGATAGAATAAAAGAGTTTGCTATGACATTAATTGTTTGTATAAGCAAAGAAAAATACAACTCAAAAATTCAAATAAACAAAAGGCTTCAATGATTGGGCAACGGAGCAGTGATTATGTTCGGAGTCTCAGGCACTTCAAACTGAATCTCCCCGACGTCGATCATGTCTTGAATTTTGTTCTTGAGAGGCCGGCAATTGTCCGTAGTATGCCCCGGGCTATCAGAATGATATGCGCACCTATCATTTGGATAATAGTTGGGAGCAGAAGTGTTCGGATTCTGCAGAGGAGCCCTTAAGGTGATCAGCCCTGCCTTCAACATTTGTTGCAGTGCTTGATCCAGCGACATATGGATTTTGGTGTACTGTCGTTTCTCCTTGCGCTGCTGCCCCTGTCCTTGTTGAGCAGGTCCAGGATTGGAGATCTGGATTGCCCTTACCTCATGACGGCTCTTTTTACCGTGCACAGCATTGGATTCTTTCTTTCCATGATGAGGCTTTTTATCAGAAGGTGCAGCCTCTTGAATTTTCCCAGACCGGATGCCAGCTTCTATTCGCTCTCCAGTCAAGATAAGATATGTGAATCCAGCAGACGAATTCCCAATTAGGTGGTTGTAGAACGGACTAGACAGGGTCCCCAAGAACATATCGACAAGTTCCCGATCAGTCAGAGGTGGTTGTACCCTTCCAGCAAGATCCCTCCATTTCTGCGCATATTCTTTAAAACCTTCACTTGATCCTAACGACATACCCTGGAGTCTGGTACGCGTAGGAGCAAGGTCGGCATTATATTGATACTGCTTGTAGAAAGCAGTAGCCAACTCCTCCCAGTTACGAACCTTGGTCCCATCTAGCTGATAGAACCATTCGAGATGAGTCCCTGAAAGACTCACCTGGAAGAAGTGGATCCACAAATTCTTGTCCACCGTATATGGTTGAATCTTCCGAACATAGGACCTGAGATGTAACTTGGGACAAGACGCCCCGTCATACTTGGTAAAGGATGGTGCTTTGAACTTCCGAGGAATAATCACACCAGTTGACAAACCCAGATCTCCAAAATCCAGCCCAGGTACCTGTTGGACCTCCATAGCATTCAGCCTATCCTCCAACTGTTTGTACTTGTCTTCGGCAGGAGGGTATTGTTCGTCGTTGAAATTTGTCTCGTTGTCGGAGACCACTGGACTGGGAACCCTTTCCTCATGGTGACTGCTTTCCCTCACAGATGGGGTAGTCCTCTCAGTTTCAGTCTGCAGTGTGTTCCCAGATCTGCGTCTAGGGCTGAATAAAATAGTCCTCTTCTTCTTTTTGTCCTTCTTCAAGAGAAAAGCCTTCAGATCTTGTTGCCCCTGGGTCAAATTCATGATCAGCCCTTGGAACTGGGTGTTCTGAGCCTGGAGGGCCTTGATGGACTGCTCAGCTGATGATTCAGGATTCATGACGATCGGCTGAAATAAACAGCGAAGAAGGGTAAGCAACCTGTCAAAGGGATACCTGCAATGCAATGAGATGTATGACATGCATGTAATGTTTTCAAGGACCTCGCGGGATAAACAAGACAATTTGTTAGAATTGGAAACCGGTAGCTTGATTGAAGGTACTTCATGTTGTTTGAGAGTCCTTCTTTAAGGGTCAAAGGCTCACCATATCCAGTGGGTCATAGCCCCTGACTTTAGTCATCATGTCTGGTTTTGATTTCCAAACAACCTTGGTTAGGGGAACCTTCTTCAAGAGCCAGAGCTCACCATATCAAGTGGGTCATAGCCCCTGACAACTCTGGCTAGAGGAAAATAAATCCTCTTTGCCCCTTGCTGGATGTTTGATTTATCCTGACCAGCATCACAAGCCCTTGAGATCCTTGAAATGGGTTAGGATGTATGCAATGGTATGATGTCATGCTGTGCATGGGGTGATGTAGGTAAACCCTGTTATGAGTCCCAATTAAGGACTATAAACAAACCCTGCAAGAAATTCAGTATGCTTTGTTATGAGTCCCAATTAAGGACTATAAACAAAACCTGCAAGAGACCTAGTAAACCCTGTTATGAGTCCTAATTAAGGACTACAAACAAAACCTGCAAGAAAGTTAGTACACCCTGTTATGAGTCCCAGTTAAGGACTATAAACAAAACCTGCAAGGGAAACTTAGTATACCCCGTTATGAGTCCCTATTAAGGACTATAAACAGAACCTGCAAGGGGAACTCAAGTGTCAGATAACAAGCATGCAAGTAGTCAAGTTGGAAGGCACACAAGTCATACAAAAGAAACCCTTAGAGTTTAGGCCAGCTTGGGGTCTGGGTGTTACCCTCTTGAAGTTGGTTGGTTCATACCTGTCCTATCAAAGTAACCGGGTTCTTAGAGGATCCCAATATCATTGACTACCCTCAATCGGTCATAACTCCAGCATCGCAATCTTTTCTTGCGGCCAGAACCATCACGAGAGTTTAGCCTCAATGGGCGTAGCATACTGCTACTGTTTTAATGGCCAAGTTGTGTCATTTAAGGTTCTAAGGTTGTTGGTGCTTAATGACTCCTTAGAAGACCCATATTCTCCTCGTTGCGACACAAGGGATATCGGTACAGACCAAGGTGCCACACCAACGTAGCCACTGCTTCACCCGTGTCGGTCTACGCCGGACAGGTCCCTCACAGCTTATGCTACCTAAACAGGGTATCCCCAGATCCGGGTTAGGATCTATGTAACTCCCATGCAACCCACAATAGTAAAGCAAGCAAGTCAGACAATTGAAAACACAGTTATGAACTAACCCTAAGGTACACCTCACTTTAAGTTTAGTATCCCCAGCAGAGTCGCCAGTTCTGTGATCGGTGGATCTGGAACTGACTGTTTAACACTGGTTCGCGAAATGTCGCGGAAGCAAGAGTCGCCACCGTCTTTTATTTTCTCCAAATGGAAAGGACAAAAGCACAGAAAAATTCCTTAAAGAGATTGCTCTCGGTTCGGGAGGTAAATTATAGAAAGGGAAGGTATTAGCACCCTTTCTATCCATGGTTATCCATGGGCTCTTAGATACTTGCTCATTTGTGTTTTCAAAATTGTTTGTTTGCTTTTCAACTGTGGGTTTAAAAAAGTTTCTTTGAAAATTTCAGTTCGACTCTTGTATCGGTCCTCAAAAGTGTTTGAAAAATTGCTTTCGAAAGCTTTTTGAAAAGGTGTCGGTGTGAAAAGTATTTTTGAATTTGTTTTTGAAATTAGAGCAAGTATCTACGAGAACCTACCTACCCTAAGGAATTCGTCTGTGTAAATGTCCTTTAAAGTAGTGCCATCCCACCATTGAGAGGTAGGTAGCACCACCGTTGGAGGTGTTCGGGTCAATTCGATTAAGGGACAGTGTGGCCACCAAGCAAAGGTAAGATACCTTAGGAGCTACCCTTATGCCATTGATCTTTTATTCCGAGGTAACTATTCTGAGGCAACTTGTTCCGAGGCAACCGTTTTGAGGCAACTAGATCAATGGAACATAAGGACTCACTAAGACGTCCTATAGTCGGCGACCACGTTTCGAGGGACAAGGCAACAGTGTGATCACCGGAGTAATAGGAAGACACCTTAGAAGCTACCCTCATGCCAGGTTCCCGGATCATGAGGACTTACTAAGACATCCTCTACTCGACGATCACCTTTCGAAGGCAAGGCAACAGTGAGGCGTACCCTAGGGGTGGTGTGTGCGATTCGTGTGTCGTTTTCATTTGTATTTGTCTTGTCATGTTATTGGTGTTCTACGCTTGATTTTATTTAAGGCCATTCATTCTTGCATGCTTGGTTTAACAGTTAAAATATTTGCGGGAAAAGTAAATCTAAAGCTATTACAAATGGCGCGGGTCCACATCGCCAAAATTAAACCGGACCCGATTTGACAGAAAAGTAAATAAAGCAAAAGAAATAAAAGTGCGAGAAGTTTAGTTACATGGCTTTGGGAGAGATACATAATTATTTAAATGACATAAAATAAATACGCGAAATTAAACAATTAAGAATATGGGCGTTGGACCCTTTTTGCAAAGATTAAAATTAATGAGGGATTAAAATTAAAAATTAAAAGAGAATGTTTTTTTTTTGTATTTTTATGTTTTTTAAGGATTTAATAGAAAAAGAGAATTAATTAAAACTAAAATAAAATGTTAAACCTAGTTCTAATTATTTTTTAAGTTATTAAGAAAACATTACAATTTAACCTAAATTAAACCCTAATTTATTTATGTACCATTTAATTATAAAAAACAAATAAAATAAATATTATTATGAGAAAGAAAAAAAATAAAATAAGGAATAAAAATTATTAAACCTAATTCTACATTTTTTAGATCTTTGTTAAAAGAATTAAAGTTAAAACACCTAATTTAAATTAATTTATTTACATGCAAGTTTATTTATAAAAATACTAAAATAAGTAATATTTTATTATTTTTCTTTTTTCTGATTTTTATGTGTTTTCATATTTTTGTGAGAATAATTAATTAAATTAAACAAATAAAGAAAATAAAACAATAATAAAAAATAAAATATAAGAAGAATATGAAAAATTGCAAACCAGGGGGGTTTCAGTCCCAATATGGAGGTTAAGTTTGTGAAATTCTGGCCCATTTAGTATAGCCTTCTTTGACTTTTTTTTGCTAGCACGCTGATGTGTTGACTGGAGCGTAGCATGTTCTTGAGATCCATACCCTTGATTTAATCTCCCAGGACGCGTGGCTGGCTTGATGATGGAGGTGTACGCTATGCCTTGACATTGAAAACGCACATGAATTCCTGTGGAAAAATAATATGAAGAATAACACAGACCTGGGGCTCGAACCCAGGTCTTGGATGTTAATGCAATCACCACTTGCCAGCTAAGCCATTAAACTCTTTTGATATATTAATAACAAATAAATAATATGAAAGAAAAAACAAAACGTTAGTGGGTCCGCGCGCCAATTTTTAAACAGACCAACCAGCCTTCGCCACCACATCATCGTCCTCGCGTGTTTTTTTCTTTTTTTCTGAAACAAGAACATATGGCAACGGTTTCAGACGCGTTCCACTAGATGGCTTTAGAAAAAATAGCGAATAGCGCTATATGGTTCATAAATTGATCGCGAGGCTTGGTCCATGTTCGTCCCACTGCGTTGAATCCAATGGTCTTAGTCTCAGCCTCTAATTTTGCCTTATTGCAAAAGCCCTAATTTAGCATCCTGCAAACCCTAGAATCTCAAACATGGTATCATCGTGTATGGCAAATAAAAATACAATTAAAGGTATTGGTTAGCTTCAAAACTTCATTATGAACATGAATCAAGTAATATATTTCACAAATAATGCATAGAATGGAATGTATGATTATGAAATTTGTTTGATATAGTCCCGGTTCATGTTACCGATTCTTGGAGTTTGAATGGATGTTAATGATTGGAATATGTTCAGGGAGACTTGAGGAAGCTATTGGGATAGTTTTTGTGCCTTGAATCGCCTTCAAACCTTGTTTTCAGAATTTACTTTTTTAGAGAAATTTCCAAGTTTGTTCTTAGCTTTTCTGCGCAGCCTTGTGTCCCTTTGCATTAGGTTTCTCATCAGGCATATGTAGTGAACAAATTAGGTCAACAAAACTCAATCAAATCCAATGCAATAATGGTTTTTGGAAATTTGATTCTTAAGGATCTTTTTTTCAATCTTTTTCAAGTGTTCTTGTGCCAATTAGCATCCAATCAATCCAATTCTTTCCTAATTAGCATATGCACGAAATCTTGATGGCAAAACATGTATAAAAAGATTTGTTAGGGTGGATTAAATATTTTTCATATATTTAAATGATTTAAATGAATTAATATGAATAAAAATTCAAATAAATAAATAAAAAATGAGAAAATACTTCCCTTTGGGCCAAGTGGTCGTGCATATGTTTAGAATGATGAATCATGGAAGAAAAATGGGCCCATTAGCAATTTTAGGTCATTTGAATCAATGTTGACTTTTCAAAATATCCAAAAATTTCCCAACTTCCACAAGGCATAACTTGCTCAATTTTTAAGCTTTTCTCATGTTCTTGGACATTTTGGAAAGGTCTTTGAGTCCTCTAACCAATGTATTTGGTCCCATGTCATTTTTATTTACCAATCTCAAGTTATGGCCTTTGACTTAAAGTCCCTTTTTGTTGACTTTTGAAAATGATCTATAATGTTGAAATTGATAACTTTTTGTGAGAGCATTTCTTGGACTTGAAGTATGAAGATGAGTTGTAGGAAATGTCTTTCTCTTCAAAATGAGCTTTGGATGAAATTTTTCTGATAATCCATGTGAAAGTTATGCCCTGGTCAATTTCAGTTGACTTTTTCAGCTGTCCAAATAAGGAAACTTTTGCATCTTTGATGATTTCTGAGCCAAATTTTGAGAATCATGATCAAGCATTGATCAAATGATGTTTGTGGCTTCAAAATGATATGTTGACCAAAATTTTGAACTTTTGACTGTCAAATGACCATTTTGCCCCTACAGTTGACTGTAGTGCAATTAGGGTTTTGACTGTGCAATTTTGAGCTGAATGCCTTGAAATTTGATATGAGGATACTTGACCATGTTTGTAGGCATATGAGACTTGATTGGGCCTTTGAAAACTTCCTTTCTTTGGTCAGAACACAAACCCTAGTTTTGACTGTATAGGAGACCTTTGCACTGTGCAACCCTTGGGGAATTTTGTGACTTGGCTTGGCAATTTCTTGAAGAATATGGGAGGGCAAATTTTGGGGTGCAACAGAATCATATCTTAGTCGATGAGGTTCAAATGAACTGCTATCTAGTCGTGCTTCAGGCTTAACGGTAATTTGCTAAGGAAATTAAGACTGGCTGTTATCTGGTCGTGCTTCAGGCTTCACTGCGACTTACTGGGGGATGAGATTAAACTTGCTATCTGGTTGTTCTCCAGGCTTCGCAATTTATCAATTCTTATATGGTCATGCTCCTGGCTTCAGAATGAATCAAGTGGTTATCCGGTCGCATTCGGGCTTCCATTTGATTTTAAGGCAATACTATTATCCGGTCGATTCTGGGCTTCTTAGTAATTGGCCGATTAAACTGCTATTTGGTCAAAGTCCAAGCTTCGCAGTACCTTACACTGTCATCTAGTCATATCCCAGGCTTCAATGTCTTTTTCCGCTATCTGGTCGTGATCCAGGCTTCACAGTGTCTTATACCATTATCTGGTCGATTCCAGGCTTCATGGTATCTTGTATTGCTATCTGGTCGATTTCTAGGCTTCACAATAACTTGTTGAGGGGTTAAGCTAATTTCCGGTCGATTCCCGGGCTTCATAGCTTGTATTTAAGAGATACCACTATCTGGTCGATTCCAGGCTTTATAGTATTTTGGAGAAATCAAGATATTATTCGATCGAATCTGGGTTTCATAGCTTGAATTTAAGAGATACCACTATCTGGTCGATTCCAGGCTTCGTAGTATTCTGGAGAAATCAAGATATTATCCGGTCGAATCCGGGCTTCATAGCTTGAATTTAAGATATACCACTATCTGGTCGCTTCCAGGCTTCATAGTATTTTGGAGAAATCAAGATATTATTCGGTCGAATCTGGGCTTCATAGCTTGAACTGGAATCGAAATCTTAATGTCGATTTGACTGAACCAGAGAATACTTGTGAGAATTTGATTGTATCTTTCCCTGAAAGGTAAAGAGTTAGTCGTATGTAATTCCATGATGTATGACATGTATTGAGTAATGATGTTCTCAAAATAAATGAGATTGTGCTGTATGATGCATATGTGTATGCCATGATGTATGGATATGCAATGTTCTAGTGACATTCTCTAGCTGGGGAAAATGAATCCTAGACTACTATTGGAGAGTTTAAGGAGTTGAGTTCTTTGTTCTTTGCTAGGGATAGTGATCGAAGATGATTAACTGGAGACTTGCGTCCGTTCTGCTTCGAGAGTATTCCGCCGGGAGAGACTCTGTTTAAGAATAATCCTGTGGGAGAATGACCCTGTGGGGAAGAGAGATACTATGTTGGATGATCTTCTATTTTGGTGAAACAACTCCGCTGGGGGATGAATTACCGCTGCTGGTGATAAATAAACTCTACTGGAGATTGAAATTCTGCTTGTGGAAGAAATAAACTCCACCGATGGTGAACTTCTATTGTTGGTGATAGATAAACTTTGCTTGGGGAGAATTTTGCCGATTCATTCGCGATTATGAATCTCGGCTGGGGAGAGTTGTCACCACTGTCTTTGGGTACTTCCTTCTCTACGGGGAGTGTATGTACCTTTAGTCATATTCTCAAACTGGCTCTATCCCTGTACCTGGTGGGTGGAGCAACTGTAAGGTTTGGGCATTTCTGGTTTGTCCCTGTTCCTGGAATTACGAGTAATTGTCTTTTGTTTTTCATGTAAACATTTATGAGCAGCAATTATTTTCAAATGCATATATCAAAAATGAATCATTGGACGTTCTCGCAAAACAAAACAGAAAAAAGAAAAACAAGTTGAAATTTCTTGTGAAAATGAATTGTATTGATTTTGAAGTTGGCCTGTAATAGGCGTATTGTATAAGAGGCTGACATCCTAGTAAGAGAATGCATCCGAAGGATAGAAATTACACAATTTATAAAATAAAGAAAAATAGTTATGTGAACAATCCCATTGGGTTCCAACTTTGCTATTGCCTTTATATCTTTGAGCGTCTCATCACTTTGCTACTTGGTCGAAGGTAGATCAGATTGATTGGCACCGTCCGAGCTTGATAGTCGATACTGAAGTCTGGTTGTAAGATGATCCAATGAGACATAGTGTTATGCTTCAATCCTTAATGTTTGCTTGAACCGCCCTTTCGGGTTTTCAGTCCACCGGGATACCCTTTTTTGCCCAAGCCGCCTTTTCAGGTTTTCGACTTGCCGGGTTTTCTCGAGCAATGAGTATCGGGTCTCGCAGTCGGTAAAATTTTTTCTAAGGTAATAAATAGCATGCTCTTTTCGGCCAGACTCGTCATGCTGCCCCAGCACGCACCCCATTGAGTTGTCGAGTACTTTCAAGTATAGGATCAGAGGTCTCCCTTCAACTGGAGGCATCAGAATGGGTTGCTCTTGGAGATACTCTTTGATCCTTTTGAAAGCGGCCTGACATTCATCGTTCCATCTTACCACTTGATCTTTCTTTAGTAGCTTGAAGATTGGCTCACAAGTAGCAGTCAGGTGTGAGATGAATCGGGCAATATAGTTCAAACGTCCTAGGAAGCCTCTGACTTCTTTTTCTGTTTGGGGAGCTGGCATCTCCTGTATAGCCTTTACCTTTGTCGGGTCCACTTGAATACCTTTATCACTTACGACGAAACCCCGCAGCTTACCAGATCTCACCCCGAAGTTACACTTGTTCGGGTTTAACCTCAACTTGTACAACTTCAACCGGTCAAATAACTTCTGAAGGTGGTCAAGATGTTCTTCTTCAGTCTTTGATCTTGCAATCATGTCGTCAACGTATACCTCAATCTCATGATGGATCATGTCATGGAACAAAGCGACCATGGCACACTGATACGTTACCCCAGCATTCTTCAATCCGAAAGGCATGACCTTGTAGCAAAAGGTACCCCATTGAGTAACAAAGGTTGTCTTCTCCATATCTTCGGGAGCCATTTTAATCTGATTATAACCGGAGAAACCATCCATAAAGGATAAGACCTTATGCCGTGCAGTGTTGTCAACCAAAACATCGATATGAGACAGAGGGAAATCATCCTTGGGGATCGCCCTGTTCAGATCCCTATAGTCAACACACATTCGAACCTTACCATCCTTCTTCGGCACTGGCACCACGTTGGCAACCCACTGTGGGTAAGAAGTAACTGCTAGAAAATCGGTGTCAAATTGTTTCATCACTTCAGCCTTGATCTTCTCAGACATCTCTGGGTGCATTCGGCGGACCTTCTGTTTTACTGGAGGACAGTCTTCCTTGGTAGGCAGGCGGTGAACCACAATGTCGGTATCCAACCCAGGCATATCTTCATAAGACCATGCAAAGATCTCAACATTGTCTCGCAGCATCTGAATCAGCCGTTGTTTAACGCTATGCTCCAGATTTGCACCGATCTTAACCTCTTTCTTGTCTACCTCTGTACCCAAATTTACCGATTCCACTGGCTCTTCATGCGGATGAATAACCCACTCTTCCTGAAGTAACAGCCTAGCAAGTTCACCAGGCACTTAGCAATCATCTTCACCTTCGTCTTCGGCTAAGTTGATCAGACTTTCGAAGTCATAACTGGCAGTAGCAGAGTCGTTATCAGTGAGATCCAGAGTGGATGTAGACCTGTATATGTGAGTGTGTGTAAAATAGTTGTTTTGCAATATATAATAAAAGAAAAACAAGGAGCGCAAGATTTGAAATGCAAAAACGTCCAATGCTTTTATTAATGATATATGGAGATGACAAATATCAAGCCCTCACAACCAAAGCCACGGTGCCTTGGGTAAGACGTCGGGCCGTAAAGTTTAAAAATTGTCTGTTACAAATTTAAAACAAAAGTCTCATTACTGGGTAATAAAAGAAATTGGGACGAAGTCTTTTGCCGTCCAATTGCTTAGTCCACCGTCGGCAGTTGGGTAAATCCAGCTGTCAATGTCATACTCTTCATCATCATCTTCAATGGCATTCACTCCTGAATTGCTGATAAATAGTGGAGGTCTTCCAATCCGAGCACTCCGAACAACCCTTTGAGCTTCTGCAGTGAAACCCAAACCAAACTTGTTAGTCTTATGTGCAAAATTAGGGAGTTGGCCCCAATTTGCACACCCACCTTTCTCAATAACAGCCCAGGCATCCTTGAAGGAAGCCATCTTCATTGGAGGATCTTCGACAATAGTGTCAGCTGATGCCAGTGTCTGGGGGACTTCTTCAAAATGTTGACACGGGGTTTCAATGAACTCCCCATCCATCTCTACATATCAGAAAGAGTTAAGGTGGATCACCATGTACTCCTCTTCTCCTCGTACTATAACAATTTTCCCCTTTACTGGGTATTTCAGCATCTGGTGGAGCATAGACGTTACTGCCCCAGCTTTGTGGATCCACGGGGTACCCAGCAAACAAGAATAAGATGGCCGAATGTACATCACATAGAATGTAGATGCGAAAACCTGAGAACCAACCTTAATCAGAATATCTATTTCTTCGTGTACCATTCTCTTGGACCCATCAAAGGCCCTGACCACAATGTTGCTTGGTTTCAGCTCCAATCCTTCACAGTCTAACCAGTCCAGCGCTTTCTTGGGTAACACATTCATCGAAGACCCAGTATCCACCAATACGTGAGCCAGGGTAGTGCCCCTGCACTCAATTGAAACATATAGAGCGTCATTATGATTCTTCCCCTTGGCAGTCAAGTCGACGTCGGAGAAACCCAGACCGTTATCAGCAGTTAAACTTGCCACACAGTCTTTGAACTGATCAGCTGATGTCTCTTGCAGTACGTGCGCAGTCTTCAGGAAAGCAATCAGAGCCTTAGCATGGGCCTCTGAGCATAGTAACAGAGACAACATAGAGATTTTGGACGGGGTTTTCCCCAGCTGCTCGACTACATTGTAGTCGCTCTTTTTGATGATCTTCAAAATTTCCTCCATCTCTTGTCTAGAGGCTTCAATAGTAATCTTCTTCGGTGCCTCCGTCTGGGCAGGCTCACCGGTGGTCCCTTTGCCCCGAGTGTCAGATGACTCGGCAACAGGGGTAAGAATTGGAACTTGAACGGGGACAGTAGCAGGTGTACTGACAGGCGTAATAACAACAGGCTTCTGGACAGTTGGTGCAGAGATCTCAGGGGAGAAAAGTCTTCCGCTGCGGGTGACTTTACTAGATCCAACAATATTGCTGACGCCAGTATCAACCTCTTCAGCATTCAAATCTTGTTTAACTCCGTGATAGTACACGTCAGCCCCGTAGTGCCACGGGACAACTTTATTTGATGTATAGGGGATAGGCCCATGAATGGTAATGATCAACGGTGCAATTCTTAGAACAGATGTAATTCTAACAGGATTTCTCAAGGAAGCCTTGGAAGAATTGTCGAAAATGGTGATTATAGCAACTTCTTCAGTAGGAACCAAAGGAACAAAAGTCTTCTCAAACAGAATTTCTTTATTATCCATCAGGCGTTGGACACCTGACTTCAAAAGATGGCAACCGGTAGGTAGGACGAAACACAAATGGCAACCTTCGCCACAACCCGGAAATTAACCGGCTAACAAAAGGTTCTTCTTCACAGTCATCAATGGAGTAGCAATGTCTTTCACAGAAACCAAAAACGAGTCTTCATTTATAGCATTCACTCCATGCTTGGGCATCAGAGCCGTCACAACATTAGGCCTTTTAGGTGCTTCGAACTCAATCTCCTTAGCATCAATTAGGTCTTGTACCTTATTCTTCAGAACCCAGCAGTCATTCGTATCGTGCCCCGGGCTATCAGAGTGAAAAGCACAGTGGGCATTTGGATTGTACATGGGTGATGTTGTATTGGGATTCTTCGGGGCTTCCTTCGGAATTACCAAGTTGGTCTTTAATAACTGCGGCAAAATCTGGGATAAAGTCATGTTGAGCTGGGTGGATTGTTTTCGCGGCCTCTCGGCCCTTGGCTGATTGTTGCACTGAGGAGAAACAGCAGGTCTTGATATAACCACCGCATTAACTGTTTGGCGGTGTTCAGGTTTGTTATGGCTTTTTGAGCTGTAAACAGCATTGGATTCCTTCTTAAAAGGTTTCTTATCGGTACCTGATGAAGTACCCTTCTGTATTTTACTGCTCTTAATACCAGCTTCAACTCTTTCCCTGGTCATAATCAGCTCAGTAAATCTGGACGACGAACTTCCAATCAGATGGTTGAAATATGAACCAGACAAGGTCCCTAGAAACATGTCTACCAACTCCCTGTCAGCCAGCGGGGGTTGAACTCTCCCAGCAAGGTCCCTCCACTTCTGGGCGTAGTCTTTGAAACCTTCGCTCGCACCCATAGACATACCCTGAAGTTGGGTACGCGTGGGAGCGAGGTCGGCATTATATTGGTACTGCTTGTAAAAAGCAGCAGTAAGGTCTTCCCAATTACGGATACTAGCCCCTTCCAGCTGGTAAAACCATTCAAGTTGAGTCGCTGAGAGACTATCTTGAAAGAAGTGGATCCGTAGGTTCTTATCAGCGGTGTATGGATGGATCTTTCTAACATACGAGCGGAGGTGCAACTTTGGGAAAGAAACCCCGTCGTATTTAGCAAAGATTGGTGCTTTAAATTTGTGGGGAATCACCACCCCATATGACAGACCCAAATCTCCAAAGTCTAGACCAGGGACTTTCTGGACCTCCATTGCACTCAACCGGTCTTCCAGTTTCTTATACCTATCCTCAGCCAGAGGATACTGGTCTTCGTTAAAGTCAGTCTCGTTGTCAAAGACCACAGGGCTAGGAGCCCTCCTTTCTTCTTGGTTGTCTCCCCCTCCAGATGAGTGAGTCAAATCAACCTCTTCTCGCAATTTTTTTCCAAATCTGCGACCCATATTTAGTAGGACCGTCTTCTTCTTCTTCTTCTTATCCTTCAGGATAAGGGTCTTCAGATCTTGCTGACCCTTGGCCAAACTCATGAACAATTCCTGGAACTGGGCGTTTTGAGATTGCAGAGCCTTGATTGCTTGTTCAGTTGATGTTTCAGAAGACATGATGCTGAAATAAATAGCGAAGAAGATGAGAAACCTGTAAGGGTACCTGTGATGAAGTGCATGGGAATGATATGTGTATGATATGATTTCAAAGACTTTAGAGATTCAAATTTGTAAACCAAAATGAAACACACTTTTATTAGATAAACTTGAAATTCAATTGTTCAACAAATGCTTTTAAGGCGTTACAAGAAAGAAAAACTGAAAAGTAAATTAAAACTAGAAATAATCAAAAGACAATCAGCATTCCCATGGTCGTTTCCCGTCGGTGCGGACATAGTCATTGAGGATCTTCTCATTCTCCAATTTCCTTGTCAACTTTTGAATTTTCTGCTCTTGCTCGTGATACTTTTCTCTGTAAGTATCCCGCTCTTCTCTCAGTTGCATTCAAGATCTCTTTAATGCCCCAATGTCAGTAGGCATGTATGGATGGAGGATGGTAGGAGGAACCCCTTCTTCATCAGCAACCTCAACAATTATAGGCAAGACGGCTTCGTACGGCATTCCCAGCTTTTGGGCACGGATTCGAACCCATCGAATATATGGCTCCGTCGGAAGAGAAGTCTTCGCACCTAGCTCGTGCAGATCAGACCTGTGTACTCTATCCTAAGCTCGTATGAACCTGCGGCGTTTCTCGTCACTATCCCCTTGGAAGTCAAAAACAATGCTCTATGGGGAGTGTATGTACCTTTAGTCATATTCTCAAACTGGATCTATCCCTGTACCTGGTGGGTGGAGCATTTGTAAGGTTTGGACATTTCTAGTTTGTCCCTGTTCCTGGAATTACGAGTAATTGTCTTTTGTTTTTCATGTAAACATTTATGAGCAGCAATTATTTTCAAATGCATATATCAAAAATGAATCATTGGACGTTCTCGCAAAACAAAACAGAAAAAAGAAAAACAAGTTGAAATTTCTTGTGAAAATGAATTGTATTGATTTTGAAGTTGGCCTGTAATAGGCGTATTGTACAAGAGGATGACATCCTAGTAAGAGAATGCCGCCGAAGGATAGAAATTACACAATTTATAAAAGAAAGAAAAATAGCTATGTGAACAGTCCCATTGGGTTCCAACTCTGCTATTGCATTTATATCTTTGAGCGTCTCATTACTTTGCTACTTGTTCGAAGGTAGATCAGATTGATTGGCACCGTCCGAGCTTGATAGTCGACACCGAAGTCTGGTTGCAAGATGATCCAATGAGACATAGTGTTATGCTTCAATCCCTAATTTTTTCCTGAACCGTCCTTTCGGGTTTTCAGTCCACCGGGATACCCTTTTTTTCCCAAGCCGCCTTTTCAGGTTTTCGACTTGTCGGGTGTACAGTTTTTTTTTCATTTTCATCCCTTACTTTTTCCCGAACCCTTTTGGTTGGCCAGGAAGCCCTTATTTTTGCCTAGGCCAGTCAACCTAGTGGGTCTTTGATTATGCGTAGTATCTTTTCACTATGTCTGCATTGACGGGGTGAGGAAGGTCATCACCATCCATGGTGGTTCGAATCATAGCTCCTCCCGAGAAAATGTTCTTAACCACAAATGACCTTTTGTATGTGGGGGTCCATTTGCCCCTAGGATCACCTTGTGGTAGTATGATGCGTTTGATCACCAAATCCCCAACTTGATACTCTTGTCATCTGACTTTCTTGTCAAAAGCATTGATCATTCGCTTTTGATACGTCTGACTGTGACAAATAGCAGTGAGTCTCTTTTTGTCGATTAAGTTCAGTTGATCAAGTCAGGTCTGGATCCAATCGTCCTCGCTCAAACCTGCATCCTTCATAATCCGGAGAGAGGGTATCTGGACCTCAATGGGTAAGACTGCCTCCATGCCATACACCAAAGAGTAGGGTGTCACCCCTGTCGACGTCCATGATGAGGTACGGTACCCATGAAGAGCGAATGGTAACATCTCATGCCAGTCTTTGTAAGTCACCGTCATCTTCTGCACAATATTCTTGATGTTCTTATTAGCCGCTTCAACAACCCCATTCATCTTCGGCCGGTAGGGAGAAGAGTTGTGATGTTGTATCTTGAACTGTTTACAGAGCTCGGTGATCATTGTATTGTTGATATTTGTACCATTGTCAGCGATGATCCTCTTTGGTACACCATATCGACAGATCAGATTGTGTCGGATAAACCGTGCCACGGAGTTCTTGGTTACTGTAGAAAAGGAAGCTGCCTCAACCCACTTCGTAAAGTAATCAATAGCCACCAGAATGAAACGATGTCCGTTGGACGCAGTAGGTCTGATCTCACCTATCATATCGATGCCCCACATTGCAAAAGGCCAAGGAGCTGTCAAAACATTCAGAGGAACTGGAGGTACATGCACCTTATCAACATAGACTTGGCACTTATGACAGGTCCGAGAGTGTTGATAACAATCGGCTTCCATAGTAGACCAATAATATCCTGCCCGTAGGATTTTCTTTGCCATGGTATGTCCACTGGAATGAGTTCCGAAGGTACCTTCATGTAACTCTGCCATAATCCTTTCTGCCTCGTTTTTGTCCACACATCGCAGTAAGGTCGAATCATGGTTACGCTTATAAAGAATCACATTACTGATGTAGAACTTCGCAGTGAACCTTCTCAAGAATTTCTTATCATTAACAGATGCACCCTCGGGGTACTCTTGAGCCTCAAGATACCAGTTTACCCCGTGGAACAAGGGTTTATCTTCTACCTCTTCAGTCTCAATGTCATAGAAATGTGCGGTTTCGTCCAACCTCTCAATGGTAATCTTGGGAGCTTCATTGTCCCACCTGACTTTGAACATAGAAGACATGGTAGCTAGTGCGTCCGCTAACTGGTTTTCTTCTCTTGGGAAATGTTCAAATGTTATCTCTTCGAAGTGTGGGAGCAATGTCAATACATATTCTTTGTAAGGAATAAGATTCTGGTGCTTCGTATCCCACTCGCCTTTGATCTGACTGATCACTAGAGCAAAATCTCTAAATACACTCAAGAACTTAATCCTCAGGTCAATAGCAACTCGGACACCCAGGATGCATGCTTCATACTCCGCCGTATTGTTGGTGCAGTTAAAACATAATCAGGCGGTGAATGGAGTATGACAGCCTACAGGAGATATATAATTATAGCGCCAATGCCATTACCTAACGCGTTTGAGGCTCCGTCAAAATACATAGACCATTGGGATCCTTCCTCAGGTCCTTCATCCAGTCCAGGTTCTTCACAGTCGGTCACCAACATGATGTTCTCATCTGGGAACTCGAAATTCATGGATTGGTAGTCATCCACTACCTGATGCGCCAAATGATCCGCCAATACACTCCCCTTGATTGCTTTTTGGGTTGTGTATTGGATGTCATACTCAGTTAAGATCATCTACCATCTTGTTATTCTTCCGGACAAGGCAAGCTTTTCGAAGATATACTTAATTGGATCCATCCTTGATATCAATAGGGTGGTGTGGGTCAGCATATATTGTCTTAGCCGGCAAGTAGCCCATGCCAAAGCGCAACAAGTTTTCTCGAGCAGTGAGTATCGGGTCTCACAGTCGGTAAACTTTTTGCTAAGGTAGTAAATAGCATGCTCTTTTCGGCCAGACTCGTCATGCTGCCCTAGCACGCACCCCATTAAATTATCCAGTACTGTCAAGTATAAGATCAAAGGTCTTCCTTCAACCGGAGGCATCAGGATCTGTGGTTCTTGAAGATATTCCTTGATCCTTTCGAAAGCGGTCTGACATTCATCATTCCATTTTACCACTTGATCTTTCTTCAGCAGCTTGAAGATTGGCTCACAAGTAGCAGTCAGGTGTGAAATGAATCGGGCAATGTAATTCAGGCGTCCCAAAAAGCCTCTGACTTCCTTTTCTATGCAGGGAGCCGACATTTCTTGTATGGTGTGATACGGTGGGAAGAACTGACTGTGTTTTAGAATGCTGGTTTGCGTTTTGCGTTTTATTTTCGCAAAATGTCGCGGTAAGCAAGAGTCGCCACCGACTTTTATTTTATCTAACAAGGAAAGGAAAAAAGCACAGAAAAATTCCTTTTTCGAGATATTTCTCGGGTTCGGGGGGTAGATTATAGAAAGGGAAGGTGTTAGCACCCTTTCTATCCGTGGTTATCCACAGGCTCTTAGGTACTTGCTCAATTGTTTTCAAAATTGTTTTCTTTGTGCTTGTGGGTTTGAAAATTTTTGTGTTTTAAAACTTTGATTTAACTCTTGCTTCTGTCCTCAAGAGCGTATGAAGTGTTTTTGAAAACTTTGTTCGAAAAGGAGTGTAAGTGTGAAAAAGATTTTTTTTGAAAGAGCAAGTATCTAAGAACCATCTACCTACTCGAAAAAGGAATCGTTCGGTGCTAATTTCCTTTAGACAATGCTATCCCACTATTAGTGAGTAGGTAGCACCATCGTTGGAGTTTAAGGGTCAATTCGAATTAGGGACTTATGGTCACCAAAGCAATGTTAGGATGCCTTAGCGGTAACCCTAATGTCTTAGATCATTTGTTTGAGGAAACAATATCTGAGGCGACCGTTTCGAGGCAACTATGATCTTTTAGACAAGAGGACGACCTCTAAAGCGACCTATACTCAATGACCGTGTACGAAGGCAACCAAGTGGGGTATACCCTAAGAGTGTGCATGTGCGAGTGTGTCGTTTTCAGTTATTTTTATCTTTGTACATGTTAAGGGTGATCTAATTTGATTTTAAGATTAACATCCAGTCTTGTCATGCAAACGCTATTATCAAACATCTAGCAGTTATAATTTGCGAAATTAAAATGCGGAATTTAAATTACAAGGCGTCGGGTATTTACATCACCAAAGACAAACCCTTTGAAAAATAAAATAAAGCGATAAAAATAATTAAATGTCCTATTTAACTATTACAATCCGGAAGCAGGTACATTAATATGATGAAAATAAATAAAGCGCGCGGGAAATTAAATCGAGTACGAATTTTAGGGTTTTGACCCTTTTGAAAGAAAATATCTTTTTTGGTTTTTTTGTTATTTTTATTTAAGGAAAAGAATTAAAACCTAAATTAAATGCCTAAATTAAGTTAATAAATTAATTAAATGAAAAATAAATTATTTTTGGAGTTTTTGATTATTTAGGAAAGAAATTAAAAATGATTAAATTAGTGGTTAATACCTAATTAAATCTAATTAATTATTTATTTGCAAAATAGGTTAA
Organism: Vicia faba; assembly: GCA_948472305.1. Lineage (NCBI taxonomy): Eukaryota > Viridiplantae > Streptophyta > Magnoliopsida > Fabales > Fabaceae > Vicia > Vicia faba. The sequence continues at coordinate 253,750,391 of OX451740.1, forward strand.
AGTTATTCTAGAATTAAAACCTAAATTGATTAATTAGTGTTTATTAATAAAAATAAAAGTTAAAATTTGATTGGATAAAAGAATTATTTTTTGTGATTTTATTTAATAAAACAGAATTTTGTGATTGGTTAGAAAACTAAATAAAAATAATAAAACAATTAATAAAACAAAATAAAATAAATAAAAGAGAGAGGGGGGTGTTGGGCCTGATTTAAGAGTGTGAGTAGCAATTTCATAGGCCCAACAAAGCTGATCCGTTTGACCATATGAGATCCAGTGTGGGCATGTTGACTTGGCCTTTGGTGGACTTCCAGTCATGGACCACCAGATCTGGCCATTGGCCATCTGGCGCCTAGATGGGTGAGGGAGCATGGTAGATTGCAAGATTATACGCACATGTGATTATCTGCAAACAAAAATCATTGAGAAAGTGGGGGACCTGGGATTCGAACCCAGGTCCTGAAGGAGAATGCACTAACACGCTTGCCACTATGCCACATTGCCTTGTTTGTTATAATAACGCAAAAGAATAATAATATAATAAAACAAAATCAATTGGTCAGAAAATAAAAAAAGGGCGCCAAGATTTGAAACAGCCAATGGACGGAGGACACCTCATCGTCCCTGTCCTCAAACCTGTAAAAAAAATACCTGCGGATTTGAATCCGCAGCTAAAAGCGCAGCCCTATTCTAAAATTCTCTCTAGGCCATGAAAATATATTCCACGAGCATGGTTGAACTCGTCATCTCCTCCTGATTGCAACCACGCCCTTCACATGGGCCAATTGTTCCTGAAATAAGAACCCCTAAAAACAGAAACGAAATGCTAGCCATGGCGTTTCATGGTTACAGTGCATATAAATCAAATTTGTTATTACCAATAGCTTGTAAATGACATAGGGTCAGGAATATGCAGTTATTTCATTCAAATGATGCCAGAATAAGCCAAATCGAATTCAAGAACAAGGATGAGTTGTGTGACACTTACAGCGTGTTAGGGAGTCTGAAAATGCTTGGTTTTGGTTGGGATATCTTGTGTGAATGCCTAGAAAGCGATTGGAACAAGTCTCGATCCCTGAAAACACCTCTAACCTGGATTTCGATCTCAAGCTTTTTTGTGATTTTTCTCACTTTTGTTCTGCCTCTTCCCACACTTGCCAACCCTTATTTCGTATGCTTTTGCTTCCTTATGTAATGTGTACTACCTTAGGTTTACAAACTTGGTACAAATCTCCCTCTATCAATGACTTTGATATGGATTTGATTCTTCCATTAAATCTTTCCAAATTTGCCTAATTCCAATCTTTTTGCACATGATTTGATTTGATACGAATTTGATGGTGATAATAGTTGTAATCAAAGCCTAAAATAGCCAAAAGATCATGTGTTATCAAAGCTTTAGATTTTATATGATTTTATTTGATTTAAAATAAATTAATTCAAATAAAATCAAATTAAATAATAAAAATGTGATGTAGACACATGGCTGAAGCTAGGGCACGTGGGCAATGATGCAAACTCAAATCAAGTGAAAAAGAATGGGCCCATTTGACAAAATTTGAAGTTTTTGGGATAGTTGACTTTTGGCAATTTTGCAAAAAAGTCCAACTTCAACAATGCATAACTTCTTCAATTTTGAACTTTTGAAAGTGTTCTTGGACTTTTTAAAAATCTTGAGATGTCCTATATCCAACCCTTTTGGTCTCATCTCATTATGATGTTCCATGCTAAAGTTATAAGCTTTGAGAAAAAAGGTGTTTTTGTTGACTTTCAAAAATGACCTATAATGTCCAAATTCATAACTTCTTGCGAGTGCATTTTTTGATCTTGGGGTATGAATATGGATTATAGGGAATTGCATCCTATTTAAAATGAGCTTTGGATAGGTCATTTCTCATAAAGTATGAGAAAGTTATGCTTGGTCAAAGTTGGGTTGACTTTTCCTACAAAACCCTAATTTAGCAACTTTTGAGTCTTGATGAATTTTGAGCAATCCTTGATGAATCATGATCAACCATTGATCAAATGATGAAATACCCTTCAAAATGAGAATTTTGACAAAAAATATTGAAGTTTGACTGTATTTAGGTCATAGTTGACTTTTGCCCTAGCATAGTCGATTTTTGGACCTTTGAGCAATTGACTGAGCAAACTTCCTCTGCAAGGCTTGAAACTTGACATGGATGATCTTGAGAACATATTAGTAAAATGTTGAGCACTTGAGGTCATTTGGACTCAAGGATCTTGATGCAACACAAAACCCTAATTTGGAGTAGAGTGCCTTAGGAGATAGCTTGTCTGGTCAATCCTTGAGCAACCTTGAGCTACTTGGAGATTTTTCTTGCAATGTCTTGAGAAATATGGGAGGGGAAATTTTGGGGTACAACATATGGTTTTTACCTTGGCAGGTTCCACCTGAATACCTTTATCACTGACGATGAAACCCAGCAGCTTACCAGACCTTACCCCGAAGGTGCACTTGTTCGGGTTCAGCCTCAGCTTATACATCTTCAACCTGTCGAACAGTTTCTGGATATGGTCAAGGTGTTCTTCCTCAGTTTGGGACCTTGCAATCATGTCATCAACGTAAACCTCAATCTCATGGTGAATCATGTCGTGGAACAAAGCAACCATGGCGCGCTGATAAGTTGCCCTAGCATTCTTTAACCCGAAAGGCATTACCTTGTAACAAAAGGTGCCCCACTGTGTAATTAAGGTTGTCTTCTCCATGTCCTTAGGAGCCATCTTAATCTGATTGTAACCAGAAAAACCATCCATAAAGGAGAAGATCTTATGATGCACGGTGTTGTCGACCAGAACATCAATATGAGGAAGTGGGAAATCATCCTTGGGGCTCGCCCTATTCAGATCTCTATAGTCCACACACATCTGTACCTTACCATCTTTATTGGGCACTGGAACAACGTTGGCGACCCACTGCGGGTAAGAAGTGACGGCTAGAAATCCGGTGTCAAACTGTTTCATGACCTCAGCTTTGATTTTCTCAGACATCTCAGGGCGCATACGACGAACCTTCTGCTTTACCGGAGGGCAGTCTTCTTTGGTTGGCAGGAGGTGAACCACAATATCAGTGTCCAAACCAGGCATATCTTCATAAGACCAAGCGAAGATCTCAACATAGTCGCGTAGCATCTGTATCAACCGTTGCTTGACACTAGGCTCCAGATTCGCACCTATCTTAACCTCTTTCATGTCTTCCTCTGTAACCAAATTCACTTATTCAACTGGATCTTCATGAAGCTGTATGGCCCTTTCTTCCTGCAGTAACATTCTAGCAAGTTCTCCAGGCACCTCACAATCATCCTCACCTTCGTCCTCGGCTTGGTTGATCGGATTTTCAAAGTCATAACTAGAAGTAGCAGAATTGTTATCAATGGGATCCAGAGTGGATATGGATCTGCATTATGATACGTGAGTGTGTGTAAGAGAATAGCTGGTTTTGATAAAACGAGAGACAGAAAAAGAAAAACAAGGAGCACAAAATTTGTAATGCAAGAAAACGTCCAATGCTTTATTGATGATATATGAAAATGACAAATAATAAGCCCTCACAAGCAAAGCCAGGGTGCCTCGGGCAAAGCACCGGGCCGTAAAGTTTCAAACTGTTTATTACAAATCTCAAAACAAAAGTCAATTACTGTGGAATAAAAGAAACATGTATGAAATCCTTCGTCGTCCAGTTCTTCAATCCACCATTGGTTGTCGGGTAGATCCAGCTGTCGATATCTGAATCTTCTTCACTGTCCTCAATTGCATTCACTCCCTGATTACTGATGTGCAGAGGAGGTCTTCCAATCCGTGCGTGCCTAACAGCCCTTTGAGCCCCTGTAGTAAAGCCCAAACCAAATTTTTCAGTTTTATGTGTGAAATCAGGGAGCTGACCCCAATTTGCACACCCACCTTTTTTAATTACAGCCCTGGCATCCTTGAGGGAAGCCATCTTCGTCGAAGGTTTGTCAGTAGCAACTTCAGTCGACGCCAAAGTCTGAGGGACCTCTTCAAAGTTCTGACAAGGGGTTTCGATGAACTCCCCATCCATCTCCACATAGCAAAAGGAATTAAGATGACTCACCATATACTCCTCTTCACCTCGTACCGTGACAATCTTCCCCTTTACCGGATATTTCAATATTTGATGGAGCGTAGAAGTCACTGCCCCAGCCTTATGAATCCAAGGGCGACCCAACAAGCAAGAATATGATGGTCGGATATCCATCACATAAAAGGTGGATGCAAAAGTCTAAGAGCCAACTTTGACAGGGATGTCCACCTCCCCGTGCACCATCCTTTTTGATTCGTCGAATGCCTTGACCACAATATTACTCGGTTTCAGAATCAGACCTTCACAGTCTAGACGGTCTAATGCTTTCTTTGGAAAGACATTCAATGAGGACCCGGTATCCACCAGTACATGGGCCATGGTAGAGCCCCTACACTCGATCGAGACGTGCAAAGCATCATTATGATTCCTTCCTTTAGCAGTCATATTTTCACCTGAGAAACCCAACCCATTGTCGGCAGTCAAGCTAGCTACGACGTCTTTGAATTGATCGGCTGAAGTTTCCTGCGGCACATGCGCAGTCTTGAGGAATGCAATTAAAGCCTTTGCATGGGCTTCAGAATACAATAACAAGGACAACATGGAGATTTTTGACGGGGTCTGTCCCAGTTGCTCGACTACGTTGTAGTCGCTCTTCTTGATAATCTTCAGAATTTCCTCTATCTCCTGCTTAGAGGTTTCTACAATGATCTTCTTAGCTGCCTCCGTCTAGGCAGGCTCACCTATGACTTCTTTGCCCCGAGTTCTATATGGCTCGGCGACAGGGGTGATAACTGAGATAGGAAATGGGATAGGAACTGGGATAACATCTGATGTACTAGCAGATGGAATGACAACAGGTTTGTGAACAGTCGGAGGGGAAATCTCGGGAGAAAAGAGTCTTCCGCTTCTGGTGACCTTGCTAGCCCCGACAATATTGTTGATATCAGTATCAGCTTCCTCACTTTTTAAGTCTTGCCTAACTCCATGGTAATACACATCGGCCCCATAGTGCCAAGGGACAGCCTTATCCGAAGTGTATGGGATAGGACCAGGGACAGTAATTATTAACGGAGCAATTCTTGGGACGAATGTAATCCTAATAGGCTTTCTCGAGGAAGCCTTGGAAGGATTGGCGGAAATGGTTATGATGGCAACATCTTGAATTGGAACCAATGGAATCATACACTTCTCGAACAGGATCTCCTTATTATCCATCAGGCGCTGAACACCTGATTTCAATAAGTGGCAACCAGCAGGCAGAATTGAACACATGTGGCAACCTCCGCCACAGCCTGGAAATAAACCGGCTAACAACAGATTCTTCTTAATTGTCATCAAAGGAGTAGAAATTTCTTCCATGGAGGTCACAAATAAATAATCGTCCACAACATTCACCCCGTGACCATGTTTGGGCATAGGAGCAGTTATGACGTTGGGCTTCTCCGGAGCGTCAAACTCAATCTCTTTGGCTTAGATCAAGTCTTGCACCTTATTCTTCAAGGCCCAACAGTTGTTTGTATCATGACCTGGACTTTCGGAGTGATAGGCGCAGTGGGCATTCGGGTTATATTGAGGAGAAGTGGTGTTGGGGTTCTTCGAGGCCTCCCGCAGAGTTACCAGATTGGTCTTCAATAGTTGTGGTAGAATTTGAGACAATGTCATATTGAGCCAAGTATACTGTCTCTGTGGTCTTTCCACCCTTTGTTGATTGTTGCGTTGTGGAGCAATTATGGGTCTTGATATCACTACCGCATTTACCGCTTGACGGTGTTCAGGTCTGCTTTGGCTCCTTGAGCCATAGACTGCACTAGCTTCTTTTTTACCGGTGAAAGGTTTCTTTACTGCACTTGATGACATATCCTTCTGTATCTTACCACTTCAGATACCAGCTTCTACTCTCTCTCCAGTCAAGATCAACTCAGTAAACCCAGATGACGAACTGCCGATCAGATGATTGAAAAATAGACCAGATAGCGTCCCTAGAAACATGTCAACCAACTCCCTGTCAGACAAAGGGGGTTGGACTCTTCCAGCTAAGTCTCTCCACTTTTGAGTGTAATCTTTAAAACCTTCACTTGCACCCATAGACATACTCTGAAGCTGAGTACGAGTGGGAGCAAGGTCGGCGTTATATTGATACTGCCTATAAAAAGAAGCAGCAAGGTCTTCCCAGTTTCGGACATTGGCTCCTTCCAACTGATAAAACCATTCAAGCTGAGTCCCTGACAGACTATTTTGAAAGAAGTGTACCCACAAATTTCTATCAGCAGTGTGGGGTTGGATTTTTCTAACGTACGAGCGGAGATAGAGTTTTGGACAGGACACTCCATCATACTTGGCAAAAACCTAAGCTTTAAACTTATGAGGGATCACCACTCCCGATACCAATCCCAGTTCTCTGAAATCCAAACCAGGGATCTTTTGAATCTTCATTGCACTCAGACGGTCTTCTAACTGCTTGTACCTATCCTCGGCAGGAGGATATTGCTCCTCATCATAATCAGTATCATTATCAGAGATTGCAGGGTTGGGGCCCTTTTCTTCTTCTTGGTTCTCCCCTTCCTTGGATGAAGAGGTCAGATCAGCTTGCTGTCTCAACCTATCCCCAAACCTTTTACCCATATTCGGAAGAAAGACCTTCTTATTCTTCTTCTTCTCTTTCAGAATGAGAGTTTTTAGATCCTCTTGCCCTTTAGACAAGCTTAAGAACATATCTTGGAATTGGGCGTTTTGTGCCTGAAGATCTTTGATGGCTTGATCAGAAGACATTTATGCTGAAATAAACAGCGAAGAAGATGAGAAACCTGTAATGGTACCTGTGATGGTGTGCATGATAATGGGATGCGTATGTAATGATTTCAAAGACCTTGGGAGATTTAAATTTTCAAACCAAAAAATAAACAAACTTTATTAGATTAACTTGTAAAAAGGGTTCAACAATGCCTTTAAGGCATTACAAACAAATAAATGGAAATCAAATCTAAACTAGAAAAAAGAGCAAAATCAAAAATCCCATGGACGCTTCCCCTTGGTGCTGACGTAGTTATTGATTGTTCTTTCATTCTCGAGTTGCCTGGTGAGCTTCAAGATCTTCCTTTCTTGCTCATGGTACTTTTCCCAGTAGGTATCCCTCTCCTCTTTCAGCTGAATCCAGGATCTCTGCGACGCCCCAAGATCAGTGGGCATGTAGGGATAAAGGACTGTGTAAGGAATTCCTTCTTCATTGGTGGGCTCCATAATCATTGGCAATACCGCTTCATAGGGAATCCCAAGCTTCTGAGCACGAGCTCAGACCCACTGGAGGTAAGGCTGCATAGGGAGGGAAGTCCTTGGTCCTAGCTCTTGAGGGTCAGATTTGTTCACCATGCCCCAAGCTCGTATAAACCTCCGGCGATGCTCGTCAACGTCTTCCTTGTAGTCAAATGAAATATCCGTAAGAAGTAGCTCATGGGGACCATCCATCTGAGCACGACCAAACGGTCGCAAAGCTAGACGAGGACTGTAGGTTATACCCCCTTTGATTCCAAGAAATGGGACATTAGGGTATCCCCCACAACGATCAATGACAGCAGTGCTTTCCATAGCCTTGGAACTCCAAAGAACGTTTGTATGGGCAAGTTACATTATCCTGTAAGACCATCCCAAACCTTATTCATTCTTCAGCACGGACTTGGGGAGGTGCGAAATAAACCACCTCGACAGCAATGGCATGCAAGACATAAGAGTCTCTCTTCTACGCACAGTACGAGTGTAGAAGGCATGTAAGATATCACCCAGTAGAGTAGGCACAGGATTGCGAGAAAGGAAGATCTTAACCGCATTCACATCTATAAAGGAATCTGGATTCGGGAAGAGAACCAAACCATAGATAAGGAGATCCAAGATATCTTCTAAAGCCTGGAAGTCCAAACTATCCCAAAATAGATGAGCTTGATCTATCAGAAACTTGGCTAAGAAACCTTCCACCCCGCTTTATATTTCCAAATTGGACACTACATCCGCCCGTTTCAGATGCAGAGCTGAAGCAATGTCTTCTAGTCTAGGAGTATCTTCCATACCTTTGAAGGGCATCTGCTCAAGGATGGATATACCCAATAAGTGAGAAAACTCTTCCAAAGTGGGAACCAGCTGATAATCTGGGAAAGTGAAGCAATAATGCATAGGATCGAAGAACTGGAAAAGCACACTCACCATCTGCTCATCAAACTTTGAGGTAACCAAGCTAAGAAGCTGACCATGTCTCTTAATGAATGAAGAAGTCTCAGAAACTCTTGAGGCTAACTATTTAAGTTGAGCAGGTATTTGCACAAAGTTAACTCGAATGGTGTTTCTGCGCACGGAAGCCATAATTTGCAAAACAAAACAAAGATAAATACCCTTGGTCTTTGAAATGGTTAGTGTAATGAAGTATGTATGCTATGTTATGATGCATGATGTCATGATAAAAACAACACAGGTATAGCAGATAACAGACATGGCAAAGGCAAACAAGTCACACAAAAGCCCTTAAGTTTAAGGCTTGCATGGGGCCTAGGTATTACCCTCTTGAAGTTCAGTTGGTTTCAACATGTCCTAGCAAAAGTAACTGGGTTCTAGAGGTTCTCAATATCCCTGACCATCCTCCATCGGTCATGGTTTCAGCTTACGCAATCTTTTCTTGCGGCCGGAACTATCTCGAGAGTATGGTCTCAATGAGTGTAGCATCGAGTATCAACCAGTTCTCAGCTTTACACCGAGGTCGGCTATCTCACTACTTCCTACTGGCCAAGTTGGTCGGTTAAAGGTTCTAAGGTCAGTTGATGCTTAACGACACACATAGCGGCCCCATATTCTCCTCGTTTCTCCATAAGGGATACCAGTACCAACCAATGTGCCACATCAACATAGCTACTGCTTCAACCGTATCGGTCTACGCCGTACAGTTCCCTCACAGTTTATTGCTACTTACCTAAAAGGTGTCCCCAGATTCGGGTTAGGATCTATAGTAACTCCCAATACAAAACCCTTAAAAGTAAAGCAACCAAAACAAACAAGAGAAGCAATTTAGGATGAACTAAATCCTAAGGTATACCCCACTTATTACTCCCCAGCAGAGTCGCCATTTCTGTGATACGGTGGCAGAACCGAGTGTTTTAGAAAATGTTGGTTTACATTTTGCGTTTGTGTTTACAAAATGTCGCGGTAAGCAAGAGTCGCCACCGACTTTTATTTTATCCAACTGGAAAGGAAAAAAGCATAGAAAAATTCCTTTTTCGAGATTTTGAGTACAGTGGGTAGATTATAGAAAGGGAAGGTATTAGCACCCTTTCTATCCGTGGTTTTCCACAGGCTCTTAGGTACTAGCTCATATTTTGAAAATTGCTTGTGTGTGTTTGTTTTGAAAAAGTTTTTGTTTTACTTCGTTTTAACCCTTGCTTCTATCTTCAAGAGTGTTACAAAGTGTTTTTGAAAAAAAAATTATTTATAAAAGTGTATGTGTGAAAAAGTTTGTTTTGAGCAAGTACCTAATAGCATCTACCTACTCGAAAAAGGATTGTTTCCGCTCTTGTTTCCTTTAGACAATGCTATCCTACTATTGAGAAATAGGTAGCACCATCGTTGGAGTTGTAAGGGTCAATTCTAAAGGGATGTACGATCACTAAAGCAAAGCTAAGACGTCTTAATAATAACCCTAATGTCTTAAGATCATATTCGAGGCAATATTTCTGAGGCAACCTTTCTGAGGCAACATTTCCGAACGGGACATTTGATCTTTGTTTAGACAGGAGGGCGGCCACTAAAACACCATATACTTAATGATTGTTTACTGAAGGCAACCGAAGTGAGAGTATACCCTAGGAGTGCGCATGTGCGAGTGATTTGATTTTAGTTATTATCTTTGCACATTAGGGTTTGCTAGCCATTTTAAATTAATATGCAATCTTGTCATACAAACCTATTATCATACATCTAACAGTTAATATTTGCGAGAATTAAAATGCGAGAAATAAAAACTACGCTATTACAAGGATTCGGGGTAGGGGATTAATTACATAGCCAAAAAACCCGTAAAACAATAAATAAAAGGAAATCCTAATTAAACTATTACATACTGTAAGCAGTTACATTAATATTGCAAAAAAATAATAAAATAATAAGCGCGCGCGATGAATCGAATGGAAAGAAAAATTAGGGTTTTGACCCCACTATCCCTAATTGAAAGAAAAATCATTTTTTGTCGTTTATGTGCTATTTTAAGGAAATAAGGTTTTAATTGAATAAATACAAACCTAATTACTAATTAATTCAATTTTGAGAAAAAAATAATTAAATTAACCTATTTTTTGTATTTTTGTTTTATTGAAAAGAAATAAAAATTAAATCAAGAACAAACCCTAATTTTCTAATTGATTTTAATTATATAAAAAAGTTAGAATCATCCTAATTTAAATTAAACTACATTAAATTAAATTTGATAAACTCATGAAAATCTAAACCTAAATTTGTGAAAATTGATTTTATGATTTTTTGGAAAAAAATAAATTAATTTTGGTTAGAAATAATTTAAACAAATTAAATAAATTAAAACCAATAAAAAAAAGGAAGAAAATGGGCCTAGTTTTGTAGCAAGAACGGGGGGGTATAAATTGCAATTCTGGGCCCAAAAGCGCCTGGACCTGTTTGACTTTTCCTGATCCTATGCACATGCTTGTTTGTGGTGTATTGTGGACCCTCATGGATAAAGCGTTAGATCTGGCTTGTTGAAGATCTGTTAGCTGGATATTGAGGACATACGGTGGACTTATGGGACGCCTGTATACCTGATTACACAAGGAAAAATAATATGCAACATTGTTGGGACCTGGAGATCGAACCTAGGCCCTCTGGCATTTTCACGCTACATGATGACCATCTGAGCTGGCTTGCTTAGTTGAACAAATAATGACAAATAAATATTATATAATAAAACAAATGGCTAACTCAAACCACGCGCGAAATTCATAATTGGCCATTCACAGGATGCCATGCTATCATCTCCTTCCTCCCATCATTGCTAAAAGTTTCTTGACTTTTACCTACAGTCACCTGGGTGTAGCTATAACCCTGTGCCTTTCCAAAATCCTATACAAGCATGATAAATGCAAAACAATGGTACCAATCAACTCGTGGCAAACTCACGAGCATCATGGTACCCTTATCCATGGCCAATTGTACATGTACACAAAAACCCTAAAAACGAAGAGAAAACCCTAACCATGGCACTTTGTTGTACAGTTAATAAAAACGCAATTAAATATGACCATAAGCTTGCAAACATCATAAGGATTGAGAATATGTCAATTATTCATGCTAAAGATGCCAGAATTAATGAATTCAAAATCAAGAAAACATGGATACCGTGCGACTCTTACAGTGTGTTTCAGGGCACGAGAATGCTTGCTAACGGTTGCAATATGGTCCAGGGATATCCAGCAAGCGATTGAGATGGTTGGAATGGCTTGAGAAGGCCTGAAACCTGGAAATTGATTCACAACTTTTGTTGAATTTTTGCAAGTTTGCTTTATATTTCTCACGCCTCTAATCCCCCCGTTTTTGATCTGCAATCCTTCCTTATGTACCCTAGAACGAATTAGGGTTGCAAACTTGTATCAAATCTTTTCCAATTAAGATCATTGATTCATGATTTTATCCTTTGTGAAAATCTTTCTAAATCAAGCAAAATGCAATCTTTTTGTGTCTAAATGAACCTTGCACGATTTGATTCCATCTCCAGCTGTGTAATAGACCTAAACATGCACAAAATCTCAAGCTTTGATTAGTTTTTGATATTTTCATGATTTTATTTTGATTTTATTTGATTTAATTGAAATAAAATCAAAATAAATGATAAAAATAAAATAATGACAAATGGAAGGGCTCATGGGTCGTGGGTCATGTTACAAACTCAATGCAAGCATAAAAAGTTGGGGCCATTTGGCAAAAAATGCAATTTTGGACACATTTGACTTTTGGCAATTTTGCAAAAAGGGTCAACTTTGCCAATGCACAACTCCTTCAATTTTGACCCTAGAGAGGTGTTCTTGGACTTTTTGGAAAGCTTAAGATGTTATCTAAACATACCTTTTGGTATTATCTCAATTGAGTCTTCCATGTTCATGTATGAAGCTTTGACCCAAAAGGTGTTTTTGTTGACTTTTCAAAATGACCTATAATGTCCAAATTTATATCTTCTTGTGAGTGCATATTTTGAACTTTGGAATTGAAGATGAATTGTAGGGAATTTCATCCTCTTCAAAATAAGCTTTGGATGGGTCATTTTTGATAAAGTATGAGAAAGTTATGCTTGGTCAAAGTTGAGTTGACTTTTCCTGCAAAACCCTAATTTAGCAACTTTTGGGTTTTGATGAATTGTGAGAAATCCTTGATGAATCATGATCAACCCTTGATCAAATGATGAATAATACTTCAAAATGAGGATGTTGACCAAAAATCTTGAAGTTTGACTGTATGTAGGCCACAGTTGACTTTTGCCCTAGCACAGTCGATTTTCAGGCCTTTGAGCAATTGACTAAGCAAACTTCCTTTGCAAGGCTTGAAACTTGACATGAATAATCTTGAGAATATATTAGGATAATGGTAAGAATTTGGGATCCTTTGAACTCAAGTACTTTGATGCAACATGAAACCCTAATTTGAGGTAGACTACCTTAGTTGAGAGTTTGTCTGGTCAACCTTTGGACTTCCTTGAGCAATTTGAGGACCTCACTTGAAATGTATTGAGAAATATGGGAGGGAAAATGTTGGGGTACAATAGGTATGAATCTCAACAACACAATAATCACCGAGCTCTGTAAACAGTTCAAGATACAGCATCATAATTCTTCTCCCTACCGGCCAAAGATGAATGGCGCTGTTGAAGCAGCTAACAAGAACATCAAGAAGATTGTACAGAAGATGACAGTGACATACAAATACTGGCATGAGATGTTACCATTTTCTCTTCATGGGTACTGTACCTCAGCACAGACGTTGACAGGGGCAACACCCTACTCTCTGGTATATGGCATGGAGGCAGTCCTACCCATCAAAGTCCAGATACCTTCTCTCAAGATTATGAAGGATGCGGGTTTGAACGAAGATGACTGGACCCGAACCCGACTTGATCAGTTAAATCTAATGATGAAAAGAGACTTACTGCTATTTTCCATGGTTAGACGTATCAAAAGCGATGATCAAGGATTTTAATAAGAAAGTCAGGCGTCAAGAATATCAAGTCAGGGATCTAGTTATCAAATGCATCATACTGCCGCAAGGTGATTGTGATGCGGTGGGAGAAATGACTTGAGGTTTTTGCGTTTTATCGCAAATGTTGCGGTTTAGCAAGAGTCTCCACCGACTTTTCTTTTATCCAAAATGAAAGGTGAAAAAGCACAGGAAAGACCTTTGAGATTGTTTCTTGAGTTCGGGGGGTAGATTATGAAAAGGGAATATGTAAGCACCCTTTTCATCCATGGTTTTCCATGGGCTCTTAGTTAATTGCTTATATCACTTGCTTTTGTTGTTTGAAATTGTGTTTGGTGTAGTTTTGAAAGTATTTTGTAAAAGAGGCCATTTGTTTAGGCAATCTTTGTAATGATTCTCGTTCGTAAGAATGTATACAAATATGTTTGTCTTTTTTTAACAATATTTTCAATGATGGTAAGATGTTTTGAAATGTGTGTGTGCTTGTTTTGAAAATAGAAAGGATTGTTGTTTGAAATGGAGCAAGTAACTAGAAGTTATCTACCTACTCAAATGTCTTTCTTATGTATTTTATATTCTTTTGACATTGTTGTCTTACCATTGATTTGGTAAGCAACCCTATCTTTGGATGTAAACGGGACGGGCGTGGGTCATCGTATAGCCATGATTAGTAATGTTGCAAAGTATCTTAGCGTTTCGAGGGGCTAAGATCATTTTTGTAAGGAAAATTTGAATAGCGTCATCGAGGGACTATGATCTTATATTCATTTTGTTTTTCCAAGATACTTCGCATGCGTAACATGGCTATTTTGTATAAGGCAAGATACCCTAAGGGTGATTGTGTGCAAGTGTGTTTGATTGCATGCATGATTTTATCTTGAATTAGGATTTTCTATTTCATTGATTTTATCTTGCCATACATATCCTAATTGCTAGCATTTACATTTGAAAGCAATAAAAATGTGAAAATGTAAAATCCTACGTTATTACAATATTTAGGGGGGATATACACTTATGAATGGGGAATCCAGCGAGAAAAATAAAGAAAAATAACAAGGGGAAGAAAAAAAGAAAGAAGGAGGGGGTCAGCGCGCTGCTGAGAGGAAGTCAGAAGTTCTGACCCTGGCCTGCTGCAGAATATCAACCTGTTAGTGAAAATGTATGGGTCATAACTTCTGACCCTGATGCGCTACAAAACTGAAACCTGTTAGTGTGGAGGTCAGAAGTTCTGACCCCAATGCGCTGCAAAACATAAATTTGTTAGTGGGGGGTCAGAAGTTCCTACCCTACTGGGAACACAGTAATTTTCAGAAGTTCTGACATTACTGATAACAAAACAGGCCTCAGAAATGCTGGTGTCAAAGTCAGAGCTTGGTTTCCCCCTGTGCTAGTCAGAACATCTGCAGTTTGATTATTTTTCCACAAAACAGAAGGCATGCCTAGGACAGTCTCAGCAAGTGTCATAGCGTTCCAGAAGACAAAACCAAAAAAGTCACAGGCAAGTTCTGTACTGATTCACTTTCTACTTAAACATACATGGGCGTAAAAATCTCAAAAAAACATGTACAGAAGCAGCAGCGTGATATCTACATTGTGTTTTTTCAACATGCAAATTTGATGATGTTTAAGCAGTATGGTGAGAGTCAGCAGGTGCTTACCTTGCTGTTGGAAGAAATTATGTGGACTGGAGTTAATCTTAACTCATATAGTATTTTGGACAGGTTCTTTAAATGGGTGGATGGAGAGTATATATGTGGTCAGAAACTGTATGGGTACAAATGAAGCTTGGAGGCAGAAGATTCAAAGTTGTGTTTAAGGCTCTTGAAACACTAGGAATTTTGGCAGAGTTTCAAGGTGTTTTCTTGCTAAAATTTCTGTTTTCTTTTCTAGCAATTTTTCTGATGTTGGACCCCCTTTTTCAATGGACAGTGGTGCTCTATTTATAGGCAAAGCTTTGTGGTTTTTTTTAAACGTTAAGTGGCACCAATACCATGCAATAGATGCTGACTTACTCTTGAAGAAAGTTCATGAAAAGTTGTAATGATTGACAGCTTTAAGCCTAGGCTGGAATAGTAAGCGAGGATTAAGGAAAAGTGACACCCATAGGAAAAAAGTGGCACATAGATCCATGTTTAAATCTGCACGAGGGTGTTACTATGCCACACGTGGAGAGACCCCTTGGATGAATACTCAAAAGTGGTTGTGAGCATTCATGAGCATTAAATGGTGATGAGATTGGTCAAGACTAAGAAATCTTGTAATGTGAGATTTGCATCATTACTTAAATCTGAGCCAGCAGTTCCTGCTTCAACATACAACGCACTCAAATTATGATCTTAGTATCCTGCTGTCTCAGCAAATTCTGAGGGTTCTCCAGACTTTCTAGCCTGTTCTTTGGATTTGCTTCTGAAAATTCTGGACTTAGAGATTCTGCTTCAGTGTAACACCCAATCTTCTAACCCCCTTACCTTCTGATTCCAGCATGTTCTAAAGGAGTTTTCAGGCTTTGTTTCTTTCTTTGCATTCCTCTAGCAAACTCTGACTGAACTTGCGTAACTGCTGAAAAAGCCATGTTCTGATTGAAGATTACGTCTTGAACCACGTTTACAACTTCTAACTGAGTTGGCGTAGCTGCTGAAGAGCCACATTCTGACTGAATGTTATGTGCTGAGCCTAGTTTGCAACTTTTGACCGCTTCTGCCTGGAGGTTGGTTCAGAAGTTCTGAAGTGTCATTTTTTTCTTAAATACTTTAGAAAAATCTAAGTATTTTAGAATTTATCTCTTTCAAGGTAAAGTTTGACTTTTGAGCTTGCAAATGACCACTTTGCCCTTGTAAATGGCTTGCTTGGAAAGAAATGATAATTCAAGGCTTGGATTTGTTTAAGAGAGAACTTTGAGAATCCAGGATGATTTCCTGAAGAATGAGAGGGAAATTTTGGGGTACAACAGCTGCCCCTGTTCAATCTTCTTTGACCTAAGGAGTTAGATTGGCGAGATTTTCCATTCGCGACTCAAAGGTGGAAGATGATTGGACATTAGAGTGCCCAGAAATTTGCACTCGGCGGTGATAGGAGGAATGGGCTTAAAGATGCCATTTTGAGAGGTGATAAAACCTTGTTGGGGATGGGATTGTAGATTCCATCCAAAAATTCTTGTTGAGATGTAATCTGTAAGTTGAACATTAGAATAGCGTCCGTGTCTGGAGCGTATCTGTATTGTAGCTGAAAGTTGAATCTGAATGAGTACCAAAATGGCATCTGTGTCTGGAGCGTATCTGAACTGTATCAGGAGTTGAAATCTGGATGAGTATCAGAATGGCTTCCGTGTCTGGAGCGTATCTGAACTGTATCAGGAGTGTTGAAATCTGAATGAGTATCAGAGTGGCTTCCGTGTTTGGAGCGTATCTGAACTGTATCAGGAGTTGAAATCTGGATGAGTATCAGAATGGCTTCCATGTCTGGAGCGTACCTGAACTGTATCAGGAGTGTTGAAATCTGAATGAGTATCAGAATGGCTTCCGTGTCTGGAGCGTATCTGAACTGTATCAGGAGTTGAAATCTGAATGAGTATCAGAATGGCTTCCATGTCTGGAGCGTATCTGAACTGTATCAGGAGTTGAAATCTGAATGAATATCAGAATGGCTTTCGTGTCTGGAGCGCATCTGAACTGTATCAGGAGTGCGTATTGTTAATGGAAGTTGTTTAATCTTATCTTGAAAAGGGTAAAATGTTAGCTGAAATAAAAAGTTATGTTGCATGTATGATGCAATGTATTTGCTTTATCAATGTTTATGATAGATGGATGCAATGGATGCGCATGTAAGTTGATTTGCTGTATTGCTGAGGAAAATAAATCCTTGATTGTTGCTGAGGATATGTGGATTCTTCATGTTTTGAAGTTGGAGTATTTGACAAAAGTTCTGTTATGAGAGCAATGACATATACTGCCTGAGGAATCTGCTTGGGGAATCCAGAGAATTTGATAACTTCTACTGGGGATTAATAATGGGAGTCTTTGTTCCGTTGGGGAGCATCAGTAGTCAGCTGTTATCCGGTTGGATTTCAGGCTTCAAAACAACTTGCTGGGGAATTTGGAGAAACTGGATGGTTTCCACCGGGGATTAATAGTTTGAAGTTTTAGCTCCGTCAGGAATCTAAATGACGTACCGTAGGGATTGCTCATGGAATAGCCTAAAGAAGTTTTCCTATTCTTTCAACCTGTCAGTAATTGTCTTTTTCATTTTGTTTATTTGTAAACAGTAATTATGTTCAAATGCATATGTTCATTAATGAATCTTTGGACGTTTTTGCAAATAAAACACAAGTGTAAAGGAAAAGGACAAATAGTTTTATGTACTTTAAAGAGATATCCTTGTATTTACTTTGAATAAGTATTTTGTACAAAAGAGACAGACATCCTAGTAAGAGGATGGTGCCGTAAAAGTAAGAAAAAATGTATACCAAGAAAGACAGTTATGTGTGATAATCCCATGGGGTTCCCATTCTGCTATAGCCTCCGTATCTCCGAATATCTTGTGTATTTGTTGCTTTGCCCGAAGATGATTGAATTGATCAGAAACTCTGAGTTTGTCAGTGAAGAGATTGTCCTCAAAGTGATCTGACGGGACATAGTCATACACTTTAATTCCCTAACTTTTTCCTGGACCGCCCTTTCGGGTTTTCAGTCCACTGGGAAATCCTTTTTTGCCTAAGTCGCCCTTTCGGGTTTTCAACTTGCCGGGTGTACAGATATTTTTTTTTATTTTATCCCTAATTTTTCCCCGAACCTTTTGGTTCGCCGGGATGCCTTTTTTTGCCTAGGTGTGTCAACCTAGAGGGTCTCTTATGCGTAGTATCTTTTGACTATGTCCGAGTTTGCAGGGTGTGGCGGGTCGTCACCGTCCATGGTGGTTAAGATCATTGCCCCACCGGAGAAGATGTTCTTGATTACAAATGGTCCTTCATAGGTAGGAGTCCATTTGCCCCTGGGATCACTTTATGGCAAGATAATGCGTTTGATCACTAGATCTCCAACTTGATATACTTGGCGTCTGACTTTCTTGTTGAAAGCCTTGATCGTCCATTTTTGATACATCTGACCATGGAAAACAGCAGTGAGTCTCTTTTCATCAATTAAGTTTAGTTGATCAAGTCGAGTCTGGATCCAATCGTCTTCATTCAAACCTGCATCCTTCATAATCCTCAAAGAGGGGATTTGAACCCCGATAGGCAAGACAGCCTCCATGCCATAAACCAAAGAATAGGGTGTTGCCCCAGTTGATGTGCGAGCCATGGTACGGTACCCGTGGAGAGAAAATGGTAGCATCTCATGCCAGTCCTTGTAGGTGACTGTCATTTTTTGTATGATCCTTTTAATGTTTTTATTAGCAGCTTTGACTGCACCATTCATCTTTGGCCGATAGGGGGATGAATTGTGATGTTGAATCTTGAACTGCTTGCACAAGGCGGTGATCATAGTATTGTTAAGGTTTGTACCATTAGCAGTGATGATCCTTTCTGGGATACCGTACCGGAAAATGAGATTATGCTTGATGAAGCGGGCAACAACATTCTTAGTAACGGATGCGAAGGAAGTTGCTTCGACCCACTTTGTGAAATAATCAATGGCCACTAGAATGAAACGGTGTCCATTGGAGGCTGTAGGCTTGATCTCCCCAATCATATTGATTCCCCACATAGCAAAGGGCCAAGGAGCCGTCAGGACATTCAGAGGAACCGGAGGTACGTGCACCTTGTCAGCATAAATTTGACATTTATGACAGGTTCGAGAGTGTTGATAGCAGTCTGCTTCCATGGTAGACCAATAATAGCCTGCCCGTAGGATTTTCTTCGCCATCGTATGCCTGCTGGAGTGAGTGCCAAAGGTACCTTCATGTAATTCAGCCATGATCTTTTCAGCCTCAATCTTATCCACACAATGGAGCAAAATAGAGTCATGATTGCATTTGTACAGGATGCCATTACTCAGGAAGAACTTAGCGGAGAATCTCCTTAGGAACTTTTTATCATTGATTGAAGCTCCTTCTGGATATTCTTGAGCCTCGAGATACCTCTTGACTTCATGAAACCAAGGCCGGTCCACTACTTCTTCAGTATTAATCTCGTGACAGTGTGCTGGTTCGTCCATTTGTTCAATGGTGATCCGGGGAGCCTCGTTATCCAAATTAAGTTTAAACATAGATGACATTGTGGCTAGAGAATCTGCTAGCTGATTTTATTCTCGCGGGAAATGCTCGAAGGTAATCTGCTCAAAATGTGGTAGCAATGTCAAGACATGTTCTTTGTAAGGGATAAGGTTTGGATGCTTAGTGTCCCACTCTCCTTTGATCTGAGTGACGACCAAAGCTGAATCCCCAAACACATCTAAAGATTTGATTCCCAAGTCTATGGTAGCCTTGAGACCAAAGATGTAGGCCTCGTACTCCGCCGTGTTGTTCGTACAGTTGAAGCAAAGTCTGGCAGTAAAGGGAGTGTGACACCCTTCCGGAGATATGAGTACGGCGCCGATACCACTACCAAGTGCGTTGGATGCCCCATTAAAGAACAGGGTCCATCGGGATCCTTGTTCAGGTCTGTCATATGGTCTGATTTCTTCACAGTTGTCTAATGTCATGATGTCTTCATCCGAGAATTCAAACTTCATCGACTGATAATCTTCTACAGCTTGATGAGCAAGATGATCAGCTAGCACACTGCCCTTTATAGCTCTCCGGGTAGTGTACTGTATGTCATATTCTGTTAGTATCATCTGCCATCTCACTATTCTCCCAGAAAGAGCAGGCTTCTCGAAGATGTATTTTATCGGATCCATCTTATATATCAACAAAGTGGTATGAGTCAACATATACTGTCTTAGCCGGCGAGCAGTCCATGCCAGAGCGCAGCAAGTTTTCTCGAGCAGTGAATATCTGGTTTCACAGTCGGTAAACTTTTTGCTCATGTAGTAAATAGCATGCTCTTTTCGGCCAGACTCGTCATACTGCCCCAATGCACACCCCATTGAGTTCTCTAAAATGGTCAGATACATGATCAGCGGTCTTCCCTCGACTGGCGGCATCAAAACAGGAGGCTCTTGTAAGTACTCTTTGATTTTGTCGAAAGAAATCTGACATTCGTCATTCCATCTGACTACTTGATCTTTCTTCAATAGCTTGAAGATTGGTTCATAAGTAGCTGTTAGGTGAGAAATGAATCGGGAAATATAGTTCAGGCGTCCCAAGAATCCTATGACTTCCTTCTCAGTACGAGGAGCAGGCATTTATTGTATCGCTTTAACTTTGGCAGGATCAACCTCGATGCCTTTGTTGCTGACAACGAAACCTAAGAGTTTACCAGACCGGACTCCGAATTTGCACTTGTTTGGACTCAACCTTAGTTTGTACTCCTTCAACCTCTCAAACAGCTTTTGCAAGTGATCAAGGTGCTCCTCTTCAGTTTGTGACCGGGCTATCATGTCATCTATATAGACCTCTATCTCATGATGTATCATATCATGAAATAAAGCTACCATGGCGTGTTGATAGGTTTCCCCAGCATTCTTCAGTATGAATGGCATCACTTTGTAGCAGAACGTGCCTCACTGTGTGACAAATGTAGTTTTCTCCATGTCCTCAGGTGCCATTTTGATTTGGTTATAGCCTGAGAATCCTTCCATGAAGGAAAACACTTTGTGTTGGGCTGTATTGCCGACCAGGATATCGATGTGGGGAAGTGGAAAATCATCTTTAGGGCTGGCCCTGTTTAAGTCTCTATAATCCACACACATTCGTACTTTGCCGTCCTTTTTAGGCACGGGAACAATGTTGGCAACCCATTGAGGATAGGAAGTGACAGCCAAAAATCCAACGTTGAACTGTTTCATGACTTCTGCTTTGATCTTCTATGACATGTCAGGTCTCATGCGGCGGACTTTTTGTTTCACTGGTGGACAATCTTCTCTTGTGGGTAGACAATGTACCACGATGTCTGTATCGAGTCCCGGCATGTCTTCATATGACCAGGCGAAGATCTCAACATAATCCTGAAATAGCTGAATCAGACGTTCCTTGACACTCAGCTCTAGATTGGCACCTACCTTGATTTCCTTTCTATCTTCCTTGGTACCCAAGTTGATTGTATCCAACAGTTCCTCATGAGGCTGAATAGCTCTTTCCTCTTGTTGTAGTAGTCTGGCCAATTCCCCTGGTACTTCATAATCTTCCTCACCTTCGTCTTCGTCTTGGTAGATTAGATCTTCAGAGTCACTAAAGGCCATAGCAGTATCGTTACCCGTGGGATCCGGAATGGAGGGGTACCTGCATTTGTGAGTGTGGGTGTGTGTAAGGGTATAGCCATCTTTTAAACAATAAAATGTAAAAGAAAAGACAATGAGCACAAAAAGTTTTTATGTGAAAAACGTCCATTATTCATTGAATGTCATATGAAGATGAAATAAAAACCCTTACAAATGGACCATTGTGCCTCGGGTAAGACACAAGGTTGAAAATGTACGAGTTGTTTGTGAATATTACAAATCCAATATAAATGTAAAAGATAAATTACTGAGAGATGAAAGTTATTGGGACAAAGTCTCTGGCTTCCCAATTGCGAAGTCCTCCGTTGACAGTAGGAAATATCCAATCCTCCAGGCTGCCATCTTCTTCATTATTTTCCACTGCATTGACCTCTTGGTTGCTAATCTTCAAAAGTGGCCCTCCAGCACGGGCACGACGCACATCCTTTTGAGCACTTGAAGTAAAACCTAAGCCAAACCTGTCAGATTTATACGGAATGTCTGGAAGCTTCCCCCAGATGGTGCATCCACCCTCCTCTATTACTACCTTTACGTCCTTTAGAGATGAAATCTGAAGTGGATGTCTTGTGATCTTGGGGATCGAGGATACTGTCTTGGTTACTGCTACCTCTTGAGAGACTTCTTCGAAATGTTGAAAAGGAGTTTCAATGAACTCGCCATCCAATTCCACATATCGGAAAGAATTTAGATGGCTAATCATGTACTCTTCCTCTCCGTGGACAATGATAATCTTTCCATGGACCGGGTATTTCAGCATCTGGTGTAGTGTAGAGGTGACAGCACCAGCATTATGGATCCAGGGCCGTCCTAGCAGACAGGAGTAAGAGGGGCGGATGTCCATTACATAGAAAGTTGAGTTAAAAGTATGAATTCCCACCTTTATGGGGATGTCCACCTCTCCGTGGACCATCCTCTTTGAACCATCAAATGCTCTCACGACTATGTTATTGGGTTTCAATGTCAGTCCTTCGCAATCCAACCTATCGAGAGCCTTCTTCGGTAAAACGTTCAAAGATAAGCCCGTGTCTACCAAGACATGGGCTAGAGTTGTTCCTCTACACTCCACAGAGACATGTAATGCCTCGTTGTGTTTTCTCCCTTTTGGTGGCAGGTCTATTTTAGAGAAACCTAAGCCATTATCAGCTGTCAAACTGGCCACACAATCTTGGAATTGGTCAGCGGATGTCTCTTGTGGCACATGGGCTGTCTTTAGAAACTTCACCAGAGCTTTCGCATGTGCCTCAGAACACAGCAGCAATGCTAGCATGGAGATCTTGGAGGGAGTTTGCCCCAATTGTTCAACCACGTCATAATCACTCTTCTTTATTATCCTCAGGATCTCTTACATTCCCTTCTTGGATGTTTCGGGGATAGCTAGTGATTGAGCCTTCGTCCGGATAGGCTCTTCTTGAATATCTTTTCCCCGAACATCAGCAGAAGAATTATTGGTGGGGATAACAGCAGGGGTCGTTTCATCTTCATTGATATGAGTACTTGCGGATATGATCATTGGTATGGAGGTAACCTTTGGAGCAGCCACGGGTCCAAAAATTGCCTTTAGAGGGACAATTTCTGGAGAGAAGATTCTACCGCTACGGGTGATCTTGCTAGTTCCAGAAATATTGCTAATGTCGGAGTTTTATTCTTCGGAGCTTACTTCTTCGACAGTCAGTTCATCTTTTTTGATACAATGGTAGTAAATTTCTCCACCGTAATTCTATGGTACTGTTTTATCTGACTCATACGGGACCGGCCCGGGAATTATGATCTTAAGAGGAGTAGTTTTTGGAACCGATGTAATCCTAACGGGTCTTTTAGGGACCCTGGAAGGATTGGCGGAGATGGTTATGATTGAAATGTCTTCAACATGAATAGGTAAAACGGGAGCATTTTCAAACAGAATTTCTCAATTGTCTATCAGGCATTGAATGCATGTCTTCAATAGAGGGCAAACAGTTGGTGAGGATAAGCAATGATGGCAGTCTTCCTTACAACCTAGGAATACACCAGATTTTAACAAGTTCATCTTAATGATTAGGAGAGGAGTCAAAAGTTCATCCACTGTGGCAATAAATAAATCTTCCTCGACAGCATTGGTGTTGTGACCATGCCTAGGCATCGGAGCGGAAATGACATTGGTTTCTCAGGTGCGTCAAACTCAACTTCTTTTGCATCTATAAGGTCTTGAATTTTGTTTTTCAGGGCCCAACAGTTGTTAGTGTCGTGACCCGGACTTTCGGAATGGTACGTGCATCTGGCATTTGGGTGATAATGAGGGGACGCAGTATTGGGGTTCTTTGGGGCCTCCTTTAAAGTTGCCAGATTCAATTTCACAAGATGTGGTAAAATCTGGGCTAGAGTCATATTAATCCTGGTGAATTTCCGGACTGGCCTTTCCACCCCCGGTTGGTTACTTCTTGGTTGATCAGATGTAGGCTTTGGGATCATAACGGCCCCCACCATTGGTCGGTGTTCAGCTCTTCCTTGATTCCTTTGTGAATAAACAGCAGATACCTCCTTCTTCCCAGTGAAAGGTTTTCTCATAGTTGTAGAGGCAGACGCATCCTTCTGAATCTTCCAACTTTTTATACCAGCTTCCACCCTCTCTCCGGTTAATATTAACTCAGTAAACCCAGCAGATGAGCTCCCAATCAAATGGTTGAAGAAAGGGCACGATAGGGTGCCTAAGAACATATCCACCAACTCCCTTTCAGACAGAGGGGGTTGCACTCTCCCAGCTAGATCTCTCCATTTCTGCACGTAATCTTTGAAACCCTCATTTGAAGCCATATCCATACTCTAAAGTTGAGTATGGGTAGGCGCCAAATCTGCATTATACTAGTATTGCTTATAGAAAGTTGCGGCAAGATCTTCCCAGTTGTGGACGTCAGCCCTTTCCAATTGGTAAAACCAATCAAGTTGTGTTCCAGATAAGCTGTCTTGGAAAAAATGGACCCACAAATCTTTGTCGGAAGAGTGCGGCTGAATCTTCCTTACGTATGATCGGAGGTGCATTTTAGGACATGACACCCCATCATATTTTGCAAACAATGGTACTTTGAACTTTGGTGGGATTACAATTCCTGACACTAGCCCCAATTCCTCAAAGTCTAGACCTGGTACTTTCCGTATTTCCATAGCATTTAGTCGCTCTTCCAGATGTCGGTACTTATCATCCGCTGGAGGATATTTTTCCTCGGAGTAATCTTCCTCTTCCTCCTCCTCTTCTGATTTTGACAGAACTGTTGTTTCTTTTCCTTTTCCTTCACCAGATGTTGCTGGAAAATCCAAGGTTCTTCTAGCCTGTCCTTGAAACCTTCTCCCCATGATTACCACACCGGTTGGTTTCTTCTCTTTCTTCTTCTCTTTTGCCAGCAGAGTCTTCAGCTCCTCTTGTCCCTTGGCCAGGGTTGTGAGTAACTGTTGAAACTGCATGTTTTGAGCTTGAAGATCTTTGACTGTCTGTTCGAGATCCATCTTACTGAGATAAACAGTAGAGAGATGAGGAAACTTATTGCAAAGACCTGTTTATGTTATGATAAATGACATGTGCACATGTAATTTTTTCAAGGATTTTAAAAGATTCAAGTTCGTTTTAAACAAAAAGAAACACACGTTATATTAATAAGATAGAGTTTGAGTACATCAATGCCCCTTGGGCAAAATAATGCAACACTCTAAGATAAAAAAAAGCAGTGTGCATCCTCTTTGGTGCAATGTAGGCATTTAGAGTTTGCTCCTCATGAAGTAGCCTAGTAAGTTCCAAATCCTTCTTCTCACTTGCGTAGAATTGGGCTTCGAAAGTATCACGCTCTCCTTTGAGTTGTATCCAATCCCTTTGTAGGTCTTCAAGAGATGTGGGCATGTCAGGATGTAGGATAGTGTATGGA
Organism: Vicia faba; assembly: GCA_948472305.1. Lineage (NCBI taxonomy): Eukaryota > Viridiplantae > Streptophyta > Magnoliopsida > Fabales > Fabaceae > Vicia > Vicia faba. Next base: position 253,775,881 of record OX451740.1, read on the forward strand.
ACTTCTCCTTCCTTAACAGGCTCAATAATCACTGGGAGAATGGAAGGATAAGGCATCATAAGACTTTGAGGGTGGGTTCTTACCCACTTGAGGTAAGGCTCAAGAGGGATGAAATTCGTGTGTCCCAAAGTCTTGCTATCTACCTTGTTTAGCATCCTCCAAGCTCGGATGAATCTCTGGCGAAGACCTTGATCGTCGTTGTCATAGTCGAAAACCAAGCCTTGAATCAGCATATCATGTGGGCCATCCCTTCGGACATAACCAAACTGTCTTAGAGCTAAACATGGGTTGTAGGTAATTCCTCCCCTAATGCCAAGTATAGGGACATTAGGGAATTCCCCACAACGGTCAACAATGATAACATTCTCTTTGGATCGAGAGCACCAATGAATATCTGAATGTTTGAGCGTCATTAACCTTTGTGACCACCTCAAATCTTGCTCATTCTTTAAGACTGATTGGGGAAGATGAGAAATAAACCATTTTGCCAGTAGAGGAGTGCAACACATAAGAATGCCTCTTTTCCTCATTGTACGGGTGTGAAAAGAGTGTAAGATATCCCCAAGCAATGTAGGCACCGGGTTGCGTGACATGAAGATTTTGACGACACTCACATCTATGAGTTGGTCAGGGTTGGGGAACAAGACCATCCCATAGATAAGAAGAGCCACAATTTCCTCAAATGCTTGCAAGTCCAAGGAATTCCAACAGCTTTGGGCCTTCTCAAACAAGAACTTTGCTAAGAAGCCTTTGACACCACTTCTAGTTTCCCAATGGGTTATGACATCAGATGAGTGCAAATGCAGAGCTTGAGCAATCTCCTCTGGCTTTGGATCTCTTTCCGTACCGTTGAAAGGTAGTTGATTGAGAATGGGAATCCTCAAGAGTTGAGAGAACTCTTCCAAAGTAGGCACAAGCTGATAGTCGGGAAATGTGAAGCAATGATGCAAAGGACCAAAGAACTGGAAGAGAACCTTCATCATATCTTCCTCTGTGTTGGAGGTGACCAAGTTGAGTAGACGACCATGCCTCTCGGTGAATGGAGAGTTCTCAGGGATCCTTGAAGCTAGCTCCTTGAGTTGTGGAGGAACTCTTACAAGGTTGACTTGGATAGTTTTCCTGTGAAGTGAATCCATATCCTACAAAATAAGAACAAAAATGAATCTCCAAAATCCTTGAAATGGTTAGTGGATGCATATGATGTTATACACAAGTATGTATATACAAGAAAAACAAACAAGTTCTTAGTTTAGGCTTGCGTTGGGTTTTATAGGTGAGTACCCTCTTGAATTTTAGTTGGCTCAACCTGTCTTAGTAATAGTAACCGGGTTCTAAGGAGCTCAATATCATTGGGTTGTTTCCTTGTTCATTGTTTCAGCTCAAGCCTCTTTAATGGCGACCTAAATATTCCAAGAAAACAACCCTCAATGAGTGTAGTATCGAGTATCTACCAACTTCGGACTGCACCAAAGTCGGTCATCTCACTACGCCCTAAAGGCCAAGTTGGTCAAGTAATGGTTCTAAAAGTTCGTTAGTGCTTCGCGACATCACTCAGCGGCCCCGTTTCTCCTTGACTACTCAAGGGCTACCGGTACCCATAAATATGTCTCACTAACATAGCTATTTGTTAGACCATGTCGGTATACCCTGCACAGTTTCCACAACGTATTGCTATTTACCTATAATGTTTCCCAAATCCGGGTGGAGAATTTAAACCCAAACAAAGAACCGTAATGTAAAGCAAACAAATCAAACAATGTAAGAAAATAAATGTGATCTAGCCCTAAGGTAACCCCACTTTTATTAAAATCCCCAGCAGATTCTCCAGTTCTGTGATGCGGTGGGAGAACTGACTTTAGGTTTTTGCGTTTTATCACAAATGTTGCGGTTTAGCAAGAGTCGCCACCAACTTTTCTTTTATCCAAAAGGAAAGGTGAAAAAGCACAAGAAAGACCTTTGAGATTTTTTCTTGAGTTCGGGGGGTAGATTATGAAAAGGGAAGGTGTAAGCACCCTTTTCATCCATGGTTTTCCATGGGCTCTTAGTTACTTGCTTAGATCACTTGCTTTTGTTGTTTGATTTTGTGTTTGGTGTAGTTTTGAAAGTATTTTGTAAAAGAGGCCATTTGTTTAGGCAATCATTGTAATGATTCTCGCTCGTAAGAATGTATACAAAGATGTTTGTCTTTTTTTAAATATGTTTTCAATGATTATAAGATGTTTTGAAATGTGTGTGTGCTTGTTTTGAAAATAGCAAGGATTGTTGTTTGAAATGGAGCAAGTAACTAGAAGCTATCTACCTACTCAAATGTCTTTCTTATGTATTTTCTATTCTTTTGACATTGTTGTCTTACCATTGATTTGGTAAGCAACCCTATCTTTGGATGTAAACGGGACGGACGTGGGTCATCGTATAGCCATGATTAGTAATGTTGCAAAGTATCTTAGCGTTTCGAGGGGCTAAGATCATTTTTGTAAGGAAACTTTGAATAGCGTCATCGAGGGACTATGATCTTATATTCGTTTTGTTTTGCCAAGATACTTCGCATGTGTAACATGGCTATTTTGTATAAATCAACCGAGTGGAGATACCCTAATGGTGATTGTGTGCAAGTGTGTTTGATTGCATGCATGATTTTATCTTGAATTAGGATTTTCTATTTCGTTGATTTTATCTTGCCATACATATCCTAATTGCTAGCATTTACATTTGAAAGCAATAAAAATGCGAAAATGTAAAATCCTACGCTGTTACAATATTTAGGGGGGGGGGGGATACACACTTAAGAATGGGGAATCCAACGAGAAAAATAAAGAAAAATAACAAGGGGAAGAAAAAAAGAAAGAAGGAGGGGGTCAGCGCGCTGCTGAGAGGAAGTCAGAAGTTCTGACCCTGGCCTGCTGCAGAATATTAACCTGTTAGTGAAAATGTATGGGTCAGAACTTCTGACCCTGATGCGCTACAAAACAGAAACCTGTTAGTGTGGAGGTCAGAAGTTCTAACCCCAGTGCGCTACAAAACAGAAATCTGTTAGTGGGGGGTCAGAAGTTCTGACCCTGTTGGGAACACAGTAATTTTCAGAAGTTCTGACATTACTAGTAACAAAACAGGCCTCGGAAATGCTGGCGTCAAAGTCAGAGCTTGGCTTCCCCCTGTGCTAGTCAGAACATCTGCAATTTGATTATTTTTCCATAAAACAGAAGGCATTCCTAGGACAGTCTCAGCAAGTGTCATAGCGTTCCAGAAGACAAAACCAAAAAAGTCACAGGCAAGTTCTGTACTGATTCACTTTCTACTTAAACATACAGGGGCATACAAATCTCAAAAAAACATGTACAGTAGCAGCAGTGTGATATCTACATTGTGTTTTTTGAGCATGCAAATCTGATGATGTTTAAGCAGTGTGGTGAGAGTCAGCAGATGCTTACCTTGCTGTTGGAAGAAATTTTGTGGACTGGAGTTAATCTTAACTCAGATAGTATTCTGGACAGGTTCTTTATGTGGGTGGATGGAGAGTATATATGTGGTCAGAAACTGTATGGGTACAAATGAAGCTTGGAGGCAGAAGATTCAAAGTTGTGTTTAAGGCTCTTGAAACACTAGGAATTTTGGCAGAGTTTCAAGGTGTTTTCTTGCTAAAATTTCTGTTTTCTTTTCTAGCAATTTTTCTGATGTTGGACCCCCTTTTTCAATGGACAGTGGTGCTCTATTTATAGACATATCTTTGTGATTTTTTTTTTAAACGTTAAGTGGCGCCAATACCATGCAATAGATGCTGACTTACTCTTGAAGAAAGTTCATGAAAAGTTGTAATGATTGACAGCTTTCGGCCTAGGCTAGAATAGTAAGCGAGGATTAAGGAAAAGTGACACCCATAGGCGAAAAGTGGCGCATAGATCCATGCCTAAATCTGCATGAGGGTGTTACTATGCCACACGTGGAGAGACCCCTTAGATGAATACTCAAAAGTGGTTGTGAGCATTAATGAGCATTAAATGGTGATGAGATTGGTCAAGACTAAGAAATCTTGTAATGTGAGATTTGCATCATTACTTAAATCTGAGCCAGCAGTTCCTACTTCAGCATACAACGCACTCAAATTCTGATCTTAGTATCCTGCTGTCTCGGAAAATTCTGAGGGTTCTCCAGACTTTCTAGCCTGTTCTTTGGATTTGCTTCTGAAAATTCTAGACTTAGAGATTCTGCTTCAGTGTAACACCCAATCTTCTGACCCCCTTACCTTCTGATTCCAGCATGTTCTGAAGGAGTTTTCAGGCTTCGTTGCTTTCTTTGCATTCCTCTAGCAAACTTTGACTGAACTTGCGTAACTACTAAAAAAGCCATGTTTTGATTGAAGATTACATGCTGAACCACGTTTATAACTTCTAACTGAGTTGGCGTAGCTGCTAAAGAGCCACATTCTGACTGAATGTTATGTGTTGAGCCCAGTTTGCAACTTCTGACCGCTTCTGCCTGGAGGTTGGTTCAGAAGTTCTGAAGTGTAATTTTTTTCTTAAATACTTTAGAAAAATCTAAGTATTTTAGAATTTAACTCTTTCAAGGCAAAATTTGACTTTTGAGCTTGCAAATGACCACTTTGCCCTTGTAAATGGCTTGCTTGGAAAGAAATGATAATTCAAGGCTTGGATTTGTTTAATAGAGAACTTTGAGAATCCAGGATGATTTCCTGAAGAATGAGAGGGAAAATTTTGTGGTACAATTGTGATCCTAGGGGAAAATGGACCCCCACGTACGAAGGACCATTTGTGGTTAAGAACATTTTCTCAGGTGGAGCTATGATTCTAACCACCATGGATGGTGACGACCTTCCTCACCCTGTCAATGCAGACATAGTGAAAAGATACTACGCCTAATTAAAAGACTTGTTAGGTTGACTGGCCTAGGCAAAAATAAGGGCTTCCCGGCAAACCAAAAGGGTTCAAGCAAAAGTAAGGGATGAAAATGAAAAATTTGTACACCCGGAAAGTCGAAAACCCGAAAGGGTGACTTGGGCAAAAAAGGGTATTCCGGTGGACTGAAAACCCGAAAGGGAAGTCCAGGAAAAAATTAGGGATATAAAGCGTACCACTATGTCTTATTGGATCATCTTGCGACCAGAATTCAGTATCGACTATCAAGCTCGGACGACGCCAACCAATCTGATCAACTTTCGACCGAGTAGCAAAGTGATAAGACGCTTGAGTATATAAGGGCAATTGCAGAGTTGGAACCCAATGGGGGTTGTTTCACATAGATGTTTTTATTTTACATGAATTTGTATAGCTTCTATTTTTACGGCAGCGTTCTCTTACTAGAGCGTCAGCCTCTTTGTACAAAAACGCCTATTACAGGTCAATTTCAAAAATCAATACAAATCATTTTTGCGAGAAACTTCTATCTGTTTTTCTTTTTCTGTTCTGTTTTGCAAGAATGTCCAATGACTTATTTTTGATATATGCATTTGAAAATGATTTCTGCTCATTAATTTTTACATAAGGCACAAAAGACAATTACTCGTAATTGCAGAAACAGGGGCAAAAACAAGAAGTGCCAAACCCGACGGTTACTCCGCCCAGCAGGTGCCAGGATAGAGCCAGCTTTGGAACACAATCATTGGTACATACACTCCCCACAGAGTAAAAGTATTCAAAATAATTGATGTCATCTTTCCCGAAACAGGACGCAACCTCCCCAGCTATGGTCATTCTGAAACATGACAGCTATATCCTCCAGCCGAATTTCATAATCACGAACGAGTCATTAAATTTCATCCCCCAAGCAGAGTTTACTTCTCTAGATACAGAGGCTCAATCCCCTAAAGAGTTCATAACTTCAGCTACAAAAATGCACTTCCTAAGTTTGTTCCCCGTAGAGTTTATTCTCAAGCAGAATCTCTTCCTGACAGAACATTCATAAATCTCCAACAACAGTCAAGGATTTATCTTCCCAGACGCGGGCATACCCCGATAGCATTTCGTGAACATACATCATGACATGAGCATACATATCATATACAACATAATCTCATTTATTTTGAGAACATCATCTCACCATGCATTTCATGCATCGCACATAATTAAACCTGTTATCTTTTCAGGAAAGACGATTAGCTTCAACAAATCCAGTAGTTATACAGGTCACATCTATAGACGACTAATGGAAACTCATTTCCCGAAACCAAACGGGTCAACTAATCTACACTATCACCTTAAAGTAACCCTACTATCCAGGTTTCTTCCCATAAGCCCTACCATTCAGGCTTTCATTTCGAAGTAACCCTACTATCCAGGTTCCTTCTCACAGCCCTACTATCCAGGCTTTCATTTCGAAGTAACCCTAATATCCAGATTCCTTCTCACAACCCTACTATCCAGGTTCCTTCTCATAGCCCTACTATCCAGGCTTTCATTTCGAAGTAACCCTACGACCCAGGTTCCTTCTAGAAGCTCTACTATCCAGGATTTCATTTCGAAGTAACCCTACTATCCAGGTTCCTTCTCATAGCCCTACTATCCAGGCTTTCATCTCGAAGTAACCCTACTATCCGGGTTCCTTCTCATAGCCCCACTATCCAGGCTTTTATTTCGAAGTAACCCTACGACCCAGGTTCCTTCTCATAGCCCTACTATCCAGACTTTCATTTCAAAGTAACCCTACGACCCAGGTTCCTTATTGTTGTACCCCAAAATTTTCCCTCCCATATTTCTCAAGATATTGCAAGAATAATCTCCAAGTGGTTCAAGATGGCTCAAGAGTTGGACAGTCAAATCACCTCCTAAGGCAATCAATCCAAAATTAGGGTTTTGTGTTGCATCAAGGTCTTTACATTCAAATGACCTCAAGTTCTCCCCAATGTCCTAATATGTTCTCAAGTTCATACATGTCAAATTTCAAGCCTTGCAGAGGAAGTTTGGTCAGTCAATTGCTCAAGAGGCCCAAAAGTCGATTGTGCTAGAGCAAAAGTCAACTGTGACCTACAAATAGTCAAGCCTCAATATATTTTGTCAACATTCTCATTTTGAAGTATAATTCATCATTTGATCAAGGGTTGATCATGATTCATCAAGGATTGCTCAAGATTCATCAAGATTTAAAAGTTGCTAAATTAGGGTTTTGTAGGAAAAGTCAACTCAACTTTGACCAAGCATAACTTTCTCATTCTTTATGAGAAATAACCCATCCAAAGCTCATTTTGAATAGTATTCAATTTCCTACAATCCAACTTCACACCCCAAGATCAAGAAATGCTCTCACAAAAAGTTACAAATTTGGACATTATAGATCATTTTTGAAAGTCAACGAAAACACCTTTTTTCCAAAGCTTATAACTTGAGCATGGAGCATCGAAATGAGATGAGACAAAAAGTGTAGGTTATAGGACATCTCAAGGTTTCTAAAAAGTCAAAGAAAACATCCAAAAGTTCAAAATTGAAGAAGTTATACATTGTTGAAGTTGGGCATTTTTCCAAAATTGCCAAAAGTCAACTATCCTCAAAACTCCAATTTTTGACAAAAGGGCCCACTTTTTTCCACTTGATTTGGTCTTGTCACACCACACACGTGTCCTGTCCTCAATTTCATGATCAATTATTAATTTTTCTATTTTATTTTATTTTTATTGATTTAATTCATTTTTAATCAATTTAAATCAAAATAAAATCCAAATCTTAATAGCTTGATATCTTTGTGATCATTACAGCTTTCAAATATCATGATACACTCAATCAAATTCGTATCAAGCCTTATTGTGAACAAAATCTTGGATTTGGCATAATTTTGGAAGCTTTGTTAATGGATATCATATCATATCTTGAATCTTCAATGCACAAGGATTGGAGGCCCAAGATTTAACCTAATGCAATCCCTTATACACACACAAGCTAGACACATCAAAAACACGACCTGAGAGCTGCACAAACGGCCAAAAACAAAAACTGAAAAAACCTTGAAAAGTTGGAGATTGAAATCCATATTGGGGGCGTTTTCAAAGCAAAATCTCCACATAGCTTCCTGGCCCGACGTTCACTGAAGCCAAAGCGATCAAAACCAAGCCTTGAGACCTCCTAAATCACGTTGTAAGTACTCAAGAATATAGCCCTGTACATGGAATCGTGAATCCATTTTCTTGCATCCTTTTGCCAATTTTTTTTGTATAATCATGCTTGCCATTCAATTTCTAAGCATTCTACAATATTTGATTGCGTTTTCATGGCCTCTAACGTGATACCCGAACCTAGGGTTTCCATTCCTTGTTTTTAGGCATTTTTGATACAGGCAAAATTAGGACAAATAATTGGTACAAGGATGTCCAGGGAAGAGAGACGAACACGATGATGGTCTCAGCTTGCGTTTACATGGCCTGGAAATTATTTTAGGATGATCCCATGAATCTTGCTGCGGATAAAAATCCACAGGTAAGAAAACCAGGGATTTGTTGAAGAAGACGACTAGGTGTCTTCCTCTGATTGGCCAACTTTGAATTTCGCGCTATTTTTTTTATTTTTTCAGGCATAATGTTTTATTTCATATATAATAATTATTTCTTATTCTAATAACAAATAAGCAAGTCAGTTGGGTTGGCAAGTGCGCTAGTGGAAAGTCTCATGGGACCTGGGTTCGAATCCCAGGTCCCCCAATATATTTGTCTTATTTTTCTCCAGGCAATTGCAAGTGGTTTCAGCAAGCCTGGACTATCATGTTCCTTCTGATCTCAAATGCCAGATGGCCTTCAGGCCAAATCCAAAGGCCAGGATTGAAGGCTCACCATACATCCAAGTCAACAAGCGCATATGGAATCAACAAAGTCAAAGAAGGTTGGAACGAAAATGGGCCTTGAATATGCTATCATACCTCCTGATTTGGGGCCCAAACCCCCCTTTGGTTCATCTTCTTTTACTTCTTATTATATTTATTTGTTTTATTGTTTTAATTAATAATTATTAATCATTAACCAAATAATTTATTTCTCTCATAAAATTGAAAACTCAAAAAATATTATTTTTATTAAAATTAAAATTGACTTTATTTTTGTAAATAAATTAAATTAATTAATTTAGTCTTAAATAGGTTTAACATTTAATATTTTTTGCAATAAATTAAAATCAATGTAGAATTAGGTTTTTTTTAATAATTTTAATCACTTTATTATTTCCTTTAATATAAAAAAATCCAAAAATATTTTCATTAATTAATTAATTTAATTATTAACTTAGATTTAATTTTTTAATTCAAAATAAGCAAAAATCTTTTCTTTAATAAAAAAAAGAAGGGGCAGAACCCTAAAAAATGCTCCGATTTAATTTTCTTGCACGCGATTCATTTGATTCCAATTTTGTAATTGTTTCCCGGTATGTAATAGTTTTTTAGGACTTTAATTATTTATCGCTTTATTTTTACTTTCCGCAATTTAAATTAAATGGTTTGTTTTTGGCGATGTAAATACCCGACGCCTTGTAATAGTTTAGATTTAATTTCCGCAAATTTAATTTATGTAACTATTAACTGTTAGATGTTTGATAAATAAGGAATGCATGACAAGATCAAATCTTTAACCTAAAATCAACATAGCTCACCCATGACATGTACAGATAAAATTGACCGAATTAACACACTTGCACATGCCACTCTTAGGGTACACCTCACTTGGTTGCCTCGAACGTGGTCATTGAGTATAGGAAGTTTTAGAGGTCGTCCTCTTGTCCAAAGATCATAGTCGCCTCGAAACGGTCGCCTCGGATAAAATGATCTAAGACATTAGGGTTACCGCTAAGGCGTCCTGACATTGCTTTAGTGACCACACGTCCCTTAATCGAATTGACCCGAAAACTCCGACGATGATGCTACCTACTCATCAATAGTGGACTAGCGTTGTCTAAAGGAAATTAGCACAGTTTAATTCCCTTTTCGAGTAGGTAGATGGTTCTTAAGTACTTGCTCCTTTTAAAACAAAACAAAACTTTTCGCACTTACACTCCTTTCAAGCAAAGACTTTTTTCAAACCCACAAACACAAAGAAAAGCAAATTTTGAAAACACATTGAGCAAGTACCTAAGAGCCCGTGGATAACCACGGATAGAAAGGGTGCTAACACCTTCCCTTTCTATAATCTACCTCCCGAACCCGAGAAACATCTCGAAAAAGGAATTTTTCTGTGCTTTTTTCCTTTCCTTGTTGGATAAAATAAAAGACGGTGGCGACTCTTGCTTACCGCGATATTTTGCGAAACTAAACGCAAAACACGGACCAGCATTCCAAAAACAGTCAGTTCTCATTCCCACCGTATCACACTTCTCATAGGCCTACTATCCAGGCTTTCATTTCAAAGTAACCCTACGACCCAGGTTCCTTTTCATAGCCCTATTATCCAGGATTTCATCTCGAAGTAACCCTACTATCCAGGTTCCTTCTCATAGCCCTACTATCCAGGCTTTCATCTTGAAGTAACCCTACTATCCAGGTTCCTTCTCATAGCCCTACTATCCAGGCTTTCATCTCGAAGTAACCCTACTATCCAGGTTCCTTCTCATAGCCCTACTATCCAGACTTTCATTTTGAAGTAACCCTACTATCCAGGTTCCTTCTCATAGCCCTCTTATCCAGGCTTTCATTTCGAAGTAACCCTACTATCCATGTTCCTTCTCACAGCCCTACTATCCAGGCTTTCATTTCGAAGTAACACTACTATCGAGGTTCCTTCTCATATCCATACTATGATACGGTGGCAGAACCGACTATTTTTAATGGTTTGCATTTTGCATTTTGCATTTTTTGTTTGCAAAATTTCGCGGTAAGCAAGAGTCACCACCGACTTTTATTTCATCCAATCATGGAAAAGGAAAAAGAACATAAAAAACATTTCTTCGAGATATTCTGAGTACGGGGGGTATATTATAGAAAGGGAAGGTGTTAGCACCCTTTCTATCCATGGTTTTCCATGGGCTCTTAGGTACTTGCTCATTTTTTCAAATTGCTTGTGTGTGTTTATTTTGAAAATATTTTACTTTGTGGTAACCCTTGTATCAGTCCTCAAGGATGTGACGAAGTTGTTTTGAAAATTTATTTTGAAAGGTGTTTGTGTGAAAAGTTTTTTATTGAGCAAGTACTTAAGATTCTACCTACTCGAAAAAAGATTGTTCGTTCTATTTCCTTTAGACAGCGCCATCCTACTATTAAGGAGTAGGTAGCACCGTCGTTGGAGTTTGTAAGGGACATTCGAAAGGGACATGTACAATCATTAAAGCAACAAGTTGGAACCTTTAGTAGTAACCCTAAAGTCTTAAAGATCCTTTCGAGGCAACATTTCCGAGGCAACATTCGAACAGGACAGTTGATCTTTTAGACAGGAGGGTGACCACTAAAATTTCCTATGCTTAAGGATTGTTTACCGAAGGCGACCGAAGTGAGGCAAACCCTAGGAGTGAGTATGTGCAAGTGTTTGATTTCAGTTAATGTTATCTTTTCACAATTAGGGTTATCTACCGTTTCAAGCATCTTTTCATACAATCCTATTATCATACATCTAACAGTTAAAGATTACGTAAATTAAAAGTACGAGAAAAATAAACCTAACTATTACAAGGCTTCGGGGAGGGGGATTAATTACATAACCAAAAATCGGGGAAAAGCGATAAATAAAAACCCTAGTTTTAACTATTATAAACCAATAAGCAGTTACATAATAATAAAAAAAGAAATAATTAAACGCGCGACAAATTAAATACGTGGATAGATAACCTAAAACCCTAATTGAGGGAGAAAAGATTTTTTATGGGTTTATTTGAGAAGAACACAATTTAATTACGAACTAATTAAACCCTAATTTCTAACTATCTTTAATTATGAAAGAAATTAAATTAACCTAATTTACTAATTAAATTAAAGAAATAAATATTTATGAGAAAAATGATTTTGGTGTATTTTTGAGGAAAATTAGCTAAGTTATGTACAAATAAAATCCTAAGTCTAATTATTTTTAATTATATAAAAAAGATTAAATTACCCTAAATTAATTAAACTAATTAATTAAAAATATTTATTAAAAAAAGGTTTTTGTGATTTTGATTTGTTAATTTAATAAAAAATAATTTTTGTGTTGATTAAAAGAGAAAAAAAAGTAACTAGAGAAAAGAAATTAAAAAAAGTAACCAAATGGGCTTGTGTTGACTTGCTGAAAGGGGGTGAGAATTTGAATTTTCCAGGCCCAACAAGCTAAGCCCGGGTTGACCATGCTGGATTAGGTGTGGCATTGACTTGAAGGTGCACCATGGTCTCTCAAGGTTGAGCGTACATCTGGCTGCATGATGGATCTACTGGTTGATTATTGGAGGCGCATGGTAGACGTTGGACAGTGATGCGCACAAGATCTGCAAGAGAATTGTAAGAAATAAACAAAATGTAGGAGGCAGGGCTCGAACCTCTGACCTCCTGCACACGCGCCTGGGAAACGTCACCTTGTACCACTGGGCCATTGTTTCATTTGTTAATATCAATAACAAAAATAAAATATATTGAAAAACAACATCAATTGCCAGAACACGCGCGTAAATTCAAACTAGCCAGTGGTGCTTTGCCATGCATCATCTTCTTCCCTGTCCGTCGTATTAGGCTGAATACTTTTACCTACGGACAAGACTCCATAGCTAAAACTCTGTCACGATTTTGAACGTTTCAGGCCTTGGAGGTGATGGGAATAGCTTCTGGGAACGTCAATGAAGGGATTGATGGTCTTGAAATGCTCTGAAACGCCTTGTAGATTGAAAACTGATTCACACTTTTGTCCTAATTTTTGAGTTTTCTTCCTGGCTTTTCACGGATGCAAACCTTGTCCTTTTGATTTGGAATTGTTCAATACATATAAGACAACGAATTAGGTCAATAAAAATGCATCATATCTTTGAGAATTATGAAAATGTGATTTGATTTGATTCATGTATGATATCTTTCCAAAACAAGCTTCAATCCAATCTTTTCCAATCCAAATGAATCTTGCATGAATTGGTCATCATGCTAGTTGTACATGGACTCAAAAGATGCACAAAAAATCCATGATTTGATTTGATTTCATTATTTTACCATTTAATTTGATTTATTTTGAGTTAAATGAATAAAAAAATCAAAATAAATGATAAAAGTAATAAAATAATAGGTGGAAAAGCTCAGGGGTCGTGGGTCCTATTAGAAACATGTTTCAAGTAAGAAAACATGGGCCCCTTTTGAAAAAATGCCAATTTGATCAATGTTGACTTTTGACAATTTTCCAAAAATTGCCAACTTTGACAATGCACAACTCTCTCAATTTTGACCCTATAGAGGTGTTCTTGGACTTTTTAGAAATATTGGGATGTTCCCTAACAAACCCTTTTGGTTTCATCTCAATTGGATCTTCCATGTTCATGTATGAAGCTTTGACCCAAAAGGTGTTTTTGTTGACTTTTCAAAAGGACCCATAATGCAAAAATTCATATCTTTTTATGAGTGCATATTTTTAACTTGTGGGATGAATATTAATTGTAGGGAATTTCATCCTCTTCAAAATGATCTTTAGATGGAAAATTTCTGATAAAGCATGTAGAAGTTATGCTTGGTCAAAGTTGGGTTGACTTTTACTAAGAAGCCCTAATTTAGCAACTTTTGGGTTTTGATGAATTTGGAGCATTCCTTGAGGAATCATGATCAACACTTGATCAAATGATGAATATAACTTTAAAATGTTGATGTTGACCAAAAAATCTTGAAGTTTGACTGTATGTGGGCCACAGTTGACTTTTGACCTAATACAATCGATTCTCAAGCATCTGAGCAGTTGATTGAGCAAACTTCGTGTGCAAGGCATGAAACTTGATATATAGGGTCTTGAGAACATATTAAGACCATGGAGAGAATATTAGGCCTTTGTGGTTCACCATCTTGATGAAAATGGAAACCCTAATTTGAGGTACACTGCCTTAGGAGAGAGTTTGTCTGGTCCACTCTTGGGCAACCTTGAGCAAATTGAGGATCTCTATGGACATGTATTGAGTAAAATGAGAGGGAAAATTTTGGGGTACAACAGCTGCCCCTGTTCAATCTTCTTAGACCTGAGGATGTAGATTGGCCTGTCTGTCTTTCGTGATCTGAAGGTGCAAGATGATTGAACACTAGAGTGCCTAGAAATTTGCACTCGCATGAAGTGGCACTTGATTTGTTGTATCGGGAATGGGATTACAGATGCCATTTGGAGGTTGATAATGGAAAATTGTTGGAGATGGGCTTAAATATGCCATCTAGAGAGTGTTGATTTTCTGAGACATTCCTTCAATGAGAATTCCTGTTGTTATTTTCGATGAGGAATCTGCTGAGGAACATTGGTGTCTGTCTCGAAAAATAGAGTTTTTTGAGCTTCAGTTGTCCGTTAGTCTACTGGGGAAATGCGAAACCAATCGTGTTCGATTAGGTCCTGGTCTTACAGTGTTGTGGAATGCTGTCTGGAGATAAGAGAGGAGGAACCTGGACAGTAAGGTTATGAGAAGGAACATGGATAGTAGGGTTGCTTCGATATGAAAGCCTGGGTAGTAGGGTTGTGAGAAGGAACCTGGATAGTAGGGTTACTTCGATATGAAAGCCTAGATAGTAGGGCTATGAGAAGGAACCTAGATAGTAGGGTTACTTCGATATGAAAGCCTGGATAGTAGGGTTGTGAGAAGGAACGTGTGTAGTAGGGTTACTTCGGTATGAAAGCCTGGATAGTAGGGCTGTGAGAAGGAACCTGGATAGTAGGGTTACTTCGATATGAAAGCCTGGATAGTAGGGCTGTGAGAAGGAACCTAGGTAGTAGGGTTACTTTGATATGAAAGCTTGGATAGTAGGGTTGTGATAAGGAACCTGGATGGTAGGGTTACTTCGATATGAAAGCCTAGATAGTAGAGCAGTGAGAAGGAACCTGGATGGTAGGGTTACTTCGATATGAAAGCCTGGATAGTAGGGCTATAAGAAGGAACCTGGATAGTAAGGTTACTTCGATATGAAATCCTGGATGGTAGGGCTGTGAGAAGGAACCTGGATAGTAGGGTCACTTTGATATGAAAGCCTGAATAGTAGGGTTGTGAGAAGAAACCTGGATAGTAGGGTTACTTCGATATGAAAGCCTGGATAGTAGGGTTGTGAGAAGGAACCTGGATGGTAGGGTTACTTAGATATGAAAGCCTGGATAGTAGGGTTGTGAGAAGGAGTCTGGATAGTATGGTTACTTCGATATGAAATCCTGGATAGTAGGGTTGTGAGAAGGAACCTGGATAGTAGGGTTACTTTGATATGAAATCCTGGATAGTAGGGTTGTAAGAAGGAACCTGGATAGTAGGGTTACTTCGTTATGAAAGCCTAGATAGTAGGGTTGTGAGAAGGAACCTGGGTAGTAGGGTTACTTCGATATGAAAGCCTAGATAGTATGGCTGTGAGAAGGAACCTGGATGGTAGGGTTACTTCGATATGAAAGCCTGGATAGTAGAGTTGTGAGAAGGAACCTGGATAGTAGGGTTACTTCGATATGAAAGCCTGGATAGTAGGGCTATGATAAGGGACCTGGATAGTAGGGTTACTTCGATATGAAAGCCTGGATAGTAGGGTTGTGAGAAGGAACCTGGATAGTAGGGTTACTTCGATATGAAATCCTGGATAGTAGGGTTGTGAGAAGGAACCTGTATAGTATGGTTACTTTTAAGCGATAATGTAGATTAGTTGACCCATTTGATTTCGGGGATTGAGTTTCCATTAGTCGTCTGTAGATGTGATCTGTATAAATGCTGGATTTTTCGAAGCTAATTGTCTTTTCCTGAAAAGATATCAGGATTAGTTATATGCGATGCATAAAATGCAGGGTGAAATGATGTTCTCAACATAAATGAGATTATGTTGTATATGATATGTATGCGTATGCCATGATGTATTTTCATGAAAGGCTATCGGGGTATGCTCGTGTCTGGGAAAATAAATCCCTGACAGTTGCTGGGGATTTGTAAATATTCTGTCGGGAAGAGCTGCTGGAGAATAAACTCTTCCGAGGACCAAATTTTGGGGGAAGAGATACTCTGTTGGTAGACCTGCCGATTTGGAGGAAAAAATTTAGCTGGGGATGAAATTCTGTTGCTGGAAGTGATGAGCTCTGTTGGAGATTGAGCTTCTGTATCTGTAGAAATAAACTCCGCTTGGGGGATGAAATTTATTGACTCGCCACGATTACGAACCTCAGCTGGGGATAGTTATGTCCTGTTTCGGGAAAGCTGACATCAATTCCTTTTGGGTACTTTTACTCTGTGGGGAGTGTATGTACTGATAATCATGTTCCAAAATCGGCTCTATCCCGATACCTGCTGGGCAGAGGAACCGTCGGGCTTGGTACTTCTGGTTTTTTCCTGTTTCTGGAATTACGAGTAATTGTCTTTTGTTTCTTATGTAAATATTTATGAGCAGCAATCATTTTCAAATGCATATATCAAAAACAAATCATTGGACGTTCTTGCAAAACAAAACAGAAAAAGAAAAAACAAATTGAAGTTTCTTGTGAAAATGACTTGTATTGATTTTGAAATTGTCCTGTAATAGGCGTTTTGTACAAGGAGGCTGACGTCCTAGTAAGAGAACACCGCCGAAAGACAAAAATTATACAATTTGTGTTAAGGAAAGAAAAACAGCTATGTGAAACGACCCCATTGGGTTCCAACTCTCCTATTGCCTTTATATCTTCAAGTGTCTCATCACTTTGCTACTTGGCCGAAGGTTGATCAGATTGGTTGGCACCGTCCGGGCTTGATAGTCGATACTAAAGTCTGGTCGTAAGATGATCCGATGAGACATAGTGATACGCTTCAATCCCTAAATTTTGCCTGGATTTCCCTTTCGGGTTTTCAATCCACCGGGATACCCCTTTTTGCCCAAGCCTCCCTTTCGGGTTTTCGACTTGTCGGGTGTACAGATTTTTCATTTTCATCCCTTATTTTTGCCCGAACCCTTTTGGTTCGCCGGGAAGCCCTTATTTTTTCCTAGGCCAGTCAACCTAGCGGATATTTGATTATGCGTAGTATCTTTTCACTATGTTTGCATTGATAGGGTGAGGAAGATCGTCACCATCCATGGTGGTTAGAATCATAGCTCCTCCCAAGAAAATGTTCTTAACCATAAATGGCCCTTCGTATGTGGGAGTCCATTTGCCCCTGGGATCACCTTGCGGCAGTATGATGCGTTTGACCACTAGATCCCCGACTTGATATTCTTGGCGCCTGACTTTCTTGTTAAAAGCCTTGATCATTCTATTTTGATACGTCTGACCATGGCAGATAGAAGTAAGTCTCTTTTCATCGATTAGATTTAACTGATCAAGTCGGGTTTGGATTCAGTCGTCTTCGTTCAAACCCGCATCCTTCATAATCCTGAGAGAAGGTATCTGGACTTCGATGGGTAGGACTGCCTCCATGCCATATACTAGAGAGTAGGGTGTTGCCCCTGTCGATGTCTGTGCTGAGGTACGGTACCCATGAAGGGCGAATGGTAACATCTCATGCCAGTCTTTATATATTGCCGTCATCTTCTGCACAATCTTCTTGATATTCTTGTTAGATGCTTCAACATCGCCATTCATCTTCGTCAGGTAAGGAGAAGAATTATGGTGTTGTATCTTGAACTGTTTGCAGAGCTTGGTGATCATTGTGTTGTTGCGATTCGTACCATTGTCAGTAATAATTCTCTCTGGCACACCGTATCGACATATCAGATTGTGTCGGATAAACTGCGCCACGACGTTCTTGGTCACAGTAGCAAAAGAGGCTGCCTCAACCCACTTCGTGAAGTAATCAATGGCTACTAAGATGAAACAATGCCCATTAGACGCAGTAGGTCTAATCTCACTGATCATGTCGATGCCCCACATCACAAAGGGCCAAGGAGCTATCAGGATGTTCAAAGGAACTAGAGGCACATGCAACTTATCAGCGTAAACTTGGCACTTATGACAAGTTCGAGAGTGCTGATAGCAATCGGCTTCCATAGTGGAGCAGTAATATCCTGCCCATAGGATCTTCTTAGCCATGGTATGTCCACTAGAATGGGTTCCGAAGGTGCCTTCATGTAGATCTGTCATGATCCTCTCTGCGTCGCTCTTGTCTACACATCGTAATAGTGTGGAGTCATGGTTACGTTTATAGAGGATCCCATTACCGAGGAAGAACTTTGCAGCGAACCTTCTCAGAAACTTCTTATCATTGACAGATGCCCCTTCGGGATACTCCTGAACCTCGAGATACCTTTTGACTTTGTGAAACTAGGGTTTGTCTGCCACTTCTTCAGTGTCGATCTCACAGCAGTTTGCTGGTTCATCCAACCTCTCAATGGTAATTTGGGGAGCTTCATTGTCCCACCTAACTTTGAACATAGAAGACATGGTAGCTAGCGCGTCCGCCAACTGGTTCTCTTCTCGTGGGAAATGTTCAAAGGTTACCTCCTTAAAGTATGGGAGCAATGTCAGTACATACTCTCTGTAAGGAATGAGATTCGGGTGCTTCGTATCCCACTCGCCTTTGATCTGACTTATCACCAGAGCGGAATCCCCGAATACACTTAAGAACTTAATCCTCAGGTCAATAGCAGCTCGAAGACCCATAATACATGTTTCATACTCCGCCATGTTATTGGTGCAGTTGAAACATAATATGGCAGTGAATGGAGTATGACAGCCCTTGGGAGATATGATTATAGCGCCAATGTCGTTACCTAGTGCGTTTGAGGCTCCATCAAAATACATAGACCATCGGGATCCTTCCTCGGGTCCTTCGTTTGGTCCAGGTTCTTCGTAGTCAGTCACCAACATGATATTCTCATCTGGGAACTCAAAATTCATGGATTGGTAATCATCCACGGCCTGATGAGCCAAATGATCAGCCAATACACTTCCCTTAATTGCCTTTTGGGTCGTATATTGTATGTCGTACTCAGTTAAGATCATTTGCCACCTTGCTATCCTTCCGGAGAGAGCGGGCTTCTCAAAAATATACTTGATCAGATCCATCTTTGATATCAACAAGGTAGCGTGAGTCAGCATATACTGTGTCAGTCGGCGAGCAACCCATGCCAAAGTGCAACAAGTTTTCTCGAGCAATGAGTATCGTGTCTCACAGTCAGGAACTTTTTTGCTAAGGTAGTAAATTGCGTGTTCTTTTCGACCATACTTGTCATGCTGCCCCAGCACACACCCCATTGAATTGTCTAGCACTGTCAAGTATAATATCAAAGGTCTTCCTTCAACTGGAGGCATCATAATTGGCGGTTCTTGAAGGTATTCTTTGATTCTTTCGAAAGCGGTCTGGCATTCGTCATTCCACTTTACCACTTGATCTTTCTTCAGAAGCTTGAAGATTGGCTCACAAGTAGCAGTCATATGTGAAATGAACCTGGCGATATAATTCAAGCATCCCAAGAAACCTCTAACCTCTTTCTCTGTGTGGGGAGTCGACATCTCTTGTATGTCCTTTACCTTCGTATGGTCTACCTGAATACCCTTGTCACTGACGATAAAACCCAGAAGCTTACCAGATCTTACCCCGAAGGTACACTTGCTCGGATTCAACCTCAGCTTGTATGTCTTCAATCTGTCGAACATCTTTTGGAGATGATCAAGGTGCTCTCCCTCAGTCTAAGACCTGGCTATCATGTCATCAACATACAATTCGATCTCATGGTTAATCATATCGTGAAACAAAGCGACCATGGCGCGCTGATAGGTTGCCCCAACATTCTTCAACCTAAAAGGCATCACCTTGTAGCAGAAGGTGCCTCACTGTGTGACGAAGGTTGTCTTCTCCATGTCTTCAGGAACCATCTTGATCTGGTTGTAGCCAGAGAAACCATCCATGAAGGAGAAGATTTTGTGTTGCGCGGTATTGTCGACCAGAATATCAATGTGACGAAGTGGGAAGTCATCCTTGGGGTTTACCCTGTTCAGATCTCTGTAATCTACGCACATCCGTACCTTACTGTCCTTCTTAGGTACCGGGACGATGTTGGCAACCCACTGTGGATAGGAAGTGACAACTAAGAATCCTGCATCAAACTGTTTCATGACCTATGCCTTGATCTTCTCTAACATTTCAGGGCGCATACGACGAACCTTTTGTTTAACTAGAGGACAGTCTTCTTTAGTCGGCAAGCGATGTACCACAATATCAGTGTCTAAACCAGGCATGTCTTCGTAGGACCAGGCGAAGATCTCAACATAGTCGTGCAACATCTGTATCAACCTCTGTTTGACGCTAAGCTCCAAATTTGCACCTATTTTAACCTCTTTTTTGTCTTCCTCAGTACCCAAGTTCACTGTCTCAACCGGCTCTTCATGGGGTTGTATGGCCCTTTCTTCCTGCTGTAATAGTCTAGCAAGTTCTCCAGGAACCTCACAATCATCCTCACCTTCGTCTTCGGCTTGGTTGATCGGATTTTTGAAGTCATAACTAGAAATAACAGAGATGTTATCAATGGGATCCAGAGTGGATATGGATCTGCATTATGATACATGAGTGTGTGTAAGAGAATAGTTGTTTTGATAAAGTGAAAACAGAAAAGAAAAACAGAGAGCACAACATTTGTATGCAAGAAACGTCCAATGCTTTATTAATGATATATGAAATGACAAATAATAGCCCTCACAAGCAAAACCAATGTGCCTCGGGCAAGGCACAAGGCCGTAAAGTTTTAAATTGTTTATTACAAATCTCAAAACAAGTAAGACAATTATTGCGGAATAAAAGAAATTGGTATAAAGTCCCTAGCCGTCCAGTTACTCAGTCCACCGTTGGTAGTCGGGTAGATCCAGCTGTCGATGTTTGAGTCTTCCTCACTGTTTTCAATGGCGTTAATCCCACGATTGTTGATGCGTAGGGGAGGTCCTCCAGTCCGAGTGTGTCTAACAGCCCTTTGAGCCCCTGTAGTAAAGCCCAAACCAAATTTATCAGTTTTATGAGTGAAATCAGGGAGCTGACCCCAATTGGCACACCCACCTTCTTCAACCGCGGCCCTGGCGTCCTTGAGAGAAGCCATCCTCAAAGGAGGTTTGTTGCTAGTAGTTTCAGTTGATGCCAAGATCTGAAGGACCTCTTCAAAATTCTGACAAGGATTTTCAATGAATTTCCCGTCCATCTCTATGTAGCGGAAGGAGTTGAGGTGACTCACCATATATTCTTATTCACCCCGCACTGTGACAATCTTTCCTTTTGCCGGATACTTCAGCATTTGGTGGAGTGTGGAGGTGACTTCCCTAGCCTCGTAGATCCAAGGACGACCCAACAAACAAGAATATGATGGCCTGATATCCATCACATAGAAGGTGGACCCAAAAGTCTGAGAACTTACTTTAACAGGGATGTCCACCTCCCCGTGCACCATTCTCTTTGATCTGTCAAAATCCCTTACCACAATGTTACTAGGCTTTAGAGTTAAACCCTCGCAATCCAACCAGTCTAATGCCTTCTTCGGCAGAACATTCAGTGAAGACCCAATATCTACCAGCACATGAGCCATAATGGTGCCCCTGCATTCAATCGAGACATGCAGAGCATCATTATGCTTCCTTTCAGTGTCAAATCTGCATCTGAAAAACCCAGCCCATTATCAGGAGTCAGGCTGGCCACACAATCTTTGAACTGATCAGCTGAAGTCTCTTGTGGCACATGCGCAGTTTTGAGGAATGCGATCAAAGCCTTCACATGGGCCTCGGAGCACAATAGCAAAGACAACACGGATATCTTCGATGGGGTCTACCCCAGCTGCTCGACCATGTTGTAGTCGCTCTTCTTAATGATTTTCAGTATTTCCTCCATTTCTTGCTTAGAGGCTTCCACAACAATTTTTCTAGGCGCCTCCGTCCGGGCAGGCTCACCTATAACTTCTTTGCCGCGGGTATCAGACTATTCACTGACAAGGGTAATAACTGGAGTAAGAACATGAACAGTAGTAGATGTACTAGCAGGAACAGTAGATGGAATAATGATAGGCTTGTTGACAGTCTTAGGGGAAATCTCGGGGGAGAAGATCCTTCCACTTCGGGTAACTTTGCTGGTTCCGACAATGTTACCAATATCAGGATCAACTTCTTCGTCTTTCAAGTCTTGTTTGATGCCATGATAGTACACATCGACACCATAATGCCATGGGACAGCTTTGTCCGAGACATACGGGACAGGACCAGGAACAGTGATTATCAGCGGAGCAATTCTTAGAGCAAATGTAATCCTAACAGGTCTTCTCGAGGAAACATTGGAAGGATTGGCGGAAATGGTTATAGTAGCAACGTCTTCATATGGAACAACAGGAACCAAAGTTTTCTCAAACAGAATTTCTTTGCTATCTATCAGGTGTTGGACACCTAACTTCAGCAAACGGCAACCAGAAGGTAGAAACGAACACATGTGGCAATCTTCACCACAACCCGGAAATAAACCGGCCAACAGCAAATTCTTCTTGACAGTCATGAGAGGAGTAGACACTTCATCAACAGAGGTAACAAACAAATCAGTATCAATAGCATTAACTCCATGTCCGTGCTTAGGCGTGGGAGCAGTTATGACATTTGGCTTCTCCAGAGCATCAAAATCTATTTCCTTAGCTTCAATCAAGTCTTGTATTTGGTTTCTCAGAGCCCAGCAGTCATTTGTATCGTGGCCAGGACTCTCGGAATGATAGGAACACCGGGCATTTGGATTATATCGGGGAGATGTAGTATTTGGATTCTTGGGAGCCTCTCTCAAGGTTGCCAAGTTGGATCTCAGCAGATGAGGTAGAACCTCAGTCAATGTCATGTTAATTTAGGTAAACTGCCGTTGTGGTCTTTCCACCATTTGTTGACTGTTGCTTTGTGGAGCAACTGCGTGTCTAGGTATCATCACGACACTTACTTTCTAACGTTGTTCAGCCCTGTTCTGGCCCCTCGGGCTATAGACGTCATTGGCTTCCTTCTTACCAGCAAAAATGCTTCTTTACTGAACTTGAAGAGGCATCCTTCTGTATTTTGTCGCTTTGAATCCCAGCTTCTACTCTTTCCCCAGTTAGGATCAGCTCAGTGAAACCAGCTGATGAGCTGTCGATCAAGTGATTGAAAAATGGACCAGATAGCGTCCCTAGAAACATATCAACCAACTCCGTATCAGACAACGGGGGTTGAACTCTCCCAGCCAAATCTCTCCATTTTTATACATACTCTTTAAAACCTTCACCTGCACCCATGGACATACTCTAGAGTTGAGTACGAGTTAGAGCAAGGTCAGCATTATACTAATACTGCTTGTAGAAAGCAGCAGCCAGATCTTCCCAGTTTCGGATATTTATTCCCTCTAGCTGGTAGAACCATTCAAGTTGAGTCCTTGACAGACTATCTTGAAAGAAGTGAACCCACAGATTTCTATCAGCTGTGTGTGGCTGGATCTTTCTGACATAAGAACGAAGATGGAGTTTTGGGAGGGACACCCCATCATACTTAGCAAAAACTGGAGCTTTCAACTTCTGCAGGATGACTACTCCTGACACCAATCCCAATTCTTCAAAATCCAATCCAGGTATCCTCTGAACTTCCATGGCACTCAGACGGTCTTCTAACAGCTTGTATCTATCCTCAGTAGGAGGATATTACTCATCATTGTAATTTGTATCATTGTTAGAGACTGCAGGACTAGGGTCCTTCTCTTCTTCCTAATTCTCCCCTTCCTTGGATGAAGAGGTCAGATCAGTTTGTCGCTTCAACCGCTCTCCAAACCTTTTGCCCATATTCAGAATATCGACAACCTTCTTCTTTTTCTTCTTCTCTTTCAGAATGAGGGCTTTCAGATCCTCTTGCCCTTTTACCAGACTTATGAACATTTGTTGGAACTGGGCGTTCTGCGCCTGAAGGTCCTTGATGGTTTGCTCGAAAGACATCTCGTGCTGAAATAAACAGCGAAGAAGATGAGAAACTTGTAATGGTACCTGTAATGATGTGTATGATAATGGGATGCGCATGCAATGATTTCAAAGACTTCGGGAAATTTAAATTTGCAAATAAAAATAAACAAAAACTTTATTAGTTGAATTTGAAGTTCAAAATTCCTTTTAGGCGTTACAATTAAAAATAAATTTGAAACTATAAAGACATCAAAGTTCCCATGGATGCTTCCTCTTTGTGCCGAGATAATCATTGAGTCCTCTTTCTTCATGCAACTACTTTGTGAGCTCTAAAACCTTCCTCTCCTGAGCATGGAACTGATCCATGTAAGTATCCCTATCCTTCATCAACTGGATCCAAGACCTCTGTAATTCCCCAAGATCAGTGGGTATATAAGGATAGAGAACTTTGTAAGGAATACCCTCTTCTGTAATGGGTTCCATAATCACTGGAAAAACAGCCACATAGGGAATCATAAGCTGCTGGGCACGAGCTCGTACCCATTGTAGGTAAGGTTCCATAGGAATGGAAGTCTTTGGCCCCAAATCCTTGGCGCCAGATCTATTTTCCATGCCCCAGGCTCGTATGAACCTTCGGCGATACTCTTTAACATCTTCCTCATAGTTGAATATAATACCCTCGATAAGTAACTCATGGGGACCATCCCTTCGAGCGTAACCAAATTGTCACAGTGCTAAACAAGGGTTGTAGGTTATACCTCCTCTGGTGCCAAGTAGCGAGACATTAGGGTACTCTCTACAGAGGTCAATAATAGCGGTGTTTTATGTAGCTCGAGAACACCAAAGAACATCCGTATGAGCGAGTGACATTATCCTTTGCGACCAACCCGAACCTTCTTCATTCTTCAGTATGGACTTAGGGAGGTGATAAATAAATCACCTCGACAGCAATGGCATACAGCACATAAGAATTCCTCTTCTCTTCATGGTACGAGTATGGAGAGTGTGCAAAATATCTCCGCGCAAAGTAGGCACCGGGTTGCGAGAGAGAAAGATATTGATAGCATTCACATATACGAATGAGCCCGGATTAGGGAATAAGACTAAACCATAGATTAGAAGAGCCAAGACCTCCTCGAAAGCCTGAAAATCCATATCATCCCAAAACAGCTAGGCCTTGTCTATCAGAAACTTAGCTAGAAAACCCTTGACTCCGCTTCTTGTTTCCCAATTGGATACCACATCGGCCCATTTCAAATGCAAAGTTGAGGCAATGACTTCTGGCTTAGGAACTTCTTCTAGACCTATGAAGGGTAACTGTTCAAGAATGGGTATATCCAATAGCTGAAAGAATTCTTCCAAGGTAGGCACCAACTGATAGTCTGGAAAGGTGAAGCAGTGGTGCTTGGGATCGAAGAACTGGAAGAGTACACTCATCATCTTTTCATCAAAGTTTGAAGTAACCAGGTTGAGAAGTCGACCATGTCTCTTGGTGAATGTAGAAGTTTCATAAGCCCTTGATGCTAGCTCTTTGAGTTGGGAAGGTATCTTCACAAAGCTGATTCAGATAGTGTTTCTAAGAACAGAAGCCATGATCTGCAAAATAGGGCAAAGATAAATTCCCTTGGTCTTTGAAATGGTTAGTGCAATAAGAATGGATTCTATGTTATGATGCATGATGTCATGATAAAACACAGGTATAGCAAACACATGTATAGCAAACACAGTCAAATCACACAAAGTCCTTAGGTTTAAGGCTTGCATGAGGTTAAAGGTAGTACCCTCTTGAAGTTTAGTTGGTTTCAAACCTGTCTTAAAAAGTAACCGGGTTCTAGAGGATCTCAATATCACTGACCATCCTTTATCAGGCATTGTCTCAGCTCAATCAATCTTTTCTTGCGGCTGAAATATCCCGAAAGTATCATCTCAATGAGTGTAGTATCTAGTATCAACCAATCCTCAGCTCTACACCGAGGTCGGCTATCTCACTACTTTCTAATGGCCAAGTTTGTTCAACTAAGGTTCTAAGGTCCGTTAGTGCTTCACGACACCACGCGGCGACCCCGTATTCTCCTCGTTTCCCCACGAAGGATACCTGTACCAACCAAAGTGCCACACCAACACATCCATCGCTTAAACCATATCGGTCTACACCGTACAGTCTCCATGATCTATTGTTGTTTACCTAAAATGCCCCCAGATCCGGGTGTAGGATCTTATAGTAACTCCAAACAAACCCTCAAAAGTAAAGCAATCAAGACAATCAAGAGAAGCAAATTAATGACCTAGACCCTAAGGTATACCCCACTTATTATTCCCCGGAAGAGTCGCTAGTTCTATGATACGGTGGAAGAACCGACTGTTTTTACTGGTTTGCGTTTTATGTTTTTTGTTTGCAAAATGTCGCGGTAAGCAAGAGTCTCCACCGACTTTTATTTCATCCAATCATGGAAAAGGAAAAAGAATAGAAAAAACCTTTTTTTCGAGATGTTTCTGAGTACGGGGGGTAGATTATAGAAAGGGAAGGTGTTAGCACCCTTTCTATCCATGGTTTTCCATGGGCTCTTAGGTACTTGCTCACTTTTTCAAATTGCTTGTGTGTGTTTGTTTTAAAAATGTTTTACTTTGTGATAACCCTTGTATTAGTCCTCAAGGATGTGACGAAGTTGTTTTGAAAATTTGTTTTGAAAGGTGTTTGTGTGAAAAGTTTTTTATTGAGCAACTACTTAAGATTCTACCTACTCGAAAAAGATTGTTCGTTCTATTTCCTTTAGACAGCGCCATCCTACTATTAAGGAGTAGGTAGCACCGTCGTTGGAGTTTATAAGGGACATTCGAAAGGGACATGTACAATCATTAAAGCAACAAGTTAGAACCTTTAGTAGTAACCCTAAAGTCTTAAAGATCCTTTCGAGGCAACATTTCTGAGGCAACATTCGAACGGGACAGTTGATCTTTTAGACAGGAGGGCGACCGCTAAAATTTCCTATGCTTAAGGATTGTTTACCGAAGGCGACCAAAGTGAGGCAAACCCTAGGAGTGAGTATGTGCAAGTGTTTGATTTCAGTTAATGTTATCTTTGCACAATTAGGGTTATCTACTGTATTAATTTTTTTTCAAGCATCTTTTCATACAATCCTATTATCATACATCTAACAGTTAAAGATTGTGGAAATTAAAAGTACGAGAAAAATAAACCTAACTATTACAAGGCTTCGGGGAGGGGGATTAATTACATAACCAAAAATCGGGGAAAAGCGATAAAAAAAACCCTAGTTTTAACTATTACAAACCAATAAGAAGTTACATAATAATGAAAAAAGAAATAATTAAACGCGCGGCGAATTAAATACGTGGATAGATAACCTAAAACCCTAATTGAGGGAGAAAAGATTTTTTATGGGTTTATTTGAGAAGAACATAATTTAATTACGAATTAATTAAACCCTAATTTCTAACTATCTTTAATTATGAAAGAAATTAAATTAACCTAATTTACTAATTAAATTAAAGAAATAAATATTTATGAGAAAAATGATTTTGGTGTATTTTTTAGGAAAATTAGCTAAGTTATGTACAAATAAAATCTTAAGTCTAATTATTTTTAATTATATAAAAAAAAGATTAAATTACCCTAAATTAATTAAACTAATTAATTAAAAATATTTATTAAAAAAAGATTTTTCTGATTTTGATTTGTTAATTTAATAAAAAATAATTTTTGTGTTGATTAAAAGAGAAAAAGAAAGTAATAAGAGAAAAGAAATTAAAAAAAGTAACCAAATGGGCCTGTGTTGACTTGCTGAAAGGGGGTGAGAATTTGAATTTTTCAGGCCCAACAAGCTAAGCTCGGGTTGACCACGCTGGATTAGGTGTGGCATTGACTTGAAGGCGCACCATGGTCTCTCAAGGTTGAGCGTACATCTGGCTGCATGATGGATCTACTGGTTGATTATTGGAGGCTCATGGTAGACGCTGGACAGTGATGCGCACAAGATCTGCAAGAGAATTGTAAGAAATAAACAAAATGCAGGAGGCAGGGCTCGAACCCCTGACCTCCTGCACACGCGCCTGGGAAACATCACCTTGTACCACTGGGCCATTATTTCATTTGTTAATATCAATAACAAAAATAAAATATATTGAAAAACAACATCAATTTCCAAAACACGCGCGTAAATTCAAACCAGCCAGTGGTGCTTTGCCATGCATCATCTTCTTCCCTGTCCGTCCTATTAGGCTAAATACTTTTACCTACGGACAAGACTCCATAGCTAAAACCCTGTCACGATTTTGAACGTTTCAGGCCTTGGAGATGATGGTAATAGCTTCTGGGGACGTCAAGGAAGGGATTGGTGGTCTTGAAATGCTTTGAAACGCCTTGTAGATTGAAAACCGTTTCACACTTTTGTCCAAATTTTTGAGTTTTCTTCCTGGCTTTTCACGGATGCAAACCTTGTCCTTTTGATTTGGAATTGTTCAATACATATAAGAGAACGAATTAGGTCAATAAAAATGCATCATATCTTTGAGAATTATGAAAATGTGATTTGATTTGATTCATGTATGATATATTTCCAAAACAAGCTTCAATCCAATCTTTTCCAGTCCAAATGAATCTTGCACGAATTGGTCATCATGCTAGCTGTACATGGACTCAAAAGATGCACAAAAAATCCATTATTTGATTTGATTTCATTATTTTACCATTTAATTTGATATATTTTGATTTAAATGAATAAAAAATCAAAATAAATGATAAAAGTAATAAAATAGTAGGTGGAAAAGCTCGGGGGTCGTGGGTCCTATTAGAAACATGTTTCAAGCAATAAAACATGGGCCCCTTTGGAAAAAATGCCAATTTGATCAATGTTGACTTTTGACAATTTTCCAAAAATTGCCAACTTTGACAATGCACAACTCTCTCAAGTTTGACCCCAGAGAGGTTTTATTGGACTTTTTAGAAATCTTAGGATGTTCCCTAACCAACCCTTTTAGTTTCATCTCAATTGGATCTTCCATGTTCATGTATGAAGCTTTGACCCAAAAGGTGTTTTTGTTGACTTTTCAAAAGGACCCATAATGCAAAAATTCATATCTTTTTATGAGTGCATATTTTGAACTTGTGGGCTGAAGATGAGTTGTAGGGAATTGCATACTCTTCAAAATGAGCTTTGGATGGAAAATTTATAATAAAGCATGTGGAAGTTATGCTTGGTCAAAGTTGGGTTGACTTTTACTAAGAAACCCTAATTTAGCAACTTTTGGGTTTTGATGAATTTGGAGCATTCCTTGAGGAATCATGATCAACCCTTGATAAAATAATGAATATAACTTTAAAATGTTGATGTTGACCAAAAAATCTTGAAGTTTGACTGTATGTGGGCCATAGTTGACTTTTGACCTAATACAGTCGATTCTCAAGCATCTGAGCAGTTGACTGAGCACACTTCTTGTGCAAAGCATGAAACTTGACATATAGGGTCTTGAGAACATATTAAGACCATGGAGAGCATATGAGGCCTTTGTGGTTCACCCATCTTGATGAAAATGGAAACCCTAATTTGAGGTACACTGCCTTAGGAGAGAGTTTGTCTGGTCCACTCTTGGGCAACCTTGAGCAAATTGAGGATCTATATGGACATGTATTGAGTAAAATGAGAGGGAAAATTTTGGGGTACAACACCTACTATCCAGGCTTTCATTTCGAAGTAACCCTACTATCTAGGTTCCTTCTCATAGCCCTATTATCCAGGCTTTCATTTCGAGGTAACCCTATTATCCAGGTTCCTTCTCACAGCCCTACTATCCAGGCTTTCATTTCGAAGTAACCCTACTATCCAGGTTCCTTCTCATAGCCCTACTATCCAGGCTTTCATTTCAAAGTAACCCTACTATCCATGTTCCTTCTCATAGCCCTACTATCCAAGCTTTCATTTCGAAGTAACCCTACTATCCAGGTTCCTTATCTCTTATCTCCAAACTACAATTCACAATACTGTAAGACCTGGACCTGATCAAACACGATCGATTTCACCTTTCCCCAGTAAGCCGTTGTGAAACCTGGAACCTGACCAGATACGCCGCTTACTTCCACCTCCTCGATCATTCCCCAGTAGATTAATGGATAAACAAAGCTCCTATAATCTATCAACATTCTCCGGCAAAGTCCTCCTCAACGGTAGGTACATAGATGCTCGCAAAGGAATCTCTTACGCGACCGATATCTTATCTGGATGGCATCTTTAAGCCCATCTCCGATGATTCTTCGTCAACTTCCAAATGGCATCTGTAAGCCCATTCCCGATACCACCGATTGACACTCACTTCATACGAGTGCAAATTTCTGGGCACTCTAGTGTTCAATCATCTTCCACCTTCAAATCACGAAAGGCAGACAAGCCAATCTATATCCTCAAGTTTAAGAAGATTGAACAGGGGCAGCTGTTGTACCCCAAAATTTGCCCTCTCATTTTACTCAATACATGTCCATAGAGATCCTCAATTTGCTCAAGGTTGCCAAAGACTGGACCAGACAAACTCTCTCCTAAGGCAGTGTACCTCAAATTAGGGTTTCCATTTTAATCAATATGGGTGAACTCCAAAGACCTCATATGCTCTCCATGGTCCTAATATGTTCTCAAGACCCTCTGGGTCAAATTTCAAGCCTTGCACAAGAAGTTTGCTCAATCAACTGCTCAGATGCTTGAGAATCGAATGTATTAGGTCAAAAGTCAATTGTGGCCCACATACAGTCAAACTTCAAGATTTTTGGTCAAAATAAACATTTTGAAGTTATATCCATCATTTGATCAAGGGTTGATCATGATTCCTCAAGGAATGCCCCAAATTCATCAAAACCCAAAAGTTGCTAAATTAGGGTTTCTCAAGAAAAGTCAATCAAACTTTGACCAAGCATAACTTCCTCATACTTTATCATAAATTTTCCATCCAAGGCTCATTTTGAAGAGGATGCAATTACCCACAATTCATCTTCAGCCCTCAAGTTGAAAATATGCACTCATCAAAAGATATGAATTTCCACATTATGGGTCCTTTTGAAAAGTCAACAAAAACACTTTTTGGGTCAAAGCTTCTTACATGAACATGGAAGACCCAATTGAGATGATACCAAAAGGGTTGTTTAGGGGACATCATAAGCTTTCTAAAAAGTCAAAGAACACCTCTCTAGCGTTAAAATTGGAATACATATGCCTTATCAAAGTTGACCATTTTGGCAAAATTGCCAAAAGTCAAATATGCTCAAAAATGCATTTTTTGCCAAATTGGCCTAACTTTTTATGCTTGCACCTCACTCATAACATGGTCCACGACCCAAATATTCACCCACACATTATTTTCTTCATTTTTCATTTTATTTTGATTTTTTATTAATTAAAAATTGAATTAAATCAAATAAATGATGCAAGATATGGAAGATTTGTTTTTTATCTGATTTTGAATGGAATCATAATGCAAATATGCTGTCAAACCAAAACAAATCATTCCAAGGAGGATTGGGGTGAAAATGGTATGATTTGGCTTGATATAGAAAGAAATAATGCAAAGATGGAATCAAATCAAATCTTAATAATTGGCAAAGATGTGCATGCTTTTTGTTAACCTAATGTAGTCTAATACATATACACAACAAAGGCAAGGCACAAGGAGGCAGAAAAATCGTGTGAAACAGCCAAGAACATAGTGCACTTTTTGTTAAAAAATCCCAGACCAATTTCCATATCACAACTATCCTCAAGGAGATTTAAGGGTTGCAACACATTCCTGACAACCTCCTGAAGCTAACCACGCCTCTTGCACGCACCAAAGCGCCTTGAATCTAAAATTCGTATCCCTGTTATTCAATTATTTTCGATTTTTTATTACGTGCATACATGATCTTTTGCTGAAATTCAATCATACATTCTTGTTTATTACAATGTCTCGATGCTTGTTGGATCATTTAATTTAATTTTAAGTGCATGAATCACAGTTTGCCATTCTTAGGGTTTCTGAGTTTGTTTTAGGGTTTCTTCCTACAGGCAAAATTAGGGCTAGACATGGGCATTATGACGTTCAGGGCTTCAAGCCCAATTGATTCATGGTCTTCAATGAAATTTATATTGCTTGTGTTAGGTTTTTGAATAATGCAGGGTTGTAGTTATGGGCACGAGACTGTAGGTAAAAGTCCCTAGGCTAAGACGACAGACAGCGGAAGAAGACGAAGGTGTGGCATGATCTAGTTGGCTCGTTTGAAATTTCGCGCGCTTTGATTAACATTGGCTTGCTTTTACATATAATATATTATTATTGTTATATACACGGATGACTTGGTAGCTCAGTTGGTGGGAGGGCACGCCTATGAAGCAAACGTCCTGGGTTTGATCCCAGGCGTATGCTTTTGTTATTTTCTTGACAAATTCTCACAGATCCAGTGCACTTCACCTCCAGGAGATCACCATACGCCTCAAATTTATCATCATCAGATCTCATCACATCCAGATCCAACGTCCCATATGTGCAGACGTACCATGGATCATCAGGAGACTGGCACACAGAATCAGGCGCGCTGGTTGGGCTCAGCTCTTTGGGCCTAAGGACAAATTCTTCATGGCACCCCCCCAATTGCTGAAACAGGCCCATTTTCTATCTTTTCTATTTCTATTTATTTTTAATTATTCTCTAAATTATTTTCTTTTTTACAAAATAACATAAAATCATGTTTTTTTTTATTATTAACTTAAAATCATAACAAAACATAAAAAATCCTTTTTTATATATAAAATACTTTTATTAATTAATTAGTTAATTATTTTAGGGAAATTTAATTATTTTCCTATATACCTTTAAATTAATTAGAAATTAGGTTTTTGCGTACATAACTTAGTTAATTTTCTCAAATAAAATAATAATAATAACCTAATTATTTCTCAATTAGATTGTTAGGTTTTCTTTAATTTTCGCCTTTTAAATCGCCGCGCGCATTTTAATTCTTTTTATTATTGTTGTAAATGTTCTGAGTTTGTAATAGTAATTAGGATTTAAATTCTGCATTTTATTTTCAGTCCAAGATAATCATGTATCTGCAAAAGCCTTGTAATAGCGTAGGACCTTTACCTTCTCACTTTTATATTTTGCATGCTTGTATATAACTGTTAGCAACTTAGGCGTGTATGGCTAATGAATCAATCCTAGATCACTAAATTACAAGATAAATAACTGAAATCAAACACTTTTGCACACTCGCACTCCTAGGGTTTTCCTCACTTGGTTGCCTCGGAAATAATGGTCGTGTCCGTCGAATGTAGGGATACCTTAGCAATGAACCGCAATTCAAAGTCGTCATAAAGATCACAGTCCCTACTTGTCCCTCAAAGTTGCCTACGAATTGATCTTATGACGATAGTCCCTTCGAAACGCTAAGGTATCCTTACTTGTTTCCTTCAGTGACCATTTCGTCCCTCCGAACGTCCCTTTTAAAACTCCAACGACGGTGCTACCTATTCCTTAATAATAGGATAGCATTGTCTAAAGGAAAACGAACAGACTTTTTTGAGTAGGTAGATTAGTTCCTAGGTACTTGCTCAAACAAAACTTTTGTTCACACAAACACTTTTCAAAACAATTTTTGAAACAAACTTCGTCACACTCTTGAGGACTGATACAAGAGTCATCACGAAGTAAAACCTATTCAAAACAAGCACACACAAGCAATTTTAAAATGAGCAAGTACCTAAGAGCCCGTGGAAAACCACGGATAGAAAGGGTGCTAACACCTTCCCTTTCTATAATCTACCCCCCCCCCCCCCCCCCCCGTACTCAGAAACATCTCGAAAAAGGTTTTTTCTGTTCTTTTTCCTTTTCCTGATTGGATAAAATAAAAGTCGATGGCAACTCTTGCTTACCGCAACATTTTGCGAACAAAAAATGCAAACCAGTAAAAACAGTCGGTTCTGCCATCGTATCACAATCTGGTATGACATCATTCCAAGGGACACAACAAGAGATCCTTTATCAAAGACCGGAGATTGACTTTTTAGGGTTGGAAGAAAAAATAAATTGCTTCTTAGTTTCTTCAGATCTCTGTTCAACAAGCTCACTTAAAAGTGCCTTTATGAGTGGACTTGAGATGAATCTCAAGTATCTTTGGCAACTTCAGCATGCTGGTTGAAGCTATACTCCAAGTACCATAATACCATAGGATACACCAAATGATCAGGAGTTTTCAGATACATACGCAGCGGATCACACATTAACAACTCCTCAACACCCTTCAGGGCAGAACAAGATAACCCTTGCACATAATCACCATAATAAATGTGAGAACAAAACGCCATATGTTTGAAAATAAATCAAACATAACACATCAGCTCACCATCAAAGCTACATGTCTGACAACTTTAAACAGGTCCAATACTCACTCTGTCACAAATAGTCAATGATCCTTCTCAAGGGATTATCCCAGAATAATATGAGTTGTCAATGTTCACACTATAGAGGCATAAGTAATAGAAAAACGCCTCACAATTAACACCACAATCATAGCAGCAGCTACACCCAACACTTGTTTCCTTTAAGTCCAATGCACCATAAAGTATCTTCCCTAGATCTCACCTAGAACAGAACAGGATATTTTCTCCGTTACCAATTGAAATTCTAGTATCCAGATGAAAAATGTCCTAACACATGTTGAGACATTGATCTCTGTGTAACAACACTTAAATAAGATAACGCATACTGATATAAACATATCAAAACAGAGTCATGACATATGTTTCAACGTCTTATAAGACATGTCAATCAATCAAGAAACAAAATTGAACAATGCAAAACAATAAAAACACAAAGATATGATGACCCAGTTCAGTGTACAACAACACCTACTATGGGGGCTACCAAGCCAGAAAGAAAGTCCACTATCAGCAGTATTAGTTCAAAGCTAAATTCCCATGTTTACAACTTCTAGCATAATCCCTACCCAGTGACACTTTTACTTAAGTCCTCCCTAAATATGAGAAATCACCATCTCACTTCCTAAATCACCTCAGTGATATCTAAGAAGCATAAAGTTCAGCCAAGACTCTTGAATAATAAACACGGTTGGATTTGCTTCAAAGCTTCATCCAAAAAAATACATAATTCATTACCTAAAGGATTTTGAATCTGCATAAACAACTTAGTCTACCACAATGCATCAAATTGATACAAAGGGTGACTTACAACATAAGAAAGTACATGATTCTCAAAACCCTAAACCCTTATATTTTGATATTACAATATGTTATACAAGGACTAGTTAACAAGCCCTAGGCCTAATCCTTCCTTTTATAATCTTCAATGTACTGGATTGGGCTTCAAATCATTGTTGATCTGTCACAAATAAAGAAGCAAAAATATCTCCTATATCATATGACTTCAATCATTATTTTCATAAATTATATCTATAATTAGAAACTAAACAATCTCCTAAAATTCAGCTTGAATCTCTTCAATCTTCAAATCGCGTGCCACATAGGATAGCACAATATTCCCAGAATATTTTTAATCATGAAATATATCAATTAAATCCAACTGTCCAGCTGGTCAC
The DNA here is from genome assembly GCA_948472305.1 of Vicia faba. Classification (NCBI taxonomy): domain Eukaryota; kingdom Viridiplantae; phylum Streptophyta; class Magnoliopsida; order Fabales; family Fabaceae; genus Vicia; species Vicia faba. Next base: position 253,811,351 of record OX451740.1, read on the forward strand.
AGACGCGATATCAAATGGCTCTTCATAGGACATCTTCATTCGACATGTCTCTCTGATGATGAAACATGTTAGTTTAACACTTCTGAGCTCTTCAACTTGAACCTTATTATACCCCAATTTTTTCCCCTAAGATCCCTCATCATCTTGTATTATCAATACATCAAGATCACACATTAGGGTTAGTTATCCCTTTCTATTTTATCATGTCTTTAAATTTGCTCTTAAGGGATCACCAAGCACCTTGAATTGTGTATCTTGTACATGTGTTCTTAGACTAACATCAAAATATGTATATATGTTTCTTTGAATGTTCATATTGTAGGTGATGACACAACTGCATTCATCTCACCATCTAACATAGGGTTTAAGGGACGGTCCTTAGTCAAATGGTTATTCAATGGATTGCAAGAGTTAAAGCTTCAAGGTTATGTCTATGATATCAAAGATTTGTGGTTCAAATAGCTCCCTCACTTTATTTAGATCAAACTTTCCTCAAAGTTGGTGGTGGAATTCATCAAGAAGATTCATAGGTTCGTGTATTTATTTCCATGCTTTCTTCAACAAGTTTCATTGAGACTTAAGCTCCATCTTTGAGTGTGCTTCAATATAAAATCATATCAAGGCCTATTGTGATTCATCATGCTTTTTTTCCAAGAAAGCTCAAAAGATTTAAGGTTGATTCAACAAAGTTGACCTAATTGAGCAAATGCTTGATTGAGTGATCACATGTGCATAACTCTCTCAATTTTCAAAATTTTTAGTTGGTTCTTTTTTCTATGGATTCTTATCATCATCTAAAACAACCTCTCTTCACATGACAAGATCCAATTGTGCAAGAAAAATTATCAAAAGTTAAAAGGGATTTCAAGTCCTTTTGACAGTCTCTAACTTAGGGTTTGTTGACTTCCAAGGACCATATCTTGCTTATTTTTTGAGATTTTTTATTGACTCAAAATCCTTGATTCTCTTTAAAGAGTCCTTAACAATCTCTCTTCAGGGATCTAAGACAAATTTTGAATATAAAATCACTAATGGTTGAGAAAGATTACAAGTCTCCTTGAAAAGCCTTTGAATCTTAGGGTTTGACTTCAAATAATCATAACAAATTTTTATCTCCATGATCCCATTCTTTTTCCACAACAATATTTGGGATGCCCACTACAACTTTGTTTCAATGTGAAAGACTTGAAAATGCTTGGGAAGTTGTTTAAGAATTGAAAAAATTATAGGTCTTTTGTGAATTTCCCAAAATTTGTTCATCATATTCCAAAGACCATAACTCTCTCATTTTTTATGATTTTTGAGTGATCTAAATTCCACAATTCAATTCAAGAGGTCTAATTCATCTCATCTTCAGATATCAAGGTTAAATTTTGAGTGGAAGGTCATGTAATTTTGAAGAACATTATAGGTCATTTTGAGGTCCCATACTTAAAAATATTTCTAAGTACAAAAATCAGTTTCTTTTTCACAATTTCAAGAGGACATAACTTCCAACTCAATTATCCAAATGGATTCTTTCTTGACACATTGTAGATATTGTGACATTTTCCTTCAAATGCTTCAAGAATCATGTGATAAATCCTCTTGAGTTGTGTGCACTATGGATTTAAAGTTGGTACCAGGAAACTGATTTTTTTCAAAACAGTCAGATTGAAAATTGATTAGTGTGGCCTCTAAATACAAATTTGTTGCACGTTTGATGTTTAAACATGATTAACTAAGTTTCCTGGAGGGTTTAGCACATTAAAACACAAGGAATGATTGAGTTTTGATAACTTGCAAGTCACATTTTACTCATGATGAAGGTCCACATGAATTCCCCTCATACTTGATCATTTCTCTCACTTTTTGTTTCCATCATGCTCACTTATAAGTAAGGATCATCCCTCACTCATTTTCGTAAGCTTTAGAGAGCCAGAAAACCTCTGTCAAACTTCCTTCATACCTCTCAATTCTGCAACTTCGAATTTGGTTTTAGAGCTCTTTTCACTCCAATTTCTTTGTTCATTCTTCATCCTTGAACTTCACTGATGCTAACAAAAGAAGAACCAAGTCTTGAATTTCTCTAAATCGTGCTAGTGAAGTCAAGTTTCAGAGCAAATTTTGCATACTTCGTTCGGCTAGCTTAAGGCATCAATTCTTCTAACTCGAATTACTGGAATGGTCTATGATGTTTATTGATGCTTGTTGGTGGTTTAATTTTGATCAATCGATGCATTTGATGCATCTATTTTTTATTTCAAAAAATTTCAAAACTCTCTGGTTTTTATCAAACCGACTGAGCTACACTTTAAATAAATCTTCCGCGAGGGTACCATTGGAATTGTCTTGGTGGACGGAGCGAATGGCACCGGTCTGAGCTTCTAATTTTACAGATTGAAGAACCTGTAAATCATGTGTTTTTGGTTGACTTTTCAATGATCTGAAGGTTGAAGATGATGACATGAACGTCTTCAATCAATCAGAGCCTCACACGTGTGTTTTTTAAAATCTATTTTTTAAATAATTAATTCAGTGTGTTATTCACTAATGACCATGATATGCACAACGTGCCAGATCCCTTGGATTTGATTACTAACGTGTTTTGACAATAATCAGATGGTCCACATTTTTTTAGTTTAATATTTTATTTTCTGATTTTTTTTTAATTGTTTTAAACTTAAAAAATTCATTAAAAAAACCATTTCTTACTTGAAAATTATGAAAAAATTCCCAAAACTATTTTCAAATATTAACTTTCTGATTATTATTTTTTTACATTTTTATTTCGTGATTTGGTATTTTTATGATTTTTCACTTTATTTGACTTGTTTTAATTATTTAAAAATACTTTTCTTGATTTTTAAATTCTAAAAAATTATGGAAGGATCCAATGACCTCTTGGAAAATATTGGTGACATCATCCTATTTTTATTTTTGATTTTACTATTTTTCACAAACTTTGGTTTATTTTGCTTATTTCCGTAAATTTTAAAAATAGTTTGACTTTAAAATTTTTTTATAAAATGTGTCAATAATTATTGACTCATGTTTGATTTTCGAGTTTTTTTTAGGATTTTTATTTGGTGTTTTAATACATGTTGTATATTTTACCAACTATTTCCTTTTTAAATCATTTAAATTTTGTTTTATATTAAATATATTTTTTTATTTTTTTATTATTGATTCTGATTTGTAATTTGGGGCAAGTTCCTCAACCTCATTGGATCTTGGGTATTGATAGGTTGAAAAACTAAATCCACCAAAATGGATGAATGATGTTGATGATATTTGAAACCCTAGTTTCATCTTATACATCCTCCTCCCTCTTCATCTTATCCCTTTCTTATTTTTACTTGTGCTACATGTTTTTGGAGAATAATCTACATATCATTTCTCTAACATGTTGGTACATAAATTGTTATTGACCGACCTCAAAATAGGTGTGACTTCTACATAAGTCCACTTACGATTGCTTAGCATAGCGCTAAATTAGTCCTAATTCGAAAAATTATCATTTGTGGCCCAAACCTATGTTTGCAAGCCCAAGTATATTTAATTTGAAACCTTTGATCAAATAACTTTGAAGCTCATTGTTAGAAGGTTTTGGTTCTATCAATTCTCTAATGAACTTCATAAATTTTGGTCTAAGTGAATCATTTGAACATCGTTGATCATATGTGGTTGCTTTGAGCATTTGAAATAAATTATATACTTGACAAAAAGAAAATGAGACATGTTATTGAGAAGCTTTGATTTTATCAATCTTCTAATGAGTTTTCAAATGCAAGGTTCAAGATGGTCATTCAACTAACCTCTAACTTCGAATTCACTAACAATTGACTTTACTTTAAGCTTTTACTTTATGCCTTTATTTCATGTCTTCACTTTTATGTACCATTTAATTTAGCATTTACATTTCATGCCATGTTCCTTTTGTTCATTTGAACTTTTATCTTTATGTCATTTTATCTTGGCTCGTTTGAGCTTTTAGTTTCTTTTGAAGACACTTAATAACCAACTTGAACGTCTTAAGGTTACTTGGACTATTTGGTTATTATCCTTGGCATTGTGGAGTTCTGGACCTCTCAGACTTAGGATTAGAAACCTTGATACTTGAGGACCTTGTTGCTCTATGTTATTTTGTCTGAAGTTCTTGGGGTTTATACCAAGATATTGGGTTAATTTTCTTTGTGTGCAGGTTATTCTGATTATAGGATTTGTCTGTGATTGAGAATTCCTCTATATACAGCCGTTACTCTGCCTAATTTTTGTTAAGACTTAATTCATCTGAAGCTTGGTATTTCCCAGGGGTTTAGTATTTTTGCTTGCTTGGTTTTAATCCAAAGGATGAGAATTCTACATTGACTTCATATGTTAAGGGTTAGCTTCTTGTTGGTTAGATCGTTCTTTTCCTTGGCTTTTACCTTATGCTTTGTAAAAATACTTCTTTTATGATCTACACCATCTATTTTTATATACACCTTTTATAGCCAAAACACAGATTTTAAAAGAGGTTCCTGCAGAGTACCATAGATGTTTAGGGTGATAATACCTTTCCTTTGCATAACCAACCCTCGTACCTAGATTCTCTCACCCTCTTTTTTTGGGTTTATTCGTTCTTTTCCCATTTCCTTTGGAATCAATAAAGCGTGGTGGCGATTTTTATTTGATCTGTGCGAGTTAAGTCGGTCTAATGGCTTTGTCTCAATATTTATACCGCTACAAACCCAACATATGATTACTAAATATTCCCATAATATCCATATTTATAGCCCACTAACAGAATCCAAAAATTCGGTTATACTAGACAAGATGTCGGATAATCATAATGAGACATCTTGTCAACATCCAGTTTTACCAAAATTAGTTATACCTTTAGAGCTCAAATCTTCAGAGCTTTCATTTTTCTCTCTTTTCTCCTTTTTTCCTCTTTCTTCTCTTATCTTGTTTTGACAACTTCTTTCTTACTAACTCTATTTTTCATTTTTTTTAATCAAAACCTATGTTTCACTAATGGGCTTAATGTCTCATTCTCATACTAACCCATCATACCAAGACCTAATTAATTATTTTGTTATTCTCACACCCAATAACTCAATACACATATAACACATATATTTACCAAATCACAATTAATTAATTAATTAATTATTATATCATATAATAATTAATAAAACAAATAACTAATAAATAAAAATTGGAATGTTATAGGGTGCGCGGAATTGCGCCTGCTCAGCCAACTATTTCTGGTGAGAACCGGTTGGAGGACGTCGTTCAGCCCGTAGTTGAGAAGCCTCAACCTCCTCAGTTCGAGCCTGAACTTCTGCTCTATCAGTCAGCCTGCCTGCAACGGAACCGTCTTTACCACTGGTCCTCACTGAAACATAGAAAAAAGAAGAGGAAAAAAAAGTTAAAAAATGAACTACCAGAAATTTTGAAATTTCTGAATTTTTTCAAATAAATTTGAACTACCTGAATTTTTGAAACTTACGGTACAAAATGCTACAAAAATCACGGAAATTTTGAAAATTCCTGGTAGGAAAAACTAAAAATTGTGAAATTTTCGTGAATATCTACCGGAAATTTTACAAAAGTACCGAAAATTCTTATTTTTTATGAGAAATTTCCGGTATTGCCTCTAAATCTCTAGTATTATCTCACGAATTTCAAAATCTTCGATTCTTTACTAAAAATTTCGTGAAATGGTGAAAAATTTTAATTAAACTATTTTTGTCTTTTCATACACTTTAAAAGGGTGTCAGGTATAAGTGTGGAAATAGCATATAAAATCCCCTTCTTATGCTTCTAGATGTGAGATGATTTTTAAATTTTTCATAAATTCTTTTGTGGAAGTATTACATATTTTATATAATTTATTTATAAATGTTCAAGCTAATTATATTATTTCTGTTTTACAATGCAACCATTTTTACTTTGAGCATCTCACCCATATCGATATTCACTATTTTGAATTTTCTAGTCATGTTTTTCATCGGGGGTTGATCTATGCTTAACCATACCGATCTTTGTTTTTTTTTATTAGTTTTATGAAGGTGGTATAGAAGATAAAGAATGAAATATGAAACATGAAAATATATTTTGGAATGATAAAAAAAATAAGGGTTAAATATGTTTTAGTCTCTATAGAAAAGATTGTGTGTGAATTTGATGCCAAAGATAAAATTTAAGAAAATTATGTCACTCATTTTGAATGAAAATCCTATTTATTATATAAAAAGTTCAAGTAGTAAACATCTCTCCTTATACATAATCATAAAAACCTTTGACATTCCTTTTAAAAACACTTTTTTATATTCAAGTGAAATTGTTGGAAATAAATAGATTAATGGGAATTGAAAGGAATTAGTGACATTAAGTTGACAATAAATAATTACAAGTATGCGCTAGTATATATGGAAATAAATTTGAAAATATTCATCAAAGTGTCACAATGAAGAGAGAGCACACTTTAATATTGTTTTTATATTTCAAATTGGTCAATTGAGTTGGACTACATGAGATATCCAATTTTGTAATTAGGTGAGTACTAGGGGTGGTAAAATAGATTGGATCCGCCGGCTTGGTTCGTTTGATCTGGCATTTTTGGCGGACTGGATTGAAATTTTCGGCTCGATACATTAAGTTGGCCCTCTCCGCCTTACCTGCTTAAAAAAGTGGGTCAAAGCGGGGCGGGACAGGTTTTTCCCGCGGACTTTTTGTTAAAACTTTTACTCTTTTTATTAAGAATTAAAACAACTTTAATTATAAAAACAACATTTATCTCTTATGATTGTATTATAAATTACTATACAGACAAATTGAATTATAATTGTAACGTTCTTTCTATAACTTTCTAATACATGCGTTGATTGAAAATGATTAAAATAAAAGAACAAATGTATGACATGCATAATTATTAAGTTTTTAATATATTAGCTAAGATATTTTCTTTAGAAATAAATGTTGATGTTATGAAAAGAAAGGATTTAATTAGTATATGCATATAACAAATTTAGAATTTAAGTATTAAAGAATCGGTCAATATAAGAGTCTATATAATGTAAACAATGAGAAAATTCGGTGTTGATATTTTACGCAATACTATTTTATGCACTGTGATGTTTTATGCAATGTTATTGTTATCATTGTTAGTTGTGCAAATTCTAAATTAGATTTTTTTAGTAGTTAGTTTTTAAATAGGATTAAGATGATATGTATTGTTTATTTATTTTGATATTTTTTATTGTGCTTAGTTTATTTTGTTTTTTTTTTTGTAATTAGTCTTTATTTATTAAATTTTTTGAATTGTTTGGACTTAAGACATCTTGAAGTTCTATTATATGTTGTTAAAAAAATTTCTTTATCGAACTCTTTGATAACAATTAAAAAATTTCTAAAATTATGTATTAAATCAAATTGTAAAATTAGAAAAATAAAAAATTGACGGACTGACCAGCTAACCCGTCAATTCGTTAATAAACAGAACGAACTTGACTTTTGAGCTCGAATTGGAAAAGTTCAAAATGAAAAGAGTGAAAAAGAAGTGAATGTCACTCACATTTTATCAGGCCTGGAATTCTTAGAGCTATTATTTCGTACCGATTTGTCAAAGTTCTCTTCTCTCGGCATTCTCTTCGATAGAAACGCAGCCTCCTCAATTCTTCCCTCTTCCTCTAAAGCAGTTACCAAATCATTTAGACATATCAAATCTTGATGTAAACCCTTTTCCACCAATTCATAGCATAAACCGAATGCTTCTGAAGCCTTGTTAATTTTACAAAGATCGAGAATAACGGTATTAAACAAATCAATTTCGACATTCTGATCATTTTTCAAACTAAAAAACAACATTTTGCATGCTTCTGATGACCTTCCTTTCTTGCAAAGAAATTGAACCACTTCGTCCATTTTAACACGGTATCCGTTCTTATATATCAGCTCGTTAATTTTGAATGCTTTATCTTGCAGTCCACGTTCGAAAAGTAGCTGTAAACACTTAGTTGAAAGGTTTATATTTTGTCGGATATTTCTCTCCAACATCGTGACAATAACACCGCCAGATTCATGGACACAACCCTTTTCCAAAAGTCTAACGAGTATAGAATGCCACGTAGATGTTTCCGGTTTATACGAGCTCTTTAGCATTCTCTCTAGTGTCTCCTTTGCAAGGAGAGGCTTATCCTTCTGAAGAAAACCATCGATCAAATGGTCGTAAATATCAATATCAGGAAGAAAATCCCTTCTTAGCATCCATATCAAAAGCTCATATCCGTTTTCGTATGCGCCTTCTTTACAGTGCCCCAAAATCACTATCTGGTATAATACGGGATCTTGTGTTCCCCGTTTCATTAGCTGCCTGAGTACCCTTTCGGCTTTCTTTGTTTTCCCATTTTCACACAAATACCGAAAAATAAGCTTATAAGAAGCAGCCAACGGCTTAGGGCCAAAGCTACATAACAAAACTTCCTTCTCGAACAGCTCATCAAAAAGCTTTTCTGCCTTATCATAGTCCCCTTTCTGACATAAACTCCGTATCAGAACACTGTACGATGCTGAATCTGCTAAGACCTGTAAACTTTCCATGTTTTCAAAAACCTTGAAAGCTTCGTCGAGGTTTCCTGCACGACAGTGTGAATTAATCAACGTATTGAAGGTACATGCATCAGGAATCAATCCGTCGTCGCCTTTCATTTGTTCCAAAATATCTTTCATTTTGTCCCATCTCTGTGCTTCACAAAGTCCTTTTATTAGAGTGTTATGCGTAACTATATTCGCCTTAAGGCCTCTACCGTTCATCTCTTCAAGAACAGCCAACGCATCATCGACTTCTTGTTTCATACAATATCCTCGAATCAAAGTCGTGTAAGTGACAACATCAGGAGTCAAATCTTTACATTTCTTGCTCATACCATTCACCAAATTATGCGCTACCTTGACCTTCCCTGCTCTACACAAACCATCAACAAGCGTGTTATACGTAACAACATCCGGATCACAATCAAAACTCGTCATTTCTTGAAAGAAACGAAACCCTTCATCAACCATCGAATTCTTACAAAACCCTCTAATCAAAATGTTAAACGTGTACGAATCGGGACTAACACCGTACGTGTTAAGCATTTCATCATAAACCTCTTTAGCCATATTGGTCCTACCCCTTCTAAGCAAAACCAACAAAACACTATTAAACGAAACCACAGACGGCGAAACACCGATAACCTTCATACTCTCAAAAAGCTTCACAGACTCTTTAAACAATCCAGCTTCGCCGTAACTCCGAATCAAACTATTGAAAAACTTATCATTAACCTTAACTTCACCATTAGACCTTTTCTCAATGGAGTAAAGAAAATTCCTAGCTACATTGAGATTTTTCTCACGACCCAGAATTTCTAACATGATGAAATAGCATTGTGAATTATGAGAGAAACCCTTTTCATGTACCCAATTGAAAAAGTGAAAGGCTTTGGAGGGTACCTTGATATGGCGAAGGGTTTGAAGAACAGTGGTTTTGGAGAGAGAATTTGCGAAGGATGATAACAACCCATTTGACCAAGGTTTGAAATTTATCAGATTAACCATTGTTTTGGCCGTTTTGCTTGTGTTTCTCGATCTGGGTTTTTCATTTTGAACGAGTTGTTGTGTTTGAACTGAACAGAAGCACCTGAAATTATTGAAAAAAATAGTGATTTTTTATTGTTGTTATGAGAAAATGGAATGAAGAAAAGGAGAAGATTGAAGAGAAGTGAACCTGAGAGAAGGAGAATGTGAGGTGAAGATGGAAATTGAAGTGAGATGCTGATTTGAAGATGTGGTTCGGAAATGCATGTTTGTGGGAGGAGGAAGATTCGGCTGTGAGGAGTGAGTTGAGAAGAAGGGATGGAAGAGAATAGGTCATTATTCAAACAAGACATTATAGGTCAAAGGTTCAATTCTTGAGAATTTAATGTAGTATTAAAATTTCTAATAAGTGACTCAAGACTAGTTTATTGAATTATATGTGATTAACAAGTTTTTATTTTAGAATATAGTGGGGACAAAGTCTAGGGGGTAAAGAAATACTCCTAACTTCATCAACAAGAAAGAGGAGGCTCATGTATCACTTTAGTATCATAATTAAGTGTACATCTCATGTTAGCTATTAAATATGTACATCAATTTCCTTTATGATATATGTGGATAATTTGAACATTCTAATTTAGTTTTAATAACACTTTGATCTTTTTCACAAGACTATGTAAGAATAAGATTTAGTTTTGTATCTGGTCTTGAGTTTTGATGATAATATTAAATGGGTGATTAGATAATAATTTAGTATCCTAATGATTTGTTTAGTGTGTAGTTTTTGCTAAAAGATTATGACTCTGAAGAATTGATTTGTGACGTCGTCAGATTCTGGACTCAACACACTAAGTGATACAAGTGTGTGTGATATTGCTTAGAATGCTTCTTAAAACAACGGTTCTAATGAACGTTAGTTTTATTGCTTCTAATTATGACTCTGATAGTAGAGTTTCTGGAGGATTCTCAAGATCTATAGATTCTAAAGCTCTCTTACTCCAACGTTCTGAAGATTTTGAAGAGGAGGTTATGTTGAACAAGTTCTGAAGATTATGAAGATACGGCTCTGAAAACCAACGTGTTAAAGACTCTAAAGACAAGATTTTGTTGAACAAAGTTCTGAAGACTCTAAATACGAAGATTCTGAAGACTGATTTTGATCCTTCTAAGCATTGCTTCAACTCATTTATATTGTGAAGCCTGGAGATTATAAGAGAAGATCAAAGGTCTGACGTGAATAGATAGTACAACATCACATCCTTCCATTATCCTGGTTTTGTGGCGCAAAGACTATATTTTTGGTACTATGTTGTCTACCACTCTCACTGACTGTTGCAAGAAGACAACTAGAATTTTGGAATTCCTATTTTGTCCTCCAACAGATTTCTTTTCAGCTATAAAAGAAAGACTTAAAAGAATGGGAACTGTTGAACAACTTTGAAGAAACTCACCCTGATTCAAATTGCTTAAACGCTGCCAAAATAACTTTGTGCTTTTTGTAAAGCAAGTAAGTTTTGTTCGTTAACTTGCTAGCAGCGAACTATTGTTCGCTAACTTGCTTAACACTGTTATGTTATTATTTGTTCTTCATTTCTGTATAATCTTCTTTCAAGAAGTAATGTTGTAAACACAAAAGCTTGTCTTCAACAGTGAGTTGATTGTTCCTCGAGTAACTAAGTGTTAGTCACTCAAGAAGTCATTGACAGTTTGTCTTTGAGTTGTTGTTCCTTGAGAGACTAGGGTTTAGTCAGGACTCTCCATAAGACATTGACAGATTGTCTTTGTGGTTTGTAATCAATTTGGTTATAGTGGATTAAGTTCTTGTTTGAGAAAGGCAAATCACCTTGGTGGATGGACTGAATTAACTTCACTAACAGTGAACCAGGATAAAATAATTGTGTTCGTTTATTTTTGTTCTTGTGTTTACTTCAAGTTCTCGGTTTCGAAAAGATTTTATTTCTATAAACTCAATTCAAACTCCCTTTTCTTATGTTTCTTGCATCTTTAATTTGTATCAGAGCTCTAGTTCTAGTATTGATAGTTATCAAACACTTAACCATGTCAGATAAAGATCCAGACGTTTTAGAAACATTATGGCCATTCCACCACATGTAGTTGTTGTGCCTGTTCTAAATGAGAGAGAAAACTATAATGCTAAACCTTTCATCTTTGTTTGTGAAAGATTTGATTATTGGAAGGATAGAATAGAAAGTTTCTTTTTAGGTCATGATGTTGATCTCTGGGATATAGTAGTTGATGGCTACGAACATCTTACAGATAAAGGAGGAAATAAGATCGAGAGAAGGTCTATGAACGACTAGTAAAAGAAAGATTATAAAAATCATCATAAAGCAAGAACTATCTTGTTGAATGTGATTTCTTATACCGAGTGTGATAAGGTGGCGGAACCGATTGTTTGACGTTGGTTTGCGTTTTGCGTTTTGTGTTTGCAAAATGTCGCGGTAAGCAAGAGTCGCCACCGACTTTTATTTCATCCAACCGGAAAGGAAAAAAGTACATAAATAATCCTTTTTCGAGATATTCTGAGTACGGGGGGTAGATTATAGAAAGGGAAGGTGTTAGCACCCTTTCTATCCATGGTTTTCCATGGGCTCTTAGGTACTTGCTCATCTTTTTAAAATTGCTTGTGTATGTGCTTTGTTTTTGAAAATTTTAACTTCGTGATAACTCTTGTATCAGTCCTCAAAGGTGTGACGAAGTTGTTTTGAAAATTTGTTTGAAAAGTGTAAGTGTGAAAAGTTTTTATTGAGCAAATACCTACTAGCATCTACCTACTCGAAAAAGATTATTTCTATTCTCATTTCCTTTAGACAACGCTATCCTATTATTGGGAAATAGGTAGCACCGTCATTGGAGTTGTAAGGGTCAATTAGAAAGGGACGTACGATCACTAAAGCAATATTAGGACAAATTAGTAATAACCCTAGAGTCTTAAGATCATATTCGATGCAACATTTCCGAGGCAACATTCGAATGGGACGTTTGATCTTTTAGACAGGAGGGCAACCACTAAGGCACTCTATACTTAATGGTCGTTTACCAAAGGCAACCGAAGTGAGAGTGTACCCTAAGAGTGATATGTGCGAGTGATCTGTTTCAATTATTTATCTTTGCACATTAGGGTTTTCTAACTGTATTAAATTTGTCATGCATTCTTGTCATACAATCCTATTAGCATACATCTAAACAGTCAAATATTTGCGAGAATTAAAATGCGAGAAAGTAAATCTACGCTATTACAAGGCTTTGGGGAGGTGGATTAATTACATAGCCAAAAACCCGGGGAAAAGTGATAAGTAAAAAGTCCTAGATTAAACTATTACAAACCATGAACAGTTACAGAAATATTGGCAAAAATAATTAACACGCGCGTGATGAATTAAATGCAAAACAACTAGGGTTTTGACTCTTGCCTAAACCTAATTGCGATTGATTAAAAAAAAGTTTTTTTCATGTTTTGTTATTTAAGAAAATAAAGAAATCATTAAATTAAAAAGAAAATCCTAATTCTAATTGATTTTAAATTAAGAAAAATAAATTAATTTATTTTAAAACCTATTTTTGTATTTTTATTTATTTGAGAAAAAAGAGCAAAATAAAATTAAATCAAAAGTTTTAACATAATTTCTATTTTGATTTTATTTATGAAAATAAATTACAATTTTCCTAAGTTAAACTAAATTACATTAAAATAAAAAATTTAAAATAAAAAGTCTAATTCTAATTTTTTGAATTATTGATTTTATGATTTTTTTTATGAAAAATAATTAATTTGTGAATTAAAATAAATAAAGAAAATTAAAAGAACAAAAAATAAAGAAAAGAAATAAAAAAAGAAGTAAATGGGCCTGGTGGTGTTGCTGAAAGGGGGGTGCCGACTGAATTTATGGGCCCAATAAAGCTAAGGCCTGCTTGACTTTGCCTGATTCAGTGCATACGTTAACTGGAGGCGCATGATGGACCTTTAAGGGAGAAGCTTTGGATCTGGGCTAGAGACGTGATTGATGGCCAAATGTTGAGGACATATGGTGAACCTTCTGATGAGCAGTGCACCTGATCACATGGAACAAAATAATGCAAAGAAAGGTTGGGACCTGGGGATCGAACCCAGGTCCTTATGCATATTGCCAATGCACGCTTGCCAACAGAGCTGCAATTGTTATTTGTATATATAATAAAAGCAAAATATGATATAATGAAAACAAAAATGCTGGAACTCAAACGCGCGAAAATTTGAATGGCGAGTGATTGGCTGACACACATCTTCTTCTCCAAGGAACCGTCGTCTTAGGTAAACAAACTTTTACCTACAGACGTTTCGTTGTAGGTATAGACCTGTGTATCTCAAAAATTGTCCACGGGCAAGATAAATGATCATGGCTGGTAGCAATCAACTCGTCTCATCCTCACGAGTATCATGGTACCAGAATCAACATCCAATTTAACCTGTACTGCAAAGCCCTAAAACTAACCAAGAAACCCTAGCCATGGCAGTTTTACATACAGTTATCAAAAATGCAATTGAATAGAATGATTAGCTTGCAAACTTAATAAGGAACAAGAATATACAATCAAAACGTGCAAATGATGTATAAATCAATGAAAACGAAAACAAATTTTTTAGGCAAACTGTGACTTTTGTACCTTTGATTCCAGGCGTGAGAAAGCTTGCAATTGGTTGAAATCCCTTCTGGAGGTGTCCAGGAATCTGTTGGTATTGTGAGAATGGCTCGAATTAGCCTCTAGGATCGAAATTGGATCACCACTTTTTCTTGAGTTTTTTTTTTAGTTTTGCTCTTGCTCTGCACGACTGTTCAACCCCTTTTCTTGCCTTGGATTCCCTCTGTATATGTAGTGCAACACATTAGGTCAACAAAAACAAATTGAATCTTGCCCATTATGAAGATTTGATTTGGTCATTCATGGCATATGATATCTTTCCAAATTTGCTTCAATCCAATCTTTTTCCACCCAAATCAATCTTGCACGAATTGGTTGTCCTTCTAGCTGTACATAGACTCAAAAGATGCACAAAAAATCCAAGATTTGATTTGATTTTATTATTTTAACATTTAATTTGATTTATTTTGATTTAAATGAATAAAAAATCAAAATAAATGATAAAAATAACAAAATAAAAGATGGAAAAGCTTAGGGGTCGTGGGTCCTATTAGAAACATGTTTCAAACAAGAAAACATGGGCCCCTTTGGAATAAATGCAAATTTGATCAATGTTGACTTTTGGCAATTTTGTAAAAAAGGTCAACTTGGCCAATGCATAACTCTCTCAATTTTGACCCTAGAGAGGTGTTCTTGGACCTTTTAGAAAGCTTGGGATGTCCTCTAAGAAACCCTTTTGGTCTCATCTAAATTGAGTCTTCCATGTTCATGTATGAAGCTTTGACCCAAAAGGTATTTTTGTTGACTTTTCAAAGTGACCTATAATGTCAAAATTCATATCTCCTTGTGAGTGCATATTTTGAACTTTGGAGATGAAGATGAATTGTAGGGAATTTTATCCTCTTAAAAATGAGCTTTAGATGGGTCATTTCTGATAAAGTATGAGAAAGTTATGCTTGGTCAAAGTTGAGTTGACTTTTCCTACAAAACCCTAATTTAGCAACTTTTGGGTTTTGATGAATTGTGAGAAATCCTTGATGAATCATGATCAACCCTTGATCAAATGATTAATTATACTTCAAAATGAGGATGTTGACCAAAAATATTGAAGTTTGACTGTATGTGGGCCATAGTTGACTTTTGACCTAGCACAATCGATTTTCAGGCATTTGAGCAATTGACTGAGCAAACTTCTTCTGCAAGGCTTGAAACTTGACATGGATGATCTTGAGAACATACTAGGACAATGGTGAGCATTTGGGATCCTTTGGACTCAAGCATCTTGATGCTAAATGAAACCCTAATTTGAAGTAGACTGCCTTAGAAGAGAGTTTGTCTAGTCAACTTCTGAACTTCCTTGAGCAATTTGAGGACCTCACTTGACATGTATTGAGAAATATGGGAGGGAAAATTTTGGAGTACAAAACCGAGTATGAGAAGATAACAAATAGAGACTCACCTAACTCTATATTTAATTCTTTAAGAATGACTCGTGAAGGCAATGCTCAAGCTAAGGAGACCACAACTTTGACTTTGATTCAAAAATATGAAGCCTTTAAAATGGAATAAGGTGAAACGGTTGAGGCTATGTTCTAAAGGTTTCAAACCTTGGTTGCAGGACTTAGGGTTCTGAGCAAAGGATACTATACTTTAGATCATGTGAAGAAGATTATCAGAAGATTTCCATCTAAATGGAGGCCTGTGATACTGACTCTTAAATTGGCTAAAGAACTGAATAACACTTCTCTAGAAGAACTGGTGAGTTCTTTGAAAAGTCACGAGATAGAGATGGAACAAGATGAAGCTCAGAAGAGAGGAAAATTTGTTGCTCTTAAATCCATCAGAATATTTGAGAAGACAAGAGCTCTTCAAGCAGAAGAGATCGAGGATTCTGAAGAAGATTCTAATGAAGATGAAGATGAGTTGTCACTGTTTTCCAGAAGGGTCAACCAACTCTAGAAGAGGAAACAAGGCAACAAGTTTAGAGGAGCCAGAAGGACTGGTGGTTGCTTTGAGTTTACTTCTGGACAAAAAAAAATTGGTGGTACCAAAGAGTTTACTTTCTATGAATGCAAAGAACCAGGCCACTACAAAAGTGATTATCCTAAGCTCAAGAAGGACAAGCCCCGGAAGAAAGCTTTTGGAGTAAAGAACAAAGAACTAATGGCAACATGTGATGATTCTGATTCATCATAAGATGATTTCGAATAAGAACAAGCTAACGTAGCATTAAGGCTAGCGTTAAAGATTCTGATGAGATGATTCATCCAGAAGTTATTACAGACTCTGATTCAGACACAAAAGAGGTATTTTCTGACCTTTCTCACTCTCAATTAAATTTTTTTTACTTGAAATTCTGGAAAAACATGAGTTTCTTAAGAACGAATTCTAGGAACTTAAAAAGGTCCATGAATCTGTTTCTAAAGAACACATCAAACTTAAGGAAGAATTTTCATCTTTAAGAGAAGAAAATTACATTCTTAAAATGGATTACTCTATTCTTAAAAAAAGTTCCAGTCTTGAGAAAAAAATTCTTTCAGAAGCTTCTGTGAGCATTGATGACGTTATAAAGAAATATGATAAATCATTCCAGAATTTTTTTGCGAGAAGCCTGGGTAGAAGATGTTGGTGTAAGCCCTAGAGGCCAATACTTTTAGTACTTGTATTGAATTATTTATTAATAAAAGGCATTTCTTTATTATGTTTGCTTTTCCAAAATAATAAAGTCCCTAGAATAGTTTGTCTATTTAATGAAATGTTAACTATGACTTAATCATGAGATCCCATTAAACATAAGAATATTATTCTTAAAGTATCCGTAGTCGATCTTTATTGTGAAGTGGCATAACATTAAAGCATTGAGATTATTATGAAGATAAACTGATGATTGCACCTCATGGATCATGGATAAGGAGTTATCAAGTCTTGACATAGGTATGAATATTAGGAGTAATATTTATACTGGATTGACCCGCTATGAGAATACTACATAGAATGTTATGAAAGGTGTCATAAGTTATTCTCATGGTGATAATGGTGTATACCGCCTATTGTACCCCAAAATTTGCCCTCTCATTTCTCAAGGCATTTTTCACAAGGATTCTCAAGATTCAAGCTTGCACAAGTACAATTGGATTTTTTCAGTATCAAATTAAAGAGAAAACTGTCAAAAAGGGGAAAACAGATGGAAATAATATTTTTTGACAAATTGGAGAAAAACAAGCCTTTTGACACGCTGGCTTTGATTTACAAGGCATGAGTTTCCTACATGCCATCTTCGATTGCATCTATGGCCTCACATGGTTCACAATACAATGGTTGCATATGTGCCTGCTTCGATTGGATATTTGATGCTTGCATGACTGTGTGGACTGGACAAACATTCCCCTGTATGTTTTCTTTGACTCACAAAGTGATGGTTGGCTATATGTAGCCTTCGATTGAGCCACAGATTCCTTCCTGCGCGCAAGAGACTTCCACAAGGCCACCAGGTACAAGGCAAGAGCCTCTTGTAGCCTCCTTCGATTACAAGGCAAAAAGCCTCCTTTTGGCATCTTTTGATTGCACAATTTACTTCCTGCATGCCTCTTTCGTTTGGGCATCTTTGCAAACCTAGCATGCCTCTTTCGTTTGGGCATAAGCCCCCCTTGTTATAAGCTTCGTTTGTTCCCTTTACTTCCTGCATGCATTCTTCATTTGGGCGTCTGACTTTCTTCAAGACAAGCTTGGGTTTACATTCTTTGTTTTGGCTTATGGGTTCCTTCAAATGCAATTTCGTTTGGCCATATGGACCTTTGGCAGGCAAACTTTCGTTTGAGCAAAGGCCTCTTACATGTTTTGATTGAAGTCATAAAGCAAAGGCCTTATGCAATCCCCCTTCGACTCAGAAGCCTTTGCTCTTGCATGTTGGCCAAAATCTCAAGGCAGAATTTCCCCTTTATGCTAGCTCCCCACAACAAGGACCTCCTGCATGCATCCTTTTGTTTAGCCATGAGACCCCAGGCAGGCAAGCCTTCGACTGGACAAAAACCACCTTCACCCAAGGTTTCAATTGGAACTTTGATTCCCTTTGAATCAGTATCTTTCGAACCCAACTTTGGACCCTTCGAAGCAAGTTTGTTTAGAGGGATTTGAGAAAATCTCATAGCCTTACCCTACTTGTCAGGCTATGTTGCTTCCAAATCTTTACATAATCAGAGGCTTACACAAAGGTTTGAAGCTTTGTATACTGGATAATACCATTATTGGTTAAATTAGCAAAAGGCTACGTACCCTTTTTTCATAAAGAGTATTTTTATCACAAAACCAGCTTCCAACCTGATTCATGTCTGAACGAAAAGCAGTGCCAAAGGCATATGTCAAATCTTCTGCCAGCAGGCCCCCACTTGTACTGGAAACGTGGGAATAACGAAAAGGGACAAGACTTGTTTCATTTTCAACCAAACCATGGTTTGTTATCATACAAACCTGGTTACTTCAAACACATTCATTCTTTTCTCTATAAATAGAGAAACATTTGCAAGCTCAAAAGGAGACTTTTTGGTTGGGGAACGAATTTTCAAAACACTCTCAAACACTCTCAAACTCTTAAACACATATTCAAACCCAGAATCTAAATATTTACCTCTTTCGAATTTGAAACATCCCCACATTTTATTTTCCTTTGAATCCAGTAGAAAGAACATCACACTTGTTCTTCTCTTTCGAACCCAGCATTAGAAACATCATCTTTGTTTCTTTCCATCAAATCCAGGGACATCCAAGGCAGCCACTCAAGGTCCAGCTCACACACCCCAGCTCCAAGCAAGGTAAGTCACTCTTAATCTTGAACCTTTCGTTTCTAGCAAAACATATGAATAAACTTTCTTTTCATTTCAAACATGTACATACCATTGTTCTTCTTTTCGTTTCCACCCTTTTAATTTGTTTTCATGGCTAATCCTTTTGGTTTTGTTTCTTGAGTTATTAAATATGTTTTAAGAATTAACCTGGCCATAAGAAAATTCTAGCATGGCCTTGGGCCATGTTGCTGTTTAAAATCTCAAATGAAAGAAACAGGGGGAAGAAAGTATGAAACGAAGCCTTAGGCTTCCACACTAACTTCCAGGTCCAAACGAAAGAGGCAGCCAGAGGCACGCCCACACTGACTTCCAAGCCCCAATCGAAGAAGGCAGCAAAGGACTTAAGGTCAAGAGGGCACTCCATGCTGAACGAAAGAGACCACCAGAAGATGACCATGCTGATTCCAGGCCCCAGTCGAAGGAGGCAGAGAGGCAGAATCGAAGGGCATAACCTCACTGACTTCAGGCCCAAATCGAAGGAATCCAAGAAGTGCAAATAGAAGAGTGTGGCTGCCTGAATCGAAAGAGCCCCTTTTTCCTTCTTTATTTTATTTTAGCCTTTATATTTTCTTGATATTCAATATGGTTGTAATAGTGTGGGATTTATTTTTCTGCATTTTTATTACTTTTGTACAATTGCTAGTAAGATAGGGTATGTATGATAAGATAAAATCAACAAGTAGACAACCCCTAATAAAATACTAAATGCATGCAAATCAAACACACTATTCACACATGCACCCTTGGGGTAATCTCACTTGTTGCCTCAGAAAAATAGTCATGTCCCTCGAATATGTGTGTTTTAGCAAAGACCCTCGATAAAGGATCGTAGTCCCTCGATGACCTTCAATGTTGCCTTCAAAAAATGACCTAGTCCCTAAACGACGTTGCTAAAACGTCCCATAGGTTGCCTTTTATGACTATACAAACGTCCCACGCCCGTACCTTCACATACAATGATGGGGCTTCTTACCAAATCAATGGTAAGATAGCAACATCTAAAGGAGGAGGAAAAGAACATTGAGACCTTTTGAGTAGGTAGGATGCTAATAGTTTCTCGCTTACTCACAACAAAAACATTTTATACACCAACAGTTTCATTTGAAACATTTTCAAAAGACAAAGCTTTTTGTACACGTTCTTATAGAAACGAGAGCCATTACAAAGACACTTTTCAAAAATCACTTTCAAAAACACATTCCACAACACCTCTTTGAACTATTTTCAAAACCAACACTTTGTATGCATTCTTATAGAAACTAGAACCATTACAAAAACGTTTTCAAAATACTTTTCAAACCCACACCACAAGCATATTTTCAAACAAAAGTAAGTGATCTAGCAAGCAACTAAGAGCCCGTAGGTAACTACGGATGAAAAGGGTGCTAATACCTTCCCTTTTCATAACCTACCCCCAGAACTCAGTGTTGTACCCCAAATTTTGCCCCTGAGATCCCTTCATCATACCATATTGATTCAATCACAACAAGATCACATTAGGGCTTTTTATTATCCTCCCTATCTTTAGCTTTGCTCTTTGAGGAATCACCAAGAACCTTGACTTGTTTTTCTTTTGTGATCATGCATGTTTTGTTTTTAGTTTCCTTTTAATTAATAAAATGCAATGTTGGTTTATCTTACTTGTTAATAATGTAGGTAAAGGCAATGTAGCTTAGCAAGTTGATCCATGGGTTCTTGAGTTTATTTCCATGCCCTAGTCAATAAAGCTTGAGAAATTCAAACCTCTCCATTGAAGTTATTTTGGAAGAAATGGCATGGCAAGGTTTATTTTGGTTCACCACATTTCAAATTTATCAAGATCGATTCAAAAGTACAAGGGGTTGATTGAAGAAGTTGTCTTGGTTGGACAAGACCTTGTTCCCATTGGTCACAAGTGCATATTTATCTCAATTATCAAGATATGGAAATGGTTTTGGTTACTATGAGTTCTCATTATCATCCTCAACAACTTCTATCTACAAAGCAAAAGTGTTGGTACAAGAAGGTTGTTTAAAATTGTCAAAGTTCCTCAAAGCATTTTCTTGATCTATGAGAAAGGGTTTTGAACTTTAAAGAAGTATATCTTGCTCATCTTTTGGTATTTTTGAGTTATTCCAAAAACATCCTTCTCTTCAAATGGTTATTAACAAATCACTTCAAAATATTCAAGGAGTTTTCCTGTGGAAGAAACTTGATGATGAAGAAAGATTACAAGCCCTCCAGATGAACCCTCATTTTCCCATGTGTGACTTCAAATGGTCATAACTTGGTCAATTTTTATCACCTTGAGCTCAATATTTTTCTACATTGATCTTAAGGATGTTAACTTTATTCCTTCTTTTATGTGCAAAGTGAGAAAATGGATGGAAGATGCCCTAAGGATACAAAAGATTATAGGTCATTTCATTATTTTTTGCCAAATTCAACAATTCATAACTCTCTCAATTTTTGGAGATTTTGAATGGTTCAAGTTTCAAAATTTCATTCAAGAGGTCTATTTCATGCCATCTTTTTTTGGTCAAGAGCAAATTCTAAGAGAAAGGACATGTTTGGATGCAAAACATTATAGGTCACTTTTGAAGAAAAACATGAAATATTTCTAAGTATGGAAAGTCAACCTCTTTTTCCCAACTTTGACTCATTGCAACTTTCATCTCAAACATCCATTTGATTCCATTCTTTTCCCATTGCAAATCTTGTAATCTCATCTTTCTAAAGCATCAAGAATCATGCCCTAAGACCCCTTGAGCTGAGAATGCCATTGATTTGAAATTGGTAACTTGAAACTGAAGTTTCTTCAAAAGTCAGAATTTGAAATCCTTGATTTAGCTTCTAAACACATTTTTTTTGGCGTGTTCTTGCTTCTAAACATGTTTAGTGAACCTCCAGAAGTGATTAGCATAGCAAAACGCGCGTTTTTGATGAGTTTTGATCAAAATAGAAGTCACATTTTTCTTGTTTGCAACTTCACGCGATTTCCCTCCAAATTTCATCATTTCACACGCTTGAATATTCCATTTGATTCCCTATAAATAGAGGTTCATCCCTCATTCATTTCCTCAAGCTTGAACAACCAAAATCACCCTGCCAAACTTGCTCCATAAATCACTTTTCTGCAACTTCGAAATCAATGTTCAAGCCTTTTTCAATCCATTTTATCCATCAATTCACCTTCCTTGATCTTCCCTGAAGCTTACCATACAATTACCTTCACCTATATTGATCCATAGAAGTCCAGTTTTAGAGCTCTGCAACTCAACTTCAATAGGTAGATTTCTCCATCAATTCTTTCAAACTTTGATATCATTGTGAAGCTCTCATTGCTCTGGTTCTAGTCGCAACACTTGCTTTTAACTGGAAACACATTTTGACCATGAAATTTCAAATCCCTTTTCAAAACTTTCCTTCCAAATTGCTTGAGCTACAATTTATATAAATTTGCCACGGAGGTGTAGTTGTCTTCGTCTTGATGAGACGAAGCGAATGGCATAGGTCTTGCGCTCTAATTTTACAGTTTGAGTGACTTGGTTTTGGGACTGGCTGGAGGTTGAAGATGACCAACGTGTCATCCTTCAACCAATGAAACAACGCCATTTGTATTTCTTGAATTTTTTATTTATATTTGATCATATGCTTTATTCAGTAATGACTATGATATGCACAGTGCGTCAGATCCATTGGATTTGATTACTAACGCATTTTGACTCTCATCCAATGGTCCATATATTTTTGACTTTATTCATTTCTGGTTTTTATATTTAATTGTTTTAAACTTCAAAAAATCATAGAAAATTCATTTTAAGTCCAAAAAATCTGAAAAAATTATGAAAAATATTTTTGATTTTTCTCTTTCTGACTTTTATTTTATTACAATTTTATTGTGTTTTGATATTTTTTTTAATAAATTTTCACTTTATTTGAATTGTTTTAAATGTTTAAAAATACTTTTATGCATTTTTAAATTCTGGAAAAAAAATATGGGATGATCCAATGATATTGTGACAAATATTGGTAACCTCATTTATTTTTTATTTCTGACTGTTATTTTTTTTATCATTTTTTGTTTATTTTACTCATTTCTTTTAATTTTAAAAATAGTTTCTGACTTTAAAAAATTACCAAAAAATTTATAAAAATATTTGAGTCCATTTCTGCTTTTTCTATGGTCCTACTTTCTTTTTCTTGATTAATTTGAACATAGTTCATTTTTTTCTCTTTTGTTTCTAATTTTAAAACATTTTAAAACCTTTTTTTAGTGTATATATTAAATGTAATATTATTTTGTGATTATTTTCTGGCTGATCTTGGATTGAAATTTTGATCATGAACTTTATTAACATCACTAGATCCATGGTGTTGAGTTCAACTCCATAAATATGGATGAATGATTTTAATAATAGTTTGATTGATTAAATTTTAATTCAAATGTGGTTTGTTTATTCTTTCCCACCCCTCTTCATCTTATCCCTTTCTTATTGCACTAAGTGTTATTGGAGCATAATCTCTATATCGTGTCTCAAAACAAATGGTGCATAGATTGCTATTGACCAGTCTCAAAATAGATGTGACTTCTATATAAGTCCACTTACGATTGCTTAACATAGCGCTAAATTTTGTCCCGATTCGAATAAATGATCATTAGTGGCCCAAACCTATGTTTGCAAGCCCAAGTATGTTAATTTGATCTCTTTGATCCAATAACCTTGAGATTCATTGTGTGGGGGCTTTGGTTCTGCCAATCCTCTAATGGATCTACATCACTTTTGGTCAACGTGAATCACTTAAACATCGTTGATCATTAAATGGTACTTGTGAGGATTCCAAAATGGATGATATACTTGGAAAAAAGCAAATGCAACTTGTTGTGTGGAGGCTTTGGTTCTACCAATCCTCTAATGAGTTCCAAATGCAAGTTTCAAGATGGTCATCCAACTAACTACTAATTATTGATGATTGATTTTACTTTATGCTTTATTTTTATGCTCTTTTATTTTATGCACCATTTACTTTTAGCATTTACATTTCATGCTATTTTCATCTTTGCTCACTTGAGCATTTACTTTCTTGTCATTTTTATTTTGCTCATTTGATATTTTCTTTTCCTTTTTTAAGATACCTAATAATCAACATGAACCATAAATCTTTAATGATACATGGACTATTTGGTTACTATCCTTGGCATTATGGAGTATTGGACTTCTTAGACTTAGGATTAGAAACCTTGGTCTATGTTGGAGACATTATGATCTTAATTGATATTTTGTCTGGAGTTCTTGAGGTTCACCTCAAGACATTGGGTTGTTTTTTTGTTTTGTGTGCAGGTTATTGTGATTACATACTTTGTTTGTAATCTGAAATTCACCCGTATATAGCCGTTACTCTGCCCAATTTTTGTGAAGACTTAATACACTTGAAGTTTGGTTCTCTCAAGAGGTATAGTATCTTTGCTTGTCTGGTTTGAATCCAAAGAATGGGAATTCTATCTTGACTCATAATGTCAAGTATTGGCTTCTTGTTGGTTAGATGGTTCTTATCCCTAGCTTTTACCTTATGCTTTAGGATAGTCTCTTCTTCTCCTCCCATCTTCTTTAATTTCAAAAATCTTCTTCCTCCTTTTGAAAACTCTTCTTGTTTTTTAAAACTTGAACGATTTTCATAATAAACCTAGACTTATGTCCATGCATTTTCAAAACATTCTCATAAATAAACTTCAATCAATTTAATAATACCTTGACATTTTTTGTGAGAAGACTAAAAGTCAATCAATCTCTTTTCAAACCATTTTGCCACTTTGGCTTTCTTTTTTTAAAAACTTTTTCTCAAAAGATTAGACTCTTATCAATCCTTGTAGTGATGCAAACAACTATACTTCTACAATATATAGTGAAGTGAGATATTTTCCACTTAGGTGTTGAGTGAGGCATTGTTGATTTTAAAATCCAAACCATATCCTCCACTTTGAGATGACGCAAATTCTCCTTTCTCATGATTGTGGGTAGTAAGTATGTTTTCCACACGGACAATGATGATGATGTATTATAAAATTAACCAACACACTTGTGTTTTAAAATTTTTAAAATAGGAACTACGTGTACCCTGATCCCCTATTGCACAAAAGGTGGTACGTAGGCACTAAAGGTTCGCAACCGCGGCGGGTGAAAAAATCATAAAAAATATATTTCTTTTCTCACCTCCACCATCTATTTTTATACAATATTTTATAACCAAAATATACAGATTTTTACAAAGAGGTTCCTGCAGAGTACCATAGATGTTTAGGGTGCTAATACCTTCCCTTTGCATAACCAACCCCCTTACCTTAAATCTTTCCCCTCTTTTTTTGGGTTACTCGCTCTTTTTCCATTCCTTTGGAAATAATAAAGCATGGTGGCAATTTTTATTTTTGATCTGTATAAGTCTAGTCAATCCAATGGCTTAGTCTTAAACATTTCTACCGCTAGAGAAAAAATGGCGACTTCACTGGAGAAAGATTGACTTCTTGCTGGTCCATCCCTAAGTGGGTTGAGCCTATCTTTGTTTATATTTGTATATGTTCTATTGTTGTTTATGTGTTATATGTTGTATATATGTTTGTATGGATTCTCTTGGTTTTCAGGGTGCTTGGTGATTACTTATGAGTCCTATACCCGGACTTGGGCAAACTTTAAGATAGGACGGGTGGTATAGTCATGCTAACTCTGAGGGAGTAATCCCAAAAAAGGAGGCATGAGATCCCCTACTCAGTGGAGGCCTGTGATCGGTGGATCTGGAACTGACTGTTTAACGCTGGTTCGCGAAATGTCGCGGAAGCAAGAGTCGCCACCGTCTTTTATTTTCTCCAAATGGAAAGGACAAAAGCATAGAAAAATTCCTTAAAGAGATTGCTCTCGGTTCGGGAGGTAGATTATAGAAAGGGAAGGTGTTAGCACCCTTTCTATCCATGGTTATCCATGGGCTCTTAGATACTTGCTCATTGTGTTTTCAAAAATGTTTGTTTGCTTTTCAATGTGGGTTAACAAAGTTTCTTTGAAAAATTTCAGTTCGACTCGTACGTCAGAGTGTTTGAAAAATTTGCTTTGAAAGCTTTTGAAAAGTGTTGGTGTGAAAAGTCTTTGAATTTTTGTTTTGAAGAGAGCAAGTATCCATGAGTCGTCTACCTACCCTAAGGAATTCGTCTGTGTAAATGTCCTTTAAAGTAGTGCCATCCCACCATTGAGAGGTAGGTAGCACCACCGTTGGAGGTGTTCGGGTCAATTCGAGGTTGTAGGGACATGGTGATCACCGGAGCAATAGGAAGGCACCTTAGAAGCTACCCTCATGCCAGGTTCCCGGATCATGAGGACTTACTAAGACATCCTCTACTCGACGATCACCTTTCGAGGCAAGGCAACAGTGAGGCGTACCCTAGGGGTGGTGTGTGATTTGTGTGTCGTTTTCATTTGCATTTATCTTGTCATGTTCATTGTGATCTACGCTTGATTTTATTTAAGGCCATACATTCTTTCATGCTTTTTAACAGTTAAAAGTTTTGCGGGAAAAGTAAATCTAAGCTATTACAAATGGCGCGGGTCCACATCGCCAAAATTAAACCGGACCCGATTTAACGGAAAAATAAAGAAAATAAAAGAAATAAAAGTGCGAGAAGTTCAAGTTACACGGCTTTGGGAGAGATACATAATTATTTAAACGAAATAAAATAAATGTGCGAATTAAATAAATTCAATATGGGCGTTGGACCCTTTTGCAAAATTAAACTTAATAAGGAATTAAAATTAAAATTAAAAGAAAATGTATTTTGGTGTTTTTATGTTTTTTTAAGATTTAAAAGAAAAAAGAATTAATTGAAATTAACTAACCCTAATTCTAATGGTTTTTAAGTTTATTATGAAAATATTAAAATATAACCTAAATTAAACCTAAGTTAATTTATGTACAATTTAATTATGAAAATAAAATAAGTAACATTATTATTATGAAAAAAGAAAAATTGAGAGGAATAAAATTAACAATTAAACCTAAATTCTATATTTTTTATATTTTTATTATGAAAAGAATTAAAGTTGCAACCTAAATTAATACTAAATCAATTTACATGTTAATTTATTGATGAAAATAATTAAATTAAATATTTATTATATTTGACATCTTTTCTGATTTTTTGTGATATTTTTTTGTATTTGGTAAATAATTAATTGAATTAAAACAAATAAAGAAAATAAAATCATAATTGAAAATAAAATAAATAATAAAAAAAAATATAGAGAAGCAAACCAGGGGGGGTTCAGTCCCAATTGTGAGGTATAGGCCTTAGAATGCTGGCCCATTAAGCTTTGGTCCATTTGACCTTTTCAGTTCGTGTGTCAGCGCGTTGACCTGGGCGTAGCATGCTCTTTGAATCCCTGCCCTTGATTTGAATTCATGAGACGCGTGTATGCTTAGATTATGGGGATGTATGGTGCACTCCAATGATGAACCTGCATGTGAATGTGAACAAGAAAATAATATTGAAATTATTGAAGACCTGGGGATCGAACCCAGGTCTTGTGCATTGCCCATACGTTCGCTTGCCATCTGTGCCACTTAACCAATTTGTTATATAATAAGCAAAGAAATATTATAAAAGAAAAACAAGATTAGTGCTGGAAAACGCGCGAATTTTTAAACCAACGAATCATAGCTTGCCACGCTTCATCGTCTTCATCGCCCCTGTAAACAAAACACAAAGGCAACGTTTTTCATGCGTTTCATTAGGTGGGCTACTGGAAAATAGCGATTAGGTCCTCATTGAATATAAATTAGGCGCGACAGTTGGTTCTTCTTCGTCTCCATACGCTGAATCCAACCATGGTACTGTGGTGATCTAATTTCACTTGGTCTGAAAACCCCTAATTTAAAAACCTGCAAACCCTAGAAAGCTAACATGGTGAAATCGCGTGTATGGCATAAAAATGCAATTAAAGGCATTGGTTAGCATCAGAACATTATGAGGAACAAGAATCCATGAATCAAATGTTAAAAAAATGCTTAAAATATGAAACACGATGATCAATTTTTTTCTATACAGTTCATGTTTATTCTACCAATTCTTGGCGTGGTGATGGATGGTTCTGGTTGGAATTTGTTCAGTAAGCCTTGAGGATGCTATTGGAAAAGGAATTAGGCCTTGAGTCCACCTCTATCAATGATTTCAATTTTGCTTTTTATGGAGAAAACTTCAAGTTTGTCTATGGTCTTTGAGCGCAGCATTCAGTGTCCTGTGATTAGGGTTAGACTCAGTACTTATGAGGGAAGGGAATTAAGTCATTAGCTGGCCTTGATCCATGCCCATGAGAGAACTAGTCTTAGGTTTTTCACCATTAACAAACTTTCCCTTTTTTAAGTAAAACCAAGACTTGGTGTACAACATAACCCTAGCATGAGTTTGTGAGCTGGCACATGATATATGGAAGCTATTCAAATTCAAATGACACTATTCCATTGATTTTTAAATTTTATTTGAATTATTAAAGATTTAAAATGAATTAAATTAATAAAAATTAAATAAAATAGAAAAATCAATGTTTGATCTTGAAATTAATCATGGGACACGTGTGTGGCATGACAAGGCTGAATCAAGTGGAAGAAAGTGGGCCCTTTTGTCAAAAATTGAAGTTTCAAGGATAGTTGACTTTTGCCATTTCACAAAAATTTCCCAACTTCTCCAATGCATATCTTGCTCAATTTTTAAGCTTTTCTCATGTTCTTGGACATTTTGGAAAGGTCTTTGAGTCCTTTAACCAATGCCTTTGGTCCCATGTCATTTTGATTTTCCAATCTCAAGTTATGGCCTTTGACTTAAAGTCCCTTTTTGTTGACTTTTGAAAATGACCTATAATGTTGAAATTGATAACTTTTTGTGAGAGCATTTCTTGGACTTGAAGTATGAAGATGAGTTGTAGGAAATGTCTTTCTCTTCAAAATGAGCTTTGGATGGAACTTTTCTGATAATCCATGTGAAAGTTATGCCCTGGTCAATTTCAGTTGACTTTTTCAGCTGTCCAAATAAGGAAACTTTTGCATCTTGATGATTTTCTGAGCCAAATTTTGAGAATCATGATCAAGCATTGATCAAATGATGTTTGTGGCTTCAAAATGATATGTTGACCAAAAATTTGAACTTTTGACTGCCAAATGACCATTTTGCCCCTACAGTTGACTGTAGTGCAATTTAGGGTTTTGACTGTGCAATTTTGAGCTGAATGCCTTGAAACTTGATATGAGGATGCTTGACCATGTTTGTAAGAATATGAGACTTGATTGGGCCTTTGAACACTTCCTTTTCTTGATCAGACTCAAAACCCTAATTTTGACTGTTTAGGAGGCCCTTGCACTGTGCAACCCTTGGGGAATTTTGTGACTTGGCTTGGCAATTTCTTGAAGAATATGGGAGGGCAAATTTTGGGGTATAACAAGGCCCCTTTGGTTGTAGTGTCGTTTACCAAGTAATCGGGAAGACGTACTGCTTTCGACCTGGGAGCCTGCTGAAGCTGAGGACCATAAAATACCTAACCCATCTTGGCCTTTTAGGTGTTGTGCAGAAGCTATGGCAGAGTAATCTGGAAATAGTTGTCACACAATACTATGCTCGGATGAGTTTTTCTTGAGAATATTACTAATTACCGAGTTAATCGAGAAGTTCGTAATATCCGAAGGAAGGATGTAGACTCTGGGAACCTCTAGAACCTTGTTCGGCAGGTGATAACTTTTAGACCATACCTTATGGGTAGTGTCTTCGACCTCGTGCTCGTGACGTTGAACCTATGAACCCTATGTTTGTAATATTATGTGTGATTGTTGTATCATGCATCCATGCACTCATAAGCATCTTTTGAAGAAATTTTATTTTGAGGGACTTGAAAGTTGACCATTTGTGAATATCTCAGGTACCTTTTGACCATGGATTCTGGAAAAAGAAAGACCGGAAAATACAGTTTAAAAGATCCCAAGATAGATGAGTTGATCAGTCTAATTCCCGAGATTGAGTGTTCTGCAGATTTCCGGAAGAAGTATGGATCCATCATTCCTCTCATGAAGCTTAGGATGAAGGAGGGTATTATCTCGACCTTGGTCCAGTTCTATGATCCGATTTATCATTGCTTTACTTTCCATGACTATCAGTTAACTCCTACACTAGAGGAGTGTTCTTATCTGTTGGATTTACCTATTATCGACCGTGTTCCTTTTACTGGTTTGGAGGGTGAGCCAAAACCACACGAGATTGCTGCTTTGATCCATCTGGGAAAGTCTTAGGTTAAAGCCCATATGACTACTAAAGGAGGGATTAGAGGATTACCAGTTCAGTTTTTATTGGAGAAAGCTCGTTACTTTGCCAGGATGAAGAGTACAGTCGCTTTTGAGGCCATCTTTGCTCTACTTGCTTACAGGTTGTTCTTATTTCCTAATGTGGACAAGTTTGTTGACGTTAATGCTATCAGGATCTTCATGATTGGAAACCCAGTTCCTACATTGTTGGGTGATGCTTATTACTCTATTCATCTTCGAAATTCTTATCATGGGGGGATGATTATCTGTTGCACGCCTCTATTATACCAGTGGTTTATTTCTCACATGCCTCAGTCTGATGCCTTCTGAGATGTCAGGAAGAAACCCCGTTGGGCCCCTAAGATCATGGAACTTACTCACTCAGATATTGATTGGTATCATCGGGCTTACCAGGATGTAGAGATTGTCGGCAGATGTGGTAGTTTCCCCAATGTACCTCTTCTTAGTATAAAGGGAGGAATTAACTACAGCCCTGTTCTTGCACGACGACAGCTTGGTTATCTGATGGGGGATAAACCAAATAGTATTCATTTGAGTAGTTTCTTTCTGAAAAAGGTAGAAGACCACAAAGAATCTAGGGAGCAGATTGCAAAGGCCTGGCGTCACATTCATAGGAAGAGTAGGAAAGACTTGGGACCTAGGGGGCTATTTCTTTGGAGCCATATCTTCAGTGGGTCCAAATGAGAGCTATTCAGTTGAAGATATCGTATTCCCAGGAAGCACCTATGCCTGACTTGTTTGTGAAGACCACTCCTCCCTTATTGGATGATGTGGGAGAGATACAACTTGCTTTGGTCAGGATGCAGCAGGAAAATGCTTGGAAGAATAAGTTTCAAACTTTAGAGATTTCCTATAGAGCAGATTTGAAGGAGAAAGACGACTTGATTGAGATTCTCGAAAGTCAGGCTATAGAGATGATGGAGAGGCAAAGGGATTTATTTTCTCCTAAGCCTCAGTCAGGTGCTAGTTGCTCACTTCCTGATTCAGGTGATTAGAAGGAGGTTTCCACCAGATATGCGGAAGAAAACCAGAGGCTGAAGGCTCAGATTGCCAGGTTTATAGGGAAGCGCCAACGTATAGAGTGATCTCCATCAGCTTTACTTCTTAGGGTTTTAGACTTTATTTTCATCTTGTACTTGGGATTATTGAAACTTGTACTCCATTTTGAAGTTATTATAATAAAAATTTTCAGTATTTCAAATGTGTTATTACTTTGATATTTGCAATGTGTCTATAAATCTTTAAGTCCCTTGAAATATTAATAATAAAATAAATCATGTGCATTGCATATCATGCATCATATTGCACATTTTTCTTGCATTTCTTTGCATATCCAGGTGTCTTACCAAGCTTCTTTACTTTGTTCAGCAAGTTGTCTCACCACTACAACACTCGATTTCAGAAGGAAGATGGACAACTTAGAACAAGAGATTCGCGAGCTGCGCGAGGACGTTTCTGCTCTAAAGGCCAATATGGCCAATCTTACTTCTCTGATGGAATCTCTAGTGGCTTCTCAGAATCATCCACCGAGTGTTCAACCTCAACAGACAAGGGTTACTGCTGAAGCTATGACTGTTCTTGTGTCTGCTACTTCAGCTATTGTTCAGAATCGCATGCCTCAAGGTTGTCCATGGGGAATACTAGAGAACTTTGCGCCTGAAGGTTTCAATCTTTATCCTCAAGATACTCCAGTTTTTTAGACTACTGTTACTCCTGCACCTCTTGTGGTGCATGCTGTTCCTACTGCGCCTCCTTCGGTAAATGTGGTCCCATTTGCTAATGATGATATGTATCGTCCTTTTCCTCCACCAAGTGAATACTTGGGTCTCTATGATAGAATGAATGATTTTCAAGACCTGTTTGACAAGATACAGAGGGAGATGAAGGCCCTCAGAGGAAAGGAATTGTTCAGGCAGAATGTGAATGATTTATGCTTGGTCCCGAATGTTAAGATACCCGCGAAGTTTAAGGTCCTAGAATTCGAGAAGTACAAGGGCAACACTTGTCCTCGTGCTCATCTTGTAATGTACGTAAGAAGAATGTCTACCCATACTGATGATCAACGTTTACTGATTCACTTTTTTCAAGATAGTTTGACTGGTGCTGTGCTGAAATAGTATATGAGTTTGGACAATGTCAATATCCATACTTTCAACGACTTGGGAGAAGCATTTATCAGATAATACAAATACAACGTGGACATGGCGTCTGACCATGATCAACTCAGGGCCATGGTCCAAAAGGACAAGGAATCATTCAAAGAATATGCACAGAGATGGCATGAGGTAGCCGCCCAGGTGATTCCTCCCATGGAAGAGAAGGAGATAACTAATATTTTCTTGAATACTTTGGGTGCTTTCTACTACGAGAGGATGGTAACGAGTGCGCCAAGTGACTTTACTGAAATGGTAGGCATGGGTATCCGTCTGAAAGAGGCTGTAAGAGAGGGTCGTCTAACAAAAAGTGAAAGTTCCGAAAGTACGAAGAAGTTGTCCTATGGGTTTTCCAAAAATAAGGAAGGAGATGAAAATGTTATTATGCAAGAGAGGAGGGTTAACACTCCTAGAAGAAATTATCAGCGTCACCAACAAGTTACCTCAATAACTCCAGTTGTTGGTGTAGCTCCAACCACCGTTGCTTATCAGAGACCATCCCATCAGGAGAATCAAGGGTATAATCAGAGAAGGGAGAGTTATGACCCTATCTTTATGAGTTATATAGAATTACTCTTGGCGTTAATATAGAATAAGTTGGTTCAGACCCGACCACCTCCCGTTGTACCATCACCATTGCCTTGGTATTACAAGGCAGACCAAACATGTGCTTTTAATCAGGGAGCACCAGGGCACAATGTTGAGAACTGCTATCCTTTGAAGACTGAAGTGCAAAAATTGGTGAAGTTTGGTATCTTATCTTTCAAGGATGTTGGCCCTAATGTGAAAGATAATCCTTTACCTAAACACGGAGGAGCAAATGCTGTGAACATGGTGGCCGGTTGTCCAGGCGACTTCCGGATTTTTGATGTTAATTTGGTTAAAGGAGATTTGGTAAAAATGCATGCAGACCTCTGTGAATTTAGCTACTATACGCATGACCATGCTGGTTGTGCTATTTGCAATACAGATATACAGGGTTGTGACAAGATAAAGGTTGATTTGCAGGAGATGATGAATGAGGGCCTCATCCATATAATCAGGCCTAGGGAAGAGTATGAAGAGGAAGTAAATATGGTTTCCGGATGTCCTGGAGAGTTCAGAATCTTTGATGTGGAACATATGAATGAGGATCTTATACAACTGCATGCTACTTTCTGCCACATGGCTAGTCAGGTAGAACATCAATATGGATCTTGCCGAATTTGCAGTCGGGACTCCGAGGATGTTCAATTGTAAGGAAAGGTGTTCAGTTGTTGTTGGATAATGGAACTATCAAGGTTACAAGCCAGAGGGATGATTACCATGAAGTTGATGTGATTGAGGTTTGTTTGGCTGAAGAAGAGTCAGATGATGAGTATGCTTCTGCAGATGAGTTCTTCTCCTCAGATGAAGATATGTTTTCCAGAGATGAATTTGTAATGACTGAATGTGTTAAAGAGGGGGTAAATGTTATTGTGCCTTGTTTTGGTGCAGCTACCCCTTTTGAAGTTGAATATCATAGCAAGCCAGCTATTATTCCATTGGTGATTAGTTTGTCGGGTCCTGTACCCTACAAGTCAGATAAGGTTGTACCCTATAAATATAATGCTACAATTTTAGAGGATGGTGTGGAAGTTCCCATCCAGCCAATGCCTAATGTTGGAAATATTGCTGAGACTAGCAGAGTGACCCGCAGTGGTCGTGTATTTGCACCATTTGTTCGTGGAGATGTTAGTACCGAAAAGAAAATTGTCGAAAATGTTGAACCCAATAAGGCAGGGGGTGAATCTAGTGGAGCTACACTAGAAAAAGAGGTGGATGATATTTTGAAGATAATCAAGATGAGCGACTACAAAATTGTAGATCAGCTACTGCAGACTCCTTCAAAAATATCTATCTTGGCTTTATTGATGAACTCCTTTGCTCACAGAGAATCTTTGATGAGGGTATTGAACCAAGCTTTTGTGGAAAGTGATATGCCTGTAGACCAAGTCAACAGTGTAGTAGGGAACATTACCTCGTGTAATAACCTGAGTTTCTGCGATGATGAACTGCCCGATGAAGGAAGGAATCACAATCTAGCCCTCTACATCTCTATGAACTGCAAGAATAATTCATTATCCAATATGCTGATTGATAATGGATCCGCATTGAACATTATACCAAGGAGCACACTTATGAAGTTGAAATATCAAGGAATGCCCATGCGCCCAAGTGGCATTATTGTGAAAGCATTTGATGGATCAAGGAAATCTGTTATTGGTGAAGTGGACTTGCCTATTCATATAGGCCCATATTCGTTTCAGATTACTTTCCAGGTCATGGATATTATACCCGCTTACAGTTGTTTGTTAGGACGACCGTGGATACATGAGCCAGGGGCTGTCACTTTGACTCTACACTAGAAGTTGAAGTTTGTGTGTGAAGGAAACATGGTTATTGTAAATGGAGAACAAGCATTATTGATATCTCATTTGTCCTCTTTTAGCATTGTGGAGGTGGATGAAGCTGTTGTTGGAACCCAGTTCCAAGATTAACCCATTGATAATATAAGAGGAAATGAGAATTCTATGGCTTCGTTTAAAGATGCTCAACAGGTTGTGCGTAATGGCCATAGTGAAGTATGAGGACAAATTATTGATCCACCTGTAAACAAGAATAGAGCTAGCTTAGGGTTCTCTGTGAAGAATGTTAAAGGTAAGGGCATGAAGCCGAAGTCTGCTACAGGCAAGCATCAAGACATCTTCTAAAGTGGGGGTTATCTTCATCCAACTGTTTCCGAAATTAATGCAATTATGGAAGATGAAACAGAGCTAGAAATGCCAAATTATGTGACGCACGGACTCAGTGTTCAGAACTGGATCACCATTGATGTTCCCTCTTGCATACATGTTTCAAAGTAATTTGTTTTGTTAATCTTTTTGAAAAGCTTTCACTCTGCCCAAGGTGAAAGTATTGATATTGTATGGGCTTATCTGTTTGCTTTGATTTTTAAAATCAATAATAAAAGTTGTCTTTGTTTCCCAAATTGTGTTTTTATTTTTTGCTTTTTTCTTTGAAAATGGTAATCAGAAAAAACCTTTCAAAATAAATAATAATTGAAATTCAATTTGCATGATCACTTGTTATATGTGCCAATTTCTAAAATCAATCATAAATTATATATGCAGATTAATTAAAAAACCCATTGAATACAATGACCCTGCACCCTCTCCCAACTTTGAATGTCCTGTGTATGGGGCCAAAGAATAAGACTATGATGAGATTCCAGAAGAGGTCTCACGGTTGCTTGAGCGCGAGGAGAATGACATTCAGCCATATAAAGAGCCATTGGAAGTAATCAATTTGGGTTCAGAAGAAGATCCGAAGGAAGTCAAGATTGGAGCATTACTGCATCCTGATGTGAAGAGCGGGTTGATCGAGATGTTGAAAGAGTACGTGGATATTTTTGCTTGGTCTTACCAATATATGCCTGGTCTAGATACAGATATTGTAGAGCATCGTTTGCCGCTGAAGCCAGAGTGCCCACCAATCAAATAGAAGTTACGAAGAACTCACCCAGATATGGCAATGAAGATCAAAGAAGAAGTTCTAAAGCATATTAATGCCAGTTTTCTTGTGACATCAGTGTACCCTCAGTGGATTTCCAATATTGTCCCAGTACCGAATAAAGATGGAAAAGTTCGCATGTTCATAGATTACAAAGATCTAAATAAAGCTAGTCCAAAAGATGATTTTCCATTGCCACACATTGATATGTTAGTGGATAGCACAACAAATTCAAAGTTTTCTCATTCATGGACGGATTTTCCAGGTATAATCAAATAAGGATGGCTCTTGAGGACATGGAAAAAACAATGTTTATCACACCCTGGGGAAAATTCTGTTACAGAGTGATGCCCTTCGGGTTGAAGAACATTGGTGCAACGTACCATAGGGCTATGACAACCCTATTCCATGATATGATGCACAAGGAAATTGAGGTATATGTTGATGATATGATTTCTAAATCCCAGATTGAAGAAGGGCATGTAGAAGATTTGTTGAAGTTGTTTTAGCGTTTAAGGAAGTATCGTCTCTGCTTGAATCCAAATAAATGTACCTTCGGTGTTCGGTCAGGGAAATTATTGGGTTTCATTGTTATCCAGAAAGGGATTGAAGTTGACCCTGATAAAGTCAAAGCAATTCAAGAAATTCCAGCACCGAGAACTGAAAAGCAAGTCAGATGGTTCCTCGAGCGCTTGAATTATATTTCCAGATTCATTTCCCACATGACTGCAACATGTGAACCGATCTTTAAGTTGTTAAAGAAAGATCAAGGCTGTCTGTGGACAGATGACTGCCAAAGGGCATTTGAAAGTATTAAATAATATCTGCTTGAACCTCCTATATTGCTCCCTCTTGTTGAGAGAAGACCATTGATTATGTATTTGACAGTGTTAGATAATTCCACGGGTTATATTCTGGGACAACAAGATGAAACGGGAAGAAAGAGTGCCATTTATTATCTCAGTATAAAGTTTACTGATTGTGAATCACGGTATTCCATGCTGGAAAAGACATGTTTTCAGAAGATGGTTGTTACTTATAAAGATTGGCATGAAATGCTCCCTTTTCTTTACATGGATATCGGACATCTGTCCGCACTTCAACAGGAGCAACCCCGTTCTCCCTTGTGTATGGAATGGAAGTGGTGCTCCCAATTGGGGTTGAGATTCCCTTTTTGCGTGTGATAATGGAAACCAAGTTGTCAGAGGCTGAATGGATTCAGAACAGGTTTGACCAATTGAATTTGATCGAAGAGAAGAGAATGATGACTTTGTGTCATGGGCAGTTATACCAAAAGAGAATGAAGAAAGCTTTTGATAAGAAGGTCAAACCTCGTGAATTCAGAGAAGGCGACCTCGTGCTCAGGAAGATCATGTCTTTTAACGTTGATTCTAGGGGCAAGTGGACTCCCAATTTTGAAGGCCCATATGTTGTCAAGAAAGCCTTCTCTGGCGGTGCATTAATTCTTGAAACTATGGATGGCGAGGAGTTCCCCCGTCCCATGAATGCTAATGCAGTCAAGAAATAGTTCGCCTAAAGAAATAAAAGAACAACTCGCTAAGTCGAAAACCTGAAAGGGAGGCTTAGGCAAAAAAGAGTGTCTCGGTAGGCCGAAAACCCAAAAGGGCAGTCTAGGAAAAAACTAGAGACATAAATAGAATAAAACTTCTCGCTAAGTTGAAAACCCGCAGGGTAGCTTAGGCAAAAGTTAAGGACTTTCTTGGCAAGTAATTGCATCAGACAAGACTTGATCATTGAAGCAACAATCTTCTTGAGTCCTCACCATACTTCAATAGAAACTGCTGCTCAGAATTTCAAAGTTGTTAGAGGGAATAGTGGTCATTGTATCTCAATGTATCTTTTCCATTATATATTACCATTTTCCAAATTTTGTAATTATCCATGGAGTCTCGCCATTCGCAGACTACCATTCTATCAATAAAATTTATACTTTTACCCAATTCTTTGTATTTCTTATTTTTATTCAGCTTATAAAGACTCCATTTTATTATTGATAATAATTTTCAAAGCAAAAAGGTTAAATAACAAAATTGTTTTTTGAAAAGAATTCACAAATTACTTTTACTTTAGATTTTTGATTCAAGAGGAAGACAAAAGTGGTGATCCCAGGAATGAACGAACTCCAGTAATTTTGGGAAGTTTTGTTTCCTCCAAGAAGGTTTTCTCATGTCATTTTCGCTGGTATGCGCGTGATTGTTGTATATTGAAGACGATACCAATAGGCGTAAGGTGCGGTATCGGGTCTATGATCCCAGTGTCCCCAGTCAAGTGTTGGTTTATTTTCTGATTTTTGGGTTCACATGGTCTGAGGCCTCCATCCCATATTCCCTAGCGAAGTTTTCCCTCGTATGACGAAAGGTCTTGTTCCCTTGGTGTGCTGAGACGGAACCACTTGCAAAATGTTACTCTTTCTGCAATAGTGGTGTTATTGTTGGTATTTATTTCCCAGACAACTAGACCAGGGCAATATATTTTCTAAGAAATGTTGAGACATTTGGAAACCCTTTGGGTTTTCACCCACCAAGTGTTTGGTTTGGTTTAAAATCCCCTGGGGTTTGACCTCTTTCTGTAATGTTGACTTCTTGTTTCTCCAGGAAGGCTATCCCAGGGCATCTTTTGTTGGAATAAGTTTGCATGATATGAAAACTCCCCAGTGAAGGCCTCGCTTATTTGGTAGAAGTCTTTTCTCCTCGTGCATGCTGAGTTGGACTCATTTAAGAAGCATCTCCTTTCAGCAGTACTTGCATTTTGTTTGATTGTCCGATAATCAGGCAAGATCAGTGTTTTATTTAAGAAGTGTTGAAATGGTTATCAACTTTTTGGATTTTCACTCGCCAAGTGTTGGGTTTGATTTAAAATCCCCATAAGATTGATTTCTTGCTATAATGTTGGACTACTTAACTCTCCAAGTTGTTGTCTCCATGAGGTTTCATGCTTTTTCCTCAGAGGAGTTGGTGCAATACTTACTCTCAATATTGAAGAACGTATCTCTGGTTCCCCAGTGAAGAACGTATCTTGGCTTCCTCTCTTCGATGTGACGTTGACCTCCCCAATGAAGTCACCACGAGGCCCCCATTTGATGTCTCAATGATGAGGCGTTATCTCCTCTAGTGAAGTCTGTATGATGTTCCCTAATAAAGTCAGCTTGAAATCCCCAATTGATGTTTTGCCTATATGGTTTCCATCTATCTTATTTGAAATTAGTATTGTAATCCCCAGTAAAAGTGAGGACCGTTAAAACATTTATTT
This sequence comes from Vicia faba, assembly GCA_948472305.1. NCBI lineage: Eukaryota > Viridiplantae > Streptophyta > Magnoliopsida > Fabales > Fabaceae > Vicia > Vicia faba. Next base: position 253,850,655 of record OX451740.1, read on the forward strand.
CCCCATTGAGTTTTGTGCGTTATTCCCTGGTGAAGCTTGGAGAAGGATGTTATATCCCTGTATCTATACTGATTTGTTGCTATGATTTGTTTACTTCCAGATTATGTTCCTTCCCAGTGAAGTTAAGTCGCGGAATAGGATTTTGTTTCCTCATTTGGTGCTTATTTTCTTATGGAATGTTCATCTTGGATGTGATTTAGCCGAGTCTTGATTGTGCCCGAGTTGGTTTGGTCTGGTTACTCCCAGTGTTATATGTTTGTTTTGTCAGCATATACATGATAACCTTCATGCATTCATACATACATCACGCATAGTTAAATTTAGCAAATCATTGCTCATTCACATTCGTTAATATGTTGTTAACATATTACCTTGTTTTGCAGATTTGTGTTGTCCTCTCTCCAATAGAGTGTTGGTATTAAGCAGAAAGTGTATATCCTTTCCATTTCCCCACTGAGTTATCCCTCGTGAAAGATTTTTACTTTAGCCTTCCTGTACAGTTCTTTGTCTAGATAGATTGGGTTTCCCTCTTGAGTTTATTTCTCAAAGGATATATTTTGGTTGACTGTTTCACTTCAGTTTATTTCTGGTTTGAATCTTTGTTTTCCAACAATATTATTACTTTGGGTTTCTACAAGTTTCGATCATTGGTTTGAGAATGTGCATTTATTTTGCACGAGAAGGCTTTATCTCCTCAGCAGGAATATATTGGCATCTCCCTAGGAATTTGATCTAACCTGATCAGACTTGGACCGTCACAGCTGGCTCCGAGCTGAAGTTTTGAACGAGGTGGGGGGGGGGGTACCTGCAAGACACTCCGATGCTGAAGTGAGTAAGAGCACGAGCAGGAAATAGTAAGAGTGTGGGTAGAATGATGAATACCTGACCCTCTGGAAACAGAGGGTATTTATAGCCCCCAGCGCTGGGCCAAGGTTCCTTCATTGGGCCGGGCAGGTTTGGCCCAATGGAGGAACTTCCAGGTTCTACGTGCGTAGTGGGGACCCGCACGTGGCCCCCTCCCTGGATGTTCTGCATGAAGTGCGGGCGGACAGAGACGCGGTCTTTTTGGAGTCCCGTTGAGAGTGCAGTAGACTGAGTCTTCCCTAAGAGGGGTGCTCGAGGTGAGGTCGAGCTGGACAGTAGGAGGTCGAGCAAGTAGCCCCAGGGAGCACGTCGGACACGACTGTGATCCTTTGGTCGGCGTGGCCCCCAGCAAGTCCGTTTGGATTGGGCCTTATCAATGCTATTGGGCCAGTCGGGCCCAGTCCAGAACAGGAGCCCCCCAAGTCGTGGTTCCTTGGGTTAGGAGCCATGGCTTGATCTTAGGTTGCTTCCGTTTCGGGGCCTCGTGCCCGGGTCAGAGACGCAGCTCCTCGTGGGGGTGCTCCTCGCGGGGAATGCTCGGGGATTCCTCAACGACACGCGTCTGTTGAGCACGTGAGGTATCTTTTGGGAACTGTGCCGCCATCCTATGAGGATAGGGTCATTATTGCCTAGGGAGCCGTGCGTCGAGGAGAGAAACTCTGTGGTTGCCCGAGGTGACGTTTGGTATTCCACGTCACCACTATAAATAGGATCCTGGGGCCCCATAACGCGTTACTACTCTTCGCGCTTCTATTGCTGTTGTTCTTCCAGATTCTCATAGCATCGCCGCGATCTCCGTCACCGATTCCTTTCCTCCGTTGCCGAGTCCACTCCTTGATTCCAAGTAAGTGACTTATCTTCTCTGTTTTTCTGTTGTGATGCATGAGTTTCATCGTTTTAGACGTTTTTAGAGGCTGTGCGCGTGGGACTAGCCCGGTAAATTCATGTTTAGCTCGACAAATTCATGCTTGGGGTCGGAAAACACATGCTCGTGGCTGGTAGGTACATGGTTTAGGTTATAATCTGCAGTGCTGCCCGGGGTCTTCATGATCCAGGGCGCCTAATTCATGATCGTGCCCGGTATGCTCATGGCTCTGGCTTTAGGCTTTATGATGTTGCTCGCCATGTTCATACCCCGGGTCGGCGTATTCATGAGTGACCGCGTTGTCGGTTTGTTTAGGCGGCTTGCAGAAGGACCCGTCGAGGTATCTGAAAGTCGGGGAGGTGACTACTATTTTTGTTTCAAACCAACTTTGTGGTCGTGCGTGGAGCGACGTGGTTTGTCGCGCATTCCATCTTGTCCGTTACGATGAGCGTATGGTTTCGTGCCCAATTGACTGGTTTCTCGTGCTCTGTAGGTAACCATGGCGGACGAGCCGTGCTCTTCTGGACGCCCCGAAAGGGAGGAACAAAGTGCCGATGAGGCTGTGAGTTTGATCGACACCGTAGAAGACCCTCTGTTGGATTGGGTGGGCGCCGAGCCTAGAGGAATCGCCTCGGTCTATAGTCGGCGTAGCCGAAGGCCATACGCTGTCCTTGAGGTGAGCCACGGCCAACCTGATTTTCAAAAGAATTTCATCGTTACTCGACCGCCCTTCACTGCTCGGATTTGCTCGGTGTTCCCCGAGTACAGTTTCCCCATGTACGAAATTGCATTCAAAGACCTTGGGTTGCAGCTGCCCTTTAGCGACTTTCAGGCGGGGGTCTTCGCCCATTTGGGGCTGGCCTCGTCGCAGCTACACCCGAATTCGCTCGCCTTTATCCGGGAGTTTGAGCTGACCTTTCGTTTTCTGAGGATTGGGGCGACTATACCTCTCTTCTTCAGAATCTTTCATCTGCAGTGCCAGTCCCGGGGAGGAAAGCACAGCTGGGTCTCCTTGAAACAATCGAAGAGACTTTTCAGGATGTACATGGACTCCGTGCGGGGTTTTAAAGACAAGTGGTATGTCGTGAGGCCGGTTACCACAGCCGCTTTAGAGTCCTTGTACGAGGAGGAAGCGCCGATAAGCGACGATGACGGGGAGGCACTTTTAGACAACGACGGGTATCCGGTGTTGGGACGCACGACCAAGTTCCCCGTGCATTGGATTTCTAGGCATTACGAGCACGGAACTGGATATTATCATACTTCTGCGGGCGACATGGGTTCCGAGGATGAGAAAGCTTACGACACTCTTTGTCGGTACGTTGATAGCTTCCACCCTGCCAGGTGGGCTACGATGGAGGGGGAAGATGTCCTAGACGAGGAGGGTTATCCGACATTTGAGGCCCGACCGATCGATACTAAGGCACTCGTGGAGTGCCAGTCATTCGGGCAGGCTGCTCGTCTGCTAGGTTGTTTATTGCTTGAATTTCTTTGCTTGTCATTTGTTTGCGTATTTGCTCGGTACTAACCCTGTTTTTATTTTGTGCAGGTTCGATGGCGGGGCGACGGGAGAGACTCTTGAAGCTGTCTTGTGACCGAAGGCCGAGCAAGAGGGTGGTGAAGGCTCCTCAAACAACAAGGATGGGCCCGCCGCATAGTCCGGGCGCTACTCATGTGGTGAGGGTGGATTCGTCGCCTAGCTCGGGGGCTGCTTCGGAAGAGACCCCAGAGGTCCAGGAGGTCGAGCCACATGCCGACCTGATACCAAGAAAAAGGAACCGGGTGGAAAGTGGGCCGGCGGTCGGCGAGGATTCCAGCGCCGTAAGGTCCTTCGGGTTGCCCCCTTGCTTCAAAGAGGAGTGTTTCTTCGAGGGGTTCCCTTTGTCCGTGACTGCCGATGAGGCTGAGGTTATCAGGAGGATGAGTAAGGAGGACCAGAGGAGGCACCTGGCCGCCAATATGGCCGGGCTGGTGAAAATGGCTGAAATGGCCGTTGTGCTGTCCGAGGAAGGGGAGGATCCTGTCCGTATTGAAGAATTGGAACAGGAGAAAGTGGCCCTCACCTCGAGTTCGTGAAAGTTAAGGACTGCCCTGGAGCGCTCCGAGGAGATGTTCCGCGAGCAAGCATCGCTGCTGGCTGCCGAGAGAGAGATGTTGACTCTGGAGAAGGAGAACTCGAGGAAGCTAGCCGAGGAGAGAGAGCTTCTCCGTGCGGACCGAGAGCGTCTGGAAACCGACATCGGGCGCCTAACCCAAGAGATTGAGGACCTGAAAGTCGCCATGCTTCCTGCCGAGCATGAGCCGGAGGATATAGCCGCTTTGAGGAGTCGATCGGAGTTGGCTGCCCACATCCGGCTCCTCGAAGCGGATTGTGTCGGCGCTATGGAGGAGGGGTTCGAATCCGCGGTCAGCCAGCTTTCCTTGCTGAATCCCGGTTTAATCACTGAAGGGACGGGCTACATGTCTCAGATCGTGGATGGCGCGATCGTGCCCCCGCCCGACTCTCCTATTGTCGGTGATGATGGCTCCGGGGAAACTGGATTGTAAGATGATGATGGGCCTGCGTGCCTTATTGATATTTGTTTTGGGCATGCGTGCCCGTTGGTTGTACTTCCTGAACATCTCCGGCCTTCTTGGTCGGTTTATTTTTATTTGCTTTGTTGCCTACGGGAGTATTGAATGAATTTATTTCCATTTGACTGTTTGCCCGTGTATGTATTTTATGTATTTTGCGATATGATTGGCCCGAGTTATGTGCCCGGGTCGTGCCCGTGTATGGCTGTGACTTTGTTGGCAAACTTGCCTAAGTCTTTCGTTCGGGCTCCACTCGATGACCAAATTTATCAGAGTGATGACCTCGAGAGGAGAGATTTGTTTTCGACCCTTTTTAAGATGGCCCGAGTTTCTTCGAGATTCTCAGGCATGCTGAATGAGCCGCTCGTTCGGGTATATCGCCCGGATCGGGGTTATTTACCCGCGGCGTGAACTGCCCATCGCGAGCTGGGTGTTCTGCCCTACAGGTACTACGATGGTGGATCTCGGTGGAGGTGTCCACGTCGGGAACTATTGATTGGTCTCGTTTGTTGAACGATGTTGTGCGGTTTAGACGTAGGTCGGGTCTGTACCTCAGCCTCTCTAGGGAGTCGGACGTATTTTCCTCGTTGACCGAGCGCGGGTGTCGACGGTCGAGGGTCCTAGGTGTCGTTGGTAGTTTTTAATTATAGTACTGCTTTAGTTTAGCAGCGTTCCAGGGTCGTGGTAATGGCTCTCCGTCTAATTGCTCGAGGTAGTATGCCCCGGTACCGGTGGTGCCGTGGACTCGATAAGGTCCTTCCCAGTTCGTGGCCAGCTTCCCTTCGCGGGAATCTTTCTGGTTCCTTCGTAATACCAGGCTGCCGATTTCGAACTCGCGCTTGATGACCTTGTCATTGTGGCGCAGAGCCACTCGTTGTTTCAGGGTGGCTTCGCGCAGGGCTGCACCATATCGGATTTCCTCGACTAAGTCGAGCTCGTCCCTTAGCGCCTCGTTGTTCATTTCTTCGTCGAAGGGGCTCTCTGTCCGTCTGGATGGTTCCATGATTTCGACCGGGATGACGGCTTCGGTCCCGTATGTTAGTCGGAATGGGGTCTCGCCCGTCGTTGAGTGGGGCGTGGTGCGGTAAGCCCACAAGACGCTGTGGAGCTCCTCGACCCATCCCCTCTTCGCTTCGCCGAGTCGGTGTTTGAGTCCCCGGAGGATAACTCTGTTCGCGGCCTCGGCCTGCCCGTTGGTTTGAGGGTGCTCGACCGAAGTGAAGTGTTGTTTTGTCCCTAGTTTGGTGATGAAGTCTTGGAAACCGTGGTCGGTAAATTGGGTGCCGTTGTCGGTCACCAGTGCACTCGGAATCCCAAATCTGGCGAGGATGTTTCTTTTGTAGAAGCGGAGGATATTGTGCGAGGTGATCTTCGCGAGGGCCTCGGCCTCGATCCATTTCGTGAAGTAATCGACCGCCACGATTAGGAACTTATTTTGATAAGTCCCTTGCACGAAGGGTCTGAGGATATCCATACCCCACCACGCGAATGGGCATGGGGACGATAGTATGCTCAGCTCGTGAGGCGGGGCGAGGTGCATGTCGCCGTGTTTCTGGCACTTGTCGCATTTCTTGACGTGCTCCTTGGCATCCTGCTGCATCGTCGGCCAGTAATATCCTGCTCGAAGGGCTTTCCTCGCCAATGATTTACCGCCCATGTGTTGGGCATTGATCCCTTCGTGTATCTCCCGCAGTACCTCGGGGACTGTGGATTCGTCTATGCATTTTAGGAGGGGGATGGAGAATCCCCTGCAGTACAGTTTGTGCTCGAGCACCACGTAGGAGCATGCTCTCCGTTTTGCGACGGTCGCCTCGGATTGGTTTGATGGAAGTTCACCCTTTGTCAAGAAATTGTAGACCGGGGTCATCCAGGACGAGGCATCTCCAATGGCGTGCACCTCGACCGGCGTCGAGGATCTTTCGATACTTGGGCGTGCCAGAGATTCTTGGATGACGGATTTGTTCCCGCCTTTCTTCCTCGTGCTCGCGAGTTTGGACAATATGTCTGCCCTTGTGTTTTTCTCGCGGGGAACATGTGAGATTTCCGCCCGTACAAACTTTGTCATGTGTTTTTTGACCAAGTTCAAGTACTCGATGAGGTTGTCGTTTTTGGCTTGGTAATTCCCCTGGACTTGGGAGGCGACGAGTTGGGAGTCGGTGTAGATCTGTACCTCGCGGGCTCCCAGGTCCTCGGCTAACCTCAATCCTGCGAGCAGGGCCTCATACTCTGTTTGGTTGTTTGATGTCGGGAAGGAAAGAGCTAGGGAGTGCTCGATCACTACGCCCTCTTCATTTTCCAAAAGGATCCCTGCGCCACTTCCGGACGAGCTGGATGCTCCGTCGACGAAGATGGTCCACTTGTGTTCCTTCCCTGGGGGTGGGTCATGAGTGGTCATTTCCGCGACGAAGTCGGCCAAGGCCTGTGCTTTCAAGGCTTTCCTACTCTCGTACTGGATGTCGAATTCAGAGAGTTCTATGGACCATTTCAACATCCTGCCCGCCATATCAGGTCGTCCCAGGAGTTGCCTCACCGGTTGGTCGGTTCGCACGACGATCGTGTGGGCCAGAAAATAATGTCTGAGCCTCCTCGCCACGTTGACGAGGGCCAGGGCCACCTTCTCTATCTGTTGGTATCTGCTTTCGGGTCCTTGCAAGGCTCTGCTCGTGAAGTAGACGGGTTTCTGTTCATCAGTTGTCTCGCGGACGAGAGCCGCGCTGATGGCTTCGTTCGAAACGGCCAAGTACAAGTACAGTGGTTCTCCGTCAGCAGGTCGGGATAGCACGGGCGGTTGAGATAGGCTTTGCTTTTGGTGGCGTAGCGCTTGTTCGCACTCCTCATTCCATTCGAAGGCCGCTTCCTTTCGAAGGAGTTTGAAGAAGGGGAGGGCGTGCTGAGCGGATCTCGCGATGAAGCGGGATAGCGACGTGAGCATGCCGTTCATGATTTGTATAGACTTCTTCGACGTTGGTGTTGGGAGGTCAGAGAACGCGCGGCATTTGTCGGGGTTGGCTTCGATTCCCCATTCTGTTAGATAGAATCCAAGGAACTTTCTTGCCTTAACCCCGAACGTACATTTCTCGGGGTTGAACCTCATTTTACATTGTCTTGCTTGGGCAAAGACTGTCTTGAGGTGTGCTGCATGGTCGGTGTCTGCTCGGGACTTGACGATCATGTCGTCCATATATACCTCGAGCATGTCGCCGATCTGTTTGTTGAAAACTTTGTTCATCATGCGCTGGTAAGTTGCCCCGACATTTTTCAGTCCGAAGGGCATTACATTGTAGTAATAGTTGCCCGAGCTGGTCATGAATGCCGTGCAGTGTTTGTCGCCCAGGGCCATCGGGATTTGGTTATAGCCCGAGTAGGCGTCCATGAACGACAACGTTTTGTAGCCGGCCGAGTTGTCGACCAGCATATCTATGTTAGGCAAAGGAAAAGCATCTTTCGGGCAAGCCCGGTTGAGATCGGTATAATCAACGCACATCCTCCATTTTCCATTATTCTTTTTCACGAGTACAACATTTGACAGCCAGGTGGACTACCGGGCTTCAGAAATAAAATTTGCCTCTAGGAGGTCTTTTACAGCTTTTTCAGCAGCCTCCGTTTTTTCTGGAGACTGCCTACGCCTACGTTGTACTACGGCCCTAGCGGCTAGATCAATGGTGAGGTGGTGACAGGCGACCTCAGGGTCGAGTCCAGGCATCTCCGCGGCGCTCCAGGCGAACAGATCAGCATTCTCGCGCAAACAGGCCTTGATTTGCTTCCTGGCTAAGTCGGGGAGGTCTTTGCCAATCTTCACTCCCTTGGTCGGATCTGTGCCGAGGGGAACGAGTTCAAAATCCCCGTCCGGTATTGGTCGGAGTGGGATTTGCTCGCTGCTGGATGGCTCGTCCTGGTCGAAGCGGGTGTCCAGAGCTATGGAATCGACTTTTGGTGGAGCTTTTTGGACTTCTTCCTCGGGGGATGCTTTCCTGTCGGGCTCCTGTCTTGTTCTTTTGGCGGGTCTAGTCCCTATGTCGACAGTATCACGTCCCTTAGAAGCGGCGTTGAAGCACCTGCGGGCAGCGGCTAGGTCTCCTTGGATAGTGGCTACCTGTGCCCTCTTGGTGTAGAACTTCATCTTCAGGTGGATGGTCGAGGGTACCGCCGTCAGCTCTGCCAGTGTCGGTCTCCCCAAGATGCAGTTGTACAGAGACGGGCAGTCGATGACAAGGAAGCGTACTTTGACTTGTCTTGTGGCCGTCCCTTCCCCGAACGTAACCAGAAGCTCGACATATCCCCAGGGTTTGGAGGTCGAGCCGTTGAAACCTTGTAAGTCCGAACCCACATATGGTGAAAGATGTGAGTCGTCCAGCTGAAGGGTCCAGAACAGTTGGCTGTACATGACGTCGACGGAACTCCCTTCGTCGACCAGGATGCGATGTACATCAAAATTGGCCATTCTTGCCCTTATCAGTAAGGGGATGACCGCGTTCGGGGCTCCACCGGGGAGTTCTTCCAGGTAGAAGGTAATGGGCTCTGACCTGCCCTTCACCCTTTCGAACGTCACTGTTTATGGGGGAGCCGCGTCGACCAGTTCGTCCAGCTTCCTCTTGGCTGAATTGATGGTCAAGTCGTTGAACCCGCCGCCGTTGATGACCAGGGCGGAGGGGAAGTATTCCCACCTGCTGTGCGTTGTAAGTGGCTCTTGCAGGTGCTCGGGGAAGTCGAAATCCTTGGGCCTGGTCACGGAGAAGGCAGTTTGGATGGGCACCGACTCGTCAGATGGTCGGGCGTCTTCTTCTGGCTCCCTGGTTTCTTGGGCGTCACGACGGGGAGCGTCGCTTCGCCAGTACTGTGCGAGCCTCCCTCCCTTGATGAGGGTTTCAATGGCGTCCTTGAGGTGGACGCAATCCTCAGTCAGGTGACCATGGCTCCTATGGTACTGACAATATTTGTTTTTGTCTGCTCCGGGCTTGGCAGGAGCAGGTCGGGAACGTTTGACACTGCCGTCCTTGAAATCGGTGCTGGCACACTCCGCCAGAATGCGCTCGCGGGAAGCCGTGAGCGGAGTGTACTCGGTGAAGCGCCCCAAAGGTCCTCTTTGTTCCCGGACTTCCCGGGGTCTGTCTTCCTTCCTTTTCTCCCCGGCTCGTCGAGGAGGAGCCTCTTGGCGCGAGCTGCTGTTGGGACCACGAGTCCTGGAATCTCGGGCTCTGTTGGCCGCCTCCCTCTCCTCGTAGTCCATGTATGCTCGGGCCTTTTCGAGGAGGGCATCAAATGTCCGAGGTGGCTCGATACCCACGGCCTTTCTGAATTCTGTGCCGGGGAGAAGCCCTCTCTCCAGCAAGTATCTTTTCATATGGTACGCGCAGGGGACCTGTATTGCTTCCCGATTGAAGCGGTTGATGAATTCCCTCAAGGTTTCATCCTGTCTTTGGATGATGGCCTCGAGGGCCGCCTCGGTCTTCAGATGGCGCCGAGAAGCTGTGAAGGAACTGATGAACTGGTTCTTCAGGTTCCGCCACGACGTGATTGAGCCCGGGGCGAGTCCTTTGTACCAGTCCATCGACGCCTTCCTGAGAGTCGTGGGGAATAGACGGCACTTGATGGGCCCCCCGACATTGTGATAGTGAAGCATAGCCTCGAACCCGTCTATGTGGTCGACCGGGTCCGCGACTCCATCGTACTCCTTCAAGTGAGGGGGCTTTTCCATGCCCGAGGGGATAGGTGCCTCCATAATAGCCTGTGACAGGGGACCGCGGGGGTCGTCCTCGTCGCTTCTCTTCGGAGACAGAGATGGGGACCTGTAATATTGTCTGGAACGACGGTCCAGATCGTGCTGAGTTTCTCTCGAGCGGGATGCTCGGCTGTTGAATTTCACGCGCCCATCTCCGGAGTGCCTTCTTTCTAGTACCGCCGGGTCGCGACTGGGCTCTCCGTCCTGAATGATGGGATGCCTCTCCAGGTAAGGCCGTCTCTGTTTTGGCCGGGGAGATGGGCTTCGAGAGGTCTCCCTGTAGTGTCTCCGCGGGGGAGAGGAGTGTCGAGCTTCAGTCACTCGAGGAGGGGGAGTATGTGGTCTCCGATGCCTCCTCGGGGGTCTTCGCTCGTCTTCAAGCGCCTTTAATCTCGCTCCTTGGGCGAAGATGAGATAGTTCATTTGATTAATTGCTGCGAACAGCGCTTGTGTTGTGGCATCCGCCCCGGAGGGGACGGGGACTTCCTGGAACCGGGCGGCTCTGTAGTGGGCGAGGGTCGTCGAGTCGTCCTCGAGTGGTGGTGGGAGCGAGGAGGATGATGCAGTAGCTTCGTCCCTGTAGGAGGAAGTTCCGGGGGCAGTTGTTGCAGGAATGGTGTTGTGGTCGGGATTGCCGGCATTGTCAAGATGTCCGTTTTTGTCCGCAGTGCCGTTATTAGTGTCGGCGACACGGACGTTCTGCTCATCGCGAGCTTGATCAGCCATGACGGGTAGTTGAATTTGAGCTTTGGTCTTTGAGTTTGCAATACGGGGAAGCTAGTTTCCCACAGACGGCGCCACTGATCTAACCTGATCAGACTTGGACCGTCACAGCTGGCTCCGAGCTGAAGTTTTGAACGAGGTGGGGGGGGGGGGGGGTACCTGCAAGACACTCCGATGCTGAAGTGAGTAAGAGCACGAGGAGGCAATAGTAAGAGTGGGTAGAATGATGAATACCTGACCCTCTGGAAACAGAGGGTATTTATAGCCCCCAGCGCTGGGCCAAGGTTCCTTCATTGGGCCAGGCATGTTTGGCCCAATGGAGGAACTGCCAGGTTCTACGTGCGTAGTGGGGACCCGCACGTGGCCCCCTCCCTGGATGTTCTGCGTGAAGTGCGGGCGGACAAAGACACGGTCTTTTTGGAGTCCCGTTGAGAGTGCAGTGGACTGAGTCTGCCCTAAGAGGGGTGCTCGAGGTGAGGTCGAGCTGGACAGTAGGAGGTCGAGCAAGTAGCCCCAGGGAGCACGTCGGGCACGACTGTGATCCTTTGGTCGGCGTGGCCCCCAGCAAGTCCATTTGGATTGGGCCTTATCAATGCTATTGGGCCAGTCGGGCCCAGTCCAGAACAAAATTCATGATTCATTCCCCAGGAAGTCATGATTCATTCCCCAGGAAGTCATGATTCATTCCCCAGGAAGTCATATCTCTTTCCCCAGGAAGCCATATTGTTTTCCCTAGAAAGTCATTTTTACAACCTTTCCTATAATAACAAGTAGCATGTCTCTTTATTTGAGCAACTTATACTTCCCCGTAAAAGTCGACGTTACTTTTTTTTACTATCTTCTTTATGAGTTGATAGTATGAAGTTCGTTGTCAAATTACTCCAGTGAATGGAAAGTCTTTCAATATGGCAGAAACAATTCATTAAGAAATCTTCGCAAGTGGTAGTCTCTTTATTTGAGACAACTTATATATTACCCTTTCCAGGCGGAATTCCTTGGTTAAAGAAGAAGTTGAGACCCGTTCTAGGTGAAACGCCAAAATTTTGGGAAAACTTGTCATCATTTTGCTACCTTCAGTGAACGTTGGTAGTTCGCTGTCGGTGAATGTTGGTAGTTCACTGTCAGTGAAGGGCAATGCTATGATATTTTTTCTTTCTACCTTCAGTGAAAGTTGGTAGATCACCATCAGTGAAAGTTGGCGATTGTTATCTTTTTACTACCATCAGTGAATGTTGGTAGTTCACTGTCAGTGAACGGCAGTGCTATGATATTTCTTTTCTTTATACCTTCAGTGAAAGTTGGTAGATCACCATCAGTGAAAGTTGGTGATTGTTATCTTTTTGCTACCTCTAGTGAATGTTGGCAGTTCATCGTCAGTGAATGGCGGTGCTATGATATTTCTTTTCCTTCTACCTTCAGTGAAAGTTGGTAGATCACCATCAATGAAAGTTGGTGATTGTTATCTTTTTTCTACCTTCAGTGAATGTTGGTAGTTCACTGTCAGTGAACGACAATGCTATGATATTTATTTTCCTTCTACTTTCAGTGAAAGTTGGTAGATCACTATCAGTGAAAGTTTGTGATTATTATCTTTTTGCTACCTTCAGTGAACGTTGGTAGTTCATCGTCAGTGAATGGTGGTGCTATGATATTTATTTTCCTTCTACCTTCAGTGAAAGTTGGTAGATCACCATCAGTGAAAGTTGGTGATTGTTATCTTTTTGCTTCATTCAGTGAACATTGGTAGTTCACTGTTAGTGAACAGCAGCGCTATGATATTTCTTTTCTTTCTACCTTCAGTGAAAGTTGGTAGATCACCATCAGCGAAAGTTGGTGAGTGTTATCTTTTTGTTACCTTCAGTGAATGTTGGTAGTTCATCGTCAGTGAACAGCGGTGCTATGATATTTCTTTTCTCTCTACCTTCAGTGAAAGTTGGAAGTTCATCGTCAGTGAACGTCGATGATTTTTCTCTCTATCTTCAGTGAACGTTAGTAGCCCACCATCAGTGAACGTCGGTGTTGTTATTCTTTTCTCTTTCTACCTTCAGTGAATGTTGGTAGTCTCGCCTTCAGTAAAAGTTGGTGTACCCTTTGACCTTTTACCATCCAATAGAGTCGGGTCTTTTTGATTCACCAGTGATTTATTTTCCTGGCCGGGTTTCTCTTTTGATCTTTATTTCCTTTGCTACATCCCCATTGGTGTTTTGCATCCCTTTGAAGTTGTTCATATGCATTCATACTCATAAGCAATGTCTGGCATCTTAGGGCCAAAAATAGGGTTTGTTTTATATTTAAGTATCTTCTATCACGTCGACGTGAAGATTTTTTAACCTTCGCATCTCCGGATAGAAGAAACTTAAATAAGGGCAGTTGTTGTACCCCAATTTTTTCCCCTAAGATCCCTTCATCATACCATATTGATTCAATCACAACAAGATCACATTAGGGCTTTTGATTCTCCTCCCTATCTTTAGCTTTGCTCTTTGAGGAATCACCAAACACCTTGACTTGTTTTACTTTTGTGATCATACATGTTTTGTTTTGACTTTCCTTTTAATTAATAAAATGCAATGTTGGTTTATCTTACTTGTTAATAATGTAGGTAAAGGCAATGTGGCTTAGCAAGTTGATCCATGGGTTTATGAGTTTATTTCCATGCCCAAGTCAATAAAGCTTGAGAAATTCAAACCTCACCATTGAATTTATTTTGGAATAAATGGCATGGCAAGGTTTATTTTGGTTCACCATATTTCAAAGTTATCAAGATTGATTCAAAAGTACAAGGGGTTGATTGAAGAAGTTGTCTTTGTTGGACAAGGCCTTGTTCCCATTGGCCACAAGTGCATATTTCTCTCAATTCTCAAGATATGGAAGTGGTTTTGGTTGCTATGAGTTCTCATTATCATCCTCAACAACTTCTATCTACAAAATCAAAAGTGTTGGTACAAGAAGGTTGTTTAAAATTGTCAAAGTTCCTCAAAGCATTTTCTTGATCTAGGAGCTAGGGTTTTAAACTTCAAAGAAGTATATCTTGCTTATCTTTTGGTATTTTTGAGTGATTACAAAAACATCCTTCTCTTCAAAGGGTTATTAACAAATCACTTCAAAAGTTTCAAAGAGTTTTCATGTGGAAGAAACTTTATGATGAAGAAACATTACAAGTCCTCCAAATGAACCCCCATTTTCCCATGTGTGACTTCAAATGGTCATAACTTGGTCAATTTTTATCACCTTGATCCTACTCTTTTCCCATAATGATCTTGAGGATGTGAACTTTATTCCTTCTTTTATGTTCAAAGTGAGAAAATGGATGGAAGATGCCCTAAGGATACAAAAGATTATAGGTCATTTCATGATTTTTTCCCAACTTCAACAATTCATAACTCTCTCAATTTTTGGATATTTTGAATGGTTCAAGTTTCAAAATGTCATTCAAGAGGTCTATTTCATGACATATTTTTTGGTCAAGAGCAAATTCCAAGAGGAAGGCCATGTTTGGATGCAAAACATTATAGGTCACTTTTGAAGAAAAACTTAAAATATTTCTAAGTATGGAAAGTCAACCTCTTTTTCCCAACTTTGACTCATTGCAACTATCAGCTCAAACATCCATTTGATTCCATTCTTTTCCCATTGCAAAGCTTGTAATCTCATCTTTCTAAAGCATCAAGAATAATTCCCTAAGACCCCTTGAGATGAGAATGCTATTGATTTGAACTTGGTAACTTGAAACTGAAGTTTCTTCAAAAGTTAGAATTTGAAATCCTTGATTTAGCTTCTAAACACATTTTTTTCTGCGTGTTCTTGCTTCCAAACATGTTTAGTGAACCTCCAGAAGTGATTAGCATAGCAAAACACACATTTTTGATGAGTTTTGATCAAAATAGAAGTCACACTTTTCTTGTTTGCAACTTCACACGATTTCCCTCCAAACTTCATCATTTCACACGCTTGAACATTCCATTTGATTCCCTATAAATAGAGGGTCATCCCTCATTCATTTCCTCAAGCTTGAACAACCAAAATCACCCTGCCAAACTTGCTCCATAACTCACTTTTCTACAACTTCGAAATCAATGTTCAAGCCTTTTTCAATCCATTTTTTCCATCAATTCACCTTCCTTGATCTTCCCTGAAGCTTACCATACAATTACCTTCAAGAATCGTGACCTATATTGATCCATAGAAGTCCAGTTTTAGAGCTCTGCAACTCAATTTCAATAGGTAGATTTCTCCATCAATTCTTCCAAACTTTGATATCATTGTGAAGCTCTCATTGCCATGGTTCTAGTCACAACACTTTCTTTTAACTGGAAACACGTTTTGACCATGAAATTTCAAATCCCTTTTCAAAAATTTCCTTCCAAATTGCTTGAGCTACATTTTATATAAATTTGTCGCGAATGTGTAGTTTTCTTCGTCTTGATTAGATAAAGTGAATGACATAAGTCTCGCGCTCTAAT
This sequence comes from Vicia faba, assembly GCA_948472305.1. Taxonomy (NCBI): domain Eukaryota; kingdom Viridiplantae; phylum Streptophyta; class Magnoliopsida; order Fabales; family Fabaceae; genus Vicia; species Vicia faba. The sequence continues at coordinate 253,865,863 of OX451740.1, forward strand.
TATACAGTTTGAGTGACCTGGTTTTGGGACTGGCTGGAGGTTGAAGATGACCAACGTGTCATCCTTCAACCAATGAAACAACGCCATTTGTATTTTTTGAGTTTCTGATTTATATTTGATCATATGCTTTATTCGGTAATGACCATGATATGCACATCGCCCCAGATCCCTTGGATTTGATTACTAATGTGTTTTGACTCTCATCCAATGGTCCACATATTTTTGACTTTATTTTTTATTTCTGATTTTTATATTTAATTGTTTTAAACTTCAAAAAATCATAGAAAATTCATTTTAAGTCCAAAAAATCTGAAAATATTATGAAAAATATTTTTGATGTTTCTCTTTCTGACTTTTATTTTCTTACAATTTTATTTTGTGTTTTGATATTTTTTTATAAATTTTCACTTTATTTGAATTGTTTTAAATGTTTAAAAATGCTTTTAGTCATTTTTAAATTCTGAAAAAAATATGGGATGATCCAATGATATTGTGACAAATATTGGTGACCTCATTTATTTTTTATTTCTGACTTTGTTATTTTTTATCATTTTTGGTTTATTTTACTCATTTCTTTTAATTTTAAAAATAGTTTCTGACTTTAAAAAATTATCAAAAATTTTAGAAAAATATTTGAGTCCATTTCTGATTTTTCTATGGTCCTACTTAATTTATCTAAATTAATTTGAACATAGTTGATATTTTTCTCTTTTATTTCTATTTTTAAAACCTTTTTTAGTGTATATATTAAATGTAATATTATTTTGTGATTATTTTCTGACTGATCTTATATTAAAATTTTGACTATGAACTTTATTAACATCATTGGATCCATGGTATTGAGTTTAACTCCATAAATATGGATGAATGATTTTAATAATAGTTTGATTAAATTTTAATTCAAATGTAGTTTGTATATTCTTTCCCACCCCTCTTCATCTTATTCCTTTATTATTGCACTAAGTGTTATTGGAGCATGATCTCTATATCATGTCTCAAAACAAATGGTGCATAGATTGCTATTGACCGGCCTCAAAATAGATGTGACTTCTATATAAGTCCACTTACGATTGCTTAACACAGCGCTAAATTTTGTCCTGATTCGAATAAATGATCATTCATGGTCCAAACTTATGTTTGTAAGCCCAAGTATGTTAATTTGATCTCTTTGATCCAATAACCTTGAGATTCATTATGTGGAGGATTTGGTTCTACCAATCCTCTAATAGATCTACATCACTTTTGGTTAACGCGGATCACTTAAACATCGTTGATCATTAAATGGTACTTGTGAGGATTCCAAAATGGATGATATACTTTACAAAAAGCAAATTCAACTTATTTTGTGGAGGCTTTGGTTCTACCAATCCTCTAATGAGTTCCAAATGCAAGTTTTAAGATGGTCATCCAACTAACTACTAATTATTGATAATTGATTTTACTTTATGCTTTATTTTTATGCTCTTTTATTTTATGCACCATTTACTTTTAGCATTTACATTTCATGCTATTTTTATCTTTGCTCACTTGAGCATTTACTTTCTTGTCATTTTTATTTTGCTCATTTGAGCTTTTATTTTCCTTTTTTAAGATACCTAATAATCAACATGAACTAAAAAATATTTAACGATACTTGGACTATTTGGTTACTATCCTTGGCATTATGGAGTATTGGACTTCTTGGACTTAGGATTAGAAACCTTGGTCTATGTTGGAGACCTTATGGCCTTAATTGATATTTTATCTGGAGTTCTTAAGGTTCACCTCAAGACATTGGGTTGTTTATTTGTTTTGTGTGCAGGTTATTGTGATTACATACTTTGTTTGTAATCTTGAATTCACCCGTATACAGACGTTACTCTGCCCAATTTTTGTGAAGACTTAATACACTTGAAGTTTGGTTCTCTCAAGAGGTCTAGTATATTTGCTTGTTTGGTTTCAATCCAAAGAATGAGAATTCTATCTTGACTCATAATGTCAAGTATTGACTTCTTGTTGGTTACATGGTTCTTATCCCTAGCTTTTACCTTATGCTTTAGGATAGTCTCTTCTTCTCCTCCTATCTTCTTTAATTTCAAAAATCTTCTTCCTCCTTTTGAAAACTCTTCTTGTTTTTTAAAACTTGAACCGTTTTCATAATAAACCTGGACTTATGTCCATGCATTTTCAAAACATTCTCATAAATAAACTTCAATCAATTTAATAATACCTTGACATTTTTTGTGAGAAGACTAAAAGTCAATCAATCTCATTTCAAACCATTTTTCCACTTTGGCTTTCTTTTTTTTTTTAAACTTTTTCTCAAAAGATTAGACTCTTGTCAATCCTTGTAGTGATGCAAACAACTATACTTCTACAATATGTAGTGAAGTGAGATATTTTCCACTTAGGTGTTGAGTGAGGCAATGTTGATTTTAAAATCCAAGCCATATAATCCACTTTGAGATGATGCAAATTCTCCTTTCTCATGATTGTGGGTAGTAAGTATGTTTTCCACACAGATAATGACGATGATGTTTTATCTCATAAAATTAACCAACACACTTGTGTTTTAAAATTTTTAAAAGAGGAACTACGTGTACCCCGATCCCCTATTACACTAAAGGTGGTAGGTAGGCACTAAAGGTTCGCAACCACGGCGGGTGCAAAAATCATAAAAAATATATTTCTTTTCTCCCCTCCACCATCTATTTTTATACAACATTTTATAGCCAAAATATACAGATTTTTACAAAGAGGTTCCTACGGAGTACCATAGATGTTTAGGGTGATAATACCTTCCCTTTGCATAACCAACCCTCTTACCTTGAATCTTTCCCCTCTTTTTTTGTGTTACTTTCTCTTTTCCCATTCCTTTGGAAATAATAAAGCACGGTGGCGATTTTTATTTTTGATCTGTATAAGTCTAGTCAATCCAATGGCCTAGTCTTAAACATCTCTATCGCTACACTCAAAAAATAATCTCAAAGGTCTTTCATGTTATTTTCACCCTTTCCTTATTGGATAAAAGAAAAGTTGGTGGAAACTCTTGCTATCCGCAACAATTGCAATCAAACGTAAAACACCCAAGTCAGTTCTCCCACCGTGTTACAGAACTGGCAACTCTGTTGGGGAATGTTGATTTAGTGGGGTTACCTTATGGCTAGATCACCTTTACTTGCTTTTCCTTGTTTTACTTGCATGCTTTACATTGGTTCCTTATTTGGGTTTGTTTTGATCCTCTACCCGGATCTGGGGAACCTTTTAGGTAAGTAACAATAGATTGTGGAAATTGTGTGGGGTATACTGACATGGTTGAAGAAATAACTACGTTAGTGTGACACATTTGTTGGTACCGGTATCCCTTGAGTAGTCAAGGAGAATACGAGCCGCTGTGTGGTGTCATGGAGCACTAAGTGACCTTAGAACCTTAATTGAACAACTTTGCCATTAGGAAGTAGTGAGATAGACGGCTTTGGTGCAGTCCGAAGTTGGTTGATACTCGATGCTACGCTCATTTAGATTGGACTTTCGGGATATTTCGACCGCCATTAAAGAGGCTTGCACTAAAATAATGCCCGATGAAGAAAGATCAGTGATATTTAGATTCCCTAGAACCTAGTTACTATTACTAGGACAGGTTGAGCCAACTAAACTTCAAGAGGGTACTTACCTACAAACTCCATGCAAGCCTAAATCTAAGGACTTGTCTGCTTTGTGTATATATGAGTATTTGTACATAACAACTTGCTTACTTTGCATACTTGTACATAATATCATGACATCATACCATAGAATTTTCAATAACCATTTCATATATCCCGAGGGCCTACGATGCAGGGTCATGTTGAACCAGACGCATATCAAGGGGAAAGAGGATTTATTCTCCTCTAATCAAACACCGTTAAGACCAAAGCACAGTAACTTGAGTTAAGGGCTATGACCCACTTGACATGGTGAGCTTGATTCTCGTGGAAGGATATCCACCGATACGAAGTTCTCCAATCAAAGTTGTAATCAAAGTTTAACTTCTAACATCTTCTTGTGTTTACCCTGCGAGATCCTTGAAAACATGCATTCACATACCATGCATCATATCATGACAGGTTTCTCCCATACAGGTCTCCTTATCTTCCTACTGTTTATTTCAGTAAGATGAATATGGAATAAACCATGAAGGATCTTCAAGCATAAAACACTCAATTCCAACAAATGTTTCTGGCTATGGCTAAGGGGCAAGAGGACCTGAAGACTCTCATCCTTAAAGACAAAAATAAAAAGTCAAAAAAGTCAGTAGGCGTCCTGAATTTGGGAAGAAGACTTAAAGGACCAGTCAAGAAAGCTCTAGATCTCTCAACTCCATCAAATGAGGGGAATAATCACGAAGAAGATAACATTCTGGGGACTGATGAAGATGAAGCTGGCTACTCTGAGGAACAATATCCTCCCGCTAATGATAAATACAAACAGTTGGAGGATCGCCTCAATGCTATAGAGATTCAGCAGATACCTGGCTTGGACATTGAAGAGTTAGGTTTGGTTTCCGGAGTGGTCATCCCACCAAAGTTCAAAACCCTTACCTTTGTCAAGTATGATGGGATCTCTTGTCCTAAAATGCATCCGAGGTCTTATGTCCACAAGATTCAGCCTCACACTACTGACCAGAAGCTATGGGTCCATTTCTTCTAAGAAAGTTTGGCTGGAACTCAACCGAAGTGGTTCTATCAGTTAGAAGGAACCAACATTCATACCTGGGAGGACTTGGCTGCTGCTTTCTACAAGCAGTATCAATACAACCCTGATCTTGCACCAACTCGTGTGCAATCTCAAAATATGACCATGTGTTCTAACGAGGGCTTCAAAGAGTACACCAAAAAATGGAGAGAATTGGTAGGAAGAGTGCAGTCACCCTTAACTGGTAGGGAGATGATTGACATCTTTATAGGAACCTTGACGGGACCTTTCTTCAATCACCTAATTGGAAGCTCCTCAGCCGGGTTCACCGAGCTAATACTGGCTGGCAAAAGAGTCGAAGCGGGCATCAAAAGCGGAAAGATCCAGGGAGCTACATCCTCTGATACTTAGAAAAATCCATACAATGGGAAGAAATAATCCAATGATATGTACGGAAAAAAGGGTCACAACAAGAGCAATCACGACCAACATGTGGGTGCAGTCCTAATCTCCGGTCCTGCGTCGCGGAGACAACAACAAAGGGGAAATCGGTGAAGGAAAGACGAGCCCAAGAGACAGTTTACCAACATCAACATGCCACTGTCTCAAGCACTGCAACACTTGTTGAAGATGAATCTGATGACGTTGATAGGGCCTCATCCAAACCCCAAAAATTCTTCTCCTAACTACAATCCTGATGCAATATGTGCATATCATTCTGGCAATCCTGGGCATGATACTAACGATTGTTGGACGCTGAAATACAAGATTCAAAACATGATTGACGCTAAGGAGATTGAGTTCGACCCTCTAGATACTCCCAACGTGATCATCACTCCCATGCCAAATCATTGAGCGTTCCAGTTCATTTTGAATTTTCAATTGTAATTTCTTTTGTTATTCAAACACTTATCTATTAATGTTAAACTATGTTTCACTAATGCCTCACATATGTTTGTCTTGAATTCATCCATTTGTTTTCATTATATTTAAATTGTGCTGTCTTTACTCCATTTACGATATTCAACTCTTGTTTCAAAAAGTTGCAAGTCTTTAGAGGGAGGATGACGAAAAATAATGACATAATCTCATACAATATGCTTTTGGACAGACCTTGCTGATGATGTACATGTGTTTCTTTCAATTCCTAAACACTGCAGTTATAAGGAGGATAATCCCAAGTTAACCCCTTTGAGCCAAAGAAGTAGGAGTTTTCTTTTTCACACAAATTGAAACCTTTAATCAAAACTTGGGGCAGGGTAGTCTCTCAGTTAATTCAAGTGCGCGTTCAGTCGTAATTTTTCACTTCGTACCCAACGAATGATATAAAAAACATTCCTCTGGAATCAAAAGACAATGATGGTTCCCTATCAAATAGGCAGTAATCATCTCTCAAAAGAAAATCCCACTAAGTCAAAACCTATGAAGGAGACTTAAGAAAAACTTGGGCGTCCCGCTGACTGTAATCTCAAAACAAGAACAGTCTAGCAAAAATCAGGGATAGTAAATAAAAAAAAAAGAGGACGCTACAAATCCTCAACAACATGGAAAATATGGAATAATGATTGCCTTCCAATAAACCTAACTTGTCTGAACCATCACCAAAATGTCATTCCAGACTCAATTGAAGTTCAAACGCATAATTGACTGAGCTTATGACTGGAGAACATCACGAAGAACAGACGAGTACAATTACACTTTGAACCTTATCCTTTGTTTCTTAAACCGTGAACCTAGACCACGATACAACCTTTCAAAGTCCTAATTGAAGCATGGGTTAGTTCGAAAGCATATTGTTACAAAAGGTATCCTGACTCCTGTAAGGCTTACTCTAAATCCTGATTTGAATTCACATACTTGCAAAATTCTTTTATCTGCTAAGATGCATTTTCAAAACTTGAAGACAAGCATAAACTTTGCATTATTTTGAATATCGTTGTTTGCATATGGCTAATTTTTTGACAACAGAGAAATTCACATGACGAATATCCAACGAACGAAAGCTCTCTCAGTGAACAAAATCACTTCAAATGGAATGACACTTCCAACGAAAAATCTCCTATTAAGCAAGGGGCATGACACCTCACTGTCCAATACATCTGGGGCCGTCAAGTCAAGATTCCAAGAAATCTCTCAAGAAGTGCTGAGTAACCAGGGGCTGGTATTTATCTGAATCACTTGGGGAATTGAACGTGAATTCCAACAAAGGGTTACGTACGGTCAGACAAACATTTCCTGGAAATAATACAAACACTTGTTACTAGGGGCAGTGACAAATTTCCCATAAAGTCCTTTTCATAAGGTGATCCCTAGCCAGAGTTTCAATCTCTGAAAACTTCTCCCCAACTGGGTTTGATCTCAAGAATCTTCGAGGAATTCTACCAAAAGAAAGCACTTCTTCAGCAGATTGGCAACATGGTTTATTTCCCCAATAAACGGCAAGATCCCCCAGTTTGAATTTGCCTCCTAGACTATCACAAATCAAAGGACCATAACTCCTCTTATACTAGTAGACCGCTCTACAATCACCAGTGAGTTGTTGCAAAGCCTGGAAGCCAACCAGATAACAATCAACTTCTTTATCCCCAACAAGTTGTCAACTTCCTTTCTCTCTAATCAAGAGATAACTCACCAGTAGAGCAAAAGACAACTAAAACTCCTGAACTCTTTTCCCCAAGCAGAAGTCAACACTCTCCATAGAGTTTCCTTCTCAAGCAAAGTCAATATCCCCCGAAGGACTTCTCCTAAAAAAAAAAAATAGAAACCCCCAGCAAAAACATTCTAAATAAAGTTCGAAGGCGCACATACTCTTCATCTCCAACAACAGTCCAAGATTCGGCTTCCCCAGCATTTGTCAAGGATTTATTTTCCAAGACGAAATTACATTCCAACAACATTTCATGCATCATATCATGTACATGATAAACGCATATATCACAATCTCATTTATTTTGAGAAACATCATTACACCATGCATTTCATACATCATGACATTGCATACAATTAACTCTTTACCTTTTCAGGAAAAGATCAACAAATAAGTGTCATTAATCTGTAAACTTCTCCAAGACAAAATCAAACTTGGATTTCTTCATTACCTTTTTGAGGTAGTAATCGTCCCAGATTCCTTCATCATCTGTTGAGGTAGTAATCATCTCATATTCCTTCATCATCCGTTGAGGTAGTAATCGTCCCAAATTCCTTCATCATCCGTTGAGGTAGTAATCATCTCAGATTCCTTCATTATCTTTTGGAGTAAGGATCGTCTAGGATTCCTTCATCATCTATCACAATCAAGCTTAATACCTAAAACTAGACATGATAAATATCTGTGAACAAATTGATTGTAGATCAATTCCCGAAACAAGACGGGATAACTATCTACATGACAAATACTTTTCAAGACTTCTGTTGGTTCAGTTTAGATCTATCAACGGTTTATCCTGATTCTTTCTGTTAGACATTTTCTCTGGTTCAGGTAAATTGCTCCAAGATTTATTCTGATTCTTTCCAGTTAAATTATATTCAAGACCTCTGCTAGTTCAGTTTAAATCTATCAATGATTTATCCTGATTCTTTCCGGTAGACATTTTCTCTGGTTCAGATAAATCACTCCAAGGTTTATTCTGATTCTTTCCAGTTAAAGAATATTCAAGACATCTGCTGGTTCAGTTTAAATCTATCAATGGTTTATCATGATTCTTTCCCGTAGACACTTTCTCTGGTTCAGATAAATCGCTCCAAGATTTATTCTGATTCTTTCCAGTTAAAGAATATTCAAGACCTCTGCTGGTTCAGTTTAAATCTATCAATGGTTTATCCTGTTTCTTTCCGGTAGACATTTTCTCTGGTTCATATAAATTGCTCCAAGATTTATTCTGATTCTTTCCAGTTAAAGAATATTCAAGACCTCTGCTGGTTCAGTTTAAATCTATCAATGGTTTATCCTGATTCTTTCCCGTAGACATTTTCTCTGGTTCAGATAAATCGCTCAAAGATTTATTCTGATTCTTTCCAATTAAAGAATATTCAAGACCTCTGCTGGTTTAGTTTAAATCTATCAATTATTTATCCTGATTCTTTCCGGTAGACATTTTCTATGGTTCAGATAAATCGCTCCAAGACTTATTCTGATTCTTTCCAGTTAAAGAATATTCAAGACCTCTGCTGGTTTAGTTTAAATCTATCAATGGTTTATCCCGATTCTTTCCCGCAGACATTTACTCTGGTTCAGATAAATCGCTCTAAGATTTATTATGATTCTTTCCAGTTAAAGCATATTCAAGACCTCTGCTGGTTCAGTTTAAATCTATCAATGGTTTATCCTAATTCTTTCCCGTAGACATTTTCTCTGGTTCAGATAAATCACTCCAAGGTTTATTATGATTCTTTCCAGTTAAAGAATATTCAAGACCTCTACTGGTTCAGTTTAAATCTATCAATGGTTTATCCTGATTCTTTCCTGTAAACATTTTCTCTAGTTCAGATAAATCTCTCTAAGATTTATTCTGATTCTTTACAGTTAAAGAATATTCAAGACCTCTGCTGGTTCAGTTTAAATCTATCAATGGTTTATCCTAATTATTTCATGTAGACATTTTTCTCTGGTTCAGATAAATCGCTCCAAGGTTTATTCTGATTCTTTCCAGTTAAAGAATATTCAAGACCTCTGCTGGTTCAGTTTAAATCTATCAATGGTTTATCTCGATTCTTTCCCGTAGACATTTTCTCTGGTTCAAATAAATCGCTCCAAGATTTATTATAATTTTTTCCAATTAAAGAATATTTAAGACCTCTGCTGGTTCAGTTTAAATCTATTATTGGTTTATCCTGATTCTTTCCTGTAGACATTTTTCTCTGGTTCAGATAAATCACTCCAAGATTTATTCTGATTCTTTCAAGTTAAAGAATATTCAAGACCTCAGTTGGTTCAGTTTAAATCTATCAATGGTTTATCCTGATTCTTTCCCATAGACACTTTCTTTGGTTCAAATAAATCGCTCCAAAGATTTGTTCTGATTCTTTTCCAATTGAAGTCAAATTTAGACTTAGTCTAATTTCTGCTAACAATCACCTTTGGATGGCATCTATAAGCCCATCTCCGACAACTCTCCATCATCTCTCCAAATGGCATCTTTAGGCCCATTCCCTACACAATCAACCACCACATCATCAAGTGCAAATTTCTGGGCACTCTAGTGTTCAATCATCTTCCACCTTCAAGTCACGAATGACGGACTTGCCAAGCTAACTCTTCAGGTTTAAGAAGATTTAACAGGGGCAGCTGTTGTACCCCAAAATTTGCCCTCTCATTTCTCAAGGCATTTCTCATAAGGATTCTCAAGATTCAAGCTTGCACAAGTACAATTGGATTTTTTTCAGTATCAAATTAAAGAGGAAACTGTCAAAAAGGGGAAAACAGTTGGAAATTATACATTTTGACAAATTGGAGAAAAACAAGCCTTTTTTTATTCAGCTCTTTCGATTGGCCTTTTGGCCTCTTTCGATGCAAGTTTGGCTTGCATCCTTCGACTGGGCGCTGGCCTTTGACACACTGGCTTTAATTTACAAGGCATGCGTTTCCTACATGCCATCTCCGATTGCATCTCTGGCTTCATATGGTTCAAAATACAGTGGTTGCCTATGTGTCTGCTTCGATTGGATGTTTGATGCTTGCATGACTGTGTGGGCTGGAAAATATTCCCCTCTATGTTTGATTTGACTCACAAAGTGATGGCTGGCTATATGTAGCCTTCGATTGAGCCACAGATTCATTCCTGCATGCAAGAGGCTCCCACAAGGCCAGTAGGCACAAGGCAAGAGCCTCATGTAGCCTCCTTCGATTACAAGGCAAAAAGCCTCCTTTTGGAATCCTCCGATTGCACAATTTACTTCCTGCATGCCTCTTTCGTCTGGGCATCTTTGCAAACCTAGAATGCCTCTTTTGTTTGGGCATGTGGCCCCCTTGTTGCAAGCTTTGTTTGTGCCCTTCACTTCCTGCATGCTTTCTTCGTTTGGGCGTGTGACTTTCTTCAAGACAAGCTTGGGTTTACATTCTTCGTTTGGGCTTGTGAGTTCCTTCAAATGCAAGTTCATTTGGCCATATGGACCTTTGGCAGGCAAACTTTCATTTTAGTAAAGGCCTCTTACATGTTTTGTTTGAAGTCACAAAGAAAAGGTCTCCTGTAATCCCCTTTCGACTCAAAAGCCTTTGGTCTTGCATGTTGGCCAAACTCTCAAGGCAAAATTTCCCCTTTATGCTAGCGCCCCACATCAAGGACCTCCTGCATGCACCCTTTCGTTTGACCACGAGACCTCAGGCAGGCAAGCCTTTGATTGGACAAAAACCACCTTCCCACAAGGTTTCGATTGGAACTTTAATTCCCTTCGAATCAGCATCTTTCAAACCCAACTCTGGACCCTTCGAAGCAAGTTTGTTTAGAGGGCTTTGAGCAAATCTCATAGCCTTACCCTACTTGTCACGCTATGTTGCTTCCAAATCTTTACATAATCAGAGGCTTACACAAAGCTTTGAAGCTTTGTCTACTGCTGTGATACGGTGGGAGAACTGACTTGAGGTTTTGCGTTTGTATTCACACTTGTTCGGTTTAGTAAGAGTCGCCACCGAATTTTTATTTTATCCTAAAGGAAAGGTTAAAAAGCACAGGAAAAACCTTTTGAGATGTTTCGTGGGTTCGGGGGGTAGATTATGAAAATGGAAGGTATTAGCACCCTTTTCATCCATGGTTATCCATGGGCTCTTAGTTACTTGGTTTTAGATCACTTGCCTTGATTTTCAATTGCTTGAAATGGTTGATATTTTGGTTTAGGACAGGTGAAGGCTTTTATTGATTACAGGCTTGTGTTGTTAGTTTGTGTTACAGGTTGATGCAGGGCTTGAAAGGCTTATGCAGGTTGCAGGTTATGGTGTTTTGGTTGAGGGCAGCTTTGAGACTTTTTACAGTTTTTGTTTCTTTGGTATTTTCTGCCTCCTCTTTGTACTGTGTTGTGGCATCTTGTTTTATATTATTAAGCCTAAGCCCTGTAAGCGTTTTTCTTTTCTCTCTTCTCTCTCTACAGTTTTAAGCATTTTTTATTGCTTATGATGTACTATTCTGATAAAGTAACTTGGCTGGAAAGTGATGATTTGAACCTTGCTTGCATTTGTCCCTTTCCTCTGCATACTTTCCATATTTCTTGCATGCTTTGTACTTCTTGATATCTTTTTATATCTCTTGGACAACTTTTGGATAGCCTTTTTGGCAGCTCTTGTACCTTTGACAGTTTGGTTAGTTTGCTGTCCAGTTTGGACTTTGGTTAGGCATGTGTAGTTCAGTTTGCCTTTTGGACTTTGTTTGGCATTTTATGCAGTCTTGCTTGACAATTTTGAATCATGAACTATGCAGTTTGTTTGACCATTTTGAATTTGTGCAATATTACAACTTTGTGCATTTCATGTTTTTGCAAGCATGTTTCCATTCCTCTTTGTGAACCAAGAGAAATCTTGTGATTTGCAGATAGGGGAACAACTGATTCCGGCCAGTTACTTTTAATGATGAACTCTTAAATTAACTGTGTCTGCTCTTTTATTTTATCTGCTTTTGACTTCTTTTCTTTTCTTTTTGCAGGTAAATATAATTGAGCAAAGGAGCATTGGATAGAAGATGGAGACTTAGGAAATTTTAGGATAGTTTCAATTTATTCTTAAATTATTTGTAACATTATCATTGGAAACAAAATGTAAATAAATTTACAGTTGTTTAAATAATAATTTGTAACAAACAATTAAATATGAATAAAAATCCCTTTTTGTCAGTTAATTCCTTCTTTCAATTCCCTGTTTATTTAATCATTTGAATTTCTTAAATTGAAACAACTGGAAGTAAATCCAATTATTTTGACTTAGAAAAAGAAATAATTAATAAACGCCCGGCGTTCCGAATAATCCAAAACATTGCACAGTTAATCTCAACAAATGTCCATATTCCTTTACCTTTACTGATTAAGTCCAAATACTGCAAATTCTCAATCAACAGCCTCAGTCCATATACTGCAAATTCTCAATCAACAGCCTCAGTCCATATCTCAGAGTAAATTGAAAAGCACTGATAGAATTAATTCTTTTCTGAGAAATATGCGCACAAAACCCTGATTCTTGTCTTAATTTTCACAGAAGCGCCTGCCTGATCAAAACCTGAGCCAACTCAACCAAACCTTAGCAATCTGCTTGAATTGCTTTAAAATCAATGAAAACCCTAAATTTTGTCTGACTGACGAGAAAAGTCTGTTTGACCGATTCTTGAGCCAGTCTGAAAAATCAGGAAAAGCCCGAAGCTGTGATTTCTTATGGAAAAAGAGGAAGGAAAATTTTGGGGTACAACAGTTGCCCCTGTTCAATCTTCTTGAACCTGAAGAGTTAGATTGGCAAGTTTACCGTTCGCGACTCGAGGGTAAAAGGAGATTGGACACTAGAGTGCCCAAAAAATTTGCACTCGGTGATGTGATGGTAGAGGGAATGGGCTTAAAGATGCCATTTGGTGATGGGCTTAGAGATGCCATCTAGGGATGTGACATAATCTTGTCGGGGGATGGGCTTAGAGATGCCATCTGGAAATGGGCTTAAAGATGCCATTTGGAAGTTGCTGGTAGGAGGATGGGCTTATAGATGCCATCTGAAGGTGTTTGTTGAATTGTATGTCGAGTATCAGAAAGGTATCCATGTTTTGGAACATCTCTGAACTGGGGGTCTGAACAAGCAATAGATTGACATCCATGTTTGGAGAATCCGTAAACTGTTTTCAGGAGTCTTGAAGTTGAATAAGCAATAGAGCAGCATCCATGTTGGGAGGCGTCCGTAAACTGTTTTCAAAAGTTGAGAAGAATCTGAATAAGCGATAGGTTGACATCCGTTATTGGAGAACCCGTAAACTGTTTTCAGAGGTCTTGAAAGTTGAATAAGCAATAGAGCAGCATCCATGTTGGGAAGCGTCCGTAAACTATTTTCAAAAGTTGAGAAGAGTCTGAATAAGCGATAGGTTGACATCCGTTACTGGAGAACCCGTGAACTGTTTTCAGAAGTCTTGAAGTTGAATAAGCAATAGAGCAGCATCCATTGATGGGAAGCGTCCGTAAACTGTTTTCAAAAGTTGAGAAGAGTCTGAATAAGCGATAGGTTAACATCCGTTACTGGAGAACCCGTGAACTGTTTTCAGAAGTCTTGAAGTTGAATAAGCAATAGAGCAGCATCCATTGATGGGAAGCGTCTGTAAACTGTTTTCAAAAGTTGAGAAGAGTCTGAATAAGCGATAGGTTGACATCCGTTACTGGAGAACCCGTGAACTGTTTTCAGAAGTCTTGAAGTTGAATAAGCAATAGAGCAGCATCCGTTGATGGGAAGCGTCCGTAAACTGTTTTCAAAAGTTGAGAAGAGTCTGAACAAGCGATAGGTTAACATCCGTTACTGGAGAACCCGTGAACTGTTTTCAGAAGTCTTGAAGTGGATGAGGAACCGGTGTAGGGTTTCCTGATGATGAGTCCGTGAAAAACTGCATCTGGATGAATCTGGAATAAGTATCAAAATGTCGCCATGTCTGGGTCACATCTGAACTATCTCTGGATGAATCTCGGAAGATGATGATTTTTGTCTGTTGACTGACCTTTTCCTGAAAAGGTAAAGAGTTAGTTGTATGCAATGTCATGATGCGTGATGCAATGTATGTTACATCAATGTTTATGATATGAATGTGATGAATGCGCATGTAAGCTGATGAGCTGTCTCGCTGAGGATAGATGAATCCTGGATGGCTGGAGACAAAAGAATCTTGACTGCTGTCGGGGAAAATAATTCCTTGACTGCTGCTGGGGAGGGCAAGAATCTTTTGATCGCTGAAAATGAGAAGTCCTGGGACCACTGTTGGGGAATCAGAAGCTTGGGTTGTATGCCAATTTACTGGGGATTCCTGTCTTGAGAAGATCTTCACTGAGGAATATTCGAATATCCTGTGAGGAAATGAGAATGAGAGTCTTCACTCTGCTTGGGGATTGATAGTTGGAAGTTTTAGCTCCGCTGGGGATTGACAATTTTGGCTCCACTGGGGACTTTGAAACTTGACTCTGAGGAGAGTTAGCTTTTGGAAGGCTCTCTGGCTGGGGAAGTCGAGAATCTTTTGATCGTTGCAGGTATTGATCAGGTTGGTCAAAGAGATACTGTCCTGGCTTGTTTCAGGTGTTGATCTCTGACCTGAGAAAGAAAGATAGTTTTCCTGGCTTGTTACAGGTATTGATCTTCAATCTCCTCATGTAGATAATTTCCTGGCTTGTTACAGGTGTTAATCCACAATCAGTCGTCCACAGATATTTTCCTGGCTTGCTACAGGTGTTAATCCGGAACTTAAGAAAGGTTGGTCAAGGAGATATTGTCCTGGCTTGTTTCAGGTGTTGATCTCTGACCTGAGAAAGAAAGATAGTTCCCTGGCTTGTTTCAGGTATTGATCTTCAATCTCTTCATGTAGATAATTTCCTGGCTCGTTACAGGTGTTGATCCACAATCAGTCGTCCACAGATATTTTCCTGGCTTGCTACAGGTGTTAATCCGGAACTTAAGAAAGGTTGGTCAAGGAGATACTGTCCTGGCTTGTTTCAGGTGTTGATCTCTGACCTGAGAAAGAAAGATAGTTCCCTGGCTTGTTTCAGGTATTGATCTTCAATCTCTTCATGTAGATAATTTCCTGGCTCGTTACAGGTGTTGATCCACAATCAGTCGTCCACAGATATTTTCCTGGCTTGCTACAGGTGTTAATCCGGAACTTAAGAAAGGTTGGTCAAGGAGATACTGTCCTGGCTTGTTTCAGGTGTTGATCTCTGACCTGAGAAAGAAAGATAGTTCCCTGGCTTGTTTCAGGTATTGATCTTCAATCTCTTCATGTAGATAATTTCCTGGCTCGTTACAGGTGTTAATCCACAATCAGTCGTCCACAAATATTTTCCTGGCTTGCTACAGGTGTTAATCCGGAACTTAAGAAATACACCACTTTGAGAATGAGAATCTTCATTCTGTCGGGAGTCAGAAATTGGGAGTATACCAATCTTCTGAGGTGATGAGAATCTTCATGCTGTTAACGGTCAGAAACTGGGAGTATACCAATCTTCTGAGGTTTTAAGGATGAGAGTCTTCAATCTTGAGAGAAACAGATTTTTAGGAGCTTGAATTGTCCGTTATTCTGTTGGTGGTTGTAATTTCCAGCAGGTGATGAAGGAATTGTTGAACACTTTTGACATTCGAATGCCCCAAGTGATGGTGACGGAGACTTGCCCCAGGTTAATCTGTAGTTGAGAGATTTGTTGAAATCTTGACTGGACTGCCCCAGGCGTACTGAACTTTGAAAGATCTGTTGAAACCTTGACTGGACTGCCCCAGGCGTGCTGGATGGTGACATGTCATGTCCCCTTGTTGATAGGAGATTTGTCGTTGGAAGTATCATCCTTCTTGAAGTGATTTTACTCACTGAGAGAGTTTTCGTTCCTACGAACATTCGTTGTATGAATTTCTTCGCTGTTAAACAAATAGCCAAATGCAAACAGTGATATTCAAGCAATGCAAAGTTTATGTTTGTCTTGAAGTTTTGAAAAATGCGTTTTTTAGCAGAAAACTTTTCATAAGACAAATTCAACACAAGATTTTAGAGCTAAGCCTTACAAGAGTCAGGATACCTTTTGTAACATTATGCTTTGGAACTAACCCATGCTTCAATTAGGACTTTTGAAGGGTTGTAACGTGGCTTGGTTCACGGTTTAAGAAACAAAGGATAAAGGCTCAAAGTATATTTGTACCCACCCGCTCTTCGTGATGTTCTTCAACTCTAAGCTCAGTTAATTGTGCGTCGCGCTCCATTCGAATTTGGAACGACTTTTGGGTGATGGTTCACCAGTTGAATTTAGGAGGACAGTCATCATCTCTTTTTTCTTTTTCAACATTTTTCATGTTGTTGAGGATTTGTAATGACCTCTTTATTTTGATTTGTTATCCCTAACTTTTGCCTGGCTGCTCCCATTTTTGGGATTACAGTCAGCGGGATGCCCCAGCTTTCTTGAGCTTCCTTTATAGGTTTTGGCTCAGTGGGCTTTTATTTTTTTGAGAGATTGACTGCCTATGTGATAGGGAACCATCACTGTCTTTTGATTCCAGAGGAATGCTTTTCTCTGTCGTCGTTCGTTGTATTACGAACTGAGAGTTTGCGACTTCAATGCGCACCTTTTCTTTTGAATTAACTGAGATACTACCCTACCCCAGGTTTATATCAAAGGTTTTGATTGTTTAGAACAGAAAACTCCTACTTCTTTGGCTCGAAGGGGTTGACTAGGGATTATCTTCCTTATAACTCCAGTGTTTGGGAATTGAAAGAAACGCCTGTACATCATCAGCAAGGTCTGTTCAAAAGCATACTGTATGAGATCATGGTATTGTTTCGTCATCCTCCCTCTAAAGGCTTGCAACTTTTTATCAAGAGTTAAATATCATAAAGAAAGCA
This sequence comes from Vicia faba, assembly GCA_948472305.1. Classification (NCBI taxonomy): domain Eukaryota; kingdom Viridiplantae; phylum Streptophyta; class Magnoliopsida; order Fabales; family Fabaceae; genus Vicia; species Vicia faba. The sequence goes on from OX451740.1 coordinate 253,883,043, forward strand.
TAAGAGTAGTGAAAACGAATGTATGAATTCAAGACAAACATATGCAATGCATTAATGAAACAGAGTTTGACATTAAAAGACAATTGTTTGAATAACAAAAGATTACAACTTTGAAAATTAAAAATGAAACAAACACAATCTCAATGAGCTGGCATAGGAGCAGTGATCATGCTAGAATTTCTGGAGGGTCAAACTCGATCTCCCCGGCATCAATCATGTCTTGGACCTTGTTTTTCAGAGCCCAACATCTGTTTGTGTCATGCCCCGGGCTATCACAATGATAAGCACATCTTGCATCCGGGTTGTAATTGGGAGAAGAAGTCTTAGGGTCCGGATGAGGAACCTTTAATGTAATCAACCCTTTCTTCAACATGTGTTGTAGCGCCTGAGCTAATGACATGTTGATCTCAGTGTATTGTCTTTTAGGCGCGTCTGGCCTTTGTTGATTTCCCTTTGGCTGTTGTCGCCGTGACGTAGAACCAGAGATCAGGACTGCCCCTGCATGTTGGTCACAGCGTCTCTTCTGACTGTTCACAGCATTGGACTCTTTCTTTCCGTTGTAGGGAATTATCTGAGTATCCGAGGGTGTAGTTCCTGGGATTTTTCCACTTTTGATGCCAGCTTCGACCCTTTCACCGGTCAGTATCAGCTCGGTGAACCCGGCTGAGGAGCTTCCGATTAAGTGATTGAAGAAAGGCTCGGTCAAAGTTCCCATGAAGATGTCAATCAGCTCCCTATCAGTTAAAGCAGGTTGCACCCTACCAGCCAAATCTCTCCACCTCTGAGCATACCCTTTGAAGTTCTCATCAGAACCCATGGTCATGTTCTACAATTGCACACGAGTTGGTGCGAGATCAGCATTGTACTGATATTGTTTGTAGAAAGCCCCAGCTAAATCCTCCCAGGTGTGGATGCGAGAACTCTCCAATTGATAGAACCACTCAAGTTGAGCCCCTACCAGACTTTCTTGGAAGAAATGGATCCAAAGCCTTGGATCAGTTGCGTATGGCTGAATCTTGCGGACATAAGACATTAGATACATCTTAGGGCAAGAAACTCCATCGTACAGAGCAAAGGTAGGGACTTTGAACTTTGGAGGAATGATCAATCCAGGAACTAAACCCAAGTCTCCTAAATCCAGGCCAAGTATTTGTTGGACCTCCATGGCATTGAGGCGATCCTCCAACTATTTGTACTTGAGATCAACGGAAGGATATTGTTCCTCGGAGTAGTCAGCTTCATCAATCCCCATACTGTGGTCTTCTTCAAGACTGATCCCCTTGTCTTTGAGAAGGATAGCTTTTAGATCTTCTTGCCCTTTACCCATAGCCAGAAGCATTTACTGGAATTGAGCGTTTTGAGCCTGGAGATCTTTCACTGTTTGTTCCATATCCATCTTACTGAAATAAACAGTAAGAAGATAAGGAAACCTGTATGGGAAACCTGTCATGCAATGATATGTATGATATATATGCAATGTTTTCAAGGATCTCTTGGGGTAAACACAAGAGAATGTTAGAGGTTGAACTTCGATCTTTGATTGGAGAACTTTGCACCGGTGGATGTCTTTCCACGAGAATCAAGCTCACCATGTCAAGTGGGTCATAGCCCCTGATTCAAGTTGTTGCACTTGATCTTTGATTGGAGAACTTTGCAACGGTGGATGTCTTTCCACGAGAATCAAGCTCACCATGTCAAGTGGGTCATAGCCCCTGATTCAAGTTGTTGCACTTGATCTTTGACGGCATTTGTTTAGAGGAGAAAACCTCTTTCCCTTTGGTAGACGTCTGGTTCAACGTAACCCTGCATCAAAAGAACCCTCGAGATCCTTGAAATGGTTATTGAAAAATGCTATGGTATGATGTCATGATGTTATGTACATGCATGCAAAAGCAAATGAGTGTATATACAGGCAATCATATTCACACAAAGCAAAACAAGTCCTTAGGTTTAGGCTTGCATGGGGTTTGTAGGTAAGTACCCTCTTGAAGTTAGTTGGCTCATCCTGTCCTATAATAGAAACCGGGTTCTAAGGAGCTCAATATCATTGGATTGTTTTCTGTGTTCATTGTTTTGGTTTAGCCACTTAACTGGCGACCAAAATATTCCAAGAAAACAACCCTCAATGAGTGTAGTATCGAGTATCTACCAACTTCAGACTACATCAAAGTCGGTCATCTCACTACCCCTAAAAAGGCTAAGATGGTCAATTAAGGTTCTAAGAGTTCGTTAGTGCTTCACGACATCACTCAGCGGCCCCGTACTCTCCTTGATTGAACTCAAGGGTTACCGGTACTCACAAATATGTCACACTAACATAGCTTACTGCTTCAACCGTGTCGGTATACCCCGCACAGTTCCCTCATAGTTTTATTGCTATTTACCTAAAAAGGTGCCCCCAAATCCGGGTGTAGGATTCACAACAAACCCAAACAAGGACCCAAAAGAATAAAGCAATTAAGGCAATCAAAGCAATTATGTAAAGGTGATCTAAACCCTAAGGTAACTGTTGTACCCCAAATTTTGACCTAAGATACCATCTCCCATCTGCATCATTCGCATTGCAAGGGTTTTGACCTATTTCTATCAAATTTTCAAAGCAGTGTAAAAATTCATAACTTTTTCGAGTCGGGAGCTGTTTATTTGTTGAACGCTAAATTTATTAACTGATCAAGACTTAAATGACGTTTATTAATTATTTATTATCTTAAATTTAAATAATTGGAATCTATTTTCAATTGTTATATAATTTAAAGACTTATGAATAATGAAATAAACATTTGAGAATGGGTTTATTAATTGGTCAACAATGATTATTTAATTCTTTATCATTCTGGGTTAAATAATTAAAATTCTATTTTTTAATTATTATAATTTAGAATATTATGAATAATGAATTAAATAATTAAAATTGTTAATTGGTCAATGATGTTTATTTATTTGTTTATCATTCTGAATTTAAATGATTGGATTTGATTTTCAATTATTATATAATTTAAAGAATTATAAACAATAAATAAATAATTGGGAAGAAAAAGAAATAATTGGGAAATAATAGAATTTTATTCACTTTATTCTATTTATTACAATTATCATTTAAATATTGTGTTATTACAAAATATTTATAATGGCAATTACATAAATGCTTAAAGTAAAATAAAAACTATTTTCTTAAATTCTAAATCTTCATCTTCTATCCAACGCCTTTTTGTCTGCTCATTTAATTTTACCTGCAAAAACAATTAAAAGAAAAGTCAGAATTGAATAAACAATTAAAAGCAGAAAATAAATTTAATGTTCATCATTAAAAGCAAACGGCTGGAATCAGTTTACCCTTTTTGCAAATCACGGGATTTCTCCCGGTTCACAAAAAGGGAGGAATTTTTATGAATGCACAATTAAAACATGCACAAGTCATTTTCTTGTCAAATAGCACATTTTAAAATCAATTGCATTTTGTCAAAAAAAGCCCACTGCATATTTCAAAAATGCATAAATTTAATTTTTGGTCAAAACTGCATAAGCCATAAATCAACAGCATAGGCAAGTTCACAAACAAAAGCCAACGTAAACCTATGCAACTTAAGAAGAAGCCAAATAACATAGGCTCCTCTACTGTACAAATGCAGTGGACAAAGAGGTATGCAGTTTCAAAACAATGTGCAAGCAAGTATTTCCTTTTTTCATCATATTCCAGCCTATTGCTTTTTCAGAACAGCAGTACAAGATATCATTTTTATGTATCAATATGTACTTGAGAGAGAGAGAGAGAGAAGTTTGGTTTTGCAGTTTTGGTTTAGGCAGGAATTAGAATACAAACAGAGCAGCAGCAAGGCAGTAGGGAAAAAGGAGCATAGAAAGAGATTACCATTTGGATGTAACAACTTAGTATGCAGAGGAATATATTAAAATATACCAAAGCCCTCAAGAAAAACCGGAAGTCCAAAAACTGTTAGAACAACATAAAACCCCTTTCAACATTAAAAAAGAAACGGATCTTCAAACATTTTTTCGACACCAAACTAAAAAAACAAAAATACAAAAAGCCATTTTTCAAGACCATCAACCGACTACTGCATAAAAACCTTCATGGCCTAAACAATTTGAGGACCAAAAAAAAAAGCATCTTGGCCTAAAACCATTTAACCTGCACCAAAACCTTGAATATACGGCAAAACCTGCAAGCCATTTCAAAACACGGCTAACCACATAACCTGCCATAACCATATCAAACCTTATGGCCAAACACGAAAAAAACAGTAGGAGCCTACTGTCATAAACCAATCCTGCCTATACCAGTCACAACCATCAAACTTACTGTCCAAACCATTTCAAAAAACCAGTAAAACCTGTGTAAACCATATAAACACCTTGGCCTAAAAACCAGCAAAACCTGGTACTGTATTATCCAAACTTAACCAAAACCATTTTCCAAACCCACGAAGGCCTCAGAGTCCATCATAGGCAAATTCCACGAAGCATACGGAAATCAGAAAAGAAGAAGAAAAAGCGTCAATAGCATCGAGCTAGTCAAAATGGTTATTTCAACATAGCATTCAAAATCCCCAAGGCAACACAGTAAAATACATCAAGGCTACCAAGAGAAAGAGCATCATTCGAAGGCCACTCATTCAAGCGTCAAAGCCCTCAGACAGCGTCATCACTGGGCAAAGGCCATCAAAAGCAGAAGCAACAGAATCATAGCAGAAAGAAGAAGAGAAAAACATACATTGGAGGCAACACGGTAGCAATGTTCAAGGCAACGCAAAGGGTACAGTAAAAGAGAAGAAAGAAAATCAATGTATTCAGAAGCTAGGTTTTCACCCTCATCAGAACCAAAATAAAGAATCAAGAACGAATACCAGGGTACCCAGCTGAAGCAAGCATCACGTGTCTCCCTCGCTGCCCTTGGCCTCCTAGCACCCGCGACGTCCCTCCTCCGTCTCCAAGTAATTTTCTTTATCCTTCTTCTCCTTCATAACCCTCTCAATAATTACATAACATGAAATTAGGATCAGAAAATAAGTAAAATCAACGCATGCAAAAATTTGTAACAACCCTTAACGATAAAGATTCAATCGTACCGTAAATCCGTCGTTTGCCTTAGCTCGCGTTGGAGGGAAGAGGAAGATTGGGATGTTGGTGGCCTTTGGGCAGGGGGCTCAAGAGAGTTCAGAAGCGGCCTTTGAGACGAAGAAAACGCGAAAGCAAAGAAGACGATATGAGGTGAGCGCCGTTTCGGACAGGATCAAATCCCTAATCCCATTTCTCAGCCAACTAACAAACCAAGTTAACCCTAAAACAAATTGCAAAACGTGTGGGCCTCACCCCTCTTTCGCCTAAGCCTTTAAATTGCTTGTTTACCCCCTTTTTTTTTTCTATCTTTGTTTCTTTAGCCCCTTTTTAGAGTTCATTGGGCTTAATTAACAAGAGGTGTTTTTTTTAATTAAAACATTTTTAAATAATTGAATCAATTTTCTTAGTTAAACTCTAGGATTAATTTGATAATTTTAAATTTTCCCTTTAATTAGAATTATGTTAATAACCTTTTAAGTTTTAATTAATTTAGTTATTTAACAATTCTAAAAAAATAATAACCTTTTATATTAATATAAAAAACATAAAAATAGAAACATAAAAAACTTAAAAACATTTCTATTTCCTTAATTAATTCTCATACTTTGTCCCTATTAAAAAATGCGTAAAAAAAATGAAAACCAATTAAAACATTTTTCTTTTCATATATTAAACAAAAATCATATAAAAATGCATGTTCACATTTAATTGTTGTGTGTCATTATCCGCATAATTTTCTGTCAATTATTTCATCGTACTTGATTATTCTGTTTGCGCCAATCCAAGGGAATTGTCTAATTTTTGTTGACTTCATGTCCTCAAAAAACGATCGAGCGAATACCCTCATTCATTAAAAGCTTAGGGTAATTTTTCCTCAAATATTCAATCTTTTCAAAACTTGTACCATTTTAAGCCAAAACTTCGACATTAGGTCGTCGTATCTTCAAAAACCCGTCCGTACCCCTTTTCGGCCAAAACAATTTATTTTCGATCAAACAAATCAATTTTAATAAACAGATATTTCAAAAGGTTCCTATAGAGTACTATAGATGCATTGGATGCTAATACCTTCCCATTGTATAAGCAACCCCCGAACCATAAGATCTCTTTTCAAAAACGCTTTGTATTTTCAGTATTATTTACATTGCATATTTAGGGTTTTATTTCGCTCTTTTCCCTTTTCCTTTGGAAACAATAAAGCGCGGTGGCGACTCTTGCTTTTGTGAGACGAATTAATCAATAATTCGGTCTCCGATTTACCCCGCTACATTTTTTATCGCTACAGTAACCCCACTTTTAAATTACTCCCCAGCAGAGTCGCTCGTTCTGTGATACGGTGGGAGAACTGACTTGAGGTTTTGCATTTGTATTCGCACTTGTTCGGTTTAGCAAGAGTCGCCACCGACTTTTTATTTTATCCTAAAGGAAAGGTTAAAAAGCACAGGAAAAACCTTTTGAGATGTTTCGTGGGTTCGGGGGGTAGATTATGAAAAGGGAAGGTATTAACACCCTTTTCATCCATGGTTATCCATGGGCTCTTAGTTACTTGGTTTTAGATCACTTGCCTTGATTTTCAATTGCTTGAAATGGTTGATGTTTTGGTTTAGGACAGGTGAAGGCTTTTATTGATTACAGGCCTGTGTTGTTAGTTTGTGTTACAGGTTGATGCAGGGCTTGAAAGGCTTATGCAGGTTGCAGGTTATGGTGTTTTGGTTGAGGGCAGCTTTGAGACTTTTTACAGTTTTTGTTTCTTTGGTATTTTCTGCCTCCTCTTTGTACTGTGTTGTGGCATCTTGTTTTATATTATTAAGCCTAAGCCCTGTAAGCCTTTTTCTTTTCTCTCTTCTCTCTCTACAGTTTTAAGCATTTTTTATTGCTTATGATGTACTATTCTGAAAAAGTAACTTGGCTGGAAAGTGATGATTTGAACCTTGCTTGCATTTGTCCCTTTCCTCTGCATACTTTCCATATTTCTTGCATGATTTGTACTTCTTGATATCTTTTTATATCTCTTGGACAGCTTTTGGATAGCCTCTTTGGCAGCTCTTGTACCTTTGACAGTTTGGTTGGTTTGCTGTCCAGTTTGGACTTTGGTTAGGCATGTGTAGTTCAGTTTGCCTTTTGGACTTTGTTTGGCATTTTATGCAGTCTTGCTTGACAATTTTGAATCATGAACTATGCAGTTTGTTTGACCATTTTGAATTTGTGCAATATTACAACTTTGTGCATTTCATGTTTTTGCAAGCATGTTTCCATTCCTCTTTGTGAACCAAGAGAAATCTTGTGATTTGCAGAGAGGGGAACAACTGATTCCGGCAAGTTACTTTTAATGATGAACTCTTAAATTAACTGTGTCTGCTCTTTTATTTTATCTGCTTTTGACTTCTTTTCTTTTCTTTTTGCAGGTAAAGATAATTGAGCAAAGGAGCATTGGATAGAAGATGGAGACTTAGGAGATTTTAGGATAGTTTCAATTTATTCTTCAATTATTTGTAACATTATCATTGGAAACAAAATGTAAATAAATTTACAGTTGTTTAAATAATAATTTGTAACAAACAATTAAATATGAATAAAAATCCCTTTTTGTCAGTTAATTCCTTCTTTCAATTCCCTGTTTATTTAATCATTTGAATTTCTTAAATTGAAACAACTGGAAGTAAATCCAATTATTTTGACTTAGAAAAAGAAATAATTAATAAACGTTCGGCGTTCCGAATAATCCAAAATATTGCACAGTTAATCTCAACAAATGTCCATATTCCCTTACCTTTACTGATTAAGTCCAAATACTGCAAATTCTCAATCAACAGCCTCAGTCCATATACTGCAAATTCTCAATCAACAGCCTCAGTCCATATCTCAGAGTAAATTGAAAAGCACTGATAGAATTAATTCTTTTCTGAGAAATATGCGCACAAAACCCTGATTCTTGTCTTAATTTTCACAGAAGCGCCTGCCTGATCAAAACCTGAGCCAACTCAACCAAACCTTAGCAATCTGCTTGAACTACTTTAAAATCAATGAAAACCCTAAATTTTGTCTGACTGACGAGAAAAGTCTGTTTCACCGATTCTTGAGCCAGTCTGAAAAATCAGGAAAAGCCCGAAGCTGTGATTTCTTGTGGAAAAAGAGGAGGGAAAATTTTGGGGTACAACAACTGCATAATAGCATTCTTGGTTAAATTAGCAAAAGGCTACGTACCCTTTTTTCATAAAGAGTATTTTTATCACAAAATCAGCTTCCAACCTGATTCATGTATGAATGAAAAGCAGTGCCAAAGGCATATGTTAAATCTCCTGCCAGCAGGCCCCCACTTGTACTGGAAATATGGGAATAACGAAAAGGGACAAGACTTGTTTCATTTTCAACCAAACCATGGGTTGTTATCATACAAACCTGGTTACTTCAAACACATTCATTCTTTTCTCTATAAATAGAGAAACATTTGCAAGCTCAAAAGGAGACTTTTTGGCTGGGGGAACGAATTTTCAAAACACTCTCAAACACTCTCAAACATTCTCAAATACTTAAACACATATTCAAACCCAGAATATAAACATTTTCCTCTTTCGAATCTGAAACATCCCCACATTTTGTTTTCCTTCGAATCCAGTAGAAAGAACATCACACTTGTTCTTCCCTTTCGAATCCAGCATTAGAAACATCATCTTTGTTTCTTTACATCAAATCATGGGACATCCAAGGCAGCCACTTAAGGTCCAGCTCACACACCCCAACTCCAAGTAAGATAAGTCACTCTTAATCTTGAACCTTTCGTTTCTAGCAAAACATGTGAATAAACTTTCTTTTCGTTTCAAACATGTACATACCATTGTTCTTCTTTTCGTTTCCACCCTTTTAATTTGTTTTCATGGCTAATCCTTTTGGTTTTGTTTCTTGAGTTATTAAATATGTTTTAAGAATTAACATGTCCATAAGACAATGCTAGCATGACCTTGGGCCATGTTGCTGTTTAAAATCTCAAATGAAAGAAACATGGGGAAGAAAGTTTGAAACGAATCCTTAGGCTTCCACACTAACTTCCAGGTCCAAATGAAAGAGGCAGCCAGAGGCACGCCCACACTGACTTCCAACCCCCAATCGAAGGAGGCAGCAAATGACTTAAGGTCAAGAGGGCACTCCATGCTGAACGAAAGAGACAGCCAGAAGATGGCCATGCTGATTCCAAGCCCTAGTCGAAGGAGGCAGAGAGGCAGAATCGAAGGGCATAACCTCACTGACTCCAGGCCCAAATCGAAGGAAGCCAAGAAGTGCAAATCAAAGAGTGTGGCTGCCTGAATCGAAAGAGCCCCTTTTTCCTTATTTATTTTATTTTTGCCTTTATATTTTCTTGCTATTCAATATGGTTGTAATAGTGTAGGATTTATTTTTCTGCATTTTTATTACTTTTGTACAATTGCTAGTAAGATATGGTATGTATGATAAGATAAAATCAACAAGTAGACAACCCCTAATCAAAGACTAAATGCATGCAAATCAAACACACTATTCACACATGCACCCTTAGGGTAATCTCACTTTTTCCTCGGAAAAATAGTCATGTCCCTCGAATATGGGCGTTTTAGTAAAGACCCTCGATAAAAGACCGTAGTCCCTCGATGACCCTCAATGTTGCCTTCGGAAAATGATCTAGTCCCTAAACGACATTGCTAAAACGTCCCATAGGTTGCCTTTTATGACTATACAAACGTCCCACGCCCGTCCCTTCACATCCATTGATGGGGCTTCTTACCAAATCAATGGTAAGATAGAAACATCTAAAGGAGGAGGAAAAGAACATTAAGACCTTTTGAGTAGGTAGGATGCTCCTAGTTGCTCGCTTGCTCACAACAAAAACATTTTATACACCAATAGTTTCATTTGAAACATTTTCAAAAGACAAAGCTTTTTGTACACGTTCTTATAGAAACGAGAGCCATAACAAAGACACTTTTCAAAATCACTTTTAAAAACACATTCCACAGACACCTCTTTGAACTATTTTCAATACCAACACTTTGTACGTGTTCTTATAGAATTGAGAACCATTACAAAGACGTTTTCAAAATACTTTCAACACCCACACCACAAGCACATTTTCAAACAAAAGTAAGTGATCTAGAAAGCAACTAAGAGCCCGTAGGTAACTACGAATGAAAAGGGTGCTATACCTTTCCTTTTCATAACCTACCCCCCGAACTCAGAAAATAATCTCAAAGGTCTTTCCTGTTCTTTTCAACCTTTCCTTATTGGATAAAAGAAAAGTTGATGGTGACTCTTGCTATCCGCAACAATTGCGATCAAACGCAAAACACCCAAGTCACTTCTCCCACCGTGTTACACCACCCTTCGACCTGAAACCACTATGAACCCTAGATGTAGAGTTAAGTACTGTATTGGTGATCAAACATAATCTGTAACTGGATAACCACAAAGACATTTGATGGGTACTTCACAAAGCATGCTGAGGGACATAAGTGACCTAGATGGAATTTTCTTATCCTACATAACGTGATAAATGTCTAAGGGCCTAATATTGAACTGGACAAGGGTGACATGGTCTATGCCTTGTGTTCAATATAGATATAAGGGAAAAAGGGTAATTGTACACACTAATATTATCACATAAAGGTTTTGTTAGATCACATAGCATTTTCGTGACTTGGGTAGCAGTGATGTGTTAATAGATATCGCTCACTATTCATTATGTTAAATGTGTGATTTAATATAATTGCCAATGTCACAAAAACCTACAGGGTCACACACATAAGGACATGTTGATGAGAGATAGAGTAAATAAGGAACACCGTAAGGTACGATGCACTTAAGTGAATTGTAGAACACCGTAAGGTACAATACACTTAAGTTAAATATGGAATATGGTAAGGTACTACGCGCTTAAGTGACATGCAGTATATCATAAGGTGTGATACTCGTAGGCTTAATTGGGCTTTTAGCTTGCAGCCCACATAAGTGGTTCTATAAATAGAACCCTTGTGCTAAAGAATTTCACTTGATGAAATTTTGGTCTTGAAACCCTATTCGTATTTTGTCTCACTCTCTCACTCAAAGTTTCTATCTGTAAGCAGCTAGCAATGTGACCAGAAGCAATCTGCTCGTGTGGACTGAGTAGAGACGTTGCTATTCATCAATGTTCGTGATCGCAATATAAAAGGCCTGAATCACCTCAAGAGATAATGATTTCTATCACTAACCATGCCTCGTAAGGATCATTAAAGGAAAATTTTAATTTTCTGCTACGTTTTGGATCGCAATTTTCCTTAAGTGGTATCAGAGCCACTTACGAAACCATGGATCTGATAGCTGTTTATTTTCTATATGTTCTGTATTAATTAGATTAAAACACGAAATGAATTGAATATTAATCGAGTAAATTAAATTTTGGCATCATGGTGTGTATGATTTGGGTGAATTGATGTTGACTATGCTTCAGAATCTGACACTAGTATGGTGAAGCAACGATACATCGATCGTCCATAAGTTACACTAATATGATCGATCAACTTTATATATGATATAAACAATTATGGTGCAAAGATGGTATATTGGATACATTGTTTCAATTTCTTCCATTCAATCACAAAATGATTGTTATTCTTTTGAAAGATCATTGGTCATTCGCTTTAGAATACAATGTTAGTATGGTGAAGCAATGGCATATTGATCGACCATAATGAATTATCAATGGAGTTGTGTTTTACGGTATAAAATTATTTGCATTAGGGTTCATGACGGCCCAAGGGTTGTGCTGTCAGAAAGTTATGCGGATTAAGGTTATAACAGCATAAGAGTTGTGCGAAAAACAACATTGATTTCAACAGAATTGTTCATTAAAATTTTGTGTCGGGGTGCTGATCGGGCAGCGGAACCCCCAACTAACTCTGTGTAGTGAGATCAATTGCCAAAATTGAATTTGAATTATTTAATTAACAGGATTTAAATTAATAATACTAATAAAGTGTTTGTTATTGTTGTCTTGTGGTGATCGGTTATGGCCTTAGATTACTTTATTTTGTTTTTGGGATTTTAAAATATGACCTGCTTGTCGTGCCTTTCTCTTAATCTCTCTATGTAACTTCTTTTCTCTTCTCATTCCATCGTATGTAAAACGAGTATTCTTTTATGTAATGTAATGTAATTAAGAAAAAGAAGAAAACAAGATTGAAGGAAGACAACCATGGAGATCTATCTTGGAGAAGTTTAGATTGTTATTAGGTTAGCTTAGGTTCTCTCATTGGGTTGGGAGAACAATTGCGCTAGGGGCCATAAATGTATCTTTTTTTATGTATGTTGATGCATGTGTTTGTATGTTGATGCATGTGAGAGACGATTTGCATGTTAAGCCGGTGAGATCAAACTAATATCAAATTCCCTCAAAAGGAATATTAAGTTTATGCTTTCCAAGTTTTAGCACTCATCAAGACTAGTATCAAACAATGTAGGTTTCGCCTAACGCGAGGTGCATGTTTTGTATTAGTAAGGTGCAATGGGATAAATGTAATATCCAATTACTAAAAAAATGGGTCAAACTTAACTAAACAAATTATAATAAGATTATACATGTTTAGAAGCAAGAGTTGGGAATGATTCATATGATGGATTAGAATAAGGAGTTATTCACCCAACTGAAAATATTCGAGAATTGTATGAGATACAATTGGAAGGAGTTCCTACCTAAATAACCTAGTTTTGTGTGATCAGCCTAACAATGACTTTAAATAAAGTGAAATGTGGATCTCGACCCACTAGAAAATCTTCCAACGGGATTTCTCGAATCAAATGATGAGGATCATTTGGTTTGAGTAAAATAGTGGGAGCATAATTGATTAAAGGCCTAATTGAATATGTTGTTTTAATGATACTTATATTTTCATATTTTTCTTGTAGATTACCATGACAACAAACACCTCTAAAGAAATTTTGCGATCAATCCTTGATAAGGAAAAATTGTTTGGGACAAATTTTCCACATTGTCACCAAAATCTAAGGATTGTCCTCAAGCATGATAAGAAGTTGTATATCTTGGAGACATATGTTCCTAAAGTAGAAGCTCCTAGTTCTGCACCTAAGACAGAGAGAGATGCTTATAAGAAGCATGTTGATGATGCCAATGGAACTGCTTGCCTTATGCTAGCTACCATGAACTCAGAGTTGCAAAAGCAACATGAGAACATGTTAGTGTTTGATATGATTGGACATCTGAAGATGCTCTATCAAGAGCAGGTAAGAAATGAGAGGTTACAGGTTTCAAAGACCCCTTTTAATATCAAGTTAGCTGAGGGAACCCATGTAGGTCCTCATGTACTCAAAATGATTGAGTATGTGGACAACCTTGAAAGGTTAGGGTTTCCCCTTGGAAAGGAACTTGCGACTGATTTGATCTTGCAATCGTTATCAGAGAGCTTAAGTCAATTTGTCCTAAATTCCAACATGAATAACATAGACAAAAGTCTTCCAGAGTTGCTAAGTATGTTAAGAATTACTGAGCAAAATGTGAATTCAAAAGGGAAGTCCATTCTGATGGTTAGTAATGGAAAGAAGTTGAACAAAAGGCCCACCAAGAAGGTTGGTAAAGGGAAAGGAAAGGAAGTTGCTAAACCTAAACCTATTGTTCATGCTTTGAAGACTAGTGGAGGCCTAAGGAGGGTACTTGCTTCTATTGCGGTAAGATCGGACACTGGAAGAGAAACTGCCCAAAGTACCTAGAAGATAAGAAGAATGGAGTAGAGACTTAAAATTCAGGTATTTTTGTTATAGAAATTAATTTATCTGCTTCTGTATCATGGGTATTAGATATTGGATGCGGTTCTCACATTTGTACCAATGTGCAGGGGCTTGAAAGGAGTAGAAATTTGGAAAAAGGTGAAGTTGACCTACGAGTTGGAAATGGAGCAAAGGTTGTTGCTTTAGCCGTAGGAACTTATGTTTTGACTTTACCTAGTGGTTTAATAATTCAGTTAGAGAACTGTTATTATGTACCTGCAATTAGCAGGAATATTATTTTTGTTTCTTGTTTGAACAAGTTTGTTTTTTCATTCATAATAAAGAACAATTTTTGCTCCATTTATTTGAATAATATATTCTATGCTTCTGCATAAATGAACAATGGATTGTATGTCCTTGATCTTGAAATTCCAATTTATAACATTAATAGTAATAGGATTAAATCTAATGATTAAAATCCAAGTTACCTTTGGCATTATCGCTTAGGCCACATAAATGAGAAACGCATTTCCAAACTCCATAAATATGGACTCATGGACTCTTTTGATTATGAATCATATGAGACATGCTGTAATACGGTGGGAGAACTGACTTTTGCCTTTTATCGCAAATGTGCGGATAGCTAGAGTCTCCACTGACTTTTCTTTTATCAAATAAGGAAGGGTGAAAAGAACAGGAAAGACCTTGAAGATTTTGAGTTCGGGGGGTAAGTTATGAAAAGGGAAGGTGTTAGCACCCTTTTCATCTGTAGTTATCTACGGCCTCTTAATCGCTAGCTCACTTTTGAAAATTTTCTTTTTGTGTAAGTGTTTTGAAAATATTTTGAAAAGCTGACTTTGTAATGATTCTTGTATCAGTCCTCAAGAATGCGTACAAAGTGTTTGAAAATATTTTATTTGAAAAGTGTGATGTGTAAAAAAAAATTATTTAGAAAATATTGTGAGCGAGCGATTAACAGTTTTTTACCCACTAATGTAATTCTTGTTATTTTCCTCCTCCTTTAGAGATAGTGTTATTCGTACCATTAGTTGGTAGGCAGCCCCATTTATTGGATGTGAAGGGACAATCGAAGGATCATTGTATGGTCATTGAAAGTAACAGATAGAGATACTTTAGTAATTTATTGGAGGGACTAGATCATTTTTTGTAGGTAACATTGAATGGTTATCGAGGGACTATGATCTTTATTTAAAGGGACTTTGCTAAAGTATCCCTACTTTCGAGGGACATGACCATTATTTTCGAAGGCAACGAAGAGAGGTTACCCTAGAGGTACGAGTGTGAATAGTGTGTTCAGTTCAATTATTTTATCCTGATATTAGGGTTTGCTATCAGTTGTTTTTATCTTGCCATACACGCCTAATTACTAACAGTATAAAATATAGTAGAAATATAAATGTGCCGAACGTAAATCCTAAGCTATTACAGGGCTTTGGGGCAGTTACATAAAAAAGATGCAGAAAAATAAAGTGCGGAAATTAAAATCCTAGACTATTACATCCTGTAAGCAGTTACATAATAGAAAAGAAACGTGAAAGATAAACGAAACTATTACAAGAGAAAACATTGTGCGACCTATACAATCGTCTAAGAATTTAAATGCAATAAGAAATTAAAAACATGTTGAAAAATGTTTGAATGTGATCTTTTATGAAATTAATTTGATGTTAACTAAAAAAATTAAGTCTAATTAATTTTAATTAATAAAACCTAAAGTTTAATTAATTTTAATTAATAAAATAATAATTAACCTAATTAATTTTAAAAAGGGTCAAAATTAAATTATTAAAAAAAACTAAACCTAATTTATTTAGGGTTTTCTAAAAAAAGAATTAATTTAGGTTAAATGTTAATTAGGGAAAACAATTAGGGTTATTAAGAAAATTAGGGTTAGTGATTTGAAAAGAAAGAAAATAGGGTTTTTGGAAAATATGAAGAAAAATAATTTATGGGGTGGATGTTGAACCCACGCCCTTCAACATCCTCCATGCATGGCTTACCACCAGGCCAAGCGCTGGTTGGCGTTAGAAAGATAGGAGCAATACATAGTATATTAAACTTGCAGAAATAGGAAAATAACAAGAAAATTTTGCAAAAGGTAGGGATCGAACCCACACCCTTGTGTACCAATGCCTTATTGCGCGCGTCCTTGCCACTAGGATGGCAGTATCATCCGTTAGTAAAATCAAACAAAACAAATATAATATAAACCAAATCAGAGGGACCGGAGAAGCGTCGTAGCCCTAGTTGTGGTCATCTTCTCCGGTGAACATGTTTCCTTATCCTGCAAAACAACGCGTGTTACTGATTCAATAGGACTCTACCCCCCCTAATTTGAGGGCTACGAATTCAACGATGGCCTTAGTTTTGGATGAATCATCATGTACAAAGAGATATAAGCAAGATAAAGCTGATCGGTGCAATCATGGTGATGCACGATTCTGGCATCATGGGACTCATACGATGGTCCAAACCTGTCCAATTACATCTCATGAACACAATGAAAGCATTAGTTCATATCAAAGCATGATAAAAATAAAAATACGAAAGTCACAAAAATTATGGAAACCTGGTGATGCATGCGTGTTTCAGGCCTCTTTGATCATCAAGAACGATTAATACTTACTTTATATCACCTTAAGAGTTGATTGGGATGGCTGGCTTGCTTTGGGAAGGGCTAAAAATAAAGTTTCTAGTTTGCCCTACTTTGAGAAATTTTGAGTTTTTTTGAGAGTATTCTTGCAAGGTATTTTCGTGTCCCCTTATTGTCTGAACATGAAGGATATATATAGATGAAGATTAGGTCAAGGAGAATGGGCTTGGACCTTGTACGAAACAACTTTTGATTTTGCTTGGAAAATAAAAGTTGGAATAATACTAACATGAATATTAATTTTGTAAATAAGCTCACACGGTTTCCTGTACAATCTCGGGCCTCCAAAAGATTTGAAACAAAAGCCTTTTATGCCTTATGCCTCCATTTACTATTTATTTGATTTAATTTGCATTTAAATGAATAAAAATTCAAATTTATAGAAATAAAAATCATAAAAAAATATGTGAATGGCTTAGGGGGTCCCCTAACATGTCATGAGCACATTTGAACTTCAAAAATTAGGCTCATTAGTCCAAAAGCCCAAATTTGTTCAATTGAGGTTTCATGCAATTTCACAAAATTACCAAACTTGTGCAACTCATAACTTGCTCAATTTTTATCATATGAAGGTGATCCTTGACTTTTTGGAAAGCTCAATATGTCCCCTGCAACTCTCATGTTGATAATTTTTCCATTTGAAGAATTTATATTGATGTAAATTGCTTTGACAAAAAGTGTCCTTTTGTTGACTTTTAAAATGACCTATAATGTTTTGGCCCATATCTCTCAAATGAAGCATTTTCGGGCCTTGATCTTAGAGAGACAGAGTTGTATAGAATTGAATTTCCATAAAAATGAGATTTATTTGAGAATTTTTTGATGAAGCATGTGAAAGTTATGCTTGGTCAAAGTTCAGTTGACTTCTCCTAAAGGAAACCCTAATTTAGTAACTTTGATTTTTGATGAATCTTGAATTTTATTGATGAGTTATGATCAAACCTTGATCAAATTATGAATGTGAATTCAAAATTTTGATGTTGACCAAAAATATTGAAGTTTGACTGTATGTTGATCACGATTGACTTTTTGTCTAATATAGTGGATTTTCAATCATATGAGCAATTGACTGAGCAAATTTGTGATGTAAGGCTTGAAACTTGACATGAGGATACTTTGAGACATATGAGAAACCATGAATTCCATTTGAGGCATTATAAACTTAATTTCCTTTGAGAGAAGCAAAACTCTAGTTGTAGTTCAATTGCTTAGGAGGAGAGTCCATCTGACTAATTCTTGAGTAGTCTTGAGAAATTGAGAACCCTAGGAGCATGAGGAGATATTTTGAAATGGGAGGGAAAATTTTGGGGTGTAAAAGTTTCCCCTATTCAATCTTCTTAAACCTAAAGAGTTAGATTGGTATACTCGCCAGTCGGGATCTATAGGTGTAATGGGATTGAACACCCACGTGCCCAGAAATTTGCACTCGCATGTGCATGCAGTAACACTTGTTATTTGATTGTATTGCTTGAATGGGCTTAAAGATGCCATTAAGATAAGTAATAGATCTTCGTCAGAGATGGGCTTACGGATGCCATCCAAAGTAACTGTTAATAAGAGTACAAGAATGAGCCTACGCCTGGCTATATCTGAAGAATGATTTTCAGGATTCTGTCTCTGAATGGGAAATGCTTTTTCAAAATGAAGCACAAAAGGAGATTCTTTTCAGAATAAACTTCTGAAGGAAATTCTTTTCAGGATAAAGTGTTGAAGGGGAAATGCTTTTCCAAACTCTTCTGAAGGAAATGCTCGCCAGAACTCGGTCTCTGGGGGGAATGCTTTTCAGGATTCCGTCTCTGAAGGGGAAATGCTTTTCAGAATGAAGCATTGAAGGAGATGCTTTTCAGAATAAACTTCTAAAGGAAATGCTTTTCAGAATGAAGTGCTGAAGGGGAAATGCTTTTTAGAACTCTTTTGAAGGAAATGTTCGCCAGAACTCAGTCTCTAGGGGGAAATGCTTTTCAGGATTCTGTATGTGAAGGGGAAATTCTTTTCAGAACGAAGCGTTGAAGGAGATACTTTTATGAATAAAACTTCTGAAGGATATTATTTTCATAATGAAATACTGAATGGGAAATGCGTTTCAGAACTCCTCTGAAGGAAATACTCGCTAAAATTCAGTCTCTGGGGGGAATGCTTTTCAGGATTCCGTCTCTGAAGGGGAAATACTTTTCAGAATGAAGCGCTAAAGGAGATGCTTTTCAGAATAAACTTTTGAAGGAAATGTTGTTTCAGAATAAAGTGTTGAAGGGGAAATGCTTTTTAGAACAAAGTGCTAAAGGAGATTCTTTTCAGAATTCAGTCTCTGAAGGAAATGCTTGCCAGAACTTGGTCTCTGGGGGAAATGCTTTTCAGGACAAGGGCCCTGAAGGAGATGCTTTTCAGAATAAAACTTCTAAAGGAAATCACTTGGTCGTGTAGATAGTCGCCCTGTCTTGTTTTGGGAATTGATCCATAGTCTGTCTGTAAATTACTGGTAATATCTTTCTGTTTGCAATCTTAACCTAAAAATATAAAGTTAGTTTTGTGCAATATCATGATGTATGTAATGTATTGCGTAATGATGTTCTCCAAATAAATGAGAATGATATACGCATTTCGTATGTATATGTCATGAGATTTTTGTAAATGATGTATGGATGTGTTGTACCCCAAATTTTGACCTAAGATACCATCTCTCATCTGCATCATTACATTGCAAGTGTTTTGATCTTTTGATTCTTAAAATTCATAACTTTTTCGAGTCGAGAGCTGTTTATTTTTGAACGCTAAATTTATTAATCGATTCATGCTAAAACAATGTTTATTAATTATTTATTATCTTAAATTTAAATAATTGGAATTTATTTTCAATTGTTATATAATTTAAATATTTATAGATAATAAAATAAATATTGGAAAAGAGGTTTATTAATTGATCAAACAATGTTTATTAATTATTTATTATCTTAAATTTAAATAATTGGAATTTATTTTCAATTGTTATATAATTTAAAGATTTATAGATAATAAAATAAATATTGGAAAAGAGGTTTATTAATTGATCAAACAATGTTTATTAATTATTTATTATCTTAAAATTAAATAATTGGAATCTATTTTCGGTTATTATATAATTTAAAAGATTTATGAATAATGAAATAAACATTTGAAAAGAGGTTTATTAATTGGTCAACAATGATTATTTAATTATTTATCATTCTAAGTTAAATAATTGAAATTCTATTTTTAATTATTATAATTTAGAAAATTATGAATAATGAATTAAATAATTGAAATTATTAATTGATCAATGATGTTTATTTATTTGTTTATTATTCGGAATTTAAGTAATTGAAATTGATTTTTTAATTATTATAATTTAAAGAATTATAAACAATAAATAAATAATTGAAAAAAAAAGAATTAATTGGGAAATAATAGAATTTTATTCACTTTATTCTATTTATTACAATTGTTATTTAAATATTGTATTATTTACAAAGTATTTATAATGACAATTACATAAAGAGTTTAAAGTAAAATAAAAACTATTTTCCTAAATTCTAAATCTTCATCTTCTATCCAATGCCTTTTTGTCTGCTCATTTAATTTTACCTGCAAAGACAATTAAAAGAAAAGTCAGAATTGAATAAATAATTAAAAGCAGAAAATTATTTATTAGTGTTCATCATTAAAAGCAAACGGCTGGAATCAGTTTACCCTTTTTTGTAAATCACGGGATTTCTCCCGGTTCACAAAAAAGGGAGGAATTTTTATTTTCATAAATGAATGCACAATTTAAAACATGCACAAATTTATTTTTATTTTTCAAAACTGCATAATTAAAATCAATTGCATTTTAAAAAAAAGGGCCAACTGCATATGCATAATTTCTTTTGTCAAAAAACGCATATTTCAAAAATATATACAGCATACAAAACCAACAGCATATGCAAGCTTCCCACCAAAGCCAACGTAAACCTATGCCATGCACTTAGGAAGAAGCCAAAACAAATATGCTCCTACTGTGCCATTGCAAGTCAAAAAGAAGTATGCAGTTCAAATCAATATATGCAAGCAAGCAGATTTCCCTTTTTTCATCATTTTCCAGCATGTTTACCTTTTCAGAACAGATAAAGTACACATCATTTTGATATCAAATGGTACTTAAGAGAGAGAAGAGAGATAGAAAGATGGTTTTACAGGTTTTGGTTTAGGCAGAAGGAGTTACAAAACTACAGCAGTAACACAGTAAGAGGGAAGAAGCATGAAATTAGAATACAAACAAACCATATGAAGCAGTATTGTGCAGAGGCCAAGGAAATATTGTAAAATATTCAAACCTAAGCCTGTAACGTAAACAAAGAGGCCAAGCAAACTGTATAACATAACACAAATCCCTTCAAAAACAAAAAAGAAAAAAGCCTGCCTGAGCATTCAAAAAACAATACTACAACATAAATCAATTTCCATCAAGATAACCAGTTCAAAAAAACCTACTGTCAAAAACCATTTTCACAACCATCATTCCATGGCCTAAAAACCATAGCCTACTGTCAAACCTGCATATAACCATAAACACCATCAACCTTAATCACCAAAACCTTCCATCTACTGTCCAAACCATTAACTTGCAGAAAAACCAGAAAAGGAAAAACAGATATGGCCTAGACCATTAACCTGCATAATTCCAAAACCCTTCCTACCAATATAAACCATAAACCTGTACCATCCTGTTCAAAAACCAGTTAAACCATTAACCTGTCATCTCATAAACCAAAACCTCATAGCCTACTGTAAAACCTGCTACCATAACCCTTTTTCAAAACCTCAACCACGCAAAACCAACATGTCCTAAACCATTCCAACAGAAGCATAACTGAGAAGAAGAGGAAAAGCATCGATATCATCAAGCTAGTCAAAAATAATTTTTTAACAATAGCATTCAAAATATTCCAGGCAACGCAAAGGCATCAGTATATCATCATAGGCCATTAGAAAGCAACAATAGCGAGAAGAAGAAAGAAACAGTCCAGCATCAACACAGTGAAGAAGAAGATAGGAAAAGTTTTCAAGGCAACCAAGCATCAAATACACGGAAACAGAAGAAGGGAAGAAAGATAAATACAGAGTACCGGCAACTGAAGCGAGCCCACAACGTCGACCTCGCCGTCCCGGACTCCTAGCCTTCATCACCTTCCTTCCTCCTTCTCCAGGTAGTATTTCACCCCCTCTTTTCTTTCATAATACCTCAACAATCATTGCAATAAGAATAAGAATCAGAAATGAACATAGATCATAACATGAAATTGTATTAAAGCCTTAACGAAATCGAAAAACAATCGTACCGTGAATCCATCGCTGTATGTTTTGCTGGAGGGAAGAGGAAAACGAAGAACACTGGTGGCCGTTGGGACATAGGGAGACTCAGAGCCATAGAAGGAGAACTCAGACGAAACAGAACGCGAATGGAGAAGACGAGCGAAGTGAGCGCCGTTCTGTAAACCTAAGCAAGCATTTAACCCTAATTCAATCAAATCACGTTTACCCTAAAACAAAATTATGAAACAATTGGACTGAACCCCAACGCCTAGGCCCAAACGAGTTTTCTAATGCACCCCCCTTGTCTTCAGTTTTGATTAGGTCCCTTAGACACCTTTGGCCCATATTTATTTGTCCATTTAGCCTTTTGTTTTTATATACACTTTTTCTATTTATTCCTTTTTTTTTTAGTTTTTTTAAGAAATATTACTAACTTAGTTTAATTAATTAGTAGCTTAATCAATTAATAATTTAATTAAAACATTTTAATTATTTTACCTGTTGCTTATTAAATTTAATTTTAGGTTTATTTGGTAATTTTAAATATCCCTTTTTTAATTAGGTTTAAGTTAGTTTTTTTTAAGTATTCATTTAGTTTGATTATTTAATAATTACTAAAAAAAAATAATGCCTTATATAGAACTCTAAAAAATATATAAAAAAATAGAAACTTAAAACTTAAAAAATATTTTTGTTTTCCTTAATTAATTCTCATTACTTTTTATCCATATTAAAAATGCGTAAAAAATGAAAACTATTAAAACATTTCCTTTTCATTAATAGTAAACAAAAAAATCATAAAAATGCACGTTCACACACTTAGTCTTTTATTCAATTGTTATATATCCTTATCCGCATAATTTCTCTGTTTAATCATTTCATATTCACATGATTATTCTGTTTATGTTTAAATCCAAGGGAAAAAACGATTAAATTTGTCGACTTCATGTCCTCAAGTCTAATTGCACGAACATTCGCATTTCATTAAAACTTAGGATAATTTTTCCTCAAATATTCAATCTTTTCAAAACTTATACCTTCTAAGCAAAAACTTCGACATTAGGTCGTCGTATCTTCAAAAACCCGTCCATACCCCTTTTTCGGCCAAAACAATTTGTTTCTAATCGAACGATCAATTTTAATAAACAAATATTTCAAAAGGTTCCTATAGAGTACTATAGATGCATTGGGTGCTAGTACCTTCCCATTGTATAACCAACCCCCGAACCATAGATCTCTTTTCAAAAACGCCTTGTATTTTTATTACTTTTAAAAGGTATTATTTACATTGCATATTTAGGGTTTTATTTCGCTCTTTCCCCTTTTCCCTTGGAAACAATAAAGCGCGGTGGCGACTCTTGCTTTTGTGAGACGAATTAATCAATAATTCGATCTCCGATTTACCCCGCTACATTTTTTATTGCTACAGAATTGGCGACTCTGCTGGGGAGACGAATTAATCAATAATTTGATCTCCGATTTACCCCGCTACATTTTTTATCGCTACAGAATTGGCGACTCAGCTGGGGAAAGATTGACCTCTTGCTGGTCCATCCCTAAGTGGGTTAAGCCTAATTTGTCTTATCTGTTTATTGTCATTTGATTTGTTTGATTATGTGTTTAATTTTGGGTGTTTGGGTTTTTTTGCAAAGGACGAATCCTATACACGGATTAAGTAACACTTAAGGAATAGGACGGGCGGTATAGTCATGTTAACTTTGAGGGAGTAATCCCGAAGAAGGAGGCATGAGATCCCCCACTCAATGGAAGGCCCTCTTGAACTTAATATTTGTTTACCGAGTAATCGGGAAGACATTATTATTTTCGACCTAGGAGCCCGAGAAGTTGAGGACCGTAGAACCCTAACCCATCTTGGCCTTTTTAGATGTAGCGCGGAGACTATAACGGAGTAATTCGGAAGTAGTTGTTACGCGATGCTACGCTCGGACGAGTTTCTCTTGAGAATATTGCTAATTATTGAGTAATCAAGACGTTGGTAATATCCGAAGGAGGAATGTAGACTCTGGGAACTCTTAGAACATTGTCTTACAAGTGCGATTGAACCATTAGTACATACCTTTGGGTGGGCTTTACCCTCGACTCCATGCTGAACGTTGAACCTTTGAACCCCATGTTTGCAAACTTGTGTGTAGCTGTTGCATTATCATTCATTCATGCATTCATCAACATTTTTTTAAAAAACTTGTTTTTCAAGGAACTTCGGAATGATTTTTGCAGACGCCTCGAGTATTATGGATTTTGGAAGGAGAAACACTCGAAGCTTTAGTTTTAAGGAGCCCGAGATTGAAGAACTGAAGAGTTTGATTCCAAAGATCGAGAACCCGACGGATTTTCAGAAGAAGTATGGGTCCATTATACCTCTCATGAAGCGCAAGATGAAGGAAGGCATCCTCAATACGTTGGTTCAATTCTACGATCCCTTGTACCGATGTTTCACCTTTCCGGATTACCAGTTGATGCCCACCTTAGAAGAGTACTCCTACATACTTGGTTTGCCGATCACCGACTGTGTTCCTTTTTCTGGATTAGAAGAGGAGCCCAAATCTCACGAGATAGCGACCATCACCCACTTGAAGAAGTCAGAGATAGAGGAGAACATGACTACAAAAGGGGGAATCCGAGGTTTGTCTGCGCAGTTTTTGTTGAGGAAAGCCCGTCATTTTGCTGAGATAAAAGATACTGTTGCCTTTGAAGACGTGTTTGCTTTACTCGCTTATGGTTTATTCTTGTTCCCTAACGTTGATAAGTTTGTGGATATTAACGCCATCAGAATTTTCTTGATTGGAAATCCGGTTCCTACGCTACTAGGAGATACTTACTACTCCATCCATCTTTGAAACTCTTATCAAGGAGGGATGATTATTTGTTGTGCACCGTTGCTGTATCAGTGGTATGTTTCGCATCTACCTGGGTCTGATGTTTTCTGGGATCTCGAGAAGGAACCGCGTTGGGCACCAAAGATTATGGCTCTCACTCATTTCAACATTGACTGGTATAATCGAGTTTACTACGACGTAAAGATCATCGATAGCTGTGGTGCTTTTCCTAACGTGCCTCTTCTCGGTACGAGAGGTGGAATTAACTATAACCCTGTTCTCGCGCGCCGTCAGTTTGGGTACCCGATGAGGGACAAGCCAAACAACATCCATGTGAGTGGTTTCTTTCTACAGGAAGGACAAGATCATCAGGAAGCTAAGAGGGAGATCGAAGGAGCTTGGCACCACATCCATAGGAAAGGGAGAGATATGCTAGGACATAGAGGTGCCGTTTCTTTGGAGCCTTACCTACAGTGGGTCCGTGCTAGGGCTTGTGCTCTCAAGATGCCCTATAAACTTGAGAAACCTTTATTCCCTATCGTTGCATCATCATCTGTTGTTATCCCTATCGCGAATATAGGAGAATACCAAGGAAATCTGGCTAGGATGAAGTCCGAGAGGGATGCTTGGAAAGAAAAGTATAATATGTCTGAATATGAGAATCGGGTCCTGGCTCGACAACTAAAGGAAAAGGAGGAGTTGTTGTTTATTCAAGACGGCTGGTTCATTGATCACGATGAGAAACTTCATCAAAAGGACGCTTTACTGAAGAAGTATGCTAGTGAAAGGAAGAGAAAAAAGGAAGGTTCGGTAAGCGTGGCTCTCGTTCCTAACCCACAGAAGGAAATCATTGATCGACTGGTGGCTGAGAAGAAAGAGATGGAAGACTTTTATGAAGAGAAGATCAAGAAGCTCCGGTTACAGTTGGTATTTGGTCCTTCATCCGATGATTCTGAGTGATCTTTAGCTTTTAGTTTTATTTTATTGATGTCATTTTGTAAAACTTTGTAAAAGGGCTTCATGTTCCGAAGTTGTAATTTATTGCTTTATTATGGACTTCATGTTCCAAAGTTGTAATTTATTGCTTTATTAAGGGTTTTAATGCTCCACAGTTGTAATTTATCGCTTTATTATGGATTTCATGTTTCGAAGATGTAATTTACTGCTTTTATTATTGGGTTGTTATCCCAAAGTTGTAATTTATTGTTTTGTTATTCCAAGTTGTAAGTTGTAATTTACTGTTTTGATTAATGGACTGAGTTTTTGTTGTTCCAAAGTCCTTTACCATTGATGTATGCAAATTATCGAAGTTCCTTGAAAAACTATTAAAATGAATCATCATTTGCGTCGCACATCATGCATCATTCCACATTCCACTCCACATGTTTTCTAGAGTCTTATCCTTGTTTCTTTTTCCACTCCAAAGGTTGTCAAGCTGTCTCACCGATACGACACTCGAGCCAATCGTCAGAGGAAAATGGAAGATCTGGAACAGGAAAATCATGAGCTTCATGGGGAAGTTGCTACCCTTCGTGTCGAGATGGAAAAGTTAACTGCGTTAGTGGAAAGTTTGGTGGCTGTTCAGAATCAGCCATCGACTACAGCTGCCGAGATTCAGACTTCAACTCCAGTGGTTTCCGAGATTGTCACCGTTCTTACATCTGTGACTCAAATCAACTCTCCGCTTCAGCATCAGATGCCGAAAGGTTTCCCGTGGGGAATGCCTTACAACTTTGTGCCAGAGGGGTATCAGCCTGCCGTACAACCTTTGTTTCAACCTGCTTTGTCTCTTCCTCAACCAGAGACAACTGCCTTGCCGCCAGTAATTCCGTCTGTGACACCTTTTCCGCAACCGGTTATGACAACTGTCGCTCCTGTGGTCCACTCCGTGCCATACTTGAATGAACCTACTTATCCTGCCGAGCCTGCTGAAAGTTTGGGTCTTTTGATAGAATGGAAGAATTTCAGGATCAGTTCTAGGAAATGCAGAAGGAGCTTAGAGCGTTAAAGGGGAAGGATTTGTTTAGGAAGAACACGCATGACCTTTGTTTAGTTCCGAATGTCAAGATTCCAGCAAAATTCAAAGTGCCAGACTTTGAGAGATATAAGGGTGATTCGTGTCTTAGAAGTCATTTGACAATGTACGTGAGAAAGATGTCTACGTATTCCGATGATCATGACTTGTTGATTCATTATTTTCAAGATAGTTTGACGGGTGCTGCTCTAAAGTGGTATATGGGTTTAGACAGTATTCGGATCCGCAACTTTAACGATCTTAACGAAGCTTTTGTCCACCAGTATAAGTATAACGTTGACATGGCGCCGGACAGGGATCAACTCCGGGCGATGTCGCAAAGAGACCGAGAATCTTTTAAGGAGTACGCCCAGAGGTGGCGTGAAATTGCTGCTCAAATCTATCCACCTCTTGAGGAGAAAGAGATGACTAAGATATTTTTGAAGACTTTAGGTTCCTTTTACTATGAAAGAATGATAGCCAGCGCACCCAGTGACTTCACCGAAATGGTAAGCATGGGCATGCGGTTAGAGGAAGGGATTCGTGAAGGGCGTTTGGTTAAAGAAGGAAGTCTGTCTAGCAGTGCTAAGAAGTTTGGAAGTGTTTTCCCGAAAAGAAAAGAGCAGGATGTCAGCGCTTTGTTCCTAGGTAGACCTAGGAGAGGTTACTCTCACGTTGCGGCAGTCACTCCGGCTGTCCGCTCAGCTTTGATGACCCCAGCTCATTAAACCCCACCAACTCAACAACGGCCATTTCAGCAGCAGCCTCGACAACAGGCTTATCCATTCAACAATCAGAACCGTTCACCCAGAAAACCGCAGTTCGATGCCATTCCTATGACTTATACGGAATTGTTCCCTGCTCTTATCAGAAAGAATCTCATAACGACAAAGCCTCCTCCTGTCGCACCGAACAGTACTTCTCCGTGGTACAAGGCGGATCAGTTTTGTGAATATCATCAAGGGTCGCCAGGGCACAACCTTGAGAACTGTTTTGCTTTGAAGGAGGACGTGCAGAGGTTGATTAAGAATGGTATCTTGTCTTTCAAGGATGTTAATCCAAATGTTAGAGATAATCCTTTGCCTCGACATGGGGCAGCTTCAGTGAATATGGTCGAAGGTTGTCCGGGGATGTTTCGAGTTTTTCAAGTTGAACACATAAGAGAGTCGTTGATCAGGTTACATCAGAGTTTGAGAAGACTTGCCTTTGTTAAGCATCAGCATGATTATGATGTTTGTGAATTTTGTTCAAGATAGGTTGATTGTCCTATTGTGAAGGAGGATATTCAGAAGTTGTTAGACCAAAGAGTTATCACTATTACATATGACAGAAATCCGGAGGATGAAGTGAATGTTATCATACCACAATTCAATTTGCCTGAATCAGTAGAGATCGCTTACGACAGTCAGACTGCACCTGTTGATCCTTTGATTATCTACCCACCTGGTCCTGTGCCTTACAACTCAGACCAAGCTGTACCGTATAAGTATAATGCCACAATGATTGAGAATGGGGTAGAAGTCCCTATACCAACGAGACCGTCTTTTGTTAACATTGCTGATGTGAGTAGAGTTACGAGGAGTGGACGTGTTTTTGCAGCAGTACCTTTGAAGAGACCAGAAGTTCAAGTCAGGAGACCCATACCTGCAGAAGTTCCAGTGAGAAATGTTGAACCAAGGGTTGAGATAGGCCGATCCAGTGAACCTATCCCTCACCCTGAGGATGATGAGATTCTGAAGCTTATCAAGAGAAGTGAATATAAGATTGTGGACCAACTTTTGCAAACACCTTCCAAGATTTCTTTGCTTGCTTTACTGAGAGATTCTGGTGCCCATAGAGAAGCTTTGATGAAGGTCTTGGACCAGGCGTTCGTGGATCATGATGTGACGGTTGACCAATTTGATGGAATTGTGGGAAATATTACTTCGTGTAACAATCTTGGTTTCAGTGATGAAGAACTCCCGGAGGAGGGGAGGAACCACAATATGGCTTTGCATATCTCAGTAAGTTGCGGAAATGATACCTTATCAAGTGTGTTGGTGGATACAGGTTCGTCGTTGAATGTGATGCCCAAGACTACATTATCTCGACTCTCGTATCCAGGTGCTCCTATGAGACCTAGTGGAGTAATTGTTAAAGCGTTCGATGGTTCTAGGAAGACAGTCATTGGTGAAGTGGATCTTCCTATAGTAATTGGTCCCCATACTTTTCAAATCACTTTCCAAGTGATGGATATCCGTGCTTCCTACAGTTGCTTATTGGGTCGTCCCTGGATCCATGATGCAGGGGCAGTCACCTCCACGCTCCATCAGAGACTGAAGTTTGTGAGGCATGGGAAGCTAGTGATGATTGGGGGAGAGCAGGCTATGGTGGTAAGCCATTTATCGTCCTTCTCTTTTATTGATGCTGATGAGGATGTTGGAACCCAGTTCCAAGGTTTATTTGTTGCCAAGAATGCAGTGAAGAAGCCAGGGGCATCCATTTCTTCTTTTGAGGACGCGCGACGAGTGGTGGAAAGTGGTTCGGCCGAAGGATGGGGCCAGGTGTTGACTTTGCCCGAGAACAAGTCTGGGGAAGGTCTTGGTTTTCGTCCTGTGTCTGCGAGAGTCAAGCAAGAAGTGGTTGTTCGTCCGATTCAAGAGGTTTTCCGAAGTGCAGGTTTTATACATCCTGAGGTTGATGCTATCATAGAAGATGATTCCGAGGAAGATTTGCCCGATTTTGTGACGCCTGGACTGGCTTGCCAAAACTGGATAGCTGTTGATGTTCCTATTGTTATGCACATTTCCGAGTAATGTTTTGTTTTGTTTTTCTTTGAAAAATTCACTCTGCCCAAGGCGAAAAGTATTTTGTGTCGGGCTATGAAAAATAATTCCTTTTGCTCTGCCCAAGGCAAAAGAGAAATGTCTGGGCTCTTTGTTTCAAATATTTCCCGTCAATGAATAAAAATGTTATTTTGTCCACTACTGTTTTATTTTTCACTTTTTCTGGGAAATAGCAATGAAAATTAATTGGTAGTAATAGGAAATATAATAACCTTTTGTTTTATTTGCACAAATCGATTTCTAAAATAAAGCATAATCATGTGTGCAGATTAATCCATGACTTAACCATCGAAAACAATGATCCTATGCCCTCTCCCAACTTTGAATTCCCTGTGTTCAGAGCCGAAGAGGAGGATGACGAAGAGATTCCTGTTGAAATTTCCCATTTGCTTGAGCATGATGAGAAGATCATTCAACCGTTTGAAGAACCTGTAGAGTTGGTCAACTTGGGTGATGAAGAAGATAGAAAGGAAGTCAAAGTCGAAGCATTGCTTAACCCGGAAGTTAAAGAGAGAATGTTGGAGCTTCTCAAAGAGTATGTTGATGTGTTTGCTTGGTCTTACCAAGATATGCCGGGTTTGGATAACGATATTGTGGAGCATCATTTACCGTTGAGACCTGAATGTCCGCCGATCAAGCAGAAGCTGAGAAGGACTCATCCCGATATGGCTGATAAGATCAAAGAGGAGGTTCAGAAACAGATTAATGCAGGTTTCCTTGTTACATCGGTCTATCCTCAATGGTTAGCCAATATAGTGCCTGTTGCAAAGAAGGATGGCAAGGTTCGGATGTGTGTAGACTATCGGGATCTGAATAGAGCTAGCCCAAAGGACGACTTCCCATTACCTCACATTGACGTATTGGTCGACAGTACCGCCAAGTTCAAAGTCTTTTCTTTCATGGACGGTTTCTCTGGTTACAATCAAATCAATATGGCACCAGAAGATATGGAGAAGATAGCTTTCATTACACCTTGGGGAACTTTTTGTTATCGGGTTATGCCGTTTGGTTTGAGGAATGCTGGTGCAACATACCAAAGGGCCATAACTGCTTTGTTCCATGACATGATGCATAAGGAGATCGAAGTGTATGTGGATGACATGATTTACAAATCACAGACTGAGGAGGATCACTTGGAGCATTTGTTGAAGTTATTCCAGCGTTTGAGGAAGTACAAACTCCGTCTGAATCCCAACAAGTGCACTTTTGGTGTTCTTTCTGGAAGACTTCTGGGGTTCATTGTCAGTCAGAAAGGTATTGAGGTAGATCCTGATAAAGTCAAAGCTATTCGGGAAATGCCCGCTCCCAAGACGGAAAAACAAGTGAGAGGATTCCTTGGGAGACTGAACTATATTTCTAGGTTTATATCTCATATGACTGCTACCTGTGGGCCGATTTTCAAGCTTCTCCGAAAGAATCAAGGATGTGTGTGGACGGAAGATTGTCAGAGAGCTTTTGATAGCATCAAAGAATATTTGCTTGAACCTCCCATTTTGATTCCTCCGGTGGAAGGAAGACCTTTGATTATGTACCTGACTATATTGGAAGATTCCATGGGTTGTGTGCTTGGTCAACAAGACGAGACTGGAAGAAAGGAGCATGTCGTGTACTATCTGAGTAAGAAATTCACAAACTGTGAGTCTCGATACTCATTGCTTGAGAAAACCTGTTGTGCTTTAGCTTGGGCTGCTCGCCGTCTGCGCCAGTATATGATTAACCACACCACTTGGTTGATATCCAAAATGGATCCGATCAAGTATATCTTTGAGAAACCCGCCTTATCTGGAAGAATAGCCCGTTGGCAGATGTTGTTATCCGAATATGACATTGAGTATCACACTTAGAAAGAAATCAAAGGGAGTATTTTAGCCGATCATTTGGCTCACCAACCAATTGACGATTATCAATCCGTCAAGTTTGATTTCCCAGATGAAGATGTTATGTACTTGAAAGCTAAAGATTGTGAAGAGCCGTTACCTGAAGAAGGACCTGATCCTGAATCCCGTTGGGGTTTGATATTTGACGGAGCTGTGAATTCCTATGGAAATGGAATTGGGGCAATCATTGTCACTCCCCGAGGTACTCACATCCCGTTCACGGCGAGATTGAAGTTTGACTGCACGAACAACATGGCTGAGTATGAGGCATGTATTATGGGTCTCGAAGAAGCAGTGGATCTAAGGATTAATATTCTTGATATTTACGGAGATTCGGCATTGGTGATTAATCAAATCAAAGGAGAATGGGAGACTCGTCATCCTGGTTTGATCCCTTACAGAGACTACGCTAGAAGATTGTTAACTTTCTTCAACAAAGTGGAATTACATAATATCCCTAGAGATGAGAACCAAATGGCTGATGCTTTAGCTACTTTGTCTTCGATGTTTCAAGTGAATGGTTGGAACGATGTGCCTACAATCCGGGTTATGCGCCTCGACAAACATGCTCATGTGTTCTTAGTAGAAGAGGTTACCGACGACAAACCGTGGTTCTATGACATTAAACGTGTTCTTCAAACTCAAGAGTATCCGCCTGGGGCATCCAATAAAGATAGGAAGACGTTGAGAAGATTAGCAAGCAGTTTCTTTCTCAATGAAGAAATTTTGTATAAGAGGAATTATGACATGGTCTTGCTCAGATGTGTAGACAGACGTGAAGCGGACATGCTGATGCAAGAAGTACATGAAGGATCCTTTGGCACTCATGCCAACGGACATGCAATGGCTAGAAAGATGTTGAGGGCGGGTTACTATTGGATGACAATGGAATCTGATTGCTGCAAATATGTGAAGAAGTGTCATAAATGTCAGATTTATGCGGACAAGATGCACGTCCCACCGACTCTCCTCAATGTTATCTCTTCACCTTGGCCTTTCTCTATGTGGGGCATTGATATGATTGGAATGATTGAACCCAAAGCTTCAAATGGTCATCGTTTCATCTTGGTAGCGATCGATTATTTTACTAAGTGGGTGGAAGCAGCATCTTATGCTAATGTAACCAGACAGGTGGTAGTCAGATTTATCAAGAATCAGATCATTTGTCGGTACGGTATCCCGATCAAGATTATCACTGATAATGGTTTGAATTTGAATAACAAGATAATGAGAGAGCTTTGCGAAGAGTTCAAGATCGAACATCATAATTCTTCTCCTTACAGGCCGAAGATGAATGGAGCTGTTGAAGCTGCTAACAAGAATATCAAGAAGATTGTCCAGAAAATGGTGGTAACTTATAAAGATTGGCATGAAATGCTTCCGTTTGCTTTACACGGATACCGTACTTCAGTTCGGACTTCAACAGGCGCAACCCCATTTTCCCTAGTTTATGGTATGGAAGCTGTACTCCCCGTGGAGGTTGAGATTCCATCTCTGAGAGTGTTGATGGAAGCTAAGCTTTCTGAGGCTGAGTGGTGTCAAAGTAGATATGATCAGTTGAATTTAATTGAAGAGAAGAGATTGACAGCGTTGTGTCACGGTCAATTGTATCAGCAGAGGATGAAGAAAGCTTTTGATAAGAAGGTTCGACCGCGCGAGTTCATAGAAGGTGACCTTGTGCTCAAGAAGATATTATCTTTCCAACCTGATTCAAGGGGCAAGTGGGCTCCGAATTATGAAGGACCGTATGTCGTTAAGAAAGTTTTCTCTGGAGGTGCCTTGATTCTCACCAATATGGACGGTGATGAGCTCCCGCGTCCCATGAACGCCGATGCAGTCAAGAAGTATTTCGCTTAGGCAGGCTTTTGGTCAAACCAATCTTGGCATTTGAGCACATTTTGGAATCCGAAGTTGTTAGGGAGAATAGCGATCATTGTTTTTGTGTAACCTTTTTATTTCATGTACTATTTCCCAAACTTTTGTAAACCGTTGGAGTCGCATTGTTAGCGAACTACCATATTATTAATGAAATTTAAGCATTTACCCTTGTGTGGGCAAAATTTTAATTTTTATGGAAATACTTGAAACAAATTTACTTAAAATATTCTTATTTTAAAAATGTGTCGTGAATAACGAAAGGAATATTAATAGTTTGTTCCAAGGATGGTCAAGCCATGAAATGCAAAACAGTACAGTAATTTATCCTTGCATGATGAACATGTTTTCTTTCAAAATCATCATGAGGTGTTAGTTGTGTAAGCTCGTGTTTCTGGTGGTACTAAGTTTGGTGACTCCCCAAGTGTTCCAGTTAAGTGTTGTTTTGGCTACCTTTGTTTGAGTAGATTTCGGAAGTGTGGTACGCTTTGTCTCTTGCCAGTGGTCTTTTGGTTTTGTAAGATTGGATTTGAGTGCTTTTCTCCTCAGAAGGCTTGAGCCTCGTAGCGTGGTACACTCTGACGTTGCTTCGTGTTTCCAGTTCCATTTATCTTCCGTCTTTTTAAGATTGGCCGAGTATCTATCTTGTCGTGATATCTTATCGTCTTCAGGATATTCCATCTGTTTGTTTTGTCAGCATAACATTCATTTACCTATTTACACTTATATCATGCACGCATACTCACATTTGCCGTTGACTTTTGGGTTGTACTTTGTTTATTCAAATAACGTACATGTCTCTTTCCAAGTAGAAGGTTAGCTTAGGCAGAAAATGTGCTTCCTTTCTAAATTCGCCAACTGAGCTAATCCTCATGGACGATTTTTGATTTAGCTCACCTTGTCCATTTCTGATAGGATGAATTCCCCAATCGAGTTGCTTTCTCATTGGGTGGAGTCTTGTTTGAATGTTTTCCCTCTAGTTATTCCTGGATAAAGTTGTTGTCTCTTGCGTAGGCTATCTCATGATTTTTCCCAGTGAAATCGCGACCTAGACAGATGGTGCATTTATTTTGCACAGTTGAGTATGTGATCTCCTTGGGAAGGATTGACTCATGATTCTCTTTGACGAATATTTTATTCTCTTCCAGTGTCATCGCAACTTCTTTCTGAGTTACTCTTCGGAAAACGACAAGCGGCAGCTCTTCACGAGCAACTTGTGCGTTATTATTATTTTCGGAAAACGACAAGCGGCAGCTCTTCACGAGCAACTTGTGCGTTATTATTATTTTCGGAAAACGACAAGCGGCAGCTCTTCACGAGCAACTTGTGCGTTATTATTATTTTCGGAAAATGACAAGTGGCAGCTCTTCACGAGCAACTTGTGCGTTATTATTATTTTCGGAAAAACGACAAGCGGCAGCTCTTCACGAGCAACTTGTGCGTTATTATTTTGGAAAACGGCAAGCGGCAGTCTCTTTATTTGAGCAACTTGTACGTTATTATTTTTCTGGATTACAGCAAGCGACAGCTTCTTTATTTGAGCAGCTTGTATGTTATTGGTATTTTCTTTGGACGACAGCAAGTGGCAGCCTCTTTATTTGAGCAGCTTGTATGTTATTGGTATTTTCTTTGGACGACGGCAAGTGGCGGCTTCTTTATTTGAGCAGCTTGCGTATCTACAATCATATTATTATCTCAGCATTAATGAGTATATCTCCGGAAATCTCGCAGAGAAGTTTTTCATGAATCATTACCTTCAGAAGTCGATAATCTGTCGCCAGCAAATGTGATACTCTTTGTCTATCTTTGACCTTGAGTTGCGAACTCACTGTTTTGGGTCGATAATCTGTTTTATGGCCTATGAGAGATGCCTTCTTTGTTAGGGTCGGAGGTCGTATTCCCTCAATTTTATTCGCTGTCAAGAGTCTGTCGTTTGAAGTCGATGGCTCGTTTCCCCAATATTGAATAATCCATGTCTCTGCGTTTTGTTGGTGTTTGATTTCTCCAACATTGTTTCTGTCTCATGCAATATTTTTCTCTGTGGATTCAATCACTGCATTCATATCAAACATGATGGCGGCATCTTAGGACAAAATTTGCGTATTATGTATTTAAGTACCTTCAATCTCGTCGAAACGAAGATTTTAATCTTCATATCTCCGGATAGAAGAAACTTAAATAGGGGCAGTTGTTGTACCCCAAATTTTGACCTAAGATACCATCTCCCATCTGCATCATTACATTGCAAGTGTTTTGATCTTTTGATTCTTAAAATTCATAACTTTTTCGAGTCGAGAGCTGTTTATTTTTGAACGCTAAATTTATTAATCGATTCATGCTAAAACAATGTTTATTAATTATTTATTATCTTAAATTTAAATAATTGGAATTTATTTTCAATTGTTATATAATTTAAAGATTTATAGATAATAAAATAAATATTGGAAAAGAGGTTTATTAATTGATCAAACAATGTTTATTAATTATTTATTATCTTAAATTTAAATAATTGGAATTTATTTTCAATTGTTATATAATTTAAAGATTTATAGATAATAAAATAAATATTGGAAAAGAGGTTTATTAATTGATCAAACAATGTTTATTAATTATTTATTATCTTAAAATTAAATAATTGGAATCTATTTTCGGTTATTATATAATTTAAAAGATTTATGAATAATGAAATAAACATTTGAAAAGAGGTTTATTAATTGGTCAACAGTGATTATTTAATTATTTATCATTCTAAGTTAAATAATTGAAATTCTATTTTTAATTATCATAATTTAGAAAATTATGAATAATGAATTAAATAATTGAAATTATTAATTGATCAATGATGTTTATTTATTTGTTTATTATTCGGAAGTTAAGTAATTGAAATTGATTTTTTAATTATTATAATTTAAAGAATTATAAACAATAAATAAATAATTGAAAAAAAAAAGAATTAATTGGGAAATAATAGAATTTTATTCACTTTATTCTATTTATTACAATTGTTATTTAAATATTGTATTATTTACAAAATATTTATAATGACAATTACATAAAGAGTTTAAAGTAAAATAAAAACTATTTTCCTAAATTCTAAATCTTCATCTTCTATCCAATGCCTTTTTGTCTGCTCATTTAATTTTACCTGCAAAGACAATTAAAAGAAAAGTCAGAATTGAATAAATAATTAAAAGTAGAAAATTATTTATTAGTGTTCATCATTAAAAGCAAACGGCTGGAATCAGTTTACCCTTTTTTGCAAATCACGGGATTTCTCCCGGTTCACAAAAAAGGGAGGGATTTTTATTTTCATAAATGAATGCACAATTTAAAACATGCACAAATTCATTTTTATTTTTCAAAACTGTATAATTAAAATCAATTGCATTTTAAAAAAAAGGGCCAACTGCATATTCATAATTTCTTTTGTCAAAAAACGCATATTTCAAAAATATACACAGCATACAAAACCAACAGCATATGCAAGCTTCCCACCAAAGCCAACGTAAACCTATGCCATGCACTTAGGAAGAAGCCAAAACAAATAGGCTCCTACTGTGCCATTGCAAGTCAAAAAGAAGTATGCAGTTCAAATCAATATATGCAAGCAAGCAGATTTCCCTTTTTTCATCATTTTCCAGCATGTTTACCTTTTCAGAACAGATAAAGTACACATCATTTTGATATCAAATGGTACTTAAGAGAGAGAAGAGAGATAGAAAGATGGTTTTACAGGTTTTGGTTTAGGCAGAAGGAGTTACAAAACTTCAACAGTAACACAGTAAGAGGGAAGAAGCATGAAATTAGAATACAAACAAACCATATGAAGCAGTATTGTGCAGAGGCCAAGGAAATATTGTAAAATATTCAAACCTAAGCCTGTAACATAAACAAAGAGGCCAAGCAAACTGTATAACATAACACAAATCCCTTCAAAAACAAAAAAGAAAAAAGCCTGCCTGAGCATTCAAAAAACAATACTACAACATAAATCAATTTCCATCAAGATAACCAGTTCAAAAAAACCTACTGTCAAAAACCATTTTCACAACCATCATTCCATGGCCTAAAAACCATAGCCTACTGTCAAACCTGCATATAACCATAAACACCATCAACCTTAATCACCAAAACCTTCCATCTACTGTCCAAACCATTAACTTGCAGAAAAACCAGAAAAGGAAAAACAGATATGGCCTAGACCATTAACCTGCATAATTCCAAAACCCTTCCTACCAATATAAACCATAAACCTGTACCATCCTGTTCAAAAACCAGTTAAACCATTAACCTGTCATCTCATAAACCAAAACCTCATAGCCTACTGTAAAACCTGCTACCATAACCCTTTTTCAAAACCTCAACCACGCAAAACCAACATGTCCTAAACCATTCCAACAGAAGCATAACTGAGAAGAAGAGGAAAAGCATCGATATCATCAAGCTAGTCAAAAATAATTTTTCAACAATAGCATTCAAAATATTCCAGGCAATGCAAAGGCATCAGTATATCATCATAGGCCATTAGAAAGCAACAATAGCGAGAAGAAGAAAGAAACAGTCCAACATCAACACAGTGAAGAAGAAGATAGGAAAAGTTTTCAAGGCAACCAAGCATCAAATACACGGAAACAGAAGAAGAGAAGAAAGATAAATACAGAGTACCGGCAACTGAAGCGAGCCCACAACGTCGACCTCGCCGTCCCGGCCTCCTAGCCTTCCTCACCTTCCTTCCTCCTTCTCCAGGTAGTATTTCACCCTCTCTTTTCTTTCATAATACCTCAACAATCATTGCAATAAGAATAAGAATCAGAAATGAACATAGATCATAACATGCAATTGTATTAAAGCCTTAACGAAATCGAAAAACAACCGTACCGTGAATCCATCGCTGTATGTTTTGCTGGAGGGAAGAGGAAAACGAAGAACACTGGTGGTCGTTGGGACAGAGGGAGACTCAGAGCCATAGAAGGAGAACTCAGACGAAACAGAACGCGAATGGAGAAGACGAGCGAAGTGAGCGCCGTTCTGTAAACCTAAGCAAGCGTTTAACCCTAATTCAATCAAATCACGTTTACCCTAAAACAAAATTATGAAACAATTGGACTGAACCCCAACGCCTAGGCCCAAACGAGTTTTCTAATGCACCCCCCTTGTCTTCAGTTTTGATTAGGTCCCTTAGACACCTTTGGCCCATATTTCTTTGTCCATTTAGCCTTTTGTTTTTATATACACTTTTTCTATTTATTCCTTTTTTTATAGTTTTTTTTAGAAATATTACTAACTTAGTTTAATTAATTAGTAGCTTAATCAATTAATAATTTAATTAAAACATTTTAATCATTTTACCTGTTGCTTATTAAATTTAATTTTAGGTTTATTTGGTAATTTTAAATATCCCTTTTTTAATTAGGTTTAAGTTAGTTTTTTTTTAAGTATTCATTTAGTTTGATTATTTAATAATTACTAAAAAAAAATAATGCCTTATATAGAACTCTAAAAAATAGAAAAAAAAATAGAAACTTAAAACTTAAAAAATATTTTTGTTTTCCTTAATTAATTCTCATTACTTTTTATCCATATTAAAAATGCGTAAAAAATGAAAACTATTAAAACATTTCCTTTTCATTAATAGTAAACAAAAAAATCATAAAAATGCACGTTCACACACTTAGTCTTTTATTCAATTGTTATATATCCTTATCCGCATAATTTCTCTGTTTAATCATTTCATATTCACATGATTATTCTGTTTACGTTTAAATCCAAGGGAAAAAACGATTAAATTTGTCGACTTCATGTCCTCAAGTCTAATTGCGCAAACATTCGCATTTCATTAAAACTTAGGATAATTTTTCCTCAAATATTCAATCTTTTCAAAACTTATACCTTCTAAGCAAAAACTTCGACATTAGGTCGTCGTATCTTCAAAAACCCGTCCATACCCCTTTTTCGGCCAAAACAATTTGTTTCTAATCGAACGATCAATTTTAATAAACAGATATTTCAAAAGGTTCCTATAGAGTACTATAGATGCATTGGGTGCTAGTACCTTCCCATTGTATAACCAACCCCCGAACCATAGATCTCTTTTCAAAAACGCCTTGTATTTTTATTACTTTTAAAAGGTATTATTTACATTGCATATTTAGGGTTTTATTTCGCTCTTTCCCCTTTTCCCTTGGAAACAATAAAGCGCGGTGGCGACTCTTGCTTTTGTGAGACGAATTAATCAATAATTCGATCTCCGATTTACCTCGCTACATTTTTTATCGCTACAGAATTGACGACTCTGCTGGGGAGACGAATTAATCAATAATTCGATCTCCGGTTTACCCCGCTACATTTTTTATCGCTACAGGATGCAATATGTTATTGAAGCATATCAGTGGCCTTGTATAGAAATGTCTGGGTTGGGAAAATAAATCCCTGACTGTTGCTAGGGATGAAGATAATAATTCTTCAATTTGTCTAGAATGCCTCTACTGTAGATTTCTGCTTTCCGTTTGAGGGCACGCCGCTGGGAATCCTTGATTTTTGCTTGGGGATAGAAGCATTCAAGGTGAGTCGGTCATTCATCGTTCTTTGTAAGATTTATCTTCTGACTGGAGATGAAAGAACTGAAATTCTATGATGTGTTATTTGACCGGGTTTCAGATATGAATATTAGCTCTTATGGGGAGAATAACATTGAATATCATATGGTCGGAGAAGAGAACCTTGTCGAGGAATTTTTGCAATATTGGAGAAATAAACCCTGTTGGGGAAATAAACCCTATAGATTGTAGCAACTTCACTGGGGAAATAATCTTGTGGAGAAAGATCTAAGGGAATCACTCTGTGGGAATTTATGGCCAGCTTCGAACGTTTATCCCAACTTCTGGAGTATTTCGTAAATGTTAATCCTGTTTTCATGCATATATTTGTAAATGGTAATCATATTCAAATGCTTATGTTCATTTAATATAATTGTTGTACCCCAAAGTTTTCCCTCTCATTTTACTCAAGGCAAGCCCATTGAGGTCCTCAAATTGCTCAAGGATGACTAAGAATTGACTAGACAAATTCTTCTCCTAAGGCAATGAACCTCTAACTAGGGTTTTAATTTTCATCAAAGATGTGTGAGATTCAAAGGTCTCAAGTATTTTCCATGGTCCTAATAGATCTTCAAGATATTCCATGCCAAATTTCATGCTTTGCACAACAAGTTTGCTCAGTCAACTGCTCAAATGCCTGAAAATCAACTATGTTAGGTCAAAAGTCAACTGTGGCCTATATACAGTCGAACTTCAATATTTTTTGTCAAAATAAATACTTTTAAGTTATACTCATAATTTAATCAAGGGTTGATCATGATTCCTCAAGGAAAGTCCTCATATCATCAAAAGTTAAGATTTGCTAAATTAGGGTTTTATAGGAAAAGTCAATTGAACTTTGACCAGGCATAACTTTCACACAATTCATCCATTTACCCCAACCAAAGTTCATTTTAAATAGAATCCAATTCCCTACAACTTCTCTTTTATCCTCAAGTTTAAGAAATACACCATTTGAAAGATACAACCTCATACATTCCAAGTCATTTTAAAAAAATCAACAAAAGACACTTTTTGTCAAGACAACGTACATCAATATATTGTCTTCAAAAGCAAAAATGATCAACATAGAGATTGTAAAGGACATCCCGGGATTTCCAAAAAATTCAAGATCATATTCAAAAGATGAAAATTGACAAAGTTATGGTTTGCACAAGTTGGGCAAATTTGTGAAAAATGCACAAAGTCAACTTTGAGCAAAATTGTATTTTTAGGTTATAGACCTAACTTTTAGGGTTCAAACATGTTTATGACATACCCAAGGACCTCTAAACCTAATCATGTACTATTTTGATTTTGATTTCTATTTATTTGAATTTTAATTCATTTAAATATGAATTAAATCAAATAAATTAAATAAAAATACAAAGAATAATGGGTCATGACATTTGGGTTTGATTTGATCTATTAGAAGGCCCATATTT
This sequence comes from Vicia faba, assembly GCA_948472305.1. NCBI lineage: Eukaryota > Viridiplantae > Streptophyta > Magnoliopsida > Fabales > Fabaceae > Vicia > Vicia faba. Next base: position 253,924,272 of record OX451740.1, read on the forward strand.
TCATGCAATATACATCCAAATGGTCCAGGTTCATTGAACATCCAAAAAGAGACAAGGATCTTCAAAAATGGCAAGAACAAACTCAAAAATGGAAAGTTTTCAATATGTTTGATTTTTGTTTTATCATGGTTTGATTAATTAATTCCTTGCCATGTATATTGCCTCATTAATACCTATATGTAAGCATAAGCAAACCACATGCAAAGGGGCACGAAATTACTCTTCAAAAATCTCTTCAAAAGCTCTTCACAAAGCTCTCTCAAAATTCTCAAAATCGTTCAAAAGTTGTGAAAATTCAAATCCTGGTCTTCAGCTTTCCTCCATCCAATCTTGTGCCATCTTTGAACTCCTGAGGTCCCTAGGAGTCACTTCCATTCCTCACCTTGGCTTGGAGCGCGCCCGAGTCGTCCATACAAGTTGCATCGTTCGGTATAATTTATTTAAATCTAATCTTATTAATATGCATTTATTAATCTATTTGACGTTTGCATACATGTTTGTAGTCGTACATAGAGCAGGTCAGACGTGAAGCATGTAAGTTTGAGGCCTGGTTCATGAGATGCCATTCTCAACATCGATCAGAAGCTTGGCTTCGAAATGCAAAATTCAGAGACCTTTAGCCAAAACTAACGCCAGATTTATTTATTTACTACTTTTTATATTTACTTTTTTCAAAATCATTTTTATTTAATCATAAAATAAAAAAATAGATTTAGGTTTTTTTTATATATAATTAAATTTAATTTGTGCAAGTTAATTAATTATATTTTGATTTATTTCAAGTAATTAAAAATCAATTAGAACTTAGACTTAATCATTTCAAATCTTTTTCTCAATAATAAAAATCCAAAAAATGTTAGAATTAGTTTCCTTTTGATTAGTTTTAATTGCATCTTATTTATCACTCTTTTCTTTATTTAGTTAAAATTAATTTTTTTAATTTAAGTATTTTTCTTAATAAAAATGACAATAAAAGTGCGAAGTATGTAGAACTATTTTAGGGCTTACCTCGCTTTCCATATTTGCACGCCCATTTTAAATTTCGCTCATTTTATATTTATGTAACTGCAAAAGGTTGTAATAGTTAAATTTAGGACTTTTTACTTTTTGTTTCCCCATTTGGACATGTAAATACCCCCTCCCCGAAGCATTGTAATAGCGTAGGGTTTACAATTCCCGCAGTTTAAATTTCTGCAAGATATTAACTGTTAGTAATTAGGCTTGTATGGAAAGACTGGAAACAAAGCGCTAGCAAACTTAAATTCAAAGACAAGTAACTGAAACAAGCATACATTGCACACATACACCTCTAGGGTACGCCCACTTTGGTTTCCTTTCGGAAAAAACAGTCATGTCCCTTGAATCAGGGACGCTTTAGCAAAGACCCGTAAATCAAAGATCATAGTCCCTCGATGACCCTACAATGTTGCCTTTCGGTAAATGATCTAGTCCCTAGACAAAATTGCTAAAGCGTCTCCACATGTTGCCTTTATGACTGTACGTCCCTTCAATTGTCCCTCAACATCCAACGATAGGGATACATACTCACTAATAGTAGGATAACACTGTCTAAAGGATAGGAGGAAAAGAACAAACCTTTCGAGTATAAGTAGATAGTTTCTAGATGCTATGCTCAAAACAAATTTTTTTTCACATACACAAAATACTTTCAAAAACATTTTCAAAAAAATGCTTTATCAACACTCTTGAGGACTGATACAAGACTTATCATAAAGCAAATTGCCGCATTAAGGCATTTCAAAATATTTTTCAAAAATACATGAAAGCACAAGGTATTTCAAAAATGAGCTAGGCATCTAAGAGCCCGTATAAAACTACGGATGGAAAGGGTGCTAACACCTTTCCTTTCCATAATCTACCCCCCTTACTCATAAAACTCTTGAAAGGTCTTTTTCTGTTCTTTTTCACCCTTTCCTTTGTTGGATAAAAGAAAAGTCGATGGTGAATCTTGCTTACCGTAACATTTGCAAATACAAATGCAAAACCAGTATAACAGTCGGTTCTGCCACCGTATCACAGAACTGGCGAATCTGCTGGAGAATTATAAAAAGTGGGGTTACCTTAGATTTTGTTCATTATTTAAACTGCTTTTGTATGCTTTGTTTGCTTTACCTTTTGGGATTGTTTGGGTTGTTAATATAGACCCTACACCCGAATCAGGGGCACCTTTTAGGTAAGTATCAATAGATCATGGAAACTATACGGGGTATACCGACACGGTTGAAGTGATAGCTACGTTGACGTGACACTTTGGTTGGTACCGGTAGCCCTCGAGTAATCAAGGAGAATACGGGGCCGCTGCGTGGTGTCATAAAGCATCAACTGACCTTAGAACCTTTAATTGACCAACTTGGCCATTAGGAAGTAGTGAGATAGCCGTCTTTGGTGTAGTCCTAAGTTGGTTGATACTCGATACTACACTCATTGAGATTTGACTCTCGAGTTTTGTTTGGTGGCAAGTCAGTTGTCGATCGGAATGAAACTTATGGGAAAGATCAGTGATATTAAGATCCCTTAGAAATCAGTTACTATTACTAGGACAGGTTGAGCCAACTAAATTTCGAGAGGGTACTTACCTATAGACCCCAGGAAAGCCTAAACCTAAGGCTGCTTGTGCGATTTATTTGTTTTCAACTTGAGCTACTTGTAGGGTTTTTATCTAACAACATGATCTCCTTGCAGGATTTGTTTACAGTCATTATCCAGTAACCTGGACTTCTTAGACTCACTTGTCTTCATCAACTTACACTTTTGCTTAACACATAGCATACACATCATAACATCATGCCACAACATTTCCTTAACTATTTCAAGGATCTCAAGGGTTTGTGATGCATGTTATGATAAATCAGACGTCTAGCAAGGGGCAAGGGGATTTATTTTCCTCTAGCCAATGTCGTCAAAAGATCAAAACTCAACAACTTGAGTCAGGGAATACGACCCACTTGATATGGTGAGCTTGACTCTCGTAGAAGGACACTCAATGATACAAAATTCTTCAATCAAAGATGCAAATTATTTTCTTATTTACCCCGTGAGATCCTTGAAAACATTGCATGCATGCCATTTCATAACAGGCCTTCCAATACAGGTTTCTCATCTTTTCGTTGTTTATTTCAGCAAAAGAAATGGCCCTTGAACAAACAGTAAAAGACCTTCAAGCTCAAAACGCTCAGTTCCAACAAATGTTCATGGCTTTGGCCCAGGGGCAGGAAGAACTTAAAGCTCTCGTCATCAAAGAGAAGAAGAAGAAGGCAAAGAAACCGACTGGCATCTTGAATATGGGAAGAAGACTCAGAGGACCGGTTAAACGAGCTCTAGATCTTACAACTCCATCAAATGAAGGGGATAATCATGAAGAAGTCAACAATCACGAGGATGATGAAGAAGAAGATGATTACTCTGAGTAACAATATCCTCCTGCTGACGATAAATACAAACAGCTGGAGGATCGTCTTAATGCTATGGAGATTCAACAGGTACCTGGCTTGGATTTTGAAGAGTTAGGGCTGGTTCTTGGAGTGGTCATCCCACCAAAGTTCAAGGTTCCCACATTTGCTAAGCATGACGGTGTCTACTGCCCTAAGTTGAACTTAAGGTCCTATGTCAAGAAGATCCAGCCTCACACTACTGACCGAAAGTTATGGGTCCATTTCTTCTAAGAAAGTTTAGCCGAAACACAACTGGAGTGGTTCTATCAGCTAGAAAGAACATACATTCATACTTGGGAAGACTTGGTTGCTGCTTTCTACAAGCAGTACCAATACAATTTTGACCTCGCTCCAACTCGTACACAACTTCAAAGCATGTATATGGGTTCTAGCGAAGGCTTCAAGGAATATGCCCAAAAATGGAGGGATCTAGCTGGCAGGGTACAAACTCCTCTTAATGATCGGGAAATGGTAGACATGTTCATGGGCACCCTGACAAGCCCATTCTTTAATCTACTGATTTGGAGTTCCTCATTCGGGCTCACAAAGATGGTTCTGACTGGAGAAAAGATCGAAAGTGGTATCAAGAGTGGGAAGATCCCGATGGCTGCATCTTCTAATGCTAAGAAGAAGCCATTTGATGGTAAGAGGGAAGCCTATTCTGTGTATAGCCAGAAGGGTCGTAATAAGGCAGACTACCACCAATCTATAGGGGCAGTGCTGGTCTCTAATTCGGCATGCATGCAACAACCACAACAATGGCGTAATCAGCGAAGGCAAGACGAGCCTAAGAGACAGTTTACCAAGATCAACATGTCGTTGTCTCAAGTATTACAACATATGTTGAGGATGAATTTGATTACGTTAATAGGACCTCATCCAAACCCTAAGACTTCTTCTTCTAACTACAATCCTGATGCAAGGTGTTCCTATCATTCTGGCAGTCCTGGGCACGATACTAACGATTGTTGGGCACTGAAATACAAGATTCAAAATATGATTGACGCCAAGGAGATTTAGTTTGACCCTCTTGAGACTCCCAACGTGATCACTGCTTCCATGCCAAATCATGGCCAGGATTGAGGACATTTTTGTTCATTTGAATTCTCAAGTTGTATTTTCTTTGTTTGTTCAAACAATTATTGTCATGTCAAACTTTGTTATTTCATTAATACATTGCACATGTTTGTCTTGAATTAATTTGTTTTCATTATGCTTAAACTGCTTTCTTACTTCCCTTTTGTGATATTCAACTCTTGATTAAAAGCTCTAAGCCTTTAGAGGGAGGATGACGAGAACGATACCACAATCTCTACAGTATGCTTTTAAACAGACCTTGCTGACGATGTACAATCGTTGTTTCAAATCCTAAACAGTGGAGTTATAAGGAAGATAATCCCTAGTCAACCCCTTTGAGCCTAATAAGTAGGAGTTTTCTTTTCACACAAATTAAAACCCTTAATCATAACCTGGGGAAGGGTAGTTTTCTCAGTTAATTCAGATGTGCATTCAGTCGCAAGATTTCCCTTCATACACGACAAATAGTGTAGAAGATGATCTCCAAAAGATGGTGATGGTTCCACATAATCATTAAGAACAGGCAGTCATTATCTCTCAAAATAAAAGCCCATTAAGTCAAAACCTATGAAGGAGACTTAAGAAAAAAACCGGGGCATCCCGCTGGCTGTAATCACAAAAGAAACAGTTCAGGCAAAAGACAGGGATAGCAAAATCAAAAAAGAAAGAGGTCCTACAAATACTCAACAAAAAGAAAAGTTCACAAAAATGCCTGCCTTCTCAAACAAACGCTCAATTTCTAAACCATCACCGAAATATCGGGGCCAACATTCCAGAACTCAACTGGGATTCGAAATGCACAATTAACTGAGCATAGGACTGAAGAATATCATGAAGAGCGGGTTAGGTACAAATAAAATTTGAGCCTTTATCTTTTTTTTCTTGAACCGTAAATCGGGCCATGTTATAACCCTTAAAAATCCTAGCTGAAGCATGGGTTAGTTCGAGAGCATATTGTTACAAAGGTATCCTAACTCCTGTAAGGTTTGCTATAAATCATGAGTTGATATCACATTCTTGCAAATTTTGTTTTACTACAAAAAACACATTTTCAAAAAAATTCAAGACAGACATAAGCTTTGCATTCTTTAAATGACAATGTTTTCATATGGTTAATTGTTCAAATGGCCGAGAAATTCACACAACGAATATTCAGTGAAAGAAGACCCCCTCAATGGACAGAATCACCTCAGACGGAAAAAACATTCTCAATAATAAGCCTTTCATAATCAAGGGGAGTTACATGGTGTCTAATTAATATGGGGCAGTCAATCCAATATGAAAAAAATCTCTCCAAAAATGTTGAATAGCCAGGGGCAGATCTCCATCTAAGTCACTCGGGGGCTGTTACATTGATCGGGGATTCCAACAGAAAATCACTGTGAAATTTGAATCTTTGGTACCACCAAATTGCTTGTCTGTGCCAGTAGTATCAGATGGTGTCAGTATCATGTCTTCGAATCCTTCCATGATAGTTCTTAGAAAAGATACCTAGGAAATTCAAGACTATCAGAAACTTGATCAAACATCAGGTGCACCTGATTCATCCTGAAGCAGCCCCACACAGACTTCCACGTATGAAAGGGAACGTGCGATCGCATAAACATTTTTTGGCATTTCTACAACACGTGTTGTCATAGACGGTGACAACTCTTCACATCCTATGAGCGTGGACATAGTCAGAAAATACTACGCATGAAAAAGACCCGCTAGGTTGATAAGCCTAGGCAAAATTAAGGGCATCCCGGTGAACCAAAAGAGTTCAGGAAAAAATTAGGGATATATACAAAAAAATTGTACACCCGGCAAGTACAAAACCTAAAAAGGCGGCTTGAGCAAAAAAGGGTATCCCGATGGACTGAAAACCCGAAAGGGCGGTCCAGGAAAAAGTTAGGGATTAAAAATGTACGATTATTTCCCGTCATCTTGTCATTTGTTTATCAGTAGAAGACTTATCATCTTGATTAGAATTTACCAAGCACCCCAGGAGTTGGGATGACACTCAAACCATCAACAAAGTCTCCAGCATGTACAGAGGAATGGGCATCTTACTAAAAAGTCGCCGCCATATCCTCAACTTACAACCTAGTGATGTCAGGTGTTCTTGTATCCCCGGAAGAACATGAATTTCCAACTACTGCTCAGACATCCGGTTTTCCCCAGTAAAGTCATCAAACTTCTCAAGATTCCCCAATAGGATTTCACAAAATCCTCAGGTAGTTCAGAGCTTTCCTTCCCCAACAGAGTTCATTTCCCTAACAACGGAACATCATCTCCCAGCAGTTCAACTTCAACAAAATCTGAAGACCTACATTCTTCATCACCAGCTGCAATCAGGGATTTATTTTCCCTAATTCAACAGCGCTGCAATAGAACAACTGATACATTCACATATTGCATTCATACATCATTCTACAAATGTCGTAGCATATGCAGTACAAATGCATACATCCCAGTCTCATTTATTTTGATAACACGATTATACAATGCATTTCATAGATCATGACATTGCATGCAACTAACGCTTTACCTTTTCAGGAAAGATCAATCAACAGATATTTATCATCAACAATTTTCAACAGGTCCAGGGGCTCCTGAAATAAAACAGGGTAATTATCTGTGCGACCAAATACAACTTTACACGGACTTAACATGAAGCAATCTTACACGGGTTTCTTCTGATTTCCAAATACAGCTTTACACGGGCTCATCATGAAGAAATCTCACACGAGTTTCTTCTGACTTCCAAATACAGCTTTACACGGGCTCATCATGAAGCAATCTTACACGGGTTTCTTTTGACTTCCAAATACAGCTTTATCCGGGCTCTTCATGAAGCAATATTACACGGGTTTCTTCTGACTTCCAAATACAGATTTATACGACCTCTTTATGAAGCAATTTTACATGGGTTCATTCTCCCTCCTTCTGAAGTTTTACACAGACTCATCCTGAAGCAACCCTACCCAGGTTCCTTCTAACAATCTCCAGATGCAGTTTTACACGAACTCATCCTGAGGCAACCCTACCCAGGTTCCTTCTCTTGAATTTCCAGATGCAGTTTTACACGGACTCATCCTGAGGCAACCCTACCCAGGTTCCTTCTCACAATTTCTAGATGCAATTTTACACGGACTCATCCTGAGACAACCCTAACAAGGTTCCTTCTTACAATTTCCAAATGCAGTTTTACCCGGACTCATCCTAAAGCTGCCCTACCCAGGCTCCCTCTCATATATCTCCTAAAATAGCCCTACCTAGGTTCCTTTTCATATATCTCCAGATGCAGACTAACACAGACTCATTCTGGAACAACCCTACACATGCTTTTTCTAATACATTTTCAGGTAACAATTAATTTCATCCTCCCCTGCAAGTTACTGTAAAGCCTGATATCTGACCAGATAGCAGTTTACTCCGTCAAATTACCACACAGCCTGGAGCCGACCAGATAGCAGTTAATTTCATATTCCCCAGTAGGTCACTGTGAAGCCTGGAATACGACCAGATAGCTGTCAGCCTTATTGTCCTTAGCAAGTCGCTATGAATCCTGGATCCCGACCAGATAACAGCTCACTTTCGTCTCTTCAGTCAAGAGATAACTCCCCAGTAGATTAATGGACAACTGAAGCTCCTAGACTTTATTTCCTAAAACAGAGACAAACATTCCTTAGCGGAGTCCTCCTCAACGACAGGAACAGGAATCCCCCCAAAGGACTCTCTCATGAAACCAGCATGTTCTCTAGACGGCATCTTTAAGCCCATCTCCGACGACTCTTCGTCACTTTCTCTATATGGCATCTTTAAGCCTATCTCCAACGGTCTTATTCCACCTTTTCCAAATGGAATCCATAAGCCCATTCTCGATATTATCAATCAACAGTGTTACTTCGAGCGAGTACAAACTTCTGGGCACTCTAGTGTTCAATCATCTTCCACCTTCAGATCACGAAAGGCAGACAAGCCAATCTACATCCTCAGGTCTAAGAATATTGAACAGGGGAAGCTGTTGTACCCCAAAATTTTCCCTCTCATTTTACTCAAGGCATGCCCATTGAGGTCCTCAAATTTGTCAAGGATGACTAAGAATTGACCAGAGAAATTCTCCTCCTAAGGCAATGAACCTCTAACTAGGGTTTCAGTTTTCATCAAAGATGTGTGAGCTTCAAAGGTCTCAAGTATTTTCCATGGTCCTAATATGTCTTCAAGATATTCCATGCCAAGTTTCATGCTTTGCACAACAAGTTTGCTCAGTCAACTGCTCAAATGCCTGAAAATCAACCGTGCTAGGTCAAAAGTCAATTGTGGCCTATATACAGTCGAACTTCAAGATTTTTGGTCAACATCAACATTTTAAAGTGATATTCATCATTTAATCAAGGGTTGATCATGATTCCTCAAGGAAAGTCCTCAGATCATCAAAAGTCAAGATTTGTTAAATTAGGGTTTCCTAGGAAAAGTCAATTGAACTTTGACCAGGCATAACTTTCACATAATTCATCCATTCCCCCCCAACAAAGATCCTTTTGAATAGAATCCAATTCCTACAACTTCTCTTTTATCCTCAAGTTCAAGAAATGCACTATTTGAAAGATACAAGTCCATACATTACAGGTCATTTTCAAAAAATTAACAAAAGACACTTTTTGTCAAGACAACTTACGTTAAGATAATGTCTTCTAAATTAACAATGATAAACATAGAGATTGTAGAGGACATCTCGAGCTTTCCATTAAGTCCCAGATCATATTCAAAAGATGAAAATTGAGAAAGTTATGGTTTGCACAAGTTGGGTAAATTTGTGAAAAATGCATGAAGTCAACTTTGAGCAAAATTGCATTTATAGGTTAATGGACCTAACCTTTAGGGTTAAAACATGTTTATGAAATACCCAAGGACCTCTAAACCTAACCATACACTATTTTTATTTTTATTTATTTGAGTTTTTATTCATTTAAATATGAATTAAATCAAATAAATTAAATAAAAATACAAAGAATAATGGGTCATGACATTTGGGTTTGAATTGATCTATTAGAAGGCCCATATTTTCGTGCAAGATACATCCAAATGGTCCAGGTTCATTGAACATTCAAAAAGAGACAAGGATCTTCAAAAATGGAAAGTTTTCAATATGTTTGATTTTTGTTTTACCATGGTTTGATTAATTGATTCCTTGCCATGTATGTTGCCTCATTAATACCTTTATATAATCATAAGAAAACTGTTGTACCCCAAAATTTGCCCTCTCATTTTATCAACATTTCTCATCACAAGACTCTTGGAATTCAAGATCAAGCTAGGGTTTGCTCTGCTCAAGACACCTCCTTGCACTGTTGACCTAAATTAGGGTTTGAGTTTGCACAAATATTTTTTGACTTACAATGCCTAAAGTGACTTTAACACTTCATGTTGGACTCATAAGTTTGTCCATACCAAGTTTCAAGCCTTGAATCAAATTTTTGTCCAGTCAATTGGACAGTTGACCTAGAAATCAGCTGTATTGGGAAAAAAGTCAACTATGACCAATTTACAGTCAAACCTCATGAATTTTGACCCACATCAACATTATAAACTTATATGAACCATTTTATCAAGTTTGGACCACAAATCCACAAGAAATTTGATCAGATCACTAAAAGGGCAAAATGGTCATTTTTAGGGTTTTGACTGTGCAAAGGCAATTTTTGACTGTTTGACCTAGCCAATGGCAAATCAAGTTCAACCATGGACTCAAGGACTCAATGACATCATCTTGACCTATTCAACAAGTTCAAAAGATCTCAAATGCATTGGATTGACAGATGAATTTTTCAGTCAACTGATCAAAATTTGATTGTACACTGAAAAGTCAAACTTTGACTTTTTGGTCAAAATCAAGTGCCAAAGGTCATTTTTCATCAAGGTGTGTCAAATTATGAAACTTGTTCACCAAGAAATCCAAAATTGCAAATTAGGGTTTGAAATTGAAAATTTTCATAACTTAGAAATTTTCTAAGTTATGATTTTTTCTTAATTTTCCCTAACTTTGCCCCACATTTTCACCATTATGCAAATGGATTCAAACAAAACTTACAACATGAAAGTTGTATTCCTCCACAAAGTCTACAACTTTGATTCACAAAGTTTTCTCAAAATAAGCTTGGATCTCAAGTTATGATTTTTGGAACAAGGGTCCCTAAAACTTTTAACTTAGAGAAATTTTGCCCTAGTTTAGGAAGGATTTTGACCCATCTTCTTGGCCATTTTTCACATAGTTCCACTTGTAATATCAAGTTGCATTTCAAATATGGATTATAGTACATGTTGCAAGATTTCCAAATTGTCCAAGAACTCCTCAAACACATTTGTGGTTAGGGAGAATCAAATGCTTGAAGTTGGCAAAAACTCACTTTGTAACCATGGCCAATACATGTTCATACAAGTTGCAAAATCTGTCCAAACTAGATTTGTACTTAATTACAGGTCTCTAAACCCTTAAACACTTAAAAATTGAATGCAAACTCATTGGACATTGGTGTTATTCTGATCATCAAAGCTTGGCACAATGAATAAATCCATTTTGGGCATAAAGGTAACACTTCCATTTACATAAAGCATGCTTTATGTCAAATTGCTTTTCTTGAGCCATACACCAAGCCCTTTGCTGCAAACAAGGCTCCCTAATGTCAGGCAAAGTTCAACAACTTTGTGCAGCTAGGTTACAAGCCAGTACAACCATAGCATTATCAACTCTCACTTTTTACTTCAAAACCAAGTAACTTGCCAAAAGGACATAACTTACACATTTGATATAATCAACTCTAGCCAACATTTCAAACAAGTTTTGTGCATTGCCTTGAGCCAGAAACACGATTTGTTGAGCCCTCAAGCCTTCCAAAACACCAAATCACATTCCTCTTGCAAAACAGGGCACTCCCTGCAGATTCACACCCATCACACAAACCACTCGTGCGTTTGGCCTCAAACTTGTTACAATACCTTCCATTCAACTCACTCAAGCTATCCCAAACCTCCATTGCCAACTGTAACTCCATTTACAGTGTTCACCATTTCAGTTTTGAAGCTTTGCAGGTTGAGTTCTATAGAGAGATCCAGACAATTTCAAAGCAAACTAAGCATTGGGAAAGGTCCAGGGAACATCAAGCAAGCTCAAAAGAACCTCATGCCTCACTGAAAGTTGCTGCATTGCCATACTCGAGCTTGACTGAAACAGGTATTTCTCAAACTTCTATCTCTCTATTTAGGAACATTTAGCCTTACGTTTGTGAATGAAAGATGTAGTATTCAATGCCATAAAGTTGTACATATGCTCAGTTTTAATTTATATTAAGCGTGCTAAGAGAATTTCATCCATGAACATGCTGAAAAAACTAGGTCAGATTTTAGGGCCAGAGAAATTCTCTCTGGTCTTTGAGAGTTAGATCAAGTTTTTTATATGGTTAGAATCGTGGTTTAATGCTCTACAAGTTTCATGTTTTGAGTTTTGGCAAAAGATCACAAATACAGGAGTTAGCAGTTTGTACAGGCGCGCGCGTGTTTTCAAATGTTCTGGAGGTTGAAGATGAAGTTTGGACTGGGCCTGGCCTTCTTACTTCTAACACCCCCCTCTTTTCTTTTTGCACCCCCTAGCCCAATTTCTCATATTTTTGCATTTTTGAATTTTTGTTTTCTTTTCTGACTTTGATATTTTATTTTCAAACATAAAAAAGGCTTAAAAATATTTTCACAATTCTTTTATATTTATTAGGTATTTTATTTTGATTTTTCTAACATAAAAACAATTTAAATACTTTATATTATTTATAAAAACTTAAAAATAATGTAAAAAATACTAATATTAATATTTTTTATTTTTATTCACACTGAAAATATTTTCTTGAATATATTTTATTTTTGTAAATATTTTATTTTATTTTATACATACTTAATATATTTAATTTATATATATATATATATATATATATATATATATATATATATATATATATATATATATATATATATATATATATATATATATATATATATATATATATATATATATATATATATATATATATATATATATATACTTTCATTTTATTAAATACTTAGAATAAAAATACAAAAATATTGCATTTTCATTTTTATTATTATTTATACTAAAAAACACATTTTCTCAATATATTTTATTTTTTGTACACATTAATATATTTCTTGTATATAAATAATATATAATATTTACTTTCTTAAAGAAATTAGGGTTTACCCTTAGAATGAATAAATTAAATCTTTTATTTATTTCTTTATTTTTGTATTAAATATTTTTACATACATAAAAATTTTTTTTTTTGCATAATACATTTTACTTAATATTTATTTATTTTGTTTATTTAAATATTGTACATTTAAATATTGATTGCATTTGAGATTCAATTTGGATGTAATAGTAACTAGGGTTTATATTTCTTGTCAAATACCCCATATTCAAAACTTGTACCCTCATCCCCATAATCATGTTGTAATAGCTTAGAATTTAAATTCTCGCACTTAAACGCTTTCAATTATGCCATGATTAGAGAATTAGGGTTTGTATGCAAAAATCCAATTAACAAATAGTTTAACCTAATCAAAGACAAAAATGCATGAAAAACAAACACAATGCACACTTGCACCCCTAGGGTTACAATCCACTTGTTGCCTTCAAAAATGGGCCATGGTATGCATGTTGAGTACTTTGGCAAAACAAAAACAAAACAAAAGATCATGGTCCCTCGATGACGCTATCTTGGTTGCCTAAACAAAAATGATCAAGTCCCTCAAGAAAATTGCCAAAGATACTTGACACAATTGCTATCATGGTTTATACGATGACCCGCGCCTGTCCCGTTTAACATCCTAACACAAGGTTGTTCACCAAATACAATGGTGAAACAAAATTGTTAAAAGGGTTAAAAACATAAGAAAAGATATTTGAGTAAAATAAGGTAGATAACTCTTAGTTACTTGATCAAAAGCTTGCAAAACATCCTTGCTATTTTCAAACACACTTCACAACACAATCCAACTTTCAAACATTGAAAACTTTTCAAAAGACAAAAACACCTTTGTATACATTCAAACAAGAATCATTACAAAGGTTTCCACAATGATGGCCTCTTTTCAAAATATCTTTCAAAACCACACACAAAGCACCATTTCAAACAATTGAAGAGCACCATTTCAAACAATTGAAAAGCAAAGCAAGTGATCTAAACAAGTAACTAAGAGCCCATGGATAACCATGGATAGAAAGGGTGCTAATACCTTCCCTTTCTATAATCTACTCCCCGAACCCAAGAAAACATATCAAAGGTCTTTCCTGTGCTTTTTGACCTTTCCTTAGGATAAAATAAAAAGTCGGTGGCGACTCTTGCTAAACCGAAACATTTGCGAACACAAACGCAAAACCTCAAGTCAGTTCTCCCACCGTATCACAGAACTGGCGTCTCTGCTGGGGATAACTTTAAAAGTGGAGTAACCTTAGGGCTTAGATCACCTTTGCATGCTTATCTTGATTGCTTTGATTGCTTTACATTTGATTCTCTTGTTTGGGCTTGAAATCCTCTACCCGGATTTGGGAAACATTCATAGGTAAATAACAATACTTTGTGGAAACTGTGCGGGGTATACCGACATGGTTGAAGCAATAGCTATATTAGTGCGACATATTTGTGAGTACCAGTAGCCTTTGAGTCAATCAAATAGAATACGGGGCCGCTGAGTGATGTCATGAAGCACTAATGAACTCTTAGAACCTTACTTGACCATCTTGGCCTTTTTAGGGGTAGTGAGATGACCGGCTTTGGTGCAGTCCGAAGTTGGTAGATACTCGATACTACACTCATTGAGGGTTGTTTTCTTGGAATATTTTGGTCGCCAGTTAAGTGGCTAAACCAAAACAATGAACACAGAAAATAATCCAGTGATATTGAGCTCCTTAGAACCCGGTTACTATTTATAGGACATGTTTGAGCCAACTAAACTCAAGAGGGTACTTACCTATGAAACCTCATGCAAGCCTGAAACTAGGATCTTGTGTGACTTGCTTGTACATGTGTTTGTGCATACATCATGAACATCATAAAGCATCATATGCATCCACTAACCATTTCAAGGGTTTGGATCTTCATCTTTGTTCTTGTTTTGTAGGTCATGGAGAATCCCTCCTCAACTCAAGGAGATTACTTCCAAAATTCCAGAGAATTCTCTCTTCAGTGAAAGACATGGTAGACTTCTCAACTTGGTCAACTCCAACATTGAAGAAGACATGGTGAAAGTTCTCTTCCAGTTCTTTGACCCCCTACACCATTGTTTCACATTCCCTAATTACCAACTAGTACCTACTTTGGAGGAATTCTCCCAACTCCTGAGAATTCCTATTCTTCATCAACTACCCTACAACGGTACGGAAAAAGAACCAAAGCCTGAAGATGTTGCTCAAGCATTACACTTGCAACCATCTGATATCAAAGGACATTGGGAAACCAGAAGTGGTGTCAAGGGTTTCTTGGCAAAGTTTCTGTTTGAGAAGGCACAAGACTGCTGGAACTCTCTAGATCTATAAGATTTTGAGGAGATTGTAGCACTTCTCATCTATGGGTTGGTCTTGTTCCCAAACCCTGATCAACTTATAGATGTGAATGCTGTCAAGATTTTCATATCTCGGAATCCCGTGCCTACATTGCTTGGGGACATCCTACACTCATTTTACACACGAACAATGAGGAAAAGAGGTGTTCTCATGTGATGTACTCCTCTTCTAGCAAGGTGGTTTATTTCTCACTTTCCCCAGTCAGTTTTGAAGAATGAGCAGGGTTTAAGGTGGTCACAACGATTGATGACCTTAACACATTCTGATGTTCATTGGTGTTCTCGGTCCAGAGAAAATGTCATCATCATTGATCATTATGGGGAGTTCCCTAATGTACCACTACTTGGTATTAGGGGAGGCATTACCTACAACCCCTGTTTAGCCCTAAGACAGTTTAGATATGCTCGGAGGGATGACCCTCATGACATGCTGATTCCAGACTTGGTTTTTGAATTCGACAACGATGCGCAAGGACTTCGACAAAGGTTCATCAGAGCTTGGAGGATGCCCAATAAGGTGGATAGTAAGACACTGGGGCACAAGAATTCCATACCCCTTGAGCCTTATCTCAAAAGGGTACGAACCCGCGCCCAGAATATTATGATGCCATACCCTCACATTCTCCCCGTGATCAAAGAGCCTGTTGTGGAAGGAGAGGTTCCATACACCCTCCTACATCCAGACATGCCAACATCATTGGAAGAATTACAAAAGAGTTGGATCCAACTCAAAGAAGAACGAAATACTTTTGAAGCCAGCTTCTATGCCAGTGAGAAGAAGGTTTTGGAACTTACCCACCGACTTCATGAAGAGGAGACTCTCAACACTTACATCGCACCAAAGAGGATGCGCAATGTCTTTTTACATTAAGAATTTTGTAAAATTTTGCCCATGGGACACTTATGTACTAACAATTTTCTTCTTAATATGACGCGTGTTCTTTTGTTTGCAACAAATTTGAATTTCTGAATCCTTGAATGCATTACATGAATAACATATCATTCATCATATGCATAAACAAGTCTTCACACCAGGTTTCCTTATCTTTCTGCTGTTTATTTCAGCAAGATGGATTTGGAGCAGACGGTTAAAGATCTGCAAGCACATAACTCTCAATTCTAGCAACTCCTCATGACCTTAGCAAAGGGTCAAGAGGACCTTAAAGCACTGTTGGAGAAAGATAAAGAGAAAAATAAGAAAAGGCCTGGAGTGGCCACTTTGGGAAGAGGGTTTAAAAGCCATGCTAGAAAAGTTCTTGAGTTCCCCTCAACGTCTAATGAAGGGGCTGGTAAAGGAAAAGGAAATGCGATGCCTTCTGAATCTGAAGTTGAAGAAGAAGAAGAGGAAGAGGATGAAGACTACTCTGAACAGCAATATCCCTCGGCGGATGATAAATATAAAAACCTTGAAGATCGGTTAGCAGCCATGGAGTTACAAAGGGTACCTGGTTTAGATTTCGAAGAACTAGGGTTGGTCGCTGGGATCGTCATTCCTCCCAAGTTCAAAGTACCTACCTTTGTTAAGTACGTCGGTTTGTCCTATCCAAAGATGCATTTGAGATCCTACGTCAGAAAGATCCAACCCCACTCATCTGATAAGGATCTTTGGGTCCATTTTTTCCAAGATAGTTTGTCAGGCACACAATTGGACTGGTTCTATCAACTCGAGAGATTGGAGGTTCATAACTGGGAAGACTTAGTTGTTGCTTTCTACCGACAATACCAATACAATGCTGATTTAGCGCCTACTCGTACTCAACTACAGAGTATGGGTATGGCTTCTAACGAGGGATTTAAAGAGTATGCCCAGAAGTGGCGTGATCTGGCTGGAAGGGTGCAACCACCATTGTCGGATAGAGAGCTGGTTGACATGTTTTTAGGGACCCTGTCTGGCCCTTTCTTCAATCATTTAATTGGGAGTTCCTCCGCGGGATTCACCGAATTAATTCTGACCGGTGAAAGGGTCGAGGCCGGTATTAAAAGTGGTAAGATTCAGAAAGATGCCTCCGCATCCACTGCTGTTAAGAAGACCTTACCAGCTAAGAAGGAAGCTTCTATTGTTTATTCTTAGAAAAGCCAAGGAAGAACCGAGCGCCAACCAACGGTAGGGGCTGTGATGATTCAAAACTCTTCAACCAATCAACCTCGCAGTAATCAGCCAAGATCTAATCAGCAAAGGGTAGAAAGGCTGCAACGGCAGTTCACCCGAATCAACATGACACCGGCTCAAGTACTCCCTCATCTGTTAAAGCTAAATCTCACCAATTTGAAAGAAGCGCCAAAGAACCCTAATACCTCTTCTCCTTATTACCACTCCAATGCAAAGTGTGCATACCACTCCGACAGTGTAGGGCATGATACCAACAACTATTGGGCTCTTAAGAACAAAATCCAAGACCTGATCGACGCCAAGGAGATAGAATTCGATGCGCCCGAAAAGCCGAATGTGATTTCTGCCCCAATGCCCAAGCACGGTCATAATGTTCATGCCGTTATGAAAGATCTTCATGTTACTAATGTTGCTGACCTTTTGACTCCCTTACCAGTGATTAAAGTGAATTTGATGAGAGCCTGGATATTCCCAGGCTGTGGAAAATACTGTTACTTTTGTTTAAACATACGAGCTGACTGCCCACTGTTGAAATCAGGCATCCAACGCCTGATGGATATCCAAGAGATACTCTTTCAAAAGACTCTTGTTGATACCTTCACTCCTGTTACTCCTGCTACCTTTGTTACTTCAACCAATGACATTGCAATAATAACCATCTCTGACAATCTTCCCAAGGATTGCAAAAGGCCTGTCAAGATTACGCCTGATCCTAAGTTTGTGCCGTTGAAAATCACCATGTCGGGGCCTGTCCCGTATGAATCTAACAAGACGATACCATGGAACTATGGAGGAGAAATCTTCTATCATGGTATCAAACAGATTGAATCAGTCCAAGAGAATTATGATGATGAAACCCCTGATATAGGGAACATTGCGGGAAAAAGCAAGATAACTCGCAGCGGAAGGATTTTCTCTCTGGAGATTGCTCCCCCAAGGGCAGTCTTCGGACCCTCGAAAGCTTTTGTGCCTGTCAATCCATATGTGCAAAGCCCGATAATTGAAGAAATTGATGTACCTGAAGTTAGACCCTCTGATGCTACTACCAAAGGTAAGGGGATACTAGAAGCGCCTGTCAGGATGAAGGCTCAGACTGTGGTAATCCCCGAGACCACCCAGAAAGAGATGGAAGAAATCTTAAGAATAATCAAGAGGAGCGACTACGATGTCGTGGAATAGCTAGGGCAGACCCCTTCCAAAATATCCATGTTGGCTCTTCTACTCTACTCTGAGGCCCATGCTAAGGCCTTGATTAAATTTTTAAAGACGGCACACGTGTCTCAAGAAACTTCGGCTGACCAGTTTCAAGAGTGCGTGGCTAGCCTTACTGCTGATAATGGTCTTGGTTTTTCCGATGCTGATTTGACCCCCAAGGGAAGGAAGCACAACGACGTGCTACGTGTCTCAGTAGAATGCAGGGGAACCACACTTGCCCATGTCCTAGTTGATACTGGTTCATCTTTGAATGTACTGCCGAAAAAGGCGTTGGATAGATTGGACTGCGAAGGATTGACCTTGAAACCCAGTAACATCGTTGTTAGAGCCTTCGACGGTTCTAAGAGGATGGTTCATGGAGAAGTGGACATTCCTATCAAAGTGGGCACCGAGACCTTCAACTATACCTTTTATGTGATGGACATCCGTCCTTCATATTCATGTTTGTTGGGAAGGCCATGGATCCACTATGCTGGGGCAGTTACCTCTTCTTTACACCAAATGCTAAAGTATCCTATTCAGGGTAAGATTATAACGGTTCACGGTGAGGAAGAGTACATGATAAGTCACATCAACTCCTTCCTCTATATGGAGTTGGATGGAGAATTCATAGAAACGCCTTTCCAACATTTTGAGGAAGTTTCTCCTGAAGTCGCAGTTGCAAAGACAATGGTTGATGTGCCTATCGTTTCCAATCTTGTGTCTAGGATGGCATCTCTCAAGGATGCGGAGGCTGTAATCAAAGAAGGAAGGAGTACAGTGTGGGGGCAACTGCCTGATTTTTCTCACAAGACGGACAAGTTTGGACTAGGTTTTACTGCTGCTGGCCAAAAAACTGTGCGTCGCTCCCGGGCCGGAGGACCACCCTTTAAAATCACTCACCATGGAATTAATGCCTTAGAAGATGATGATGAAGAAGACAACTTTGAAGATTGGATCTTTCCTACCGTCGAAGGAGGATTAAGCAACTGGGAAGCGAAGGACTTCGTTCCCATCACTTTCATCAACCAATAATTTATCTTTGAACAATTTCCTTTTTTGGTCTGTAATAACTAAACAATTCGTACACTATTTTCACCTTATGCCTTACCCGGGGCATATAGGTCCATTTGTAAGGGCTTGATTTCTTCATTATTATATGCCATGTTTAATGAATCATTGGACGTTTTCATCTATAAACTGTTGTGTTCATTTTCTTTCCTTTTACATTTTGTTTTGTTTAAGGATGGCTATCCCTTACACACACCCACACTCACAAAATGCAGGTACCCATCCACTCCGGATTCCATGGGTGACTATTCTGCTTTAGCCTTCGGTGACTCTGAAGAATTAGTCAATCATGCCGAGTACGAAGGTGATGAAGACTGTGAAGTGCCTGGAGAGTTAGCCATACTTTTGCAACAAGAAGAGAGGGTTATTCTGCCCCATGAAGAGTTGCTAGAGACCATCAACTTGGGAACAGAGGAAGACAAGAAAGAGGTAAAGGTGGGTGCCAACTTGGAACCAAGTGTCAAAGAGCGCTTAGTGCAGTTGTTGAACGAATATGTTGAGATCTTTGCCTGGTCCTATGAAGACATGCCAGGATTAGACACAGATATCGTGGTTCACCGTCTCCCTACAAGAGAAGACTGTCCACCGATCAAACAAAAGTTCCGCCGAATGAGGCCCGACATGTCTGAGAAGATCAAAGCTGAGATAATGAAGCAATTCAATGCGGGCTTTTTGGCTGTTACTTCCTATCCACAATGGGTTGCTAAAATTGTGCCCGTGCCTAAGAAGGACGGAAAAGTCAGAATGTGTGTGGACTATCGGGATTTAAACAGGGCTAGCTCTAAAGATGATTTTCCACTACCACACATCGACATCTTGGTTAACAACACAGCTCAACACAAGGTATTTTCCTTCATGGATGGATTCTCGGGATACAACCAGATCAAAATGGCCCCCGAAGACATGGAGAAGACTACTTTTGTTACACAATGGGGTACCTTCTGCTACAAAGTAATGCCATTCGGACTGAAGAATTCCGGGGCAACCTATCAACGTGCCATGGTAGCTTTATTTCATGACATGATACATCATGAGATTGAAGTTTACGTAGACGACATGATAGCTCGTTCACAGACATAAGAAGAACACCTCGATCATCTGCAAAAGCTGTTTGTCAGGTTGAAGGAGTATAAGCTCAGACTGAACCCAAGCAAGTGCACTTTTGGAGTCAAGTCTGGTAAACTTTTGGGATTTATCGTCAGCAACAAAGGCATTGAGGTTGATCCTGCTAAAGTCGAGGCTATAAAAGAAATGCCTGCCCCCCGCACTGAAAAGGAGGTTAGAGGTTTCTTGGGACGCCTAAACTATATCGCAAGGTTCATCTCTCACCTGACATCTACCTGTGAGCCAATCTTCAAGTTGTTGAAGAAAGATCAGGTAGTTGAATGGAACAATGATTGTCAAGTTGCTTTTGATAAGATCAAGGAGTATTTGTTGGAACCCCCTATTTTGATGCCACCCGTCGAAGGAAGGTCGTTAATCATGTATCTGACTGTTTTGGATAACTCAATGGGGTGCGTACTGGGCCAACATGATGAGTCTGGCCGAAAAGAGCATGCCATTTATTACCTTAGCAAAAAGTTTACCGACTGTGAGACTCGCTACTCATTGCTCGAGAAAACTTGTTGCACTTTGGTATGGGCTGCTCGCCGGCTAAGGCAGTATATGTTGACTCATACCACTTTGCTGATTTCCAAGATGGATCCGATTAAGTATATCTTCGAGAAGCCTGCTTTATCTGGAAGAATCGCTAGATGGAAAATGATCCTGACTGAGTATGATATCCAATATACTACCCAAAAAGCTATAAAGGGGAGTGTACTAGCTGACCGTCTAGCTCATCAAGCCGTCGAAGATTACCAATCTATGAGATTCGACTTCCATGACAAGGACATCATGACATTGGACAACATTGAAGGTAACGGACCGTATGACGGACCTGAAGAAGGATCCCGATGGACCCTGTACTTTGATGGTGCTTCAAATGCACTTGGCAACGGTATCGGTGCAGTACTCATTTCTCCGGAAGGTTTCCATACACCCTTCACTGCCCGACTTTGCTTCAGCTGTACCAACAACATGGCTGAATATGAAGCTTGCATCTTTGGTCTCAAGGCTGCTATAGACTTGGGAATCAAATCTTTGGTCGTATTTGGGGACTCGGCTTTGCTTATCAGTCAAGTCAAAGGAGAGTGAGACACTAAACATCCTAATCTTATCCCATACAAAGAACATGTCTTGACATTGTTGCCTCATTTCGAGCAGATTACTTTCGAGCACTTCCCGCGAGAAGAAAATCAGCTAGCAGATGCTCTGGCTACAATGTCTTCCATGTTTAAACTCAACTGGGATAACGAGGCTCCCCAAATCACCATTGAGAGAATGGACGAACCTGCGCACTGTCATGAGATTAATACCGAAGAAGTAGTGGAACAACCCTGGTTTCATGAAATCAAAAGGTATCTCCAGACTCGAGAATACCCTGAAGGAGCTTCCGTCAATGAAAAAAAGTTCTTAAGGAGATTTGCTGCCAAGTTCTTCCTGAGCAATGGTATCCTTTATAAGCGCAACCATGATTGTGTTCTACTGCGTTGTGCGGACAAGGTTGAAGCAGAGTTGATCATGACCGAAATACATAGTGGCACATTTGGCACCCACTTAAGCGGACATACGATGGCTAAGAAGATTCTAAAGGCAGGCTACTACTGGTCTACCATGGAAGCTGATTGTCATCAACATTCCCGTACTTGCCACAAATGTCAAGTCTACACTGACAAAGTACATATTCCTCTTGTTCCTCTCAACGTGCTAACAGCTCCTTGGCCATTCGCAATGTGGGGAATCAACATGATTGGAGAGATCAAGCCTACGACATCCAATGGACATCGCTTCATCCTGGTGGCTATTGATTACTTCACCAAATGGGTCGAAGCAGCTTCCTTCGCCTCTGTTACAAAGAATGTGGTTGCCCGCTTCATAAAGCAAAATCTCATATACCGGTATGGTATCCCCGACAGGATCATCACAGACAACGGTACAAATTTGAACAACACTATGATCACCGCTCTGTGCGAGCAGTTCAAGATTTATCATCACAATTCATCTCCCTATCGGCCGAAGATGAACGGTGTTGTTGAAGCTGCGAACAAAAATATCAAGAAGATCATTCAAAAGATGACAGTCGCCTACAAGGACTGGCATGAGATGTTACCGTTTGCTCTGCACGGGTATCGCACCACGACACGTACTTCAACATGGGCAACTCCCTTTTCTTTGATATATGGCATGGAAGTTGTTTTACCTAGGGAAGCTCAGATCCCCTCCTTAAGGATTATGAAGGATGCCGGTTTGAATGAAGATGATTGGATTCAGACCCGGCTTGATCAACTTAACTTGATCGACGAGAAGTGACTTACTGATGTTTGTCATGGTCAGACGTATCAAAAACAGATGATCAAGGCCTTCAACAAGAAAGTCAGGCGTCAGGTATATCAAGTCGGAGATCTTGTAATCAAGCGGATCATCCTGCCGCAAAGTGATCCCAGGGGCAAGTGGACTCCTACTTACGAATGACCATTTGTGATTAAGAGCATCTTTTCTGGTGGGGCAATGATTCTGACCACCATGGACGGCAACGACTTGCCGCACCCTGCGAACGCATACATAGTCAAAAGATACTACACATAAAACGACCCGACAAGTTGAAAACCCGAAAGGGCGACTTGGGCAAAAATGGGCATGCCGGTGAATCGAAAACCCGAAAGGGCGGTTCAGGCAAAAATTAGGGATAAACAAAAAAATCTATACACCCGGCAACTTGAAAACCCGAAAGGGCGACTTGGGCAAAAAAGGGTTTCCCGGTGGATCGAAAACCCGAAAGGTCGGTCCCGGAAAAAGTTAGGGAATTAAAGCGTATGACTATGTCTCGTCGGATCATTTTAAGAACAATCTCTTCACCAACAAGCTCCAAGCTTCTGATCGATCCAATCATCGGCGGACGAAGCAACGAACGGACAAGATACTCAGAGTTGTGAAGGCTATAGCAGAATGGGAACCCCATGGAATTGTTACACATAGCCATCTTTCTTTTTGTATAAATTTTTTCTTAATTTTTACGACAACATTCTCTTACTAGGATGTCTGTCTCCTTTGTACAAAGATACTTACGAAAGTTAATACAAAGATACTTCAAAGTGCATAAATTTGCTTGCCTTTACTTTCTTTTTACACTTGTGTTTTATTTGAAAACGTCCAAAGTTTTGTTAAATAGGCATATGCATTTGAATATAATCACTGCTTACAAATAAAACGAAATTGAGAAAGGATAATTACTGATAGGTTGAAGGTGTAGGAAGATATCCTTGTGCTGTTCCAGAAGAAATCCCTTGTAGTACCTCATTCAGATCCTCAACAAAGCTAAAACCTTGAAGTATACATCTCTAGCGGAGTTAAATTTCAAGATCCCCAGCGGAGCCAGTGTGTTCTAAAATTTATTCCCAAGCCGAGTTAAGTTTCAAAGTTCCCGTCAGAGTTAAGTCTCCAAACTCCTGATCCCCAATGGAGCCCGAAAGCCCTAAAATACATATCCCTAGCGGAGCTAGAATATTCTAAACCTTCTTCCCCAGCGAATTCAAATTTCCAACTATCAATCCCAAGTGGGAACCATTCAATTTTCCCCAACTTCCCCAGTAGATTGGCGTACAACCCAAGCTCCTGATTTCCCCGGCCGAGTAAACACTCTCCCCACAGAGTTATTTCCCGACAGAACAAAGATTCTATTTCCTATTTCTCCATTGGAAACCTCCCGGGTTTTAATTCCCCACTAGAGATTTTCAGAGTTTTCCTTATTTCCCAGGAAGGTCATGAAGGATTCTCATTCCCCGCAGAAGTTGTCAAAGCTCTTGTTAAATCCACACAAATCACCAAGGATTTTCAATCTCCAGCAGTGGTCCAAGGATTTCTCATTCTCAACAATCAAAGATATTTAATCCCCAAGTTGTCAGCAAGGATTTCTCATCTTCAATAATCAAAGATTTTTGGAATCCCCAACATCGGTCAAGGATTCACTTTCCCCGGCAGCAGTCAAGGATTTCATTATCTCCAGTTAACAAGGATTTATTTTCCTCAGCAAGACAGCTACTCAGCTTACATGCACATCCATTACATTCATATATCATAAACATTGATGAAACACAGTTCATTGCATCATACATACCATGCAACATAACTTTGTGTTTTAGCTAACATTTTACCCTTTTCAGGATAAGATTAAAAGGCTATCGTTAACAATTATTCAGATACAGTATGGATACACCCCAGACACGGCGGTCATTCTATTACTCATTCAAAATTTCAAGTCAAAATACAGTATGGATACACCCCAGACACGACGGTCATTCTACTACTCATTCAGACTTCAGCAATCCGATACAGACTAGATACGCTCCAAACACGGCAGCCATTCTATCTCTCATTCAGATTCAATTATCAACTTCAAGTTCAGATACGCTCCAAACACGGATTCCATTATGGCCCTTACACCAGAAGTTTGATTCTCCCCAGTGCAGTCGCCACGGAAGTCATTCTGTCACTTATTCAGATCCCAGTTACAGACTCAGATACACTCCAGACACGGAAGTCATTCTGCTACTCATACAGATCTCAACTTGAGATACAGTCCAGATACGCTCCAGACACGGTTGCCATTATGTCACTCATTCGGAATTTATCCCTAGCACACAGTTGCTCCATACACAGATTTTTCTCTGTTACCCATTCAGAATACAGATACACTCCAGACACGGCAGTCATTCTGATATTCATTCAAGAATCAAATACAGTTACAACTCGGATACTCTCTAAACACAGACGCCATTCCTCTGCTCATACAAACCCAATCTCCAGATACAATTCAGATACGTTCCAAATACGGATACCATTCTGATGTTCATTCTACTGGTTTTCAACAAACAAATCTTAGATGGCATATTTAAGCCCATCTCCAGCAAGATTCTACCATCTCCAAATGGCATCTTTAAGCCCATTCCCTCAACAATATTTTGACGAGTGCAAATTTACGGGAACTCTAGTGTCCAATCCTCTTTTACCTTCGAGTCACGAAAAGCAAACTTGCCAATCTAACTCTTCAGGTTCAAGAAGATTGAACAGGGGAAACTGTTGTACCCAAAAATTTTCCCTCTCATTTTATCAACATTTCTCATCACAAGACTCTTGGAATTCAAGATCAAGCTAGGGTTTGCTCTGCTCAAGACACCTCCTTGCACTGTTGACCTAAATTAGGGTTTGAGTTTGCACAGATATTTTTTGACTTACAATGCCTAAAGTGAATTTCACACTTCATGTTGGACTCATAAGTTTGTCCATACCAAGTTTCAAGCCTTGAATCAAATTTTTGTCCAGTCAATTGGACAGTTGACCTAGAAATCAGCTGTATTGGGGAAAAAGTCAACTATGACCAATTTACAGTCAAACTTCATGAATTTTGACCCACATCAACATTATAAACTTATATGAACCATTTGATCAAGTTTGGACCACAAATCCACAAGAAATTTGATCAGATCACTAAAAAGGTAAAATGGTCATTTTTAGGGTTTTGACTGTGCAAAGGCAATTTTTGACTGTTTGACCTAGCCAATGGCAAATAAAGTTCAACCATGGACTCAAGGACTCAATGACATTATCTTGACCTATTCAACAAGTTCAAAAGATCTCAAATGCATTGGATTGACAGATGAATTTTTCAGTCAACTGATCAAAATTTGACTATACACTGAAAAGTCAAACTTTGACTTTTTGGTCAAAATCAAGTGCCAAGGGTCATTTTTCATCAAGGTGTTTCAAATTATGAAACTTGTTCATCAAGAAATCCAAAATTGCAAATTAGGGTTTGAAATTGAAAATTTTCATAACTTAGAAATTTTCTAAGTTATGAAATTTTCTTAATTTTTCCTAACTTTGCCCCACATTTTCACCATGATGCAAATGGATTCAAACAAAACTTACAACATGAAAGTTGTAGTCCTCCACAAATTATACAACTTTGGTTCACAAAGTTTTCTCAAAATAAGCTTGGATCTCAAGTTATGATTTTTGGAACAAGGGTCCCTAAAACTTTTAACTTAGAGAAATTTTGCCCTAGTTTAGGCAGGATTTTGACCCATCTTCTTGGCCATTTTTCACATAGTTACACTTGGAATATCAAGTTTCATTTCAAAGATGGATTATAGTACATGTTGCAAGCTTTCCAAATTGTCCAAGAACTCCTCAAACACATTTGTGGTTAGGGAGAATCGAATGCTTGAAGTTGGCAAAAACTCACTTTGTAACCATGGCCAATACATGTTCATACAAGTTGCAAAATCTGTCCAAACTAGCTTTGTACTTAATTACAGGTCTCTAAACCCTTCAACACTCAAAAATTGAATGCAAACTCATTGGACATTGGTGTTATTCTGATCATCAAAGCTTGGCACAATGAATAAATCCATTTTGGGCATAAAGGTAACACTTTCATTTACATAAAGCATGCTTTATGTCAAATTGATTTTCTTGAGCCATACACCAAGCCCTTTGCTCCAAACAAGGCTCCCTAATTTCAGGCAAAGTCCAACAACTTTGTGCATCTAGGTTACAAGCCAGTACAGCCATAGCATTGTCAACTCTCACTTTTTACTTCAAAACCAAGTAACTTGCCAAAAGGACATAACTTACACATCTGATATAATCAACTCTAGCCAACATTTCAAACAAGTTTTGTGCATTTCCTTGAGCCATAAACACGATTTGTTGAGCCCTCAAGCCTTCCAAAACACCAAATCACATTCCTCTTGCAAAACAGGGCACTCCCTGCAGATTCACATCCATCACACAAACCACTCGTGCGTTTGGCCTCAAACTTGTTCCAATACCTTCCATTCAACTCACTCAAGCTATCCCAAACCTCCATTTCCAACTGTAACTCCATTTACAGTGTTCACCATTTCTGTTTTGAAGCTTTGCAGGTTGAGTTCTATAGAGAGATTCAGACCATTTTAAAGCAAACTAAGCATTGGGAAAGGTCCAGGGAACATCAAGCAAGCTCAAAAGAACCTCAGGCCTCACTGAAAGTTGCTGCATTGCCATACTCGAGCTTGACTGAAACAGGTATTTCTCAAACTTCTATCTCTCTATTTAGGAACATTTAGCCTTAAGTTTGTGAATGAAAGATGTAGTATTCAATGCCATAAAGCTGTACATATGCTCAGTTTTCATTTATATTAAGCGTGCTAAGAGAATTTCATCCATGAACATGCTGAAAAAACTAGGTCAGATTTTAGGGCCAGAGAAATTCTCTCTGATCTTTGAGAGTTAGATCAAGTTTTTTATATGGTTAGAATCGTGGTTTAATGCTCTACAAGTTTCATGTTTTGAGTTTTAGCAAAAGATCACGAATACAAGAGTTAGCAGCTTGTACAGGCGCGCGCGTGTTTTCAAATGTTCTGGAGGTTGAAGATGAAGTTTGGGCTGGGCATGGCATGGCCTTCTTGCTTCTAACACCCCCCCTCTTTTCTTTTTGCACCCCCTGGCCCAATTTCTCATATTTTTGCATTTTTGAATTTTTGTTTTCTTTTCCGACTTTGATATTTTATTTTCAAACATAAAAAAGGCTTAAAAATATTTTCACAATTTTTTTACATTTATTAGGTATTTTATTTTGATTTTTCTAACATAAAAACAATTTAAATACTTTATATTATTTATAAAAACTTAAAAATAATGTAAATAATACTAATATTAATATTTCTTATTTTTATTCACACTGAAAATATTTTCTTGAATATATTTTATTTTTGTAAATATTTTATTTTATTTTATACATACTTAATATATATATATATATATATATATATATATATATATATATATATATATATATATATATATATATATATATATATATATATATATATACTTTCATTTTATTAAATACTTAGAATAAAAATACAAAAATATTGCATTTTCATTTTTATTATTATTTATACTAAAAAACAAATTTTTCTCAATATATTTTATTTTTTGTACACATTAATATATTTATTGTATATAAATAATATATAATATTTACTTTCTTAAAGAAATTAGGGTTTACCCTTAGAATGAATAAATTAAATCTTTTATTTATTTCTTTATTTTTGTATTAAATATTTTTACATACATAAATACATAAAAACTTATTTTTTTGCATAATACATTTTACTTAATATTTATTTATTTTGTTTGTTTAAATATTGTACATTTAAATATTGATTGCATTTGAGATTCAATTTGGATGTAATAGTAACTAGGGTTTATATTTCTTGTCAAATACCCCCTATTCAAAACTTGTACCCCCATCCCCATAATCATGTTGTAATAGCTTAGAATTTAAATTCTCGCACTTAAACGCTTTCAATTATGCCATGATTAGAGAATTAGGGTAACACTTTCAATTATGCCATGATTAGAGAATTAGGGTAACACTTTCAATTATGCCATGATTAGAGAATTAGGGTTTGTATGCAAAAATCCAATTAACAAATAGTTTGACCTAATGAAAGACAAAAATGCATGAAAAACAAACACAATGCACACTTGCACCCCTAGGGTTACAATCCACTTGTTACCTTCAAAAATGGGTCATGGTATGCATGTTGAGTACTTTGGCAAAACAAAAACAAAACAAAAGATCATAGTCCCTCGATGACGCTATCTTGGTTGCCTAAACAAAAATGATCAAGTCCCTCAAGAAAATTGCCAAAGATACTTGACACAATTGCTATCATGGTCTATACGATGACCCGCGCCTGTCCCGTTTAACATCCTAACACAAGGTTGTTCACCAAATACAATGGTGAAACAACACTGTTAAAAGGGTTAAAAACATAAGAAAATATCTTTGAGTAAAATAGGGTAGATAGCTCTTAGTTACTTGATCAAAAGCTTGTAAAACATCCTTGCTATTTTCAAACACACTTCACAACACAATCCAACTTTCAAATATTGAAAACTTTTCAAAAGACAAAAACACATTTGTATACATTCAAACAAGAATAATTACAAAGGTTGCCACAATGATGGCCTCTTTTCGAAATATCTTTCAAAACCACACACAAAGCACCATTTCAAACAATTGAAGATCACCATTTCAAACAATTGAAAAGCAAAGCAAGTGATCTAAACAAGTAACTAAGAGCCCATGGATAACCATGGATAGAAAGGGTGATAATACCTTCCCTTTCTATAATCTACTCCCCGAACCCAAGAAAACATCTCAAAGGTCTTTCCTGTGCTTTTTGACCTTTCCTTAGGATAAAATAAAAAGTCGGTGGCGACTCTTGCTAAACCGAAACATTTGCGAACACAAACGCAAAACCTCAAGTCAGTTCTCCCACCGTATCACAGAACTGGCGACTCTGCTGGGGATAACTTTAAAAGTGGAGTAACCTTAGGGCTTAGATCACCTTTTCATGCTTATCTTGATTGCTTTGATTGCTTTACATTTGATTCTCTTGTTTTGGGCTTGAAATCCTCTACCCGGATTTGGGAAACATTCATAGGTAAATAGCAATACGTTGTGGAAACTGTGCGGGGTATACCGACATGGTTGAAGCAATAGCTATATTAGTGCGACATATTTGTGAGTACCGGTAGCCTTTGAGTCAATCAAAGAGAATATGGGGCCGCTGAGTGATGTCATGAAGCACTAATGAACTCTTAGAACCTTACTTGACCATCTTGGCCTTTTTAGGGGTAGTGAGATGACCGGCTTTGGTGCAGTCCGAAGTTGGTAGATACTCGATACTACACTCATTGAGGGTTGTTTTCTTGGAATATTTTGGTCGCCAGTTAAGTGGCTAAACCAAAACAATGAACACAGAAAATAATCCAGTGATATTGAGCTCCTTAGAACCCGGTTACTATTTATAGGACAGGTTTGAGCCAACTAAACTCAAGAGGGTACTTACCTATGAAACCTCATGCAAGCCTGAAACCAGGATCTTGTGTGACTTGCTTGTACATGTGTTTGTGCATACATCATGAACATCATAAAGCATCATATGCATCCACTAACCATTTCAAGGGTTTGGATCTTCATCTTTGTTCTTGTTTTGTAGGTCATGGAATCTCTTCGCAGGAAAACAATTCAAGTCAACCTTATGAGAATCCCTCCTCAACTCAAGGAGATTACTTCCAAAATTCCAGAGAATTCTCTCTTCAGTGAAAGACATGGTAGACTTCTCAACTTGGTCAACTCCAACATTGAAGAAGACATGGTGAAAGTTCTCTTCCAGTTCTTTGACCCCCTACACCATTGTTTCACATTCCCTGATTACCAACTAGTACCTACTTTGGAGGAATTCTCTCAACTCCTGGGAATTCCTATTCTTCATCAACTACCCTACAACGGTACAGAAAAAAACCAAAGCCTGAAGATGTTGCTCAAGCATTACACTTGCAACCATCTGATATCAAAGGACATTGGGAAACCAGAAGTGGTGTCAAGCGTTTCTTGGCAAAGTTTCTGTTTGAGAAGGCACAAGACTGCTGGAACTCTCTAGATCTACAAGCTTTTGAGGAGATTGTAGCACTTCTCATCTATGGGTTGGTCTTGTTCCCAAACCCTGATCAACTTATAGATGTGAATGCTGTCAAGATTTTCATATCTCGGAATCTCGTGCCTACATTGCTTGGGGACATCCCACACTCATTTTACACACGAACAATGAGGAAAAGAGGTGTTCTCATGTGTTGTACTCCTCTTCTAGCAAGGTGGTTTATTTCTCACTTTCCCCAGTCAGTTTTGAAGAATGAGCAGGGTTTAAGGTGGTCACAACGATTGATGACCTTAACACATTCTGATGTTCATTGGTGCTCTCGGTCCAGAGAAAATGTCATCATCATTGATCGTTATAGGGAATTCCCTAATATCCCACTACTTGGTATTAGGGGAGGCATTACCTACAACCCCTGTTTAGCCCTAAGACAGTTTAGATATGCTCGGAGGGATGGCCCTCATGACATGCTGACTCCTGACTTGGTTTTTGACTTCGACAACGATGCGCAAGGACTTCGACAAAGGTTCATCAGAGCTTGGAGGATGCCCAACAAGGTGGATAGTAAGACACTGGGGCACAATAATTCCATACCCCTTGAGCCTTATCTCAAATGGGTACGAACCCGCGCCCAGAATCTTATGATGCCATACCCTCACATTCTCCCTGTGATCAAAGAGCCTGTTGTGGAAGGAGAGGTTCCATACAATAAAATTGCGAAGTATGTAGAACTATTTTAGGGTTTACCTCGCTTTCCATATTTCCACGCCCATTTTAAATTTCGCTCATTTTATATTTATGTAACTGCAAAAGGTTGTAATGGTTAAATTTAGGACTTTTTACTTTTTTTCCCCATTTGGACATGTAAATACCCCCTCCCCGAAGAATTGTAATAGCGTAGGATTTACAATTCCCGCACTTGAAATTTATGCAAGATATTAACTGTTAGTATATTAGGCTTGTATGGAAAGACTGGAAACAAAGCGCTAGCAAACTTAAATTCAAAGACAAGTAACTGAAACAAGCACACATTGCACACATACACCTCTAGGGTACGCCCACTTTGGTTTCCTTTCTGAAAAAATAGTCATGTCCCTCGAATTAGGGACGCTTTAGCAAAGACCCGTAAATCAAAGATCATAGTCCCTCGATGACCCTACAATATTGCCTTTCGGTAAATGATCTAGTCCCTAGACAAAATTGCTAAAGCGTCTCCACATGTTTCCTTTATGATTGTACATCCCTTCGATTGTCCCTCAACATCCAACGATAGGGATACCTACTCACTAATAGTAGGATAACACTGTCTAAAGGATAGGAGGAAAAGAACAAACTATTCGAGTATAAGTAGATAGTTCCTAGATGTTATGCTCAAAACAATTTTTTTCCACATACACAAAACACTTTCAAAAACATTTTCTAAAAAATGCTTTATCAACACTCTTGAGGACTGATACAAGACTTATCATAAAGCAAACTGCCTCACTAAGGCATTTCAAAATATTTTTCAAAAATACATGAAAGCACAAGGTATTTCAAAAATGAGCTAAGCATCTAAGAGCCCGTAGAAAACTACGGATGGAAAGGGTGCTAACACCTTTCCTTTCCATAATCTACCCCCCTTACTCAGAAAACTCTCGAAAGGTCTTTTTCTGTTCTTTTCACCCTTTCCTTTGTTGGATAAAAGAAAAGTCGGTGGAAACTCTTGCTTATCGCAACATTTGCGAATACAAACGCAAAACCAGTATAACAGTCGGTTCTGCCACCATATCACAATAATCATTGGACGTTTTTGCAAACAAAATAATGAAAGTAAAAATAGTTTTGAATTTGAAATTGATTGCATTGATTTGGAAAATTTGCCTCTAAACAGACAGTTTTATACAAAGAGATAGAAATCCTAGTAACAGGAAATCGTCGTAAAAGAAATTGTGTACAAAGAGAATCAAAGATAAACAACTATGCGGAAATGATCCCATCGAGTTTCAACTCTGATATTGCCCCTATGTCTTCAAGCATCTTATCCCTCATCGTCGGAAGAAGTTGATTGAATTGATCTGTACCATTTTAACTTTGATGTCGGTAATTATGCTGACTGTAAGTAGATGGGTGGTCCAACGGGACATAGTCGTACGCTTTAATCCCTAACTTTTTCCTGGACCGCCTTTTCGGGTTTTCAGTCCATCGGGATATCCTTTTTTGACCAAGCCGCCCTTTCAGGTTTTCTTCTTGCTGGATGTACATTATTTTTATATATATCCCTAATTTTTTCTCGAACCTTTTTGGTTCACCGGGATGACCTTATTTTTACCTAGGCCAGTCAACCTAGCGAGTCTCTTTTATGTGTAGTATTTTTTAACTATGTCTGCGTTTACAGGGTGTGGAATATCTTCACCGTCCATGGTGGTAAGTATCATAGTACCGCCAAAAAATATCTTCTTAATCACAAATGTCCCTTCGTATGGCTGAGTCCATTTTCCCCTAGGATCACCTTGTGGTAAGATGTTGCATTTTATAACCAGATCACCAGTCTGGTACACCTGATGCTTGACTTTCTTATTGAAGGCCTTGATCATGCGCTTCTGGTACATCTGGCCATGGCAAACAGCCGCAAGCCTTCTCTCATCAATCAAATTTATCTGGTCAAGTCTGGTCTGAATCCACTCGTCTTCATCCAAACATGCTTCTTTCATAATCCTTAGAGAAGGAATATGGACCTCGATAGGTAAGACAACCTCCATACCATAGACGAGAGAGAACGGGGTTGCCCCAGTTGATGTGCATGCTGAAGTGAGATAACCATGAAGAGCGAATGGTAACATCTTGTGCCAATATTTGTACATTACAGTCATCTTCTGCAAAATCTTCTTGATGTTCTTGTGTGCGGCTTCCACTGCACCGTTCATGGTCGATACGAAGAAGAATTGTGGTGCTTAAACTTGAATTGCGTGCAGAGTTCTATGATCATAGTATTGTTGAGGTTGGTACCATTGGATGCAGTAGGCTTAATCTCTCCAATCATATCAATGCCCCACTGCTGTACCCCAAAATTTTCCCTCTCATTTCTCAAAGATTATCTCACAAGATCTTCCATGACATCAAGTTTGCAGCACTGATACATCAATTTAGGTTTGGAATTGGCGCAAGGGCAAAATGGTCAATTGCATACTGAAAAGTCAAACTTTAAATTTTAGAACAAAATCAAGTTTCAATAATCATATTTCATCAAGATATGTTAAAATGTGAAGTTTGTTTCATTAAGAAAGTCAAAAGTCAAAATTATGCTGAAAAAGTCAAAGTTTTAAACACTTAGAAATTTTTCTAAGTGTTACGAAAATATGATAAGTTCAGAACTTCTGCCCAGATTTTCACCATGATGCAAGTTGATTCTGGAAGAACTTCTAACATAAGAGTTTTAGATCTCAATGAGATCTAAAACATTGCAAAACATAACTTCTCCTAGAAATGCTGGGATTTCCAGTTGTAAATCCTTGAAGACACGTCCATGAAACTAAAGCACTCAGTAAATTTTGGACATTTCCAAAACAGAATTTGGTTAGAACTTCTGGGCCAGTTTTCGCGTAAGATCAATCAGAGTTTGCAAGATTAGTTAAAGAGGTTCTGCAAAGCATATTACAAGCTTTCTGAAAAGTCTGAGAACTCCTTCAGAACATGCTGGAGCAGGGAGATTCAAAGATCAGAAGTTGGGTATTTGTTCTAAGTTACGCTGATTCTGAACTTCTGATCCAGATTAAGCTATGATACATAATCTCATATTGCAGGTTTTCTGTTTTGATAAATATTATCATCATTTAATGCTCACACCCACTTTTGAGTCTTTATCCAAAGGATTTCCCCACGTGTGGCATGGAAGTAGCATTGCTGTCCTTGAAAAGCAAACTTTTGTACAAATTTTATGTTGGGCACATGCTCTACTCTTGCTTCTGAGGGTACTTTTCCATAATTCATGCTTACAAATTCATATTAAACACGGCTAAAGCTGCTAACCACCCTACTTTGTTCCTTGAACCATACTTGTTTAAACTTGCTTCAAGAACATGTCAGCGCCCTAGCATATGATGGTTGTACTCTTGGCTTCTCCAAGCTCCTAAATCCTTGCCTATAAATTCAACTTCATTTGCAACTATTAAGGAGGTCGAGAATTTGAAAGAAAAAAACTTTGAAACTTTGCTGAAATTTCAAAGAATTTGAAACATAAACACAAAAACCTGCTAAGCTTTTGTTTTTTACATCCAAACTCTAATTTTCTTGCACATTTATTAGCCAAATCACCCACACAGTTTCTAACATACATCTAGAAACAATCCCAACTTCTGTTTACAGACTGCAATTCAATCTCCACCAACTTCCATTTCAAAAATCAGAACATTTCTTTTTGGCTACTCCAGAACATTATAGCCATTCATAACTCAAGTGGAGGTTTGTTTCAGCTTTTTGGGAATGTGAGAAAGCTCACCAGAACATCACAACAGTCAGAACCAGGCTCTAGTTCATAGAACATTTCCCAACTGCAAGGTAAGCTTCTGCAGACTTTTATCACATTACTTAGGCATTGATAGGCTTTCATGTTCAAAAATACAATGTAGACATCCTGACTTTGATTCTGTTACATATTCATAGATTTCATGTATTTTTTCCTAAGTAAAGAGAATCTCAGTTCAGAACTTCTTAAGGAAATTAGGATTCAAAATTAGGATTAGCAAAATTCATGCTTGTTTCTGAATTACAGTTCTGATACTTTATATTTCTGAAACCATGATGAAACTTGCTATAACTGTTATGTTTGCATTTTCTATTTTGTTGAGAAATGGCGAAGTTGCAGATGCTCTGATTGGCATGGAGAAGGAGATGAAATTCATCATCAGAACTTACTTTGTAATATATGTTTATGTTTTTGCTTCTAATACCAGATGTATAGCCACCCTAATGGTAGAGAGCGTGTGCATAAGACATTAGTGTTAAGGGTCCTGAGTTCTAGCCCCAGAAACACTTTTTATGTTTATTTCCTGACATTTTTACCCTATTAGTTGGATCAGAACTGCTAGATCAATCCCCTTTAGTTACTTGTCAAAACAGTGATCCTGGACCAGAACTTCTAGACATTCCCATCCCACAGCATTGACACCTTACATACCCATTATCAGAATTTCTAACTTGCCAGTGACACTAGAACTTCTAGGTTTCCAGCTACATCAAAACTTCTGACTCTCTCAACAACCACAACTACTAACCTTCTAGTAACATTAGAACTTCTAGGCTTCTAGTAACATTAGAACTTCTAGGCTTCCAGTTGCATCAGAACTTCTAGGATTTCCCTTGTTCTCAGCAACCCCAGAACTTTAGTGTACCCGGACCCAGAACTTCTGACCTTCCCCTTTTCTGCTAACATTTTTTGTGACTTGCAGTGCACTAGAGTCAGAACTTCTGTTCTCTCCTATCTCAGCAACACGCTAATTCTGCTCCTTTTCCTCTTATTATTTTTATCATTTTATTTTCAATAATCAAAAACACAAAAAAAAATTTATACCCACATACTTTATTTTATTTCTTTTAAAACCAAAAGATTAAAAATATTTTCATAAGTAAACTTATTTCTTCTCTTAACAAAAACAAAACAATTCCATTTTAATTATTGTATATTATTTCAATATGGTTGTAATAGATAATTAGGACTTTAATTTCTTGCAATCCCCATTTGTAAATTTGTACACCCTATCCCCCTAATGATTGTAATAGCGTAGAATATTTACTTTTCGCAATTTACCGCTTTCATATAAATGCTAGTGATTAGGATTTGTATGGCAAGATAAAATCAACAAGTAGACCACCCTGATCAAAAGACAAAAATGCATGCAATCAAACACACTTTGCACACGTACACCTCTAGGGTTAACTCCACTTGTTGCCTTATGAAAAATGGTCATGTTATGCATGTGAGACGTCTTAGCAAAAACAATAAAAAATACAAGATCATGGTCCCTCGATGACGCTTCAAATGTTGCCTTACAAATGATCTTAGTCCCTCAAAAGAAATGCTAAGATATCTCACAACATTGCTATCATGATTATACAATGACCCACGCCCGTGCCTTTTTACATCCAAAGATATGGCTTCTTACCAATCAATGGTAAGATAGCAATATCAAAGAAAAAGAGGAGTGAACAAAAGACTTTTGAGTAAGGTAGAATGTTCCTAGTTGCTTGCTCATCTTCAAACAGAAACACCTTTTTCAAATGCACCAACACTTTCCATGAAATATTTTAAAAAGTCCAACACTTTGTATACATTCTTATAGAGACGAGAATCATTATAAAGTTTGCCTAAACGGAGGCGCTTTTCAAAAATACTTTCAAAAACCACCACAAAGCACATCTTCAAATAAAAGCAATGATCTAGCAAGAAACTAAGAGCCCATAGATAACTATGGATGAAAAGGGTGCTAACACCTTCCCTTTTCATAATCTACCCCCCGAACTCAAGAAAATAATCTCAAAGGTCTTTCCTGTTCTTTTCACCCTTTCCTTTATATGGATAAAAGAAAAGTCGGTGGCGACTCTTGCTATCTGCAACAATTGTAATAAAACGCAAAACACCTAAGTCAGTTCTCCCACCATGTTACACCAACATTGAAAATGGCCAAGGAGCAGTAAAGACATTCAAGGGAACCGGGGGCACGTGTACTTTGTCAGCATAAATCTGGAATTTTTGAGAAGTTCTGGAATGATGATGGCAATCAATTTCCATAGTCGACCAATAATCACCCGCTCTCAGAATTTTCTTAGCCATCGTATGCCCATTGGAGTGAGTACCAAAGACTCCTTCGTGCATATCTTCTATAATCTTCTCAGCTTCCTTCTTGTCTACACAGCGAAGCAAAGTTGAATCGTGATTGCATTTGTACAAAATTCTATTACTCAGAAAGAATTTGGTCGCGAACCTCCGTAGGAATTTCTTATTGTTAATAGATGCCCCTTCAGGATATTCTTAAGTCTTGAGGTATCTTTTCAATTCACGGTACCAAGGATTTTCCTCTACTCCATCAATATCAATTTCGTAGCAATGTGTCGGGTCATCTAATCTTTCAATAGTGATTCAAGGAGCTTCATTGTCCCATCTAACTTTGAACATAGATTACGTGGTAGCTAATGCGTCTGCCAATTGATTCTCTTCTTGCGGGATATGTTCAAAAGTGATTTCTTCGAAGTATGGAATTAACGTCAACACATGCTCTCTATAAGGGATAAGATTCAGGTGCTTAGTAT
Source organism: Vicia faba (assembly GCA_948472305.1). NCBI lineage: Eukaryota > Viridiplantae > Streptophyta > Magnoliopsida > Fabales > Fabaceae > Vicia > Vicia faba. The sequence goes on from OX451740.1 coordinate 253,962,668, forward strand.
CCCATTCTCTATTAATCTGACTGATTACTAGGGCTGAGTCCCCATATACATTCAATATTTCAATTCTCATATCGATAGCACCTTTGATACCCATGATGCACGCTTCGTACTCTGCCATGTTGTTGGTACAGTCAAAACATAATCTGGCGGTGAAGGGTGTATGGCAACCCTTGGGAGAGACAATCATAACACCAATTCCATTACCAAGCGCGTTAGAAGCTCCATTAAAAACCATAGTCCATAGGGATCTTGGCTCGGGTCCTTCATGCGGTCCAGGTTTTTTATAGTTAGTAATCAGCATAATATTCTCATCCGGGAACTCAAAATTCATAGTCTGGTAGTCGTCTACAGCCAGATGTGAAAAATGATCTGCCAGTACACTTCCTTTGATTGCTTTCTGAGTGTTGTACTGAATATCATATTCTGTCAAGACCATTTTCCATCTTGCTATTCTTCCGAGGAGAGCGGGCTTCTCGAACATGTATTTTATTGGGTCCATCTTAGAGATCAACAAGGTAGTATGAGTCAACATATACTATCTTAGTCGGCGAGTGTTGTACCCCAAAATTTTCCCTCCCATATTCAAAAATTGCCAAGATAATGCTTCAAAATCTCCCCAAGGGTTGCACAGTTCAAGGGCCTCCTAACAGTTAAAAATTAGGGTTTTTGTTCTGGCAAAGAAATTGAAGTTTCCAAGGGTCCAATCAAGTCCCACATGCCTATAAACATTGTCAAGTACCCTCATGTCAAGTTTCAAGACTTACAGCACAAAATTGCACAGTCAAAAACCCTAATTGCCCAACAGTCAACTGCAGGGGCAAAATAGTCATTTGATAGTCAAAAGTTCAAATTTTTGGTCAAAGTCTTATTTTGAAGCCACAAACATCATTTGATCAATTCTTGATCATGATTCTCAAAGCATGGCTCAAAAAGTCTCAAGATGCAAAAGTTTCCATATTTGGACAGTTAAAAAAGTCAACTGTAACTTGACCAAGGCATAACTTCCACATGGTTTATCAGAAAAATTCAATCCAAAGCTCATTTTGAAGAGAATGACATTTCCTACAACTCATCTTCACACTTCAAGTCCAATAAATGCTCTCACAAAAAGTTATCAATCTCAACATTATAGGTCATTTTCAAAAGTCAACAAAAAGGCACTTTAAGTCAAAGACCATAACTTGAGATTGGCAAATCAAAATGACATGGGACCAAAGGCATTTTTTAGAGGACTTCAAGACCTTTCCAAAATGTCCAAGAACATGATCAAAGCTTAAAAATTGAGCAAGATATGCCTTGTGGAAGTTGGGAAATTTTTGGGAATTTTGAAAAGTCAACTTTGCTTCAAATGCCTTAAAATTGCTAATGGGCCACATTTTCTTCCAAGAATCATCATCCAAAGCATATGCACGACCATTTGGCCCAAGGGGAGTTATTTCATCATTTTTTATTATTTATTTGAATTTTTAATCACAATTAATTCATTTAATTAAATAAAATATGGGAAAAATACTCATCCATGCTTTTCAAATCTTTTTATGCATAGAATGCCTTCAAGATTTCGTGCACTATCTGATATGGAAAGAATCAAGGTGATTTGGACATGATTGGTATCAAAACACATGGAAAAAGATTGAAAAAATATGCCATTAAAATCCAATATTTGATTCATGATTGCATTGATCCTTTGGCTCAAGATTTAACCCTAATCCATCACATACATAAGCCAGAAGCTAGACCTAATGCAAAACACCTCTAAGCTGCGCCCAAAACCATAAGCAAACTTGGCACTTTTTCAAGAAAATTTCAAAACTGAAAACACGATTCCAAAGAATTTCAAGGCAAGAAAACTATCCCATTGCATTCCTGAGGCTTCAAGGAACGTTTCTGAATCAAAACCAGTGGTTCTAACGCAAGGAATTGGTAGAACGACCTTGTCCTGTTCATACTTTTTCTCATATTCTTACATCATGATTCCTGCGTTGTTTTCAATTTTTAATGTTTGATTTGTGTTAGTTGACTCATTCTGAAGCTAACCATGTATTTTAATTGAGTTTTTGTGCATCATACACGGATTCACCATTGAAGCTCGCTAGGGTTTCCAAACTGAAAAATTGGGGCTTTACGTTTAAGGAAAAATCAAGGCACCCCAGTACCATGGCTAGGATCAGGATGCTTGGACGAATTTAATACACTAATCGCGCCTAATTTATATAGCCATACGGGCTATTCGCTATTTTTGAAAAGAATGCATTTTGGGGGGTTTAAAACCCCCGCTACTTCTTTTTTGTTTCAGGGACGACGAAGAAGAAGATCATGTGGCAAGCTATGGTTGGACAATTTGAATTCAGCGCGCATTTTTTTTGTTTCTAGGCCACTAACGCTAAATTTCTTTTATATTATTTATTCTTCATTCCATGTACAACGCGCGCAGTTGGCACAGTTGGTGGACAAGGCATTTGGTAATCTCTGGGACCTGGGTTCGATTCCCAGGTCCCCTTACTTTCTTCATATATTTTGTTTCAGCATAATCTCATGCAGCTTCAAGCCTAAGAGTTCACCATACACTCAGTATCCCAGCCTGCCACATGTCTCAGAACGTCCATCCAAGGGCCCTGATCTGATGAACACCATGGGCACCGGTCAAACATTCTACATGCTTCCATGAAAAGTCAAAAAGGCCTCCAATGATGGGCCAAAAATGCTGGATGATACCTCCAAATTGGGGTCAGCACCCCCTAGGGTTTGTGTTTCTTTTCTTTTTTTCTATTTTTTTTATTATATGTTTAATTTAATTATTTCCTCTTAAATCTTTAAATTAATATTTTTCCTTTAATATAAAAAATAATAAAAATCAGAAAAGACAAAAAATAAAATATATTTGATTTAATATTTTTTTGTAAATAAATCTTATTAATTAATTTAGTCTTAATTTTAGGTTTAAATCTTAATATTTTTTATAAACTTAAATATTGTAGAATTAGGGTTGTAATCACTTTTATCTTTTTCTTTTCTTTTATCATTATTAATAACTAATTATTTATTTTTGTAAATAAAATTGTATTAATTAATTAGGTTAATTTTAGATTCAATTTTAACATATTTTTCTTAATAAATAAAAATAGTTAGAATTAGGGTTAATTAATTTTTTAATTTCATTTAATTCTCTCATTAAAATCAATAAATACGAAAAACTCAAAAATAATTCTTTTTCTCATTTAACTTAATTTAATTTGTTAATTATAATTTAATTTCCTAAAAAAGGGTCCAACGCCCTCGCATTCCCGATCTTACTTATTCTCGCATTTTTATTTTATTTCCTTTTTCATGTAATTCTCCCAAAGCCATGTAATAGAATAATTAGGACATTTATATTTCTCGCACTTTATTCTATTTTCAAATCGGGTCCTGGATTAAATTTGGCGATGTGGACCCGCGCCTTTGTAATAGCGTAGAATTTTTATGTTCCCGCAACTTTTAACTGTTAACTATCGCATGAAAGAATGAATGTCAAAATAAAAGCAACGCGTAGATCACCAATACATGACAAGACAAAATATCTGAAAACGACACACAAATCACACACCACCCCTAGGGTACGCCTCACTGTTGCCTTGCCCCTCGAAAGGTGATCGTCGAGTAGAGGACGTCTTAGTAAGTCCTCATGATCCAGGAACCTGGCATGAGGGTAGCTTCTAAGGTGTCTTCCCATTGCTCCGGTGATCACCATGTCCCGAACCTCAAATTGACCCGAACACCTCCAATGGTGGTGCTACTTACCTCTCAATGGTGGGATGGCACTACTTTAAGGGCATTTACACAGACGAATTCCTTAGGGTAGGTAGACGACTCTAGATACTTGCTCTAATTTCGAAACAAATCAAAAATACCTTTCACACCAACACCTTTTCAAAAAGCTTTCGAAAGAAATTTTTCAAACACTCTTGAGGACCGATACAAGAGTCGAACTGGAATTTTCAAAGAAACTTTTTTAAACCCACAGTTGAAAAGCAAACAAATCATTTCGAAAACACAAGTGAGCAAGTACCTAAGAGCCCATGGATAACCATGGATAGAAAGGGTGCTAACACCTTCCCTTTCTATAACCTACCTCTCGAACCGAGAGCAATCTCTATAAGGAATTTTTCTGTGCTTTTGTCCTTTCCATTTGGAGAAAATAAAAGACGGTGGCGACTCTTGCTTCCGCGACATTTCGCGAACCAGCGTTAAACAGTCAGTTCCAGATCCACCGATCACAGCGAGAAACCCATGCCAAAGCACATCAAGTTTTCTCGAGCAGTGGGTATCTTGTTTCACGATCAGTAAACTTTTTGCTAAGGTAGTATATTGCATGCTCTTTTCGACCAGAATCGTTATGTTTCCCCAATACACACCCCCATTGAGTTCTCTGACACTGTTAGGTACATGATTGAAGGTCTTCCTTCAACCAGTGGCATTAGAATCATAGGTTCCTGGAGATACTCCTTGATTTTGTCGAAGGTTATCTGACAATCGTCGTTCCATTTCACTACTTGATCTTTCTTCAATAACTTGAAGGTTGGTTTATAAGTAGCGGTCAAATGGGAAATAAATCTGGCAATGTAGTTCAATCGTCCCAAGAAACCTTTGACTTCCTTCTTAGTACGGGGAGCTGGAATTTCTTGAATGGCTTTAACCTTGGCAGGATCAACTTCATTACCTTTACCACTGACAACGAAACCTAGGAGTTTACCGGATCTTACCTCGAAGGTGCACTTGTTTGGATTCAACCTCAGCTTATATTTCTTCAATCTCTCAAACAACTTGTGCAGGTGGTCAAGGTGTTCTTCTACAGTCCGAGACCTGGCTATCATGTCATCAATGTAAACTTCTATCTTGTGATGGATCATATCATGGAACAGAGCTACCATAGCATGTTGATATGGCTCACCAGTGTTCTTTAAACCGAAAGGCATTACTTTGTAACATAAAACGTCCCACTGTGTGATAAAAGTAGTCTTCTCCATATCTTCAGCTGCCATCTTGATTTGATTATAACCGGAAAAACCATCTATGAAGGAAAACATTTTATGTTGAGCGATGTTGTTAACCAAAACATCAATATGTGGAAGCGGAAAGTCATCTTTGGGGCTTGTCCTATTCAAATCCATATAGCCTATACACATACGCACCTTACCATCTTTCTTATGTACTGGCACCACATTTGCAACCCACTGAGGATAGGACGTAACAGCCAAGAAACTTGCGTTGAACTGCTTCATAACCCCAACCTTGATCTTTTCTAACATCACATGACGCATACGACAAACTTTCTGCTTTATAGGGAGACAACCTTCCTTCGTCGGTAGACGGTTAACCATAATATTAGTATCAAGCCCTGGCATGTCTTCATATGACCAATCAAAGATCTTAACATAGTCACGCAACATCTGGATTAAGCTCTTTTTGACATTGTCTTCAAGGTTGGCACCTATCTTGATTTCTTTCTTGTCTTATTCAGTACCCAAGTTCACAACCTCGACTGGCTCTTCATGTGGTCGTATAGATCTTTCTTCTTGCATTAACATTCTAGCAAGTTCTGCCGATATTTTACAATCTTCCTCACCTTCATCCTCGACTTGGTAGATCGGATTTTCGAAGTCATAATTGACAATAGCAAAACTATTATCAATGGAATCTAGGGTGGATGTGGATCTGCAATTTGTTGTGTGGGTGTGTGTAAGAATACATAGTTATTTTGAAAATAATAAAGTAAAAGAAAGACAAAGAGCGCAAAATTTGAGTGCAAACGTCCAATGATTTATTAAATAAAAATATGCATATGAATAATGACAACCCTAACAAATGGGCCATTTTTCCCCGGGTAAGGCACAAGGCTTAAAGTCATTGCTTAAATTACATAACCAAAACTTAAAAGCAAGAAAAACAGAAAATAGCATTTACTCATGACTAAAGGAGATTGGTATAAAGTCTCCAGTCTTCCAATTGTTTAGCCCACTTCCGGTAGTAGGGAAGATCCAACTGTCTATGTCGCAGTCGCTTCCAGTGTCTTCCACAGTGTTAACATGATTGTTGTGAACTCCGTTATTGTTGATGTGGAATGGCGGTCTCCCAGAATTGGCAAGAGCACGATGGGCAGCCCTCTGAGCTTTTGAGGTGAAACCCAAACCAAACTTGTCAGATTTATAAGGAATATCGGGGAGCTGACCCGAAACAGTGCAACCACCTTCTTCGACCACAGCCCTAGCGTCTTTCAGAGAAGTCATTTTTTATGGAGTCTTAGGAACAACAAAAGCAGCTTTATCGACCGAGATTTTCTGAGAAACAACTTCAAAGGTCTAGAAGGAGTCTCAACGAATTCACCATCCACCTCAACATACTTGAAAGAATTCAGATGGATCACCATATATTCTTCTTCGGCGCAAACTGTGATGATCTTTCCCCTCATGGGATACTTCAACTTCTGGTGTAAGGTAGAAGTAACAGCACCTTCCCCATTAATCCAAGGGCGTCCCAGCAAACAATAATAGGTTGGACGAATATCCATCATATAAGAAGTAGATTCGAAGACCTGGGAACCCACTTTGATCGGAAGATCCACCTCTCCATGCACCGTTCTCTTCGAACCATCGAAAGCTCTCACCACAATGTTACTAGGTTTTAGGAAAATCCCTTCACAGTCAAGTTTATCTAAAGCAGCCTTTGGAAACACGTTCAAAGAGGAACCTGTGTCCACAACACATGAGATAAGGTAGTGCCCCTTCACTCAATAGAGACATGCAGGGCCTTATTATGATTCCTTCCTGCGGGAGTTAAGTCTGCGTCAGAAAAGCCTAGCCCATTATCATTCATCAGGCTAGCAATATGATTTTCGAACTGATCAACAGAGATTTCTTGCGGTACATGGGAAGATTTCAGAAATCTCACCAAAGCCCGAGCATGGGCTTCAGAGCATAATAATAGGGATACCATAGATATTTTGGAGGGGGTCTGCCCCGGCTGTTCAATAATCTTGTAGTCACTCTTTCAGATAATCTTTAATATTTCCTCCATCTCTTGCTTGGAGGGGTCTTCAATAGTAACCTCTTTTGGTGCCTCTGTCTGGGAAGGCTCGGTCCTATGTTCTTCACCTCGAGTTTCAGTAGTTGATTTAGTAGCAGTGATACGAACTGGTGTTGTAACAGCCTCCAGAGATATCTCTAGAGAGAAAACCCTTCCACTTCTGGTAACCTTACTAGTCCCAGCAATATTGCCAACATCGGAATTAGTAATTTCAACATTTTCCTCCTTAACAGTCAATGGTTCTTGCTTGACTCCATGGTAGTAGACATCAGCTCTATAATTCTAAGGGATAGCATTATCAGAGGAATACAGAATTGGCCCGGGGGAAGTAATAATCAGGGGAGCGACTTTAGGTTCAAAAATAATCTTCACAGGACCCTTAGAAGTGATCCTTATAGGGGTACCGGAAATTGTAGACACGTCTTCAAGATTCAGGTCTTGGGATGTACTCTCCATAGAAGGGGTTTTCTCAAAAGGAATCTTTTCAAATAGAATCTTATGGTCATCCATCAAACACTGAATACCTTTTTTCAGCAATGCACAACCATTGGATTGGGATAGTAGTAGCATTATTTAGCACAACTCGTAAATAAACTGGCTTGTAGTAGCTTTTCCTTAACAATCATCAGGGGAGTAGTCAAATCATTCACAGTAGAAACATAAGAGACATCTTCAATAGCATTAACGCCCTTGTCATGATTAGGCATAAGCATGGTAATCACATTAGGAGTCTCAGGAGGGTCAAATTCAATTTCCTTGGCGTTAATCATGTCTTTGATCTTATTCTTCAGGGCCCAACAGTTGCTAGTGTCGTGCCCGGGGCTGTTAGAGTGATACGCACACCATGCGTTGGGATTGTAGCAGGGAGAGGAAGTGTTGGGATTATGAGGAGGCTCTCTCAATGTAACCAACCCAACATTCAACATTTGTTTTTACGCTTGGGCCAATGACATGTTGATCTTTGTAAACTTTCTTATAGGTCATCCTGCCTATGCTGATTATTTTGTTGTTGTTGCACTGGCGCGGGATTGGAGATCAAGACTGCCCCCAATGAATGGCTGCAGTCACTTTTACTATGACCCTTCTGGATGTACTCAAGATTGGATTCCCTTTTACCATTATAAGGCTTCTTTACAACATTTGAAGATGTAGCCACTTGGATTTTTCCACTTCTGATTCCATTTTCCACATGTTCCCCGGTCAAAATTAGTTAAGTGAAACCAGCCGAAGAACTCCCTAGTAGATGATTATAGAAAGGACCTATTAGTGTGCTCATGAACATGTCAACTAATTCTCTATCATCCAAAGGAGGTTGAACTTTGCCTGTAAGATCTCTCCATTTATGGGAATACTCTTTAAAGCCTTCATCAGAGCCTATGGCATGCTCCACAGTTGCATACGGGTTGGTACAAGGTCAACATTATACTGGTATTGCTTATAGAAGGCATAAGCAAAATCTTCCCAGGTGTGAATATTGGTCCCTTCTAGTTGATAAAATCGTTCCAACTGTTTTCTAAACATGCTCTCTTGAAAGAAGTGAACCCACAACTTCTTATCAACAGTGTGCGATTGGATTTTCTGAACATAAGACCTTAAATGAAGATTAGGACAATAAATGCCATCATACTTAGAAAATGTAGGAGTCTTGAACTTAGGAGGGATGATAACTCCTGAAACCATACCTAAATCATCAAAGTTCAATCCAAGCACTTTCTTGATCTCCATAGCTCTTAGACGCTCTTCCAGCAATTTATACTTCTCATCAGAAAGGGTATACTGCTCATCCATGTAATCATCTTCCTCTTTATCAAGACATTTGCTTAAACCAGAATGGCTTCTTTCAGTCTTCACACTTTTACTGTCTTCATCTTGCTTGTCTTCTTCATCTGATAGGATACCAAGATCTCGAGCTTGCTTGACAGGACCTCTGAACCTTCTTCCCATATTAAGAACGCCAATTGGTTTCTTTGTCTTCTTTTTCTTCTCACTAGTGACCAGTTCCTTCAGCTCTTTCCTGCCCCTTGGCTAAGTTCAAGGACATCTGTTAGAATTGGGCATTCTGAGCTTGGAGATCTTTGACTATTTGTTCAAGATCCATTTTTTCTACTGAAATAAACAGTAAGAAGACGAGAAAACTTGTCTTGAAAGTACCTGTTATGTAATGAGATGCATGATATGTAGATGAAAATGTAATGTTTTCAAGGATCTTGCGGGGTAAAGAAATTTGAAAGTGAATCCGGTTACAACTCTGACTTATGAAATTTTGAATCTTCATTTTTAGACGTCCTTCTATTACAATCAAGCTCACCATATCGAGTGGGTACTAGCCTCTGACTTAAAAGAACATACTTTGATCTTTGACGACATCTGGTTAGAGGAAAATAAATCCTCTTGCCCTTTGCTAGCAATCTGGCTCATGATAATCCTGCACCAAAGATCCATAAGATCCTTGAGATGGTTAGTAAAATTCCATGTCATGATAATATGATGTTATGTTGTCGTGTTCATGTTAGATAGATAGAAAACATAAACAAATCACACAAGAGCCTTAGGTTTAAAGGCTTACATGAGGTCCATAGGTAAGTACCCTTTTCTATTGAAATTAAGTTGGCTCAACCTGTCCTAAAATAGTAACTGGGTTCTAGGGATCTCATATCACGGATCTTTCTCGAAGGTTTTATTTAGTACAACAACCGATTCACCACCAAAATATCCCGCGAGTCGAATCTCAATGAGTGTAGTATCGAGTATCAACCAACCTTGGACTGCACCAAAGTCGGCCATATCACTACTTTCTAATAGCCAAGATGGGTCAATTAAGGTTCTAAAAGTTAGTTAGTGCTAATGACACCATGCGGAAGCCTAATGTTATCATCGACTAACTCAAGGAACATTAGTACAATCCAAAGTGTCACACTAACCGTAGCCATCACTTCAACCATATAGATATATGTCGTACAATTTCCATGATCTATTGCTACTTACCTAAGGTATCCCTAGATCCGGGTGTAGGATCTTTGAAAGTGAATAAACCCAATCAACCCTTAAATTAAAAGAAAACAAGGCAAACAAAAAAAACAAGTAAAAAGTGATCTAAACTCTAAGGTAACCCCTCTTTTTTAAGTATTTCCCCAACAGAGTCGCCATTTCTGTAATACAGTGGGAGAACTGACTTTTGCATTTTATCGCAAATGTGCGGATAGCTAAAGTCACCACCGGCTTTTCTTTTATCCAATAAGGAAAGGGTGAAAAGAACAGGAAAGACCTTGAATATTTTGAGTTCGGGGGGTAAGTTATGAAAAGGGAAGGTGTTAGCACCCTTTTCATCACCAGTTATCTACGGGCTCTTAGTCGCTAGATCACTTTTGAAAATTTTCTTTTTGCGTAAGTGTTTTGAAAATATTTTGAAAAGTTGACTTTGTAATAATTCTTGTATTAGTCCCCAAGAATGCGTACAAAGTGTTTGAAAATATTTTATTTGAAAAGTGTGATGTGTAAAAAATGTTTATTTAGAAAATATTGTGAGTGAGAGACTAATAGTTTTTTACCCGCTCAAGGTCCTTCTTGTTATTTTCCTCCTCCTTTTGAGATACTGCTATCCGTAACATTAGTTGGTAGGCAACCCCCATCTATTGGATGTGAAGGGACAATCGAAGGATCATAGTATGATCATCGAATGCAACATATAGTGATACATTAGCAATTTATCGAATGGACTAGATCATTTTTCGTAGGCAACATCGACGGGTCATCGAGGGACTATGATCTTTATTCTAAAGGACTTTTCTAAAGTATCCCTACCTTCGAGGGACGTGACCGTTATTTCTGAAGTTATTTTATCTTGATATTAGGGTTTGCTATCAGTTGTTTTTATCTTGTCATATACGCCTAATTACTTACAGTATAAAATATAGCAGAAATATAAAGGTGCAGAAAGTAAATCTTAAGCTATTAAAAGGCTTTGGGGCAGTTACATAAAAAAGATGTAGAAAAATAAAGTGCGGATATTAAACCCCTAGACTATTACATCATGTAAGCAGTTACATAATAGAAAATAAACGCAAAAGATAAACTAAACTATTACAAGAGAAAACATTGTGCTACCTATACAATCGTCTAAGAATTTAAATGCAATAAGAAATTAAAAAAATGTTGAAAAATGTTTGAATGTGGTCTTTTATGAAATTAATTTGACGTTAATTAAAAAAAACTAAGTCTAATTAATTTTAATTAATAAAACCTAAAGTTTAAATTATTTTAATTAATAAAAAACCAATTAACCTAATTAATTTAAAAAAGGTCAAAATTAAATTATTAAAAAAAACTAAACCTAATTTAGTTAGGGTTTTTAAAAAAAATAATTAATTTAGGTTAAATGTTAATTAGGAAAATAATTAGGGTTATTAAGAAAATTAGGGTTAGTGATTTGAAAAGAAAGAAAATATGGTTAGTGAAAAATATGAAGAAAAATAATGTATGGGAAGGGTGTTGAACCCACGCCCTTCAGCATCCTCCATGCATGGCTTGCCACCAGGCCAAGCGCTGGTTGGCGTTAGTAACATATGCGCAATACATAATATATTAAACCTGTAGAAATTGGAAAATAACAAGAAAATTCTACAAAAGGCAAGGATCGAACCCACACCCTTGTGTACCAATGCCTTATCACGCGCGTCCTTGCCACTGGGGTGGCTGTTTCATCCGTTAGTAAAATCAAACAAAACAAATATAATATAAACCAAATCAGAGGGACCGTAGAAGCGTCAGAGCCCTAGCTATGATCATCTTCTCTGGTGAGCACGTTTCCTTGTCCTGCAAAACAGCGTGTGTTAGTGATTCAATAGGATCCTACCCCCCTAGTTTGAGGGCTAGGAATTCAATGGTGGCCTTAGTTTTGGCTGAATCGTCATGTACAAAGAGATATATAAGCAAGATAAAGTTGATCGGTGCAATCATGGTGATGCACGATTCTAGCATCATGGGACTCATGCGATAGTCCAAACATGTCCAATTACATCTCAGGAACACAATGAAAGCATTAGTTCATATCAAAGCATGATAAAATAAAAATATGAAAGTTACAAAAGTATGGAAACCGGTGATGCATGCATGCATGTTTCAGGCCTCTTTGATCATCAAGAATGATCAATACTTACTCTATATAACCTTAGAAGTTGATTGTGATGGCTGGCTTGCTTTGGGAAGGGCTGAAAATAAAGTTTCAGGTTTGCCCTACTTTGAGAAATGTTGAAGTTTTTTTAGAGTAATCTTGCAAGGTATTTTCGTGTCCCATTGTTGTCTGAATATGAAGGATATATATATATATATATATATATATATATATATATATATATATATATATATATATATATATATATATATATATATATATATATATATATATATATATATATATATATATATATATATATATATATATATATATATATATATATATATATATATATATATATGAAGATTAGGTAAAGGAGAATAGGCTTGGACCTTGTATGAAATAGCTTTTGGTTTTTGCTTGAAAAATAAGTTGGAATAAGACAAACATGAAGATTGGTTTTGTAAATAAGCTCACACATTTTCCTGTACAATCTTGGGCCTCCAAAAGATTTGAAACAAAAGCCTTGCATGCCTTATATCTCCATTTACTATTTATTTGATTTAATTTGCATTTAAATGAATAAAAATTCAAATAAAAGAAATAAAAATCATAAAAAATATGTGAATGTCTTTGGGGGTCCCCTAACATGTCATGAGCATGTTTGAACTTCAAAAATTAGGCCCATTAGTCCAAAAGCCCAAATTTGTTCAATTGAGGTTTCATGCAATTTCACAAAATTACCCAACTTGTGCAACTCATAACTTGCTCAATTTTCATCATATGAGGATTATCTTTGACTTTTTGGAAATCTCAATATGTCCCTTACAACTCTCATGTTGATCATTTTTCAATTTGAAGACTTTATATTGATGTAAATTGCTTTGACAAAAAAGTATCTTTTTGTTGACTTTTAAAATGACCTATAAGTTTTTGGCCCATATCTCTCAAATGAAGCATTTTTGGGCCTTGAGCTTAGAGATTAAAAGTTGTAAAGAATTAAACTTCCATAAAAATAAACTTTGATTGAGAATTTTTTTATGAAGCATGTGAAAGTTATGGTTGGTCAAAGTTCGGTTGACTTCCCCTAAAGAAACCCCTAATTTAGTAACTTTGACTTTTGATGAATCTTGAGTTTTCTTGATGAGTTATGATAAACCCTTGATAAAATGATGAATGTGAATTAAAAATTTTGACGTTGACCAAAAATCTTGAAGTTTGACTATATGTTGACCACAAATGACTTTTTGCCCAATACAGTTGATTTTCAATCAACTGAGCAATTGACTGAGAAAATTTGTGATGTAAGACTTGAAACTTGACATGAGGATACTTTGAGACATATGAGAAACTATGAAGCCAATTTGAGGAATTTGAAACTTAATTTCCTTTGAGATAAGAAAAACCCTAGTTGTAGGTCAATTACTTAGGAGGAGAGTCCATATAACCAATTCTTGAGTAGTCTTGAGCAATTGACAACCCTAGGAGCATGGGGAGATCTTTTGAAATGGGAGGGAAATTTTTTGGGTATAACACATGCAAGTCTTGTTTAATTAGGAAAATTAAAAAGTCCTCATTGAGAGGAAAAGGTGAAAGGGCTAACGATCTTTTGGCCTTCATACATACTGATGTATGTGGACCACTGGACATACCATCCAGAGGAGGTTTTCAATACTTCATCACATTTACTTATAACTTCAGTAGATATGGTTATGTGTATTTAATGAAACATAAATTTGAAACTTTTGAAAAGTTCAAGGAATTCAAGAATGAAGTACAAAACCAACTAGGTAAGAATATTAAAGTTCTTCGATCAGATCGAGGCAGTGAAAATTTAAGCCTAGAGATTGATGACCATCTAAATGAATGTGGGATTATATCCCAACTTACTCCTCCAGGAACACCATAATGGAATGGTGTATCTAAGAGAAGAAATCGAACCTTGTTAGACATGGTCCGATCCATGATGAGTCACGCCGACCTTCGAAACTCCTTTTGGGGACATGCACTATTAACAGCAGCTTACACACTTAACTGTGTTCCATCCAAAAAGGTTGAGAAGACACCATATGAGATATGGAATGGTAAGAAACGACATATGTCTTATATGAAGATTTGAGATTGCAAAGTCTATGTGAAATGACAAATCTCGACTAAGCTTGAGCCCAAATATGAAAAATGCTTATTTGTGGGGTATCCTAAAGAAACAAGAGGTTATTACTTCTACAATCCTTCTGAGGGCAAAGTGTTTGTCACTCGAACTTGAGTTTTCTTGGAAAAAGATTTTATTTCCAAAGGAATTAGTGGGAGGAAAGTAGAGCTTGAAGAAATTCAAGAATCACATAGCATTGATACACCTATGGAGGAATTAGAGCAGGAAACACAAATAGTTATGAAAGGGCAACTTTCTCAAGTAGAACAAGACCAGTGTATGTCAAATAGGATATGTCACCAACCTGGTAGATATAGATATCTTGTAAGTGATCAAGGTGATGTATTGCTCATGGATCAAGATGAGCATGTGACCTACCAAGAGGCTAAACTGGTCCTGAGTCTGAGAAGTGGCTAGAAGCCATGAAATCTGAAATGGATTCCATGTAACAAACTAGGTTTGGACCTTGGTAGAACCTCTTGTAGGAGTTAACCCTATAGGATGCAAGTGGGTCTTTAAAAAGAATACTGACATGGATGGTAAGGTGCATGCCTATAAGGAAGGACTGCTTGCAAAAGGCTATAAACAAATTCATGGGGTTCACTATGATGAAATCTTTTCACCAGTTGCAATGCTTAAATCCGTTCGGATTTTACTTGCTATCGTTGCATATCATGATTATGAAATATGGCATATGGATGTCAAGATTGTTTCCTTAATGGGAATCTTCTTCAGGATGTGTACATGACACAACCTGAAGGATTTGACATACCAGGAGAAGCCTAAAATATATGCAAGTTACAGCGATCAATCTATGGATTGAAGCAAGCTTCCAGAAGTTGGAATATTCGTTTTGATGAAACAGTAAAACAATATGGATTCGTCAAGAATGAAGATGAGCCTTATGTCTACAAAAAGGTTAGTGGGAGCATGATTGTTTTCCTGATATTATATGTAGATGACATATTACTCATTGGAAACGATGTCCCTACCTTACAACAAGTAAAGACTTGGTTGGGGAAATGCTTTTCAATGAAGGACCTAGGTGAAGCAACCTATATATTAGGAATCATGATCTATAGAGATAGATCATAAAAACTGCTTGGCCTAAGTCATAGTACATACATAGACAAAGTGTTGAGACACTTTAATATGCATGATTCCAAGAAAGGATTCATACCTATGCAACATGGCTTATGTTTATAAAAAACACAATCCCCTTCAACTAAGAAAGAAAGGGATCACATGACTAAGATTCCATATGCATATGCAATAGGATCTATCATGTATATTATGTTATGTACTCGATCAGATGTCTCGTATGCTTTAAGTACAACGAGTAGGTATCAATCTGATCCAGGTGATGTTTATTGGGTAGCTGTCAAGAATATCCTTAAGTACTTAAGGAGGACTAAAGACTCATTCTTGATATGTGGAGGTCAGGAAGATCTTGCTGTAATTGGATACACCGATGCTAGCTTCCATACAGATAAGGATGACTTTAGATCGCAATCTAGTTATGTGTTCTGCTTAAATGGTGGCGCTGTGAGCTGGAAAAGTTCAAAGCAAGATACAATTGTTGATTCTACAATCGAGACTGAGTATATTGTTGCCTCAAATGCAGTAGAGGAAGCTGTTTGGATCAAGAAGTTCATTAGTGAACTTGACATAGTCCCGAGCATTGTTGATCCCATTGATCTCTATTGCGATAACAATGGTGCTATCACACAAGCTAAGGAGCCTACATCTTACAAACGATCAAAACACATACTTAGGCATTATCACCTCATTCGAGAGATAATTAATCGGGGAGATATGAAGATATGTAGAGTACCTACACTTGACAATGTTGTTGACCCACTAACAAAGCCTCTTGTGCAGTAGAAGCATGATGGCCATACTAGATTTATGGGTATTAGGGGTATGCCTGATTGGATCTAGTGCTAGTGGGAGATTGTTGATGTAAGCCCGAGAGGCCAATACTTTTGATACTTGTATAGAATTATTTATTAATAAAAGGTATTTATTTATTATGTTTGCTTTTACAAAATAATAAAGTCCCTAGAATAGTTCGACTATTTAATAAAATGTTAAGTGTGACTTAATCATGAGATCCCATTAAACATAAGAACATTATTCTTACAGTATTCATAATCGAGCTTTATTGCAAAGTAGGATAACATTAAAGCATTGAGATTATTATGAAGATAGATTGATTATCACACCTCATGGATCATGGGTAAGGAGTTATCAAGTCTTGATATAGGTATGAATATTAGGAGTAATATTTATACTGGATTGACCCGCTATGAGAATACTACATAGAATGTTATGGAAGGTGTCATAAGTTATTCTCATGGTGATAATGGTGTATATCACCCTTCGACCTGAAACCACTATAGACCCAAGATGTAGAGTTAAGTAATTTATTATTGATCAAACATTATCTGTAACTAGATGACCATAAAGACATTTGATGGGTACTTCACAAAGCATGGTGAGAGACATGAGTGACCTAGATATAATTTTCCCATCCTGCATAATAGGATAAATGTCTAAGGGCCCAGTATTGAACTAGACAAGGGTAACACGGTCTATGCCTTGTGTTCAATATAGACATAAGGGCAAAACGGTAATTGTACATACAAATATTATCACGGAAAGGTTATGTTAAATGTGTGATTTAATATAATTTCCAATGTCATGAAAACCTACAAGGTCACACACATAAGGAAAAGTTGAAGAGAGATAGAGTAAATAAGGAACACCGTAAGGTATGGTGCACTTAAGTGAATTGTAAAATACCGTAAGGTAAGATACACTTAAGTGAAATATAGAATGTTGTAAGGAACCATGCACTTAAGTGATATGTGGTATATCATAAGGTATGATACCCATAGGCTTAAGTGGGCTTTAAGCTTGCAACCTTAATTGGACTTTTAGCTTGCAGCCCACATAAGTGGTTTTATAAATATAACCCTTGTGCTAAAGCATTTCACTTGATGAAATTTTGGCCTTGAAACCTTATATGTATTTTGTCTCACTCTCTCGCTCAAAGTTTTCGTTCGTAAGCAGCTAGCACTGTGATCAGAAGCGATATGTTCGTGTGGACTGAGTAGAGATGTTGCTATTCATTAACGTTCATGATCACAACATCAAAGGTATGAATCACCTCAAGAAGTAATGAGTCACACTTTGTGTTTACTACCCTCTGTTCTCAAGTGCAAAATGAGATTGATCTCAGAATTGTCAAAGCCAAAAGTGATCATGGTGGCGAGTTTGAAAATAAAAACTTTGAAAATATTTTTCATGAAAATGACATCTCCCATGATTTCTCCTGCCATATAACTCCACAATAAAATGGAGTTGTAGAGAGGAATAATGAGACTTTGCAAGAAATGGAAAGAACCATGATCAACGAGACTAACATGGAAAGGCACTTATGGGCAGAGGCAGTCAACACAACATGTTACATTCAGAACAAAGTCTCTATAAGACATATTCCAGGTATGACTCCTTATGAATTATGGAGAAACAAAAAACTCAATATTTAATTTTTCATCCTTTTGGATGTGATTATTTTATGTTAAACACTAAAGAGAATCTTAACAAGTTTTATTCTAAAGCACAAAAGTGTATCATGATAGGATACTTTGAATACTCAAAAGGCTATAGTGTGTATAACACCGAAACTCTTATTATTAAGGAATTTATTCATGTTAGATTCAATGATAAGCTTGACCAAAAAAAGTCAAAGTTAGTTGAAAAGTTTGTAGATCTGCATATTACCTTTTTGGACTAAGAAGGTAATGATGAGCTTACAAAAGAACCAAAGCAGAAGGACTCTGAAGAAGTTTAACCAGAAGCGGTTGAAGCTCGGACTCCCTTGAGGAAGCATAAAACCAGATCCTCGTATTCTGTAGAATTGATTCTTGGTGATAGATTTGAACCAGTCAGAACCAAATCCTCCTCCAAACCTTCTGAAGAAATGCTTCTGGGTTTGGTGTCTCTCATAGAGCCTACATTTGCAGATGAGGCGCTTCTAGACACAGAATAGATTCTGGCTATTGATGACACCAAAATACATCATTTATTTGACTTGATTTGTGCATGTTTTTTTGTCACTTTGTTTACATTTCCACTAATATACGGATTTTTTGTTTGTGTTAAATGTATTTATCCATTTAAGAGGCGTGTGCGAAGAAATGAAGCAAAACAGGCGAACAACAGAAGAAGTGAAGCAAGTTTACACTCAAGGCGACCACCATGGAGATCACCATAGATGTGGCCATGAGTGGTCCACGTACCAACGTAGGGATGACTAAGTCATTCCCATTTTGTACACATGGAATTCTCCATGGAGGTCACCGACCTTTATAAAGTCCAAACTGTTGGAAATGGACTTTGCTTAGCCTCCAATATTCCACAAATGACCCCTACTTTTCCTCCACTACTTTGAAGTGTTTTTAGGGATTTTTAGGGTTTATGGAACCCTATAAATGCCCCCTAGTTCCACCATTTTTATCATCCAAGCTTAGTGCATACTTAAGCCCTATACTGTCGAATTGTAAATGTTAACCCTTCACATCGAAGAGTTATCGCGCCATTGATTGAGTTTGGATCACCCATGTACAAGTTTTATTTTCAAGCACTTTGTTTCCACCATTTACATTCTGTCAAAGCTTTACTTCAAGTTATTTCTCGTTGTACCAGATTCAAGTATCCGTTTGGAGCAGGTTGTTAATTTATTCTACATTTACGCTTTATTTATCTTGCCTTTGCTTTCCTGTCTTTATTTATCTTGCCTTTACATTCATATCTTATTTACCTTGCATTTAATTATCTTCGTCTTATTTCTCTTTCGCAAACATAAACATATCCAAATAATTTATTAGTGTTGGGATGTAAGGATCGTCAATAGACGGTGCTCTAAGCATTGTCTCTTTAGGATTACGTTTGTGGGCTGTTTTGGTTTAAATGATGTTTTTCTAAATTCATTTTAATTTGCATCTATGGAAGTCGGACAGTGAAAATGTCGATGTTTTACCCCAAAATTTTCCCTCCCATTTTTCTTCAAGACATTCTCATGAGGTCCTCATTTGCTCAAGGTTGTTTAAGAATTGATCAGACAAATTCTCTTCCTAAGTAATGGGTCCACAACTAGGGTTTGGTATTTCTAAAGGAATATTGGGTTCTCAAGGTCTTAAGTGGTTGTCATGGCTCCTCATATGCTTCAAAGAATGCGCATACCAAGTTTCAAGCCTTGCATCACAAGATTTCTCACTCAATGGCTCAGAAGACTGAAAATCAATTGTATTAGATAAAAAGTCAATTGTGGTCAACATACAGTCAAACCTCAAGATTTTTGGTAAACATCAACATTTTGAAGTTATATTCATAATTTGATCAAGGGTTGATCATTATTCCTCAAGAAAATCCCCCAAATCATCAAAGGTTGTTGTACCCCAAAATTTGCCCTCTCATATTTCTCAAAACATGGCAAGAAAAATCTCCAAGTGGCTCAAGATTGCTCAAAAGTTGGACAGTCAAGCTATCTCTTAAGGCAGTCAATTCAAAATTAAGGTTTTGTGTTGCATCAAGGTCCTTACATCCAAATGACCTCAAGTTCTCTCGAATGTCCTAATATGTTCTCAAGTTCATCCATGCCAAATTTCAAGCCTTGCAGAGGAAGTTTGGTCAGTCAATTGCTCAAGAAGTCCAAAAATCGACTGTGCTAGGGCAAAAGTCAACTGTGACCTACAAATAGTCAAACTTCAATATTTTTTGTCAACATTCTCATTTTGAAGGATATTTCATCATTTGATCAAAGGTTGATCATGATTCATCAAGGATTGCTCAAAATTCATCAAGACTCAAAAGTTGCTAAATTAGGGTTTTGTAGGAAAAGTCAACTCAACTTTGACCAAGCATAACTTTCTCATACTTTATGAGAAATGACCCATAAAAAGCTCATTTTGAAGAGGATGAAATTTCCTACAATCCATCTTCATACCCCAAGATCAAGAAATGCACTCACAAAAAGTTACAAATTTGGACATTATAGGTCATTTTTGAAAGTCAACAAAAACACCTTTTTTTCCAAAGCTTATAACTTGAGAATGGAATATAAAAATGAGATGATACTAAAAGGGTTGGTTAGAGGACATCTTAAGATTTCTAAAAAGTCCAAGAAAACTTCCAAAAGTTCAAAATTGAATAAGTTATGCATTGTTGAAATTGGGCATTTTTACAAAATTGCCAAAAGTCAACTATCCCCAAAACTTCAAATTTTGTCAAATGGGCCCATTCCTTTCCACTCGATTTGATATTTTCACACTCCACACGTGTCCTAGCTTCATCCTTGTGTCCATTTATTAATTTATCTATTTTATTTGATTTTTTATTGAATTAATTCATTTTAAATCAATTTAAATCAAATAAAATCCAAATATTGATCACTTAGGATCTTTTTGATTGTTATAGGTCTTAATTGTCATCATGGACATGATCAAATCCATATCAAGACATATCATGAACAAAACATTGCATTTTGGACAAAGTTGGAAGGTTTTCAATGGTGAATCAAATCATATCTCCAATCATCAATGCACAAGGATTCAGCCCCAAAAAGTTAACCTAATTATTCCATATTACATATACAATGCAAAGGCACGTGAATTAGAGGTTAGAAGCTGCAGAATCACCAAAACCAAACTTGAAAAAACTTGGAAAAAGCTTGAAACTGAAATCACTCCTAGAGGCGAATTCAGAGGCAAAGCTCAATGTGAATCACTTGCTGGACATCCACTGAAGCGAAACCAACCCCTAGAAAGCCATCACACCCTCTCAATCGCGCTGTAAGTCCTTCGAAATACCGCCCTGCATTTGAAATCGCAACCTCTCATTCTGGCATTTTCTTGACAAATCATTAACATATTCATGATCCTTGAGTAATTTCTAAACTTTCTGCATTATTTAATTGTGTTTATATGACCTGTAGTGCCATACCCGAATCTAGGGTTCTTGGTCTTTGTTTTTGGGCGTTGTAGTTGCAGGAAAAATTGGAGCCATTTATGGGTATATACGTGCTCAGGAGACCTAGACGAGCACGACTATGGTCTTGGAATTAATTTCTATGGCCTAGGATAGATTTTAGGATGCAGCTACGGATTTAGCTGCGGATGCAAATCCGCAGGTAAAAAAACCAGGTCCAACGAAGAAGATGAATACGTGCCTCCCCCCATTGGACCATTCATAATTCGCGCGTTTTTGTTTTTAATTCTGGAATATTAATTGTTTTTCCATATAATAATTGTTATCCAATATACTAACAAATGAAGTGCAGTGGTTGAGTGGCGAAGGTGTTAGTGCATAGTCCAACAGGACCTGGGTTCGAATCCCAGGTCCCCATTTGCTTTGTATTATTTTTTCACAGATATTCCAGCGTATTTCAAGGATTGTGGACTACCATACACCATCAAATATCAAAGCACCAGATGGCCCAAGGCCAGATCTGGTGACTCAGATTGAATGTCCATCATGGGGTTGAGTCAATGGGCGCACACTGAATCCAAAAGTCAACCAGGCTTGCAGCGAAATTGGGCCAAAAAATTGCAATTCTCACCCCTGATCAGGCCCAAACCCCCCCCCCCCTTGAGTATTTCTATTTTCTTTCTTTTTATTTTATTTATTTATTTGTTTGTTATTATTTTTATTATTTAACTAACCAATCAAATTTTTCCTCATAAAATCAAAAAAACCAAAAAATATTTTTTATTTATTAAAATTAAATTCAGCACTTTATTTTTGTAAATAAATATTAATTTAATTAATTTAGTCTAATTAGGAATTAACTTTAATATCTTTTGCAATAATTAAAATTAATTTAGATAACTAGGTTTTACTAACTTTGATTAATTTATTTTATTTCTTTAAATATCAAAAAAATCAAAAAATATTTTAATTAATTAATTTTTTTATTAATATAATGTTAACTTTAGTTTAATTTCCTTTTAATTCAAAAACTAACCAAAAATCTTTTATTTAATAAACAAAAGGGTCAAAACCCTAGAATGTGCCCGATTTAATTTTCTCGCACGCGGTCTATTTTGTTTCAATATTGTAACTGTTCCCGGAATGTAATAGTTTAAATAGGACTTTAATTATTTTATCGCTTTATTTACTTTCCGCATTTTAATTTCAAGGGTTGCTTTTGGCGATGTAAATACCCGACGCCTTGTAATAGTTAGTTTTTTTAATTTCCACAATTTAATTTTCGTAACTTATAAACTGTTAGATGTTTGATAATAGGGAATGCATGACAAGATCAAATGTTCAAACCTAAAATCAACATAGATAACCACTAACATGTACAAAGATAAAATTAACTGAAAACAACACACTCGCACATGCGCACTCTTAGGGTACACCTCGCTTGGTTGCCTTCGAACGTGGTCATTGAGTATAGGAAGTTTTAGAGGTCGCCCTCTTGCCCAAAGATCATAGTTGCCTCGAAACGGTTTCCTCGGAAAAATGATCTAAGACATTAGGGTTACCGCTAAGGCGTCCTAACATTGCTTTAGTGACCACACGTCCCTTTAATCGAATTGACCCTTAAACTCCAACGACGGTGCTACCTACTCATCCATAGTGGGATAGCATTGTCTAAAGGAAATTAGCACAGATTGATTCCTTTTTCGAGTAGGTAGATGATTCTTAAGTACTTGCTCTTTCTAAAACAAAACAAAACTTTTCGTACTTACACTCCTTTTTCAAAACAAAACTCTTTTCAAACCCACAAACACAAAGAAAAGAAAATTTTTGAAAACACTTTGAGCAAGTACCTAAGAGCCCGTAGATAACCACAGATAGAAAGGGTGCTAACAACTTCCCTTTCTATAATCTACCCCCCGGACCCGAGAAACATCTCGAAAAAGGAATTTTTCTGTGCTTTTTTCCTTTCCTTGTTGGATAAAATAAAAGACAGTGGCGACTCTTGCTTAGCGCGACATTTTGCGAAAACAAACGCAAAACGCGAACCAGCATTCCAAAAAACAGTTAGTTCTTTCCCATCGTATCACAAAGGTCCAAAGTTGCCAAATTAGGGTTTCCTTAGAAAAAGTCAACTAAACTTTGACCAAGCATAACTTTCACATGATTCATCAAATTTTCCCCAACCAAAGCTCATTTTGAAGTAAATTCAATTCTCTATAACTTTGTCTCTCTGAGCTCAAGTCCAAAAAATAAACCATTTGAGAGATATAAACCATTACATTATAGGTCATTTCAAAAGTCAACAAAAATACACTTTTTGTCAAGGCAACTTACATCAATATAAAGTCTTCAAAAGCAAACATGATCAACATAGAGGTTGTAGAGGACATCTTGAGATTTCCAAAAAGTACCAAATCACCTTCAAAAGATAAAAAGTTGAGTGAGTTTTGACCATTGCAAGTTGGAAAATTTTGAGCAACTGCATGAAATCTCAATTGAGCAAATTTGTGATTTTGGGCCATTGGGCATAACTTCTTAGGTTCAAACATGTTCATGACACATCTAAGGACCTCTAAATCCATTCACTCATTTTTGTGATTTTTATTTCTTTCTTTTTTATTTTCACTTAAATTCAAAATAAAATCAAATAAAATGCAAGCTTAATGAGTTAGGAGTGTAAGGCTTTTGTTTCAATTATATTGGAGGCCCAAGATTGCATATACAAGCTTGAAAATTCATGCAAGGAAGATGAGTGCAAGATTGATAAAAAATAGCAAGTTTTTACATAATTCCAAATCAAATCTTTTTCTCCTAATCATGCATGATTCTTTCAATTTTTGTTGACCTAATTTCATGTCCTATATATATCTAACAAGACCAGACCAACAATACATGTGCAAGCTGCCTCAAAAACCCCAGCAAATTCTCAAAATTTTCAAAGTATTAAGGCAAAGACAAACCCTACTCTCCAGCCACTTTCAAGCAATTTTGAGCTTCACATCATCTTCCTGAAGCTTCCAGGAGTTGATATCGGTCCCTATCCATCGCAAATCAACCTTAGAACCCTTCCTTGCGTAAACTCCGATTTTGTAAGTTAGTGAGTTTTGATTTTTAAGGTTTTGCGTTATTTCAATCATTGTCAACATGCCAACATGATTCATATGCATTATTAGGATTGTTCTAACGTCTTACATGTGAGTTTGGATGCAGAAACATAATCGTGTTGTTGTTAGGGCATGAAGCTTTTGAGGCTTCGAATCTCACTATGCAGGCATCTTTAGACCAAACTAACCATACCACTGAAACCGCAGGGTCTTAATTAGTCAACTAGGGTTGTTTTCTTTTTCGCTTTGTTTGATTTCGCAGGTTTTGCAAAAAAGCTTGGCCGGAGAAGAAGGAGTTAACCACCGGAGGTGGTGGTTTGACTCCTATGCGTTTATATTATATATTAATGGTTTGATTTATATAAACGGATGTATAGCCACCCCAGTGGTAGAAACGCGTGCGCTAAGTCACTCCTCTCACAGGTCATGGGTTTGATCCCCGATTTTGTATTATTTTTATATTTCTATCATCTATACAGGTTTGATTACAAAACACGTTGGAGGTGTTACCTTGACACCAACTAGCACTTGGCCTGGTGGTATGCTTGCTGCTGAAACTGCTTGAGGGCATGGGTTCAACACCCACCCTTACTAATTTAGTTATTTATTTTTCTAATTCTATGTTTCTCACTCTTTTATTCTTTTTTTTTTACAAAAACCTTTTTTAAAACCCTAATTTAATTTAATTTTAGGTTTTAGTTGATTAACCCTAATTTGAGTTTTTAGGTTTTCTCAATTAAATAAAAATCAACCTAGATTTTAGGGTTTTCCTAATTAATCGATTATTTTTAATCAACTAATTCTTTTTCTAAATTAAAATCAATTAGGTTTTTTTAGATTAATTATCAAACGATCATAAAACAATTTTTAACTTTCTTTTTGTTTTACAATCTTCGCGCATTTACGTTTGCATTAGTTTTTTCCCAATTATGTAACTGCTACGATTTGTAATAGTTTTAATTAGGGTTTACTATTTTCCCCCCGATTTTGTGGTTTTGTACTCCCACTCCCGAAGCCTTGTAATAGTTTAGGTTTAATTTTTGCACCTTTACTTTCTGCTATTTACTGCTTTCCTTATTACTGTATAGTAACTAGGCATGTATGGCAAGATCTAAAATGAAACGATAGAAAACCCTATACTCAAAGATAAAATAATTGAATTGAATCACTATTCACACACGCACCTTTAGGGTAACCTCACTTGTTGTCTTCGGATAAACAGTCATGTCCCTCGAATGTGGGGACGCTTTAGCAAAGTCCCTCCGATACAAAAGATCACAGTCCCTCGATGACCCTTTCGACGTTGCCTTCGATAAATAATCTAGTCCCTTAAATGATAATTGCTAAAGCGTATTTACAAGTTGTCTTTATGACTGTATGATGACCCGTTCCTGTCCCTTCACATCCAACGATAGGGCTTCGTACTAACCAATGGTAGGATAGCACTATCTAAGGAGGAGGAAAATAACACGAAAGACTTTTGAGTAGGTAGATATCTCGTAATCGCTTGCTCACAAAAACAAAACATCTTCTTTCACAAACAATTTTCTTAAATATTTTCAAAAATAAACACTTTGTATGCATTCTTAACTTATACGAGAATCATTACAAAGTTGTCGTACTTAGGAATTTTTCAAAATATTTTCAAACACACATTCATAAAGCATTTTCAAAGTGAGCTAGCGATTAAGAGCCTGTAGATAACTACGGATGAAAAGGGTGCTAACACCTCCCTTTTCATAACCTACCCCCCGAACTCAGAAAATTCTCGAAGGTCTTTCCTATTCTTTTCACTCTTTCCTTATTGGATAAAAAAGTCGGTGGCGGCTCTTGTTATCCGCATATTTGCGATAAAATGCAAAACTAAGTCAATTTTCCCACCGTATTATAGAATTGGTGACTCTGCTGGGGATAACTAAAAGTAGGGTTACCTTAGAGTTAAAGCACTTTTAAATGTTTTCCATGTTTGATTTGTCTGCTTTATCTCTAAAGGGTTGTTTGGGTTTTATTTCTTGCAAAGATCTTATACCCAGATTTGGGGAACATTTTAGATAAGTATCAATAGGTCATGGAAACTATACGGCGTATACCGATATAGTTGAAGTGATGGCTAAGTTAGTGTGATACATTGGTTTGTACTGGTATGACTCGTGTCAGTCGGGGAGCATACTAGGCTTCTGTGTGGTGTCATAAGCACTAACAGACCTAAGAACCTTAATTGACCCAACTTATCCATTAGAAGGTAGTGAGATATCCGACTTTGGTGTAGTCTAAATTTAGTTGATACTCGATACTACACTAATTGAGATTCGACTCTCGAGTTTTGTTTGGTCGCAAGTAAGTTGTCGTACTAGACGAAACTTGTGGGAAAATCATTGATATTGAGACCCCTAGAACCCGATTACTTCTCTAGGACAGGTTGAGCCAACTAAATTGCAAGAGGGTACTTACCTACAAACCCCATGCAAGCCTTAAACCTAAGGCCTTTTTGTGCTTTGCTTGTGTTTGATTATCTATTTGAACATGCCATCATGATATCATAACATCCTAACATCATAACATCATATCATGACTAACCATTTCAAGGATCTAGGGGATTTATCTTTGTTCTGTGTTGCAGGGTCATGGATTTCATTCGTAGAAATACCATCCAGATCAACTTCGTAAAGATACCTTCCAAGCTTGAGGAATTAGTCTCAAAGGTCCATGACAATTCTCAATTCACCAAGAGACATGGTCATCTACTCAGTCTGGTTACTACTTGATTTCAGGAAGATATGATGAGTGTTCTTTTCCAGTTCTTTGATCTGAAGCATCACTTTTTTACCTACCCGGATTATCAGTTGGTACCCACAATGGAAGAATTCTCTAAGTTGCTCGAAGTTCCTATTCTTGATCAGATACCTTTCACCAGTTTAGAGCAAGTTCTGAAACCTGAAGATGTTACAGTAGTCTTACATCTGAAATGATCGGACATTGTATCTAATTGGGAAACAAGGAACAGAGTCAAGGGTTTCTCTCTTAAATTTCTAATAGAGAAGGCTCATGGATTTCTAGATTCCATGAATTTTCGTGCTTTTGAGGATATTTTGGCTTTGTTGATCTATGGTTTGGTGTTATTCCCTAATCTGTACCAATTCATAGATGTGAGTGACATCAAGATATTTCTTACCCATAATTTGGTGCCTACTTTACTCGAAGATGTCCTGCACTCCCTCCACACTCGTACTATGAAGAAGCGAGGAACTCTCATGTGTTGCATACCTCTAATATCCAGGTGGTTTATTTTGCACCTGCCTCAATCAGTGATCAAGAACGAACAAGGTTTTAGGTGGTCTCAAAGGTTGATGTCACTCACTCATGCAGATATCCATTGGTGTTCAAACTCAGGAAGATGTCACTATTATTGATCGTTATGGGGAATTCCCTAATGTACTTCTCCTTGGTATAAGATGAGGAATCACTTACAATCCTTATTTAGCTCTATGTCAATTTGGTTATGCTCGAAGGGACGGTCCTCATGATATGCTCATTCAGGGTGTTGTATTCGACTATGGGAACGACCCTCAAAATTACCATCAAAGATTTATACGTGCTTGGGGCACGGTCAACAAGATTTATAGCAAGACTTTGAGATACAAGAATTCCATTCCTCTAGAACCTTACCTCAGATGGATGCGGTCTCGTGCTCAAAATCTCAAAATGCCATACCTTGCTATCCTACTAGTGATCGTAGAGCTTGTAGTTGAAGGGGATGTTCCTCATACCGTTCTTCATCCTGATATTCCTACCGACTTCGAAGAGCTACAGAAGTCCTAGATTCAACTAAAGGAAGAAAGAGGTACCTTAGAAGCTCAGTTCTATGCTAGTGAGAAGAAAGTGCTGGAGCTGACGAAACGACTCTAGGAAGAACAAAGCCTTAACGCATATATCAACACAAAGAGGAAGCGTATCTGGGAGACTTAAATTTATATTATTTCTATTTTGTAAATCTTTTTATTAAAATCACTTATAATTCGAGCTAATTATTAAAATTTCTCTAGTTTCCTTTTTCTTAAACAAATTTAAATCTCGCAAAGATCCTTGAAAACATTGCATATACATATCATGCATCATTACATAATAGGTTTTCCCATACAGGTTTTCTCATCTTCTTGTTGTTTATTTCAGTAAAAGATGGCTCTTGAACAGACTGTTAAGGAACTCCAAATTCATAATGCCAAATTTCAGGAGACCCTATTGAATCTTGCTCAAGGACAGAAAGATATGATGGTGCTCATCACCAAAAAGAAGAAGACTCGGAAACCAATTGTTATTCTTAACATGGGAAGAAGATTCAAAGGTCCTGCTAAACATGTTCAAATTGATGATATCACTTGTAATGAAGATGACAACCAAGAGGAGGATGGTAGAAGTGTCAGGGATGAAGGTGGAAGAAACCTTGGTTCTGGTAAAATTTCTGAGGACGAAGACTATTCTGATGAACAGTATCCTCCTATCGACGACAGACACGAGTAGCTAGAAGACTGTCTTAAGACTATGGAAATCCAGAAAGTGTCTGGATTAAATTTTGGAGAGTTGGGTCTTATTCCGGGGGTGGTTATCCCTCACGAGTTCAAAGTCCTTGTTTTTTCTAAAAACGATGGTGTGTCTTGTCCGAAACTTCATCTGCGATCTTATGTTTGGAAGATCCAACCCCATACTGCTGACAGAAAGTTATTGGTTCACTTCTTTCAAGAAATTTTGTCTGGTACACTACTCGAGTGGTTCTATCAGCTGGAGGGAACCAACATTCGTACTTATGAAGACTTGGTTGTTGCTTTCTACAAGCAGTATCAATACAATGCTGACATTGCACCAACTCGCGTGCAATTACAAAACATGACTATGGGTTCGAATGAAGGATTCAAAGAATATGCCCAGAAGTGGAAAGACTTAGCTGGAAGGGTGCAACCTCCCTTGTCGGACCGGGATTTATTTGATATGTTCATGGACACTCTAACATGTCCATTCTTTAATCATCTGATTGGAAGTTCTTCATCTGTTTTTACTGAGCTGATTCTAACTGGGAACATGTCGAAAATGGTATTAAGAGAGGAAAAATTCAAGTGGTTGCGTCTTTGAGTGCTGTGAAAAAGACATTAAATGGTAAGAAGGAGACCAATGATGTTTATGGCCAGAAGGGCCGTGGTAAAAATGACTGCAATCAGTCTGTGGGAGCGGTATTGATTTATAATCCTACACCTGTTCAACAACAACAACAGGGTAATAAGTGTAGGTCAGATTCTCTGGGAAGGAAGTTTACCAAGATTAATATGTCATTGTCTCAGGCATTACAACATTTAATGAAATCATAGCTGATTACGCTAAGGGATCCTCCTCAGAACCCCAATACCTCCTCCCCTAAGTACAATCTGAATGCAAGATGCGCCTACCATTCTAACAGTCCCGGGCACGACACCAACAACTGCTGGACCCTGAAAAACAAAATTCAAGACATGATTAACAATAAGGAAATTGAGTTTGATCCTATGGAGACCCCAAATGTGATTAGTACACCTATGCCGAAGCATGACAAAGGAATACGTGTTATTGATGATGTTCTTTATGTTGCTACCTTAAGTGAATTAATTACTCCTCTACCAATAATCAAGAAGAATCTACTGCAATCCGGTTTATTTTCGGGCTATATTGAAAAATGTTACTACTGTGCACCCCAACCCAATGGCTGTAAATTACTGAAGTAAGGCATTCAATGCCTAATGGAGTCTCATATAATTCTGATTGAGAAGATTTCGTCTGCTGAAAATCTGTGTCAAGACTTATCCGTAATTTCTATCCCTCTTGTCAGGATCACCTCTGTTGTACCAAAAAATTTTCCCTCCCATATTTCTCAATACATTTCAAGTGAGGTCCTCAAATTACTCAAGGAAGTCCAAGGGTTGACCAGACAAACTCTCTCCTAAGGCAGTCTACCTCAAATTAGGGTTTTAGTTTGCATCAATATGTTTGAATCCAAAAGGTCCCAAATGCTCACCATTGTCCTAATATCTCCACAAGATCATCCACGTCAAGTTTCAAGCCTTGCAGAGGAAGTTTGCTCAGTCAATTGCTCAAAGGCCTAAAAATCGATTGTGCTAGGGCAAAAGTCGACTGTGGCCTACATACAGTTAAACCTCAATATTTTTGGTCAACATTATCATTTTTAAGTAATATTCATCATTTGATCAAGTGTTGATCATGATTCCTCAAGGATTGCTCACAATTCATCAAAACCCAAAAGTTGCTAAATTAAGGTTTTGCAGGAAAAGTCAAGTCAACTTTGACCAAGCATAACTTTCTCATACTTTATCAAAAATGACCCATCCAAAGCTCATTTTGAAGAGGGTGGAATTCTCTACAATTAATCTTCAGCTACCAAGTTCAAAATATGCACTCACAAGAAGATATAAATTTGGACATTATAGGTCATTTTGGAAAGTCAACAAAAACACCTTTTTTGTCAAAGCTTCATACATGAACATGGAAGACTCAATTGAGATGAGACCAAATGGGTTGCTTATAGGACATCTTAATCTTTCTAAAAAGTCCAAGAACACATCTCTAGGGTCAAAATTGAGAGAGTTATGCATTAGCAAAGTTGACCTTTTTTGCAAAATTGCCAAAAGTCAAATATGTCTCAAATTGCAATTTTTGTCAAATGGGCCCAACTTTTTATGCTTTCACTGAGTTTGTAACATGACCCAAGACCCATGATACTTCCCATTTGTCATTCTTTTATTTTTGTCATTTATTTTGATTTTTATTTCAATTAAATCAAATAAAATCATGAAAATATCAAAAACTAATCAAAGCTTGTGATTTTGTGCATGTTTAGGTCTATTATACAACTGGAGATGGAATCAAACCGTGCAAGGATCATTTGGACACAAAAAGATTGAGTTTTTCTTGATTTAAAAATATTTGGCACAATAATCAAATCATGAATCAATGATCTTAATTGGAAAAGATTTGAAGCAAATTTGTAACCTAATTCCTTCTAGGGTACATAAGGAAGATGTTCAGATAAAAAAAAAGGGGATTGAAGGCGTGAAAAGAAGAGAACAAATCTCAAAATTTCAAGGAAAAGTTGCAAACTGATTTCCCAGTTCCAGGCTTCCTCAAGCCATTCCAGGCACACCAATTGATTGCTGGACATCCAGGGATCAAGATTCAACCACTAACAAGCCTCATAACATCCAAAAACGCACTGTAAATGTCCCACGACTTCCATGTTTTTTTTGAATTCATATATGTGATACGGTGGAAGAACTGACTTGAGATTTTGCGTTTGTGTTCGCAAATGTTTCAGTTTAGCAAAAGTCGCCACCGACTTTTTATTTTATCCAAAGGAAAGGTCAAAAAGCACAGGAAAGATCTTTGAGGTGTTTTCTTGGGTTCGGGGGGTAGATTATGAAAAGGAAAGGTGCTAGCACCCTTTTCATCCATGGTTTTCCATGGGCTCTTAGTTACTTGTTTAGATCACTTGCTTTTGCTTTTCAATTGTTTGAAATGGTGTTTTGTGTGTGGTTTTGAAAATATTTTGAAAAGAGGCCCTTGTTTAGGCAACCTTTGTAACAATTCTTGTTTGAATGTTTTACAAAGGTGTTTGTCTTTTGAAAAATGTTTCAATGTTTGAAAGTTTGTTTTGGGAAAATGTTTTGAAATTGTGTGTTTTGAAATTGGCAAGGATGTTTTGCAAGTTGACCAAGTAACTAGGAGTTGTCTACCCTACTCAAAGATCTTTCCTACACATTTTTAACCCTTTTACATTGTTGTTTTACCATTGTATTTGGTAAACAACCTTGTGTTTGGATATTAAACGGGACAGGCGTGGTCATCGCATGGCCATGATAGAAATAGTACCAAGTATCTTAGCAAGTTTTTTGAGGGACTAGATCATTTTTGTATAGGCAACCAAGATAGCGTCATCGAGGGACTATGATCTTTTTGTTTTGTTTTTGTTTTGCCAAGATACCTAGCATGCATACCATGGCCATGTTTTTTAAGGAAACAAGTGGATCAAACCCTAGGGGTGCTTGTGTTCATTGTGTTGTCATTTTTCATGCATTTTTGTCTTGTATTAGGTCAAGCTATTTGTTTGATTTTGGATTTTTGCATACAAACCCTAATCTTTCTATCATGGCATATTTGAAAGCTATAAAGTGCATAAAAGTAAATCTACAACTATTACAACATGATTATGGGGAGTGGAATACAAATTTGAATAGGGGGATATTTACAAGAAAATAAAACCCTAATTTCAACTATTACAACCAAATTGAATTCATTGTTCAAATAATAAATTGACAATATTTAAATAAGCAATTAAATATGAATATGCAAAAATGTTTTTGTATTTATTTTATGTATGTAAAAATAAATTATTTAATGTATCAAAAATAAGAAAATAAAAGATTATTTTTAGAAAGGGTAAAAACCCTAATTTTTGGTTTAAGAAAATATATGTATTATAATTATTTATTCATGTACAAGAAAATAAAATAAAATATATACAAAAATATTAAAAATGAAATATGTGAGAAAATATTATTTTATATGTATAAGTAATAAAAATAAAAATATGTAAGTATTTTAATTTAATTTACAAACTTATTTAAGAAAATAAAAGTATATATTATTTTTTAACTATTCTTATGCCAAAATAATAAAAAATAATAAAATAAAATGTGAAAATTTAAGAAAATCTTTTTAGTGATTTTTTTTATATTTAGAAAAAATAATAAAAGTCAGAAACTAAAAAAGAAATGAAAAATATGGAAAAATAAATAAATGGGCCAAGGGGGTGTAAACAGCAAGCCAAGGGGTGTCAAAAGCAAGGAGAATCCAAGCCCAGCCCACATTGCCTCTTCATCCCTATCCTTGAGACAGAACCATGCGCGCGCTATATACAAATTCGTATCTCCTGTTTCAGTGCTTAAAAACAAAAACTTGTAACATGAAAGTTATAGAGCATGATCATATGATTCTAACCATATAAAAAACTTAATATAACTCTCAAAGACCAGAGAGAATTTCTCTGGCCCTAATTTCTAACCTAGTTTTTTCAGAAAGTTCATCATTCAAATTCTCCCAGCTCAGTTAACTTAAATGAATTCTATGCATATGTACAGCTCAAGGCAATGAATACTACATTTTTTATTCACAAACCTAAGCCTAATGTTTCCTAAATAGAGAGATAGAAGTTTGAAATTTACCTGTTTCAGTCAAGCTCTAGTATGGCAATGCAGGGGTTTTCAGTGAGGCCTGAGATGCTTGTGAGCTTGCTTGAAGTTCCTTTGAGCTTTCCCAATGCTTAGCTAGCTTTGAACTTGCTTGAATCTCTCTATAGAACTCAACCTGCAAACTCAAAATTCAGAAATGGTGAAGTGTGTAAATGGAGTTACAGTGACTTGGGAATGGTTGGGATAGTTTAGGTAGGTTGTATGGAGTGTGTTGGAACTGGTTGCAAGCAAAACGCACGAGTGGATGTGAAGATGGAAGTGATTCTCCAGGGCCTGTCCTATTTTGCAAGAAAATGTGATTTTTGTGTACAAGGGTGTTTGAGAGGTTGCTAGCTCGTGTTTCTGGCTTAGTGTGATATGCAAAACTTGTTTGAAATGTTTACAAGAGTTGTTTATATCAGATTGCCAAGATATGTGCTTTTTGCAAGTTGACTTGGTTTTGAAGAAAAGTGTGAGTTGACAATGCAAAGGGCTGTACTTGCTAGCTCCAAGCCTGCTGACAGTTGGTATACTTTTCCCTAAGTTTATGGAGTTGGTTTGCTTCAAAGGATTGGGTTCACGGCTCAACAGGAACAACTTGACATAAAGCCAACTTTATCAAAGTGGCAATGTTGCCTTTTTGCTATTTTTAGATTAATTTAATGTGTAAACTTCTAAAGCTCAGAACAATGCCTTAATCCATTGTGTTTGAATTCAATTTTTGAGTGTGGAAGGGTTTAAGGACCTGTGAACAAGTACAAACATGTTTGGGCAGAATTTTCAACTTGTAGCAACATGAAAAATGCCATGGACAAAAGTGATATTTTGCCAAATTCAAACCTTCGATTCTCCCTAACCACAAATGATTTTGGAGAGTTCTTGGACATTTTGGAAAGCTTGTAACATTATATACAATCCATATTTGAAATGCATTTTGAGATTCCAATTGGAGATATGTCAAAAATTGCCATGAAGATAGGTCAAAATCCTGCCTAAAACTAGGGCAAAATTTCACTAAGTTAAAAGTTTCATGGACCCTTGTTCCAAAAATCATAACTTTAAATCCAATCATATTTTGGGAAAACTTTGTGAATCAAAGTTGTATATTTTGTGGAGGACTACAACTTTCATGTTGGAAGGTTTCTTTGAATCCAATTTCATCATGGTGAAAAAGTTGGGGGGAAAATAAGAAATTTTCATAACTTAGAAAATTTCTAAGTTATGAAAATTTTCCATTTTAAACCCTAATTTTCAAAATTAGGTTTCTTGGTGAAAAAGTTTCATGTTTTGACACATCTTGATGAAAAATGACTCTTGGCACTTGATTTTGACCAAAAAGTCAAAGTTTGACTTTTTAGTGTACAATTGATTTTTGATCAGTTGACTGGAAAATTCATCTGTCAATCCAATGCAATTGAGATCTTTTGAACCTTGTGATTAGGTCAAGATGATGCCATTGAGTCCTTAAATCCATTCTTGAACCTAATTTGCCATTGGCTAGGTTAAAAATCAGAAATTGCCCTTCTGCAGTCAAAACCCTAAAAATGACCATTTTGCCCTTTTGAAGATCTGATCAAATTTCTTGAGGAGTTGTGGTCCAAACTTGATCAAATGGTTCATATGAGTTTGTAATTTTGATGTGGATAAAAAATTATGAGGTTTGACTGTAAATTGGCAACAGTTGACTTTTTCCCCAATACAGTTGATTTCTGGGCAAAAATTTGATTCAAAGCTTGAAACTTGGTATGAGCAATCTTATAAGTCCAACATGAAGTATGAAAGTCACATTGGGCATTGAAAGTCCAAAAATACTTGTGCAAACTCAAACCCTAATTTCAGGTCAACAGTGCAAAGAGATGTCTTGAGCAGAGTAAACCCTAGCTTGGTCTCAAGTTCAAAGAGTCTTGTGAGGGGAAATCTTGATAAAATGAGAGGGAAAATTTTGGGGTACAACAGTATATCATAATTCTGGCATAGTTAGCATGTTTTATTGATATATTATTAATCCTTGAGTCACTTGCAAGCTAATGGTTGCATTTAATTGCATTTTTATTGACTGCATACCAGGATGCCATGATTAGGGTTCGAGGTTTGTTTTTATGGATTTTGCACACAGGGACAATTGGCCATGGATAGTGGTACCATGATGCTCGTAAGGTTGCAACGAGTTGATTGGTACCACTGGTATTGATTTATCATGCATGGATAAGATTTTGGAATGGACAAGGGTTATACCTACACCCATTGTCTGTAGGTAAAGGTGTTTGGTCTAAAACGACGGAGACGGTGAGGAAGATGATAACGTGGCGCCCCATGAATGGCCCATTCAAATCTGCGCGAGTTTTGATGATTATTATTTTGCTTTTTCCATATAATGATTGTTTGTCATTCTTTGTACAACTAATCAAGCCAGCCCAGCTGGTAAGCGCGCAGTGTGATTATGCCAAAGGACCTGGGTTCGATCCCCAGGTCCCAACTTTGCTTTCTATTATTTTCTTTTACATGATCAGGTTCACATGCGTCCAACAAGTCTACCATGCATCCTCAGCATCCACTCATCCAAATCATCCACGCTCCAGATCAAAGGCATGTCCTTGAGGGACCACTATAGGCATGGGTCAAGCGCATGCACAGGATCTGGAAAGTCAAAGTAAGCCAAGTGTTGTTGGGCTTGATATTTGAAATTGACACCCCCTTCTTGCTAAGAAATCAGGCCCTTTTCTTTTCTTTTCTAATTATTTCCTTTTATTTATTTAATCTATTTAAATTATTTTTCTAACACAAAATTAATTTCTCTTTTTCAAAAAAAATCATAAAATCAATTTCAAAAATTTAGAATTAGGTTTTTTTTTATTTTATCAAATTTAATTTAATATTAGTTTAAATTTAATTTAGGTTAATTCTAACTTTTTTTTTATATTTAAAATCAATTAGAAAAAAAATTAGGGTTTGTTCTTAATTCAATTTTATTTCTTTTCTCAAAATAAAAAATGTAAAAATAGGTTAACTTAATTATTTTTATTAATTTAAATTAATTAGTAATTATGTTACTTTATTTATTCAATTAA
Organism: Vicia faba; assembly: GCA_948472305.1. NCBI lineage: Eukaryota > Viridiplantae > Streptophyta > Magnoliopsida > Fabales > Fabaceae > Vicia > Vicia faba. Next base: position 253,999,423 of record OX451740.1, read on the forward strand.
ACTCTATTTTTTCTCAAAATAACGCATAAACCACAAAAAATGATTTTTCTTTTAATTAGGTTTAGTCGGGGTCAAAACCCTAATTCTCTCGTTTTCGTTTCATCGTGCGCGCTTATTATTTTTTACAATATTAATATAACTGCTTACAGTATGTAATAGTTTAATTAGGATTTTCATTTTATTTATCGTCTTACGGGTTTTAGGCTATGTAAATTAATCCCTCCCCCGAAGCCTTGTAATAGCGTAGGTTTTACTTTTCTTGCATTTTAATTTTCGCAAATATTAACTGTTAGATGAATGTTAATAGGATTGTATGACCAGATTGCATGTTAATTTAAAATGGCTAGAAAACCCTAGTGTGCAAAGATAATAACTGAAATCAAATCACTCGCACATGCGCACTCCTAGGGTATACTCTCACTTCGGTTACCTTCGGTAAACGATCATTAAGTATAGGGTGTTTTAGTGGTCGCCCTCCTGTCTAAACAAAGATCAAAAGTCCCGTTCAGAAATGTTGCCTCGAAAATGTTGCCTCGAATATGATCTTAAGACATTAGGGTTATTACTAAGACGTCCTAACATTGCTTTAGTGATCGTACGTCCCTTTCGAATTGACCCTTACAACTCCAACGACGGTGCTACCTATTTCTCAATAGTAGGATGGCATTGTCTAAAGGAAACGAGAACAGAAACAAATTGTTTTCGAGTAGGTAGATAACTGTTAGGTACTTGCTCAAAACCACGAACTTTTTTTTCACACAAACACTTTCCAAACAAAGTTTTCAAAAACACTTCGTAACACTCTTGAAGACAGAAGCAAGGGTTAAAATGAAGTAAAACAAAAACTTTTCAAAACAAACACACACAAGCAATTTCAAAAGATGAGCTAGTACCTAAGAGCCCATGGAAAACCAAAGATAGAAAGGGTGCCAATACCTTCCCTTTCTATAATCTACCTCTCGTACTCGAAATCTCGAAAAAGGAATTTTTCTGTGCTTTTTTCCTTTCCAGTTGGATAAAATAAAATTCGGTGGCGACTCTTGCTTACCGCGACATTTTGAGAACAAAAAAACGCAAAACGCAAACCAGTATTTTCCAAAACAGTACGGTTCTGCCACCGTATCACAGAACTGGAGACTCTGCTGGGGATCTAATAAGTGGGGTATACCTTAGGATTAGTTCATCATGAATTACTTCTCTTGTTTGTTTTGGTTGCTTTACTTTTAAAGGTTTTGTATTGGGAGTTACTATAGATCCTAACCCGGATCTGGGGACACCTTTTAGGTAAGTAGCAATAAACTCTGAGGAAACTGTACGGTGTAGACCAATACGGTTGAAGCAGTAGCTACGTTGATGTGGCACATTGGTTGGTATCGGTATCCTTTGTGGAGAAACAAGAAGAATACGGGGCCGCTATGTGTGTCGTTAAGCATCAACTGACCTTAGAACCTTTAATCGACCAACTTGGCCAGTAGGAAGTAGTGAGATAGTCGGCCTCGGTGTAAAACTGAGAACTGGTTGATACTCGATACTACACTCATTGAGACCATACTCTCGAGATAGTTCCGGCCGCAAGAAAAGATTGTGTGAGCTGAAACCATGACCGATGGAGGATGGTCAGTGATATTGAGAACCTCTAGAACCCGGTCACTTTTGCTAGGACAGGTTGGAACCAAATGAACTTCAAGAGGGTAATACCTTTGACCCCATGCAAGCCTTAAACTTAAGGGCTATTGTGTGACTTGTTTGCCTTTGCCATGCCTGTTATCTGTTATACTTGTTGTTTGTTTTCATCATGACATCATGCATCATAACATAGCATGCATACTTCATTATACTAACCATTTCAAAGACCGAGGGGATTTATCTTTGTTCTGTTTTGCAGATTATGGCTTCCATGCGCAGAAACACCATCCGAGTTAACTTTGTGCAAATACCTGCTCAACTCAAAGAGCGAGCCTCAAAATTTTATAAGACTTCTTCATTCATTAAGAGGCATGGTCAGCTTCTTATCCTGGTTACCTCAAAGTTTGATGAGCAGATGATGAGTGTGCTGTTCCATTTCTTCGATCCTGTACATCATTGCTTCACTTTCCCAGATTATCAGCTAGTTCCCACTTTGGAATAGTTTTCTTACTTACTGGGCATATCCATCCTTGAGCAGATGCCCTTCACATGTATGGAAGAGACTCCTAGACCAGAAGACATTGCTTCAACTCTGCATCTGAAATGGGCTGATGTAGTATCTAATTGGGAAACGCGAAGCAGGGTTGAAGGTTTCTTGGCCAAGTTTCTGATAGATCAAGCTCAGCTATTCTGGGACAGTTTGGACTTTCCGGCTTTCGAAGATATCTTGGCTCTCCTTATCTACGGTTTAGTTCTCTTCCCGAATATAGATTCCTTTATAGATGTGAATGCGGTTAAAATATTCCTTTCTCGTAATCCTATGCCTACTCTACTGGGTGATAATTTGCATGCCCTCTACACTCGTACTGTGCGTAGAAGAGGGACTCTTATGTGTTGCATGTTGTGATACGGTGGGAGAACTGACTTGGGATTTTGCGTTTGTGTTTGCAAATGTTTCGGTTTAGCAAGAGTCGCCACTGACTTTTTATTTTCTCCAATGGAAAGGCCAAAAAGCACAGGAAAGACCTTTGAGATGTTTTCGTGGGTTCGGGGGGGTAGATTATGAAAAGGGAAGGTTCTAGCACCCTTTTCATCCATGTTTATCCATGGGCTCTTAGTTACTTGTTTTAGATCACTTGCTTTTGTTTGAATGTGCTTGTGGTGTGTGTGGTTTTGAAAATGTTTTGAAAAGGATGCCTTGTCTAGGCAACCTTTGTAACAATTCGTTTGAATGTTTTACAAAGGTGTTTGTCTTTTTGAAAAGATGTTCCAATGTTTTTTGAAAGTTGTTTTGAAGTTGTGTTGTGATGTGTGTTTGAAAAATGGCAAGGATGTTTTGCAAGTTCGATCAAGTAACTAAGAGTTGTCTACCCTATTTTACTCAAAGATCTTTCTTATGTTTTTAACCCTTTTAACAGTGTTGTTTCACCATTGTATTTGGTGAACAACCTTGTGTTAGGATGTTTAACGGGACGGGCATGGGACGTTTGTATAGTCATAGAAGGCAACATATGGGACGTTTTAGCAATGTCGTTTTTAGGGACTAGATCGTTTACCGAAGGCAACATCGAGGGTCATCGAGGGACTACGATCTTTTATCGAGGGTCTTTGCTAAAACGCCCATGCTCGAGGGGCATGACTATATTCTGAGGCAACAAGTGAGATTACCCTAAGGGTGCATGTGTGCAAAGTGTGTTTTATTGCATGCATTTGTCTTTGATTTTTAGGTTGTCTACTTGTTAGTTTTACCTTGCCATACACGCCTAATTACTAGCATTTGTACAAAGTAAATAAAGTGCAGAAAGATAAAATCCTACGCTATTACAACCATATTGAAAGGCAAGAAAATGTATGAAAAAATAAGATAAAAGTAAGAAAAATGAGTGTCTTTTGACCCAGGCAGCAGCAGCCTTCGATTTGCATTCTGTTGGCCTCCTTCGATTGGGGATGGCAACAGCAAAGTGACGTCTTTCGATTGGGCCTTGGCAGGGGCGAGGTCCTGTATTTCGATTGGGGGGAAACAGCCTTCGATTTGCCTTCTGTTGACCTCCTTCGATTGGGGCTGACAACAGCAAAGTCACGTCTTTCGATTGGGACTTGGAATGGGCGAGGTCCTATCCTTCAATTGGGGGGAACAACCTTCGATTTTCCTTCTGTTGACCTCCTTCGATTGGGGCTGACAACAGCAAAGTCACGTCTTTCGATTGGGCCTTGGAAGGGGCGAGGTCCTGTCCTTCGATTGGGCAAAGGCAGCAGCAAGTTGTATCCTTCGACTGGGGCCTGGAAGTCAGTGTATGACGAAGCCTTCTGGTTCTGCCTTGTTGCCTTCTTCGACTGGAGGTTGAAAGTAGTGAGGGAGTGGCTTTCGATTTTTCTTTGTCTCCTTCGACTAGGGGTTAGAATCAGTGGTTCTATCTTTTGTTTGAGGCATGGAAACAGAAAGGTTATGGATTTCGTCTGAAGTCTGGAAACAACAAGGTTCTGGCTTTTCCACAGGCTCCTTGCTGACTCCTTGTAAGCATATTAGGCCCTCAAATTGTGATTCGAAAGGCTTGTGCAGCTAGCCAATCGAAGGGTATAACAAACCTGTCTCAAGTTCTTAAAAAATGCAACATCCAAACATAACTACAGTCCAGGGGTTAGCACAAAAAACCAATGGGTCTCAAAGTCTAAATTATAACTAATTAGGTTTGAGTTTTCAGCATAAGAGCAGTCAGAATCTAATGCTAAAACATGGTCCAGAAATATCAACATTTTTCTTTATTGGCATGTACTCATGATGTTTAAATGAAAGAGTCCCAAGTTGGAGAGAACTTACCTCTTGAAGTGCTTAGTCGAAAGAGCTGTAGGTGACCTTTTTTGATGGTGGAGGGAGCCTCGCTGGGATCTTCCTGAAGCTAGTTCTGTTACTGTTTGGTTTGGGCAGTCACTGAATCGAAGAAAGTATATGATGGTGATACGCGAATCGAAGGTTGCTTCAGTCTAGGGGAAGTAAATCGAAAGGTATACCACTGAGACTTTTTATGAAAAATCTTAGAGTTTTGCAGGTTTGAGAACGTTGGAGAGTTTGAGAATATGGGAGAGTTTCAGAATATGGGAGAGTTTTGATGTCTGGGACTGTTTGCAAAGTTTGTTTTGCTCGTGTTCACCGAAGAAAAAAATCCCCTTTCTTCTGTTTTGCAAATTTTCTTTTATGAAGCCAAGATGTGTCAGTATTCTGAACAGGCTTGTACCAGGCATCTTGTATGCTTCACACAATCCTCTAGTCCCCCACCCCCCCAATTTGTGGACTTGATTTGCTGCATGAGATATGGACCAATGCTCAAGGGATTCAGTTTTGACATAAAGCACATTTTGGCAAAAATGGAAACGTCACTTTTTCTACTTAGGGATTAATCTTGTATGTAATGACCCAATGGATAAAATAAAACCTTAGTTCAATGGTTAAGCATTAAATTAAGGAGTGTAAGTTGGTTTTGAGGCCTGCAAGCTAGCACCAAATATGTTGATTTTAAAATGCAAGTTTGTATAAACATGCCTTGGTCATGAACAAAAGTGAGTTTTTTGCCAACTTTGAGAATTCGATTCTCTCTAACCACAAGGGTGTTTGAGGAGTTCTTGGATAATTTGGAATGTTTGGAACATGTACTACAATCCATCTTTGTAATGCAACTTGAAACTCCAAGTGGAACCATGTGAAAAGTGGCCAAGAAGATGGGTCAAAATCCTGCCTAGATTAGGATAAATTTTGCCTAAGTTAAAAGTTTTAAGTACCCTTGTTCCAAAAATCATAACTTGAGATACAAGCTTCTTCTGAGGAAACTTTTTGAATCAAAGCTGTAGACTTTGTGATGGGGACTACAACTTTCATGTTGCAAGTTTTGTTTGAATCCATTTGCATCTTGATGAAAAATGGGACAAAGTTGGGGAAAAATAAGAAAATTTCATAACTTAGAAAAATTGTAAGTTATGAAATTTTTTCATTTTAAACCCTAATTTGCATTTTTAGTTTTCTTGATGAACAAGTTTCATAATTTGACATGTCTTGATGAAAAATGACCCTTGGCACTTGATTTTGACTAAAAAGTCAAAGTTTGACTTTTCAGTATACAGTCAAATTTTGATCAGTTGGCGGAAAAATTCATCTGTCAATCCTATGTATTTGAGGTTTTTTTGAACTTTGAAAATCCTTGTGAGAAAGGCTTTGAAGAAAGAGAGGGAAAATTTTGGGGTACAACAGTTGTCCCTGTTCAATTTTCTTAAACCTGAGGATATAGATTGGCTTTCGAGCCTTTCGTGATCCGAAGGTGGAAGATAATTAAACACTAGAGTGCCCAAAAATTTGCACTCGTATGGTGTAGTATCAGCATTGTGATGTCGGGAATGGGCTTACAGATGCCATTTGGAGATGTGACAGAATCTTGTCGGAGATGGGCTTAAAGATGCCATCCAAGAATGTTTGTTGTAAGTGCAATGTTGTAGGTCAGAAGAATGAGCATCAAAATGGTATCCATGTCTGGAATGCATTTGAACTGTATCTGGAGACTGAGTCTATATGAGCCAAAGAATGGCGTCCGTGTCTGGAGCGTATCTGAAATGTATTTGAATGAGTGACAGAATGACATCTGAATCTGGATCGTATCTGGACTGTATTTTGAATGAGTGACAGAATGACATCCGAATCTGGATCGTATCTGGACTGTATTTTGAATGAGTGACAGAATGACATCCGAATATGGATCGTATTTGGACTGTATTTTGAATGAGTGACAGAATGACATCCGAATCTGGATCGTATCTGGACTGTATTTTGAATGAGTGACAGAATGACATCCGAAACTGGATCGTATCTGGACTGTATTTTGAATGAGTGACAGAATGACATCCGAATCTGGATCGTATCTGGACTGTATTTTGAATGAGTGACAGAATAACATCCGAATCTGGATTGTATCTGGACTGTATTTTGAATGAGTGACAGAATGACATCTGAATCTGGATCGTATCTGGACTGTATTTTGAATGAGTGACAGAATGACATATGAATCTAGATCGTATATGGACTGTCTTTTGAATGAGTGACAGAATGACATCCGAATCTCGATCGTATCTGGACTGTATTTTGAATGAGTGACAGAATGACATCCGAATCTGGATCGTATCTGGACTGTATTTTGAATGAGTGACAGAATGAGATCCGAATCTGGATCGTATCTGGACTGTATTTTGAATGAGTGACAGAATGACATCCGAATCTGGATCGTATCTGGACTGTATTTTGAATGAGTGACAGAATGACATCCGAATCTGGATCGTATCTGGACTGTATTTTGAATGAGTGACAGAATGACATCTGAATCTGGATCGTATCTGGACTGTATTTTGAATGAGTGACAGAATGACATCCGAATCTGGATCGTATCTGGACTGTATTTTGAATGAGTGACAGAATGACATCCGAATCTGGATCGTATCTGGACTGTATTTTGAAGGAATCTGGAATAAGTATCAGAATGTCAACCATATCTGGATCGCATCTGAACTATCTCTAGAAGGAATCTGGAATAAGTATCAGAATGTCAGCCATATCTGGATCGCATCTGAAATGTCTCTAGAAGGAATCTGGAATAAGTATCAGAATGTCAGCCATATCTGGATCGCATCTGAACTGTCTCTAGAAGGAAATTAGAATAAGTATCAGAATGTCAGCCATATCTGGATCGCATCTGAACTGTCTCTAGAAGGAATCTCAGAAGATGATGATCTTTGCCTGTTGATTGATCTTTCCTGAAAAGGTAAAGAGTTAGTTGTATGCAATGTCATGATGTATGCATTTTGTAATGACGTTCTCAAAATAAAATGAGATTTGTGTCATATGTATTTTGTATGCATATGTTATGAATATTGTTGAAGTGTAATTTTGTCTTGGACTTTGCTCAAAATGTTTCCACCGGGGATCCCTGTTTTGTTGTTTGTGGAGAACTCCGCTGGGGGATATTGAAAACTCTGTGGGGAGTATGTTTATTTCTACTTGGGAAAAGAGTTTAGGATTCTTAGTCGTCCGTTGCTCTACTGGGGAGTGGAAGTTGAACTGATATCTGGTCGGGTCTAGGTTTCGCAGTAACTTGCTGGGGATTGTAGAGTAGTCTACTGGGGAAGAGGAGTTGTGGTCCTTTGATTTGTAGTAGTCGGAGAGGCTACCTCAAGCTGGGGAATCTTGTTGTTTGTTGGGGAAATAAACCCTGTTGTCGGTCTGCTGGAGAGGTGACATCTTCGTTGGGGGAAGTCCTCGAGGATTCTTGAGGTTGATTCAGCTGGGGAAAGGGGGTCAGAGATTATACTCTTGCTGGGGAATCATCCTATGAGAAGGACCTTGGGGAGACTTGTCATTGCCCCTAGTAGCGAATGTTTGTGGCATTGCCAAAAAGTTTGATTATATGTAACCCTTAGTCAGGGTTGACGTTCAATGCCCCAAGTGTCGGAGATAGAGACTTGCCCCTGGTTACTCTGCACTTCTTCAGAGATTTCTTGAAATCTTGACTGGACTGCCCTAGGTGTGCTGGATAGTGACATGTCAAGTCCCCCTTTTGATAGGAGGTTCGTCAATGGAAGTGTCATCCTTTTTGAAGTGATTTTGTTCACTGAGAGGGCTTTCGTTCATTGGATACTCGTTGTGTGAATTTCTCCGCTGTCAAACAAATAGCCAAATGCAAACAGTGATATTCAAGTAATGCAAAGTTTATGATTGTCTTGAAGTTTTTTTTTTTGAAAATGCGTTTTAGCGAGTAAAGAAATTTTGCTAAGAAAATTCAAACTCAGGATATAGAGCAGAGCCTTACAGGAGTCAGGATACCTTTTGTAACAGTATGCTTTCGAACTAACCCATGCTTCAATTAGGACTTTTGAAGGGTTGTAACTTGGCTTGGTTCACGGTTTAAGAAACAAAGGATAAAGGCTCAAAGTATATTTGTACCCACCCGCTCTTCGTGATGTTCTTCAATCCTAAACTCAGTTAATTGTGCGTCGAACTCTATTTGAATTTGGAACGAAGTTTTGGTGATGGTTCACACAAGTTGGATTTTGGAAGGCAGTCATTTTTTTTGCAACATTTTTCATGTTGTCGAGGATTTGTAATGACCTCGTTCTTTTGATTTGTTATCCCTAACTTTTGCCTGACTGTTCCTGTTTTCGAGATTACAGTCAGCGGGATGCCCCAGCTTTCTTAAGCCTCCTTTATAGGTTTTGGTTCAGTGGACTTTTCTCTTTTGAGAGATTGACTGCCTATGAGATAAGGAACCACCACTGTCTTTTGATTCTAGAGGAATTCTTTTGATGTCACTCGTTGTATTATGAACTGAGAGTTTGCGACTTCAATGCGCATCTTTTGAATTAACTGAGAGACTACCCTGCCCCAGGTTTAAATTAAAGGTTTCAATTTGTGTTTAAAACAGAAAACTTCTACTTCTTTGGCTCGAAGGGGTTGACTAGGGATTATCTTCCTTATAACTCCAGTGTTTAGGATTTGAAAGAAATGCATGTACATCGTCAGCAAGGTCTGTTCAAAAGCATACTGTATAGGATTATGGCATTGTTTCGTCATCCTCCATCTAAAGGCTTGTAACTTTTAGCAAGAGTTGAATGTCATAAAGAAAGCATAATTATAGTGAAAATGAAAGGATGAATTCAAGACAAACATATGCAATGCATTAATGAAACAAAGTTTGACATTAATAGATAATTGTTTGAATAACAAAGAGATTACAACTTGAAAATTCAAATGAACAAAAGCTTTTAATGATTCGTCATAGGAGCAGTGATTATGTTTGGAGTCTCCGGAGGGTCAAACTCGATCTCCTTGGAATCAATCATGTCTTGGACCTTGTTCTTTAGAGCCCAACAGTTGTTTGTGTCATGTCCCGGACTGTCAGAGTGGTATGCACACCTTTCATTGGGATGATAGGTAGGAGCGGAAGTATTTGGGTTCCGGAGAGGAGCCTTTAATGTAATCAGCTCTGCCTTCAACATGCGTTGTAGCGCTTGAGTCAGTGACATGTTGATCTTAGTGAAATGTCTTTTAGGCGCGACCTCCTTACGTTGATGCCCCTGTCTTTGTTGCGCAGGCGTAGGATTAGAGATCAAGATTTCTCCTACGTGTTGGTCATGACGACTCTTTTGACCATACACAGCATTGGACTCTTTCTTCCCATTGTAGGGCTTTTTCTGAGCATCAGAAGGTGTAGCTTCTTGAATCTTCCCACTTTTGATGCCAGCTTCGACCCTTTCGCCGGTCAGTATTAGCTCGGTGAACCCGGCTGAAGAGATTTCGATCAAGTATTTGAAGAAAGGCCCTGGCAAAGTTCCCATGAAGATGTCAATCAGCTCCCTGTCAGTTAAAGAGGGTTGCACCCTACCAGCCAGATCTCTCCACCTTTGGGCGTATCCTTTGAAGCTCTCGTTGGAACCCATGGTCATGTTCTGCAATTGCACACGAGTTGGTGCAAGATCAGCATTGTACTGATACTGTTTGTAAAAAGCAGCAGCTAGATCCTCCCAGGTGTGGATGCGGGAACTTTCCAATTGATAAAACCACTCGAGTTGAGTCCCTACCAAGCTTTCTTGGAAGAAATGGATCCAAAGCTTTGGATCAGTTGTGTATGGTTGAATCTTGCGGACATAAGACTTTAAGTGCATCTTATGGCAAGAGACTCCATCATACAGGGCAAAGATAGGGACTTTGAACTTTGGCGGGATGACCAATGTAGAAACTAAACCCATGTCTCCTAAATCTAAGCCAGGTATTTGTTGAATCTCCATAGCACTGAGGCGATCCTCCAACTGTTTATACTTGTCATCAGCGGGAGGATATTGTTCCTCGGAGTGGTCAGCTTCAACATCATCAATCTCCAAATTGTGGTCTTCTTCAAGACTATCCCCTATGTTGGATGGAGTTGAAAGATCTTGGGTTTTAGGTCTTCTTCTCAAGTTTAGGATGCCCGCTGCCTTCTTGGACTTCTTCTTCTTGTCATTGAGAAGGAGAGCTTTCAGGTCCTCTTGCCCCTTAGCCATAGCCAGAAACATTTGTTGGAATTGAGCGTTTTGAGCTTGGAGATCTTTCACCGTTTGTTCCATATCCATCTTACTGAAATAAACAGCAGGAAGATAAGGAGACCTGTAAGGGAGAAACCTGTCATGATATGATGCATGATATGTGGATGCATGTTTTCAAGGACCTCGCGGGGTAAACACAAGAAAATGTTAGAAGTTGAACTTTGATCAATATCTTTGATTGGAGAACTTTGTATCGGTGGATGTCTTTCCACGAGAATCAAGCTCACCATGTCAAGTGGGTCATAGCCCCCGATTCAAGTTGTTGCACTTGATCTTTAACGGCGTTTGTTTAGAGGGGAATGAATCCTCTTGCTCTTTGGTAGACGTCTGGTTCAACGTGACCCTGCATCAAAAGACCCTCGAGATCCTTGAAATGGTTATTGAGAATGCCATGGTATGATGTTATGATGTTATGTACATGTATGCAAAAATAAGCAAGTGTATATACAGATAATCATATTCACACAAAGCAGACAAGTCCTTAGGTTTAGGCTTGCATAGGGTTTGTAGGTAAGTACCCTCTTGAAGTTAGTTGGCTCAACCTGTCCTAAAATAGAAATCGGGTTCTAAGGAGCTCAATATCACTGGATTATTTTCTATGTTCATTGTTTTGGTTTAGCCACTTAACTGGCGACCAAAATATTCCAAGAAAACAATCCTCAATGAGTGTAGTATCGAGTATCTACCAACTTCGGACTGCACAAAAGTCGATCATCTCACTACCCCTAAAAAGGCCAAGATGGTCAAGTAAGGTTCTAAGAGTTCGTTAGTGCTTCATGACATCACTCAGCGGCCCCGTATTCTCCTTGACTACTCAAGGGCTACCGGTACCCATAAATATGTCACACTAACATAGCTACTGCTTCAACCATGTCGGTATACACCACACAGTTCCCTCACAGTTTATTGCTATTTACCTAAAAAGGTGCCCCCAAATTCGGGTGTAGGATTTACAACAAACCCAAACAAGGAACCCAAAAAGTAAAGCAATCAAAGAAATCAAAGTAAGCATGTAAAGGTGATCTAAAACCCTAAGGTAACCCCACTTTTAGAAATTTCCCTAGCACAGTCGCCAGTTCTGTGATACGGTGGGAGAACTGACTTGGGATTTTGCGTTTGTGTTTGCAAATGTTTCGGTTTAGCAAGAGTCGCCACTGACTTTTTATTTTATCCAATGGAAAGGTCAAAAATCACAGGAAAGACCTTTGAGATGTTTTCGTGGGTTCGGGGGGGTAGATTATGAAAAGGGAAGGTGTTAGCACCCTTTTCATCCATGGTTATCCATGGGCTCTTAGTTACTTGTTTTAGATCATTTGCTTTTGTTTGAATGTGCTTGTGGTGTGTGTGGTTTTGAAAATGTTTTGAAAAGGATGCCTTGTCTAGGCAACCTTTGTAACAATTCGTTTGAATGTTTTACAAAGGTGTTTGTCTTTTTGAAAAGATGTTCCAATGTTTTTTGAAAGTTGTTTTGAAGTTGTGTCGTGATGTGTGTTTGAAAAATGGCAAGGATGTTTTGCAAGTTCGATCAAGTAACTAAGAGTTGTCTACCCTATTTTACTCAAAGATCTTTCTTATGTTTTTAACCCTTTTAACAGTGTTGTTTCACCATTGTATTTGGTGAACAACCTTGTGTTAGGATGTTTAACGGGACGGGCATGGGACGTTTGTATAGTCATAGAAGGCAACATATGGGACGTTTTAGCAATGTCGTTTTTAGGGACTAGATCGTTTACCGAAGGCAACATCGAGGGTCATCGAGGGACTACGATCTTTTATCGAGGGCCTTTGCTAAAACGCCCATGCTTGAGGGGCATGACTATATTCCGAGGCAACAAGTGAGATTACCCTAAGGGTGCATGTGTGCAAAGTGTGTTTTATTGCATGCATTTGTATTTGATTTTTAGGTTGTCTACTTGTTGGTTTCATCTTGCCATACACGCCTAATTACTAGCATTTGTACAAAGTAAATAAAGTGCAGAAAGATAAAATCCTATGCTACTACAACCATATTGAAAGGCAAGAAAATGTATGAAAAAATAAGATAAAAGTAAGAAAAATGAGTGTCTTTCGACCCAGGCAGCAGCAACCTTCGATTTGCATTCTGTTGGCCTCCTTCGATTGGGGGTGGCAACAGCAAAGTCACGTCTTTCGATTGGGCCTTGGCAGGGGCGAGGTCCTGTATTTCGATTGGGGGAAAACAGCCTTCGATTTGCCTTCTGTTGACCTCCTTCGATTGGGGTTGACAACAGCAAAGTCACGTCTTTCGATTGGGCCTTGGCAGGGGTGAGGTCATGTCCTTCGATTGGGCAAAGGCAACAGCAAGTTGTATCCTTTGACTGGGGCCTGGAAGTCAGTGTATGGCGAAGCCTTCTGGTTCTACCTTGTTGCCTTCTTCGACTGGAGGTTGAAAGTAGTGAGGGAGTGGCTTTCGATTTTTCTTTGTCTCCTTCGACTGGGGGTTGGAATCAGTGGTTCTATCTTTTGTTTGAGGCATGGAAACGGAAAGGTTATGGATTTCGTCTGAAGTCTGGAAACAACAAGGTTCTGGCTTTTCCACAGGCTCCTTGCTGACTCCTTGTAAGCATATTAGGCCCTCAAATTGTGATTCGAAAGGCTTGTGCAGCTAGCCAATCGAAGGGTATAACAAACCTGTCTCAAGTTCTTAAAAAATGCAACATCCAAACATAACTACAGTCCAGGGGTTAGCACAAAAAACCAATGGGTCTCAAAGTCTAAATTATAACTAATTAAGGTTGAGTTTTCAGCATAAGAGCAGTCAGAATCTAATGCTAAAACATGGTCCATAAATATCTACATTTTTCTTTATTGGCATGTACTCATGATGTTTAAATGAAAGAGTCCCAAGATGGAGAGAACTTACCTCTTGAAGTGCTTAGTCGAAAGAGCTGTAGGTGACCTTTTTTGATGGTGGAGGGAGCCTCGCTGGGATCTTCCTGAAGCTAGTTCTGTTACTGTTTTTTTTGGGCAGTCACTGAATCGAAGAGAGTATATGATGGTGATACGCGAATCGAAGGTTGCTTCAGTCTAAGGGAAGTAAATCAAAAGGTATACCACTGAGACTTTTTATGAAAAATCTTAGAGTTTTGCAGGTTTGAGAACGTTGGAGAGTTTGAGAATATGGGAGAGTTTCAGAATATGGGAGAGTTTTGATGTCTGGGACTGTTTGCAAAGTTTGTTTTGCTCGTGTTCACCGAAGAAAAAAATCCCCTTTCTTCTGTTTTGCAAATTTTCTTTTATGAAGCCAAGATGTGTCAGTATTCTGAACAGGCTTGTACCAGGCATCTTGTATGCTTCACACAATCCTCTAGTCCCCCACCCCCCCAATTTGTGGACTTGATTTGCTGCATGAGATATGGACCAATGCTCAAGGGATTCAGTTTTGACATAAAGCACATTTTGGCAAAAATGGAAACGTCACTTTTTCTACTTAGGGATTAATCTTGTATGTAATGACCCAATGGATAAAATAAAACCTTAGTTCAATGGTTAAGCATTAAATTAAGGAGTGTAAGTTGGTTTTGAGGCCTGCAAGCTAGCACCAAATATGTTGATTTTAAAATGCAAGTTTGTATAAACATGCCTTGGTCATGAACAAAAGTGAGTTTTTTGCCAACTTTGAGAATTCGATTCTCTCTAACCACAAGGGTGTTTGAGGAGTTCTTGGATAATTTGGAATGTTTGGAACATGTACTACAATCCATCTTTGTAATGCAACTTGAAACTCCAAGTGGAACCATGTGAAAAGTGGCCAAGAAGATGGGTCAAAATCCTGCCTAGATTAGGATAAATTTTGCCTAAGTTAAAAGTTTTAAGTACCCTTGTTCCAAAAATCATAACTTGAGATACAAGCTTCTTCTGAGGAAACTTTTTGAATCAAAGCTGTAGACTTTGTGATGGGGACTACAACTTTCATGTTGCAAGTTTTGTTTGAATCCATTTGCATCTTGATGAAAAATGGGACAAAGTTGGGGAAAAATAAGAAAATTTCATAACTTAGAAAAATTGTAAGTTATGAAATTTTTTCATTTTAAACCCTAATTTGCATTTTTAGTTTTCTTGATGAACAAGTTTCATAATTTGACATGTCTTGATGAAAAATGACCCTTGGCACTTGATTTTGACTAAAAAGTCAAAGTTTGACTTTTCAGTATACAGTCAAATTTTGATCAGTTGGCGGAAAAATTCATCTGTCAATCCTATGCATTTGAGGTTTTTTTTGAACTTTGAAAATCCTTGTGAGAAAGGCTTTGAAGAAAGAGAGGGCAAATTTTGGGGTACAACAGTTGTCCCTGTTCAATTTTCTTAAACCTGAGGATATAGATTGGCTTTCGAGCCTTTCGTGATCCGAAGGTGGAAGATAATTAAACACTAGAGTGCCCAAAAATTTGCACTCGTATGGTGTAGTATCAGCATTGTGATGTCGGGAATGGGCTTACAGATGCCATTTGGAGATGTGACAGAATCTTGTCGGAGATGGGCTTAAAGATGCCATCCAAGAATGTTTGTTGTAAGTGCAATGTTGTAGGTCAGAAGAATGAGCATCAAAATGGTATCCATGTCTGGAATGCATTTGAACTGTATCTGGAGACTGAGTCTATATGAGCCAAAGAATGGCGTCCGTGTCTGGAGCGTATCTGAAATGTATTTGAATGAGTGATAGAATGACATCCGAATCTGGATCATATCTGGACTGTATTTTGAATGAGTGACAGAATGACATCCGAATCTTGATCGTATTTGGACTGTATTTTGAATGAGTGACAGAATGACATCCAAATTTGGATCGTATCTGGACTGTATTTTGAATGAGTGACAGAATGACATCCGAATCTGGATCGTATCTGGATTGTATTTTGAATGAGTGACAGAATGACATCCGAATCTGAATCGTATCTGGACTGTATTTTGAATGAGTGACAGAATGACATCCAAATTTGGATCGTATCTGGACTGTATTTTGAATGAGTGACAGAATGACATCTGAATCTGGATCGTATCTGGACTGTATTTTGAATGAGTGACAGAATGACATCCGAATCTGGATCGTATCTGGACTGTATTTTGAATGAGTGACAGAATGACATCTGAATCTGGATCGTATCTGGACTGTCTTTTAAATGAGTGACAGAATGACATCCGAATCTGGATCGTATCTGGACTGTATTTTGAATGAGTGACAGAATGAAATCCGAATTTGGATCATATCTGGACTGTATTTTGAATGAGTGACAGAATGACATCCGAATCTGGATCGTATCTGGACTGTATTTTGAATGAGTGACAGAATGACATCCGAATCTGGATCGTATCTGGACTGTATTTTGAATGAGTGACAGAATGACATCCGAATCTGGATCGTATCTGGACTGTATTTTGAATGAGTGACAGAATGACATCTAAATCTGGATCGTATCTGGACTGTCTTTTGAATGAGTGACAGAATGACATCCGAATCTGGATCGTATCTGGACTGTATTTTGAATGAGTGACAGAATGACATCCGAATCTGGATCATATCTGGACTGTATTTTGAATGAGTGACAGAATGACATCTGAATCTGGATCGTATCTGGACTGTATTTTGAATGAGTGACAGAATGACATCCGAATCTGGATCATATCTGGACTGTATTTTGAATGAGTGACAGAATGACAACCGAATCTGGATCGTATCTGGACTGTATTTTGAAGGAATCTGGAATAAGTATCAGAATGTCAGCCATATCTGGATCGCATCTGAACTATCTCTAGAAGGAATCTGGAATAAGTATCAGAATGTCAGCCATATCTGGATCGCATCTGAACTGTCTCTAGAAGGAATCTGGAATAAGTATCAGAATGCCAGCCATATCTGGATCGCATCTGAACTGTCTCTAGAAGGAAATTAGAATAAGTATCAGAATGTCAGCCATATCTGGATCGCATCTGAACTGTCTCTAGAAGGAATCTCAGAAGATGATGATCTTTGCCTGTTGATTGATCTTTCCTGAAAAGGTAAAGAGTTAGTTGTATGCAATGTCATGATGTATGCATTGTGTAATGATGTTCTCAAAATAAAATGAGATTTGTGTCATATGTATTTTGTATGCATATGTTATGAATGTTGTTGAAGTGTAATTTTGTCTTGGACTTTGCTCAAAATGTTTCCACCGGGGATCCCTGTTTTGTTGTTTGAGGAGAACTCCGCTGGGGGATATTGAAAACTCTGTGGGGAGTATGTTTATTTCTAATTTGGAAAAGAGTTTAGGAGTCTTAGTCGTCCGTTGCTCTACTGGGGAGTCGAAGTTGAACTGATATTTGGTCGGGTCCAGGTTTCGCAGTAACTTGTTGGGGATTGTAGAGTAGTCTACTGGGAAGATGAGTTGTGGTCCTTTGATTTGTAGTAGTCGGAGAGGCTACCTCAAGCTAGGGAATCCTGTTGTTTGTTGGGGAAATAAACCATGTTGTCGGTCTGCTGGAGAGGTGACATCTTCGTTGGGGGAAGTCCTCGAGGATTCTTGAGGTTGATTCAGCTGGGGAAAGGGGGTCAGAGATTATACTCTTGCTGGGGAATCATCCTATGAGAAGGACCTTGGGGAGACTTGTCATTGCCCCTAGTAGCGAATGTTTGTGGCATTTCCAAAAAGTTTGATTATATGTAACCCTTTATCAGGGTTGACGTTCAATGCCCCAAGTGTTGGAGATAGAGACTTTCCCCTGGTTACTCTGCAATTCTTTAGAGATTTCTTGAAATCTTGACTGGACTGCCCTAGGTGTGCTGGATAGTGACATGTCAAGTCCCCCTTTTGATAGGAGGTTCGTCAATGGAAGTGTCATCCTTTTTGAAGTGATTTTGTTCACTGAGAGGGCTTTCGTTCATTGGATACTCGTTGTGTGAATTTCTCCGCTGTCAAACAAATAGCCAAATGCAAACAGTGATATTCAAGTAATGCAAAGTTTATGCTTGTCTTGAAGTTTTTTTTTTTTGAAAATGCGTTTTAGCGAGTAAAGAAATTTTGCTAAGAAAATTCAAACTCAGGATATAGAGCAGAGCCTTACAGGAGTCAGGATACCTTTTGTAACAGTATGCTTTCGAACTAACCCATGCTTCAATTAGGACTTTTGAAGGGTTGTAACTTGGCTTGGTTCACGGTTTAAGAAACAAAGGATAAAGGCTCAAAGTATATTTGTACCCACCCGCTCTTCGTGATGTTCTTCAATCCTAAACTCAGTTAATTGTGCGTCGAACTCTATTCGAATTTGGAACGAAGTTTTGGTGATGGTTCACACAAGTTGGATTTTGTAAGGCAGTCATTTTTTTTGCAACATTTTTCATGTTGTCGAGGATTTGTAATGACCTCGTTCTTTTGATTTGTTATCCCTAACTTTTGCCTTACTGTTCCTGTTTTCGAGATTACAGACAGCGGGATGCCCCAGCTTTCTTAAGCCTCCTTTATAGGTTTTGGTTCAGTGGACTTTTCTCTTTTGAGAGATTGACTGCCTATGAGATAAGGAACCACCACTGTCTTTTGATTATAGAGGAATTCTTTTGATGTCGCTCGTTGTATTATGAACTGAGAGTTTGCGACTTTAATGCGCATATTTTGAATTAACTGAGAGACTACCCCGCCCCAGGTTTAAATTAAAGGTTTCAATTTGTGTTTAAAACAGAAAACTTCTACTTCTTTGGCTCGAAGGGGTTGACTAGGGATTATCTTCCTTATAACTCCAGTGTTTAGGATTTGAAAGAAATGCCCGTACATCGTCAGCAAGGTCTGTTCAAAAGCATACTGTATAGGATTATGGCATTGTTTCGTCATCCTCCATCTAAAGGCTTGTAACTTTTAGCAAGAGTTGAATGTCATAAAGAAAGCATAATTATAGTGAAAATGAAAGGATGAATTCAAGACAAACATATGCAATGCATTAATGAAACAAAGTTTGACATTAATAGATAATTGTTTGAATAACAAAGAGATTACAACTTGAAAATTCAAATGAACAAAAGCTTTTAATGATTCGTCATAGGAGCAGTGATTATGTTTGGAGTCTCCGGAGGGTCAAACTCGATCTCCTTGGCATCAATCATGTATTGGACCTTGTTCTTTAGATCCCAACAGTTGTTTGTGTCATGTCCCGGACTGTCAGAGTGGTATGCACACCTTTCATTGGGATGATAGGTAGGAGCGGAAGTATTTGGGTTCCGGAGAGGAGCCTTTAATGTAATTAGCTCTGCCTTCAACATGCGTTGTAGCGCTTGAGTCAGTGACATGTTGATCTTAGTGAAATGTCTTTTAGGCGCGACCTCCTTACGTTGATGCCCCTGTCTTTGTTGCGCAGGCGTAGGATTAGAGATCAAGATTTCTCCTACGTGTTGGTCATGACGACTCTTTTGACCATACACAGCATTGGACTCTTTCTTCCCATTGTAGGGCTTTTTCTGAGCATCAGAAGGTGTAGCTTCTTGAATCTTCCCACTTTTGATGCCAGCTTCGACCCTTTCGCCGGTCAGTATTAGCTCGGTGAACCCGGCTGAAGAGATTTCGATCAAGTGTTTGAAGAAAGGCCCTGTCAAAGTTCCCATGAAGATGTCAATCAGCTCCCTGTCAGTTAAAGAGGGTTGCACCCTACCAGCCAGATCTCTCCACCTTTGGGCGTATCCTTTGAAGCTCTCGTTAGAACCCATGGTCATGTTCTACAATTGCACACGAGTTGGTGCAAGATCAGCATTGTACTGATACTGTTTGTAAAAAGCAGCATCTAGATCCTCCCAGGTGTGGATGCGGGAACTCTCCAATTGATAAAACCACTCGAGTTGAGTCCCTACCAGGCTTTCTTGGAAGAAATGGATCCAAAGCTTTGGATCAGTTGTGTATGGTTGAATCTTGCGGACATAAGACTTTAAGTGCATCTTAGGGCAAGAGACTCCATCATACAGGGCAAAGATAGGGACTTTGAACTTTGGCGGGATGACCAATCCAGAAACTAAACCCATGTCTCCTAAATCCAAGCCAGGTATTTATTGAATCTCCATATCACTGAGGCGATCCTCCAACTGTTTATACTTGTCATCAGCGGGAGGATATTGTTCCTCGGAGTGGTCAGCTTCAACATCATCAATCTCCAAATTGTGGTCTTCTTCAAGACTATCCCCTATGTTGGATGGAGTTGAAAGATCTTGGGTTTTAGGTCTTCTTCTCAAGTTCAGGATGCCCGCTGCCTTCTTGGACTTCTTCTTCTTGTCATTGAGAAGGAGAGCTTTCAGGTCCTCTTGCCCCTTAGCCATAGCCAGAAACATTTGTTGGAATTGAGCGTTTTGAGCTTGGAGATCTTTCACCGTTTGTTCTATATCCATCTTACTGAAATAAACAGCAGGAAGATAAGGAGACCTGTAAGGGAGAAACCTGTCATGATATGATGCATGATATGTGGATGCATGTTTTCAAGGACCTCGCAGGGTAAACACAAGAAAATGTTAGAAGTTGAACTTTGATCAACATCTTTGATTGGAGAACTTTGTATCGGTGGATGTCTTTCCACGAGAATCAAGCTCACCATGTCAAGTGGGTCATAGCCCCCGATTCAAGTTGTTGCACTTGATCTTTGACGGCGTTTGTTTAGAGGGGAATGAATCCTCTTGCTTTTTGGTAGACGTCTGGTTCAACGTGACCCTGCATCAAAAGACCCTCGAGATCCTTGAAATGGTTATTGAGAATGCCATGGTATGATGTTATGATGTTATGTACATGTATGCAAAAATAAGCAAGTGTATATACTGATAATCATATTCACACAAAGCAGACAAGTCCTTAGGTTTAGGCTTGCATGGGGTTTGTAGGTAAGTACCCTCTTAAAGTTAGTTGGCTCAACCTGTCCTAAAATAGAAATCGGGTTCTAAGGAGCTCAATATCACTGGATTATTTTCTATGTTCATTGTTTTGGTTTAGCCACTTAACTGGCGACCAAAATATTCCAAGAAAACAATCCTCAATGAGTGTAGTATCGAGTATCTACCAACTTCGGACTGCACCAAAGTCGATCATCTCACTACCCCTAAAAAGGCCAAGATGGTGAAGTAAGGTTCTAAGAGTTCGTTAGTGCTTCATGACATCACTCAGCGGCCCCGTATTCTCCTTGACTACTCAAGGGCTACCGGTACCCACAAATATGTCATACTAACATAGCTACTGCTTCAACCATGTCGGTATACACCGCACAGTTCCCTCACAGTTTATTGCTATTTACCTAAAAAGGTGCCCCCAAATTCGGGTGTAGGATTTACAACAAACCCAAACAAGGAACCCAAAAAGTAAAGAAATCAAAGCAATCAAAGTAAGCATGTAAAGGTGATCTAAAACCCTAAGGTAACCCCACTTTTAGAAATTTCCCCAGCAGAGTCGCCAGTTCTGTGATACGGTGGGAGAACTAACTTGGGATTTTGCGTTTGTGTTTGCAAATGTTTCGGTTTAGCAAGAGTCGCCACTGACTTTTTATTTTATCCAATGGAAAGGTCAAAAATCACAGGAAAGACCTTTGAGATGTTTTCGTGGGTTCGGGGGGGTAGATTATGAAAAGGGAAGGTGCTAGCACCCTTTTCATCCATGGTTATCCATGGGCTCTTAGTTACTTGTTTTAGATCACTTGCTTTTGTTTGAATGTGCTTGTGGTGTGTGTGGTTTTGAAAATGTTTTGAAAAGGATGCCTTGTCTAGGCAACCTTTGTAACAATTCGTTTGAATGTTTTACAAAGGTGTTTGTCTTTTTGAAAAGATGTTCCAATGTTTTTTGAAAGTTGTTTTGAAGTTGTGTTGTGATGTGTGTTTGAAAAATGGCAAGGATGTTTTGCAAGTTCGATCAAGTAACTAAGAGTTGTCTACCCTATTTTACTCAAAGATCTTTCTTATGTTTTTAACCCTTTTAACAGTGTTGTTTCACCATTGTATTTGGTGAACAACCTTGTGTTAGGATGTTTAACGGGACGGGCATGGGACGTTTGTATAGTCATAGAAGGCAACATATGGGACGTTTTAGCAATGTCGTTTTTAGGGACTAGATCGTTTACCGAAGGCAACATCGAGGGTCATCGAGGGACTACGATCTTTTATCGAGGGTCTTTGCTAAAACACCCATGCTCGAGGGGCATGACTATATTCCGAGGCAACAAGTGAGATTACCCTAAGGGTGCATGTGTGCAAAGTGTGTTTTATTGCATGCATTTGTATTTGATTTTTAGGTTTACTACTTGTTAGTTTCATCTTGCCATACACGCCTAATTGCTAGAATTTGTACAAAGTAAATAAAGTGCAGAAAGATAAAATCCTACGCTATTACAACCATATTGAAAGGCAAGAAAATGTATGAAAAAATAAGATAAAAGTAAGAAAAATGAGTGTCTTTCGACCCAGGAAGCAGCAACCTTCGATTTGCATTATGTTGGCCTCCTTCGATTGGGGGTGGCAACAACAAAGTCACGTCTTTCGATTGGGCCTTGGCAGGGGCGAGGTCCTGTATTTCGATTGGGGGGAAACAGCCTTCGATTTGCCTTCTGTTGACCTCCTTCGATTGGGGTTGACAACAGCAAAGTCACGTCTTTCGATTGAGCCTTGACAGGGGCGAGGTCCTGTCCTTCGATTGAGGGGAAACAGCCTTCGATTTGCCTTCTGTTGACCTCCTTCGGTTGGGGCTGACAACAGCAAAGTCACGTCTTTCGATTGGGCCTTGGCAGGGGTGAGGTCCTGTCCTTCGATTGGGCAAAGGCAGCAGCAAGTTGTATCCTTCGACTGGGGCCTGGAAGTCAGTGTATGGCGAAGCCTTCTGGTTCTACCTTGTTGCCTTCTTCGACTGGAGGTTGAAAGTAGTGAGGGAGTGGCTTTCGATTTTTCTTTGTCTCCTTAGACTGGGGGTTGGAATCAGTGGTTCTATCTTTTGTTTGAGGCATGGAAACGAAAAGGTTATGGATTTCGTCTGAAGTCTGGAAACAACAAGGTTCTTGCTTTTCCACAGGCTCCTTGCTGACTCCTTGTAAGCATATTAGGCCCTCAAATTGTGATTCGAAAGGCTTGTGCAGCTAGCCAATCGAAGGGTATAACAAACCTGTCTCAAGTTCTTAAAAAGTGCAACATCCAAACATAACTACAGTCCAGGGGTTAGCACAAAAAACCAATGGGTCTCAAAGTCTAAATTATAACTAATTAAGGTTGAGTTTTCAGCATAAGAGCAGTCAGAATCTAATGCTAAAACATGGTCCAGAAATATCTACATTTTTCTTTATTGGCATGTACTCATGATGTTTAAATGAAAGAGACCCAAGATGGAGAGAACTTACCTCTTGAAGTGCTTAGTCGAAAGAGTTGTAGGTGACCTTTTATGATGGTGGAGGGAGCCTCGCTGGGATCTTCCTGAAGCTAGTTCTGTTACTGTTTTTTTTGGGCAGTCACTGAATCGAAGAGAGTATATGATGGTGATACGCGAATCGAAGGTTGCTTCAGTCTAGGGGAAGTAAATCGAAAGGTATACCACTGAGACTTTTTATGAAAAATCTTAGAGTTTTGCAGGTTTGAGAATGTTGGAGAGTTTGAGAATATGGGAGAGTTTCAGAATATGGGAGAGTTTTGATGTCTGGGACTGTTTGCAAAGTTTGTTTTGCTCGTGTTCACCGAAGAAAAAAATCCCCTTTCTTCTGTTTTGCAAATTTTCTTTTATGAAGCCAAGATGTGTCAGTATTCTGAACAGGCCTGTACCAGGCATCTTGTATGCTTCACACAATCCTCTAGTCCCCCACCCACCAATTTGTGGACTTGATTTGCTGCATGAGATATGGACCAATGCTCAAGGGATTCAGTTTTGACATAAAGCACATTTTGGCAAAAATGGAAATGTCACTTTTTCTACTTAGGGATTAATCTTGTATGTAATGACCCAATGGATAAAATAAAACCTTAGTTCAATGGTTAAGCATTAAATTAAGGAGTGTAAGTTGGTTTTGAGGCCTGCAAGCTAGCACCAAACATGCTGATTTGAAAATGCAAGTTTGTATAAACATGCCTTGGTCATGAACAAAAGTGAGTTTTTTGCCAACTTTGAGAATTCGATTCTCTCTAACCACAAGGGTGTTTGAGGAGTTCTTGGACAATTTGGAAAGTTTGGAACATGTACTACAATCCATCTTTGTAATGCAACTTGAAACTCCAAGTGGAACCATGTGAAAAGTGGCCAAGAAGATGGGTAAAAATCCTGCCTAGATTAGGATAAATTTTGCCTAAGTTAAAAGTTTTAAGTACCCTTGTTCCAAAAATCATAACTTGAGATACAAGCTTCTTCTGAGGAAACTTTGTGAATCAAAGTTGTAGACTTTGTGATGGGGACTACAACTTTCATGTTGCAAGTTTTGTTTGAATCCATTTGCATCTTGATGAAAAATGGGACAATGTTGGGGAAAAATAAGAAAATTTCATAACTTAGAAAAATTCTAAGTTATGTAATTTTTACATTTTAAACCCTAATTTGCATTTTTAGGTTTCTTGATGAACAAGTTTCATAATTTGACATGTCTTGATGAAAAATGACCCTTGGTACTTGATTTTGACTAAAAAGTCAAAGTTTGACTTTTCAGTATACAGTCAAATTTTGATCAGTTGGCTGAAAAATTCATTTGTCAATCCTATGCATTTGAGGTTTTTTTGAACTTTGAAAGTCCTTGTGAGAAAGGCTTTGAAGAAAGAGAGGGCAAATTTTGGGGTACAACAGTTGTCCCTGTTCAACTTTCTTAAACCTGAGGATATAGATTGGCTTTCGAGCCTTTCGTGATCCGAAGGTGGAAGATAATTAAACACTAGAGTGCCCAAAAATTTGCACTCGTATGGTGTAGTATCAGCATTGTGATGTCGGGAATGGGCTTACAGATGCCATTTGGAGATGTGATAGAATCTTGTCGGAGATGGGCTTAAAGATGCCATCCAAGAATGTTTGTTGTAAGTGCAATGTTGTAGGTCAGAAGAATGAGCATCAAAATGGTATCCATGTCTGGAATGCATTTGAACTGTATCTGGAGACTGAGTCTATATGAGCCAAAGAATGGCGTCCGTGTCTGGAGCGTATCTGAAATGTATTTGAATGAGTGACAGAATGACATCCGAATCTGGATCGTATCTGGACTGTATTTTGAATGAGTGACAGAATGACATCCGAATCTGGATCGTATCTGGACTGTATTTTGAATGAGTGACAGAATGACATCCGAATCTGGATCGTATCTGGACTGTATTTTGAATGAGTGACAGAATGACATCCGAATCTGGATCGTATCTGGACTGTATTTTGAATGAGTGATAGAATGACATCCGAATCTGGATCGTATCTGGACTGTATTTTGAATGAGTGACAGAATGACATCCAAATCTGGATCGTATCTGGACTGTATTTTGAATGAGTGACAGAATGACATCCGAATCTGGATCGTATCTGGACTGTATTTTGAATGAGTGACAGAATGACATCCGAATCTGGATCGTATCTGGACTGTATTTTGAATGAGTGACAGAATGACATCTGAATCTGGATCGTATCTGGACTGTCTTTTAAATGAGTGACAGAATGACATCCGAATCTGGATCGTATCTGGACTGTATTTTGAATGAGTGACAGAATGACATCTGAATCTGGATCGTATCTGGACTGTATTTTGAATGAGTGACAGAATGACATCCGAATTTAGATCGTATCTGGACTGTATTTTGAATGAGTGACAGAATGACATCCGAATCTGGATCGTATCTGGACTGTATTTTGAATGAGTGACAGAATGACATCCGAATCTGGATCGTATCTGGACTGTATTTTGAATGAGTGACAGAATGACATCTGAATCTGGATCGTATCTGGACTGTCTTTTGAATGAGTGACAGAATGACATCCGAATCTGGATCATATCTGGACTGTATTTTGAATGAGTGACAGAATGACATCCGAATCTGGATCATATCTGGACTGTATTTTGAATGAGTGACAGAATGACATCCGAATCTGGATCGTATCTGGACTGTATTTTGAATGAGTGACAGAATGACATCCGAATCTGGATCGTATCTGGACTGTATTTTGAATGAGTGACAGAATGACATCCGAATCTGGATCGTATCTGGACTGTATTTTGAATGAGTGACAGAGTGACATCTGAATCTGGATCGTATCTAGACTGTTTTTGAATGAGTGACAGAATGACATCCGAATCTGGATCATATCTGGACTGTATTTTGAATGAGTGACAGAATGACATCCGAATCTGGATTGTATCTGGACTGTATTTTGAAGGAATCTGGAATAAGTATCAGAATGTCAGCCATATCTGGATCGCATCTGAACTATCTCTAGAAGGAATCTGGAATAAGTATCAGAATGTCAGCCATATCTGGATCGCATCTGAATTGTCTCTAGAAGGAATCTGGAATAAGTATCAGAATGTCAGCCATATCTGGATCGCATCTGAACTGTCTCTAGAAGGAAATTAGAATAAGTATCAGAATGTCAGCCATATCTGGATCGCATCTGAACTGTCTCTAGAAGGAATCTCAGAAGATGATGATCTTTGCCTGTTGATTGATCTTTCCTGAAAAGGTAAAGAGTTAGTTGTATGAAATGTCATGATGTATGCATTGTGTAATGATGTTCTCAAAATAAAATGAGATTTGTGTCATATGTATTTTGTATGCATATGTTATAAATGTTGTTGAAGTGTAATTTTGTCTTGGACTTTGCTCAAAATGTTTCCACCGGGGATCCCTGTTTTGTTGTTTGAGGAGAACTCCGCTGGGGGATATTGAAAACTCTGTGGGGAGTATGTTTATTTCTAATTGGGAAAAGAGTTTAGGAGTCTTAGTGGTCCGTTGCTCTACTGGGGAGTCGAAGTTGAACTGATATCTGGTCGGGTCCAGGTTTCGCAGTAACTTGTTGGGGATTGTAGAGTAGTCTACTGGGGAAGATGAGTTGTGGTCCTTTGATTTGTAGTAGTCGGAGAGGCTACCTCAAGCTAGGGAATCCTGTTGTTTGTTGGGGAAATAAACCCTGTTGTCGGTCTGCTGGAGAGGTGACATCTTCGTTGGGGGAAGTCCTCGAGGATTCTTGAGGTTGATTCAGCTGGGGAAAGGGGGTCAGAGATTATACTCTTGCTGGGGAATCATCCTATGAGAAGGACCTTGGGGAGACTTGTCATTTCCCCTAGTAGCGAATGTTTGTGGCATTGCCAAAAAGTTTGATTGTATGTAACCCTTTGTCAAGGTTGACGTTCAATGCCCCAAGTATCGGAGATAGAGACTTGCCCCTAGTTACTCTGCACTTCTTCAGAGATTTCTTGAAATCTTGACTGGACTTCCCCAGGTGTGCTGGATAGTGACATGTCAAGTCCCCCTGTTGATAGGAGATTCGTCAATGGAAGTGTCATCCTTTTTGAAGTGATTTTGTTCACTGAGAGGGCTTTCGTTCATTGGATACTCGTTGTGTGAATTTCTCCGCTGTCAAACAAATAGCCAAATGCAAACAGTGATATTCAAGTAATGCAAAGTTTATGCTTGTCTTGAAGTTTTTTTTGAAAATGCGTTTTAGCGAGTAAAGAAATTTTGCTAAGAAAATTCAAACTCAGGATATAGAGCAGAGCCTTACAGGAGTCAGGATACCTTTTGTAACAGTATGCTTTCGAACTAACCCATGCTTCAATTAGGACTTTTGAAGGGTTGTAACATGGCTTGGTTCACGGTTTAAGAAACAAAGGATAAAGGCTCAAAGTATATTTGTATCCACCCGCTCTTCGTGATGTTCTTCAATCCTAAACTCAGTTAATTGTGCGTCGAACTCTATTTAAATTTGGAACGAAGTTTTGGTGATGAAGCCAAGATGTGTCAGTATTCTGAACAGGCCTGTACCAACCATCTTGTATGCTGCACACAATCCTCTAGTCTCCCCCCCCCCCCCCCCAATTTGTGGACTTTATTTTCTGCATGAGATATGGACCAATGCTCAAGGGATTCAGTTTTGACATAAAGCACATTTTGGCAAAAATGGAAATGTCACTTTTTCTACTTAGGGATTAATCTTGTATGTAATGACCCAATGGCTAAAATAAAACTTTAGTTCAATGGTTAAGCATTAAATTAAGGATTTTAAGTTGGTTTTGAGGCCTGCAAGCTAGCACCAAACATGCTGATTTGAAAATGCAAGTTTGTATGAACATGCCTTGGTCATGAACAAAAGTGAGTTTTTTGCCAACTTTGAGAATTCGATTCTCTCTAACCACAAGGGTGTTTGAGGAGTTCTTGGACAATTTGGAAAGTTTGGAACATGTACTACAATCCATATTTGTAATGAAACTTGAAACTCAAAGTGGAACCATGTGAAAAATGGCCAAGAAGATGGGTCAAAATCCTGCCTAGATTAGGATAAATTTTGCCTAAGTAAAAAGTTTTAAGTACCCTTGTTCCAAAAATCATAACTTGAGATATAAGCTTCTTCTGAGGAAACTTTGTGAATCAAATATGTAGACTTTTTGATGGACTACAACTTTCATGTTGCAAGTTTTGTTTGAATCCATTTGCATCTTGATGAAAAAATGGGACAAAGTTGGGAAAAAATAAGAAAATTTCATAACTTAGAAAAATTCTAAGTTATGAAATTTTTTCATTTTAGACCCTGATTTGCATTTTTAGGTTTCTTGATGAACAAGTTTCATAATTTGACATGTCTTGATGAAAAATGACCCTTGTCACTTGATTTTGACTAAAAAGTCAAAGTTTGACTTTTCAGTATACAGTCAAATTTTGATTAGTTGACTGAAAAATTCATCTGTCAATCCTATGCATTTGAGGTTTTTTTGAACTTTGAAAATCCTTATGAGAAAGGATTTGAAGAAAGAGAGGGCAAATTTTGGGGTACAACACATGCCATTGCTGTCGAGGTGGTTTATTTCGCACCTTCCTAAGTCCGTGTTAAAGAATGAAGAAGGTTTGGGATGGTCTTACAGGATAATGTCCCTTGCCCATACAGACATTCTTTAGAGTTCCAAGGCTATGGAAAGCACTGTTGCCATTGATCATTGTGGGGGATACCCTAATGTCCCGTTGCTTGGAATCAGAGGGGGTATAACCTACAGTCCTTATTTAGCTTTGTGACAATTCGGTCGTGCTCGGAGAGATGGTCCTCATGAGCTACTTCTTACAGATATTGCCTTTGACTACAAGGAGGACGTTGATGAGCATCATCGGAGGTTTATACGAGCTTGGGGCATGGTGAACAGATCTTACCCTCAAGAGCTAGGACCAATGACTTCTCTCCCTGTGCAGCCTTATCTCTAGTGGGTCTGAGCTCGAGCCCAGAAGCTTGGGATGCCTTATGAAGCTGTGTTGCCAGTGATTGTGGAGCCCACCAATGAAGAGGGCATTCCTTATACAGTCATTTATCCCTACATGCCCACTGATCTTTGGGAATTAAAGAGGTCTTGGATTCAGCTGAAAGAGGAAAGGGATACCTACCTGGAAAAGTACCATGAGCAAGAAAGGAAGATCTTGAAGCTCACCGGGCAGCTCGAGAATGAAAGAACGATCAATGACTACGTCAGCACCAAGGGGAAGCGTCCATGGGATTTCTGATTTTGCTTTTTCTAGTTTAGATTTGTTTTTCATTTATTTCTTTATAACGCCTTAAAGGCATTGTGGAACTTTTTACAAGTTAATCTAATAAAGTTTGTTTATTTTTGGTTTACAAATTTAAATCTCCCAAAGTCTTTGAAATCATTACATACGCATCCCATTATCATGCACACCATTACAGGTACCGTTACAGGTTTCTCATCTTCTTCACTGTTTATTTCAGAATGAAATGTCTTCTGATCAAGCCATCAAAGATCTTCAGGCACAAAATGCCCAATTCCAAGTGATGTTCTCGAGCTTGGCTAAAGGGCAAGAGGATTTAAAAGCTCTCATTCTGAAAGAGAAAGAGAAGAAGAAGAATAAGAAGAAGAAGAAGGTCGTTCTTCTGAGTATGGGTAAAAGGTTTGGGGATAGGTTGAAACAACAATTTGATATGTCCTTTTCATCCAAGGAAGGGGAGAACCAAGAAGAAGAAAAGGGCCTCAGTCCTGCAGTTTCTGATAGTGATACAGATTATGATGAGGAACATTATCCTCCTGCTGAGGATAGGTACAAGCAGTTAGAAGACCTTCTGAGTGCTATGGAGATTCAGAAGATCCCTGGTTTGGATTTCGGAGAGCTGGGATTGGTATCGGGAGTGGTGATCCCTCATAAGTTCAAAGCTCTGGTTTTTGTCAAGTACGATGGAGTATCCAGTCCAAAACTCCATCTCCGCTCGTACGTCCGGAAAATTCAACCCCACACTACTGATAGAAATTTGTGGGTGCATTTCTTTCAAGATAGTCTGTCAGGGACTCAGCTTGAATGGTTTTATCAGTTGGAAGGAGCTAATGTTAGAAACTGGGAGGACCTTGCTGCTGCTTTCTACAGGAAGTACCAGTATAACTCCGACCTTGCTCCCACTCGTACTCAGCTTCAGGGTATGTCAATGGGTGCAAGTGAAGGTTTTAAGGACTATGCTAAAAAGTGGAGAGACTTAGCTGGAAGAGTCCAACCCCCTTTGTCTAACAGGGAGTTGGTTGACATGTTTTTGGGGATGTTATCTGGTCCATTCTTCAATCATCTGATCGGCAGTTCGTCATCTGGGTTTACTGAGTTTATATTGACTTGGGAGAGAGTAGAAGCTGGTATCCGAAGTGGTAAGATACAGAAGGATACTTCATCAAGTGCAGTAAAGAAGCCTTTCCCTGGTAAGAAGGAAGCTAGTGCAGTCCACGGCCCGAGGGGCCAAAGCAGACCTGAACACCATCAAGCAGTAAATGCAGTAGTGATATCAAGACCCACAGTTGCTCCACAACGCAAAAATCAACAAAGGGTGGAAAGACCACAGAGGCAGTACACTCGGCTCAATATGACCTTGTCTCAAATTCTACCACAATTATTGAAGACCAATATGGTAACTCTGAGGGAGGCCCCGAAGAACCCCAACACCACTTCTCCTCAATATAACTCGAATGCCCGTTGCGTCTATCACTCCGAAAGTCCAGGTCATGATACAAACAACTGTTGGGCCTTGAAGAATAAGGTGCAACACTTGATCGAATCCAAAGAGATTGAGTTTGACGCTCCATAGAAGCCCAACGTCATAACTGCTCTCATGCCCAAACATGGACATGGAGTAAATGTTGTGGATGATGATTTATTTGTAACCTCTATGTAAGAGATTTCTACTCCTTTGATGACAGTTAAGAAGAATCTATTGTTGGCCGGGTTATTTTCGGGTTGTGGCGAAGGTTGCCACGTGTGCTCAATTCTGCCTGCTGGTTGCCATTTATTGAAATCAGGTGTTCAGCGTTTGATGGATAACAAAGAGATCCTGTTTGAAAAGACTATGATTTTGTTAGTTCCAGTTGAAGATGTTGCCATCATAACCATTTCCACCAATCCTTCCAAGGCTTCCTCGAGAAATCCTGTTAGGATTACATCTGTCCCAAGAATCGCTCTGTTAATAATTATTGTCCCTGGTCCAATCCCATACACTTTGGATAAGGCTGTCCCTTGGCACTATGGGGCCGATGTGTATTACCATGGAGTTAAGCAAGACTTAAAAAGTGAGGAAACTGATGCTGATGTCAGCAATATTGTCGGGGCTAGCAAGGTCACCAGAAGCGGAAGACTCTTTTCTCCCGAGATTTCCCCTCCGACTATTCACAAAACTGTTGTCATTCCATCTGCTAGTACATCAGCTACTATCCCGGTTCCTATTCCAGTTCTCACCCCTGTCGTTGAGCCATCTAGGACTCGGGGCAAAGAAGTCATAGGTGAGCCTGCCCGGACGGAGGCACCTAAGAAGATCATTGTAGAAACCTCTAAGCAGGAGATAGAGGAATTTCTGAAGATTATCAAGAAGAGCGACTACGACATAGTCGAGCAGCTGGGGAAGACCCCGTCAAAAATCTCCATGTTATCCTTGTTTTTGTGTTCTGAAGCCCATGCAAATGCTTTAACTGTTTTCCTCAAAACTGCGCATGTGCCGCAGGAAACTTCGGTTGATCAATTCAAAGACTGTGTAGCTACTTTGACTGCCGACAATGGGTTGGGTTTCTCAGACGCAGATCTGACTGCTAAAGGAAGAAATCACAATGATGCTCTACACGTCTCGATTGAGTGCAGGGGCACTACCATGGCCCATGTACTGGTGGATACCGGGTCCTCATTGAATGTTTTTCCAAAGAAAGCATTAGACCGTCTGGACTGTGAAGGTTTGATTCTAAAGTCGAGCAATATTGTGGTCAGGGCTTTCGATGGGTCAAAAAGGATGGTGCACGGGGAGGTGGACGTCCCTGTTAAAGTTGGTTCTCAGAATTTTGCATCCACTTTCTATGTGATGGATATCAGACCATCATATTCTTGATTGCTGGGTCGCCTTTGGATTCATAAGGCTGGAGCAGTGACTTCCACGCTCCACCAAATGTTGAAATACCCGGTAAAAGGGAAGATTGTTACGGTACAAGGTGAAGAGGAGTATATGGTGAGTCATCTTAATTCCTTTCGCTACATGGAGATGGATGGGGAGTTCATCGAAACCCCTTGTCAGAACTTTGAAGAGGTCCCCCATACTTTGGCATCGACTGAAGTTGCTACTAACAAACCTCCGATGAAGATGGCTTCCCTCAAGGATGCCAGGGTTGTAATTGAAAAAGCGGCTCAAAGGGTTGTTAGGCGCGCATGGATTGGAAGACCTCCTCTGCATATCAGCAATCAGGGAGTGAATGCAATTGAGGACAATGAAGAAGATTCAGACATCGACAGTTGGATCTACCCTACAACCGATGGTGGATTGAACAACTGGACGGCAAAGGACTTCATACTTGTTTCTTTTATTCCACAGTAATTGACTTTTGTTTGAGATATGTAATAAACAGTTTTAAACTTTACGGCCCGGTGCCTTGCCCAAGGCACTTTGGCTTTGTTTGTGAGGGCTTATTATTTGTCATTTTCATATATCATTAATAAAGCATTAGACGTTTCTTGCATTACAAATTTTGCGCTCCTTGTTTTTCTTTTTCTGTCTCTCGCTTTATCAAAAACTGCTATTCTCTTACACACACTCACGTATCATAATGCAGATCCATATCCACTCTGGATCCCATTGATAACAACTCCGCTACTGTCAGTTATGACTTTGAAAATCTGATCAACCAAGTCGAGGACGGAGGTGAGGATGATTGTGAGGTGCCCAGAGAACTTGCTAGACTGTTACTACAGGAAGAGAGGGTCATACAGCCTCATGAAGAGCCAGTTGAATCAGTGAATTTGGGTACAGAGGAAGACAAGAAAGAGGTCAAGATAGGTGCGAATCTAGAACCTAGTGTTAAACAACGGTTGATACAGATGCTACGCGACTATGTCGAGATCTTCGCTTAGTCTTATGAAGATATGCCCAGTTTGGACACTGATACTGTGGTACACCGTCTGCCAACTAAAGAAGACTGTCCTCCGGTAAAGCAGAAAGTTCGCCGTATGCGCCCTGAGATGTCTGAGAAAATCAAAGTTGAGGTCATGAAACAGTTTGACGCAGGATTTCTAGCTGTTACTTCTTACCCGCAGTGAGTTACCAACGTTGTTCCAGTGCCTAAGAAGGATGGTAAGGTACGGATGTGTGTGGACTATAGAGATCTGAACAGGGCAAGCCCCAAGGATGATTTCCCACTTCCTCATATCGACGTTATGGTCGACAATACCGCACAACATAAGATCTTCTCCTTCATGGATGGTTTTTCTGGCTACAACCAGATCAAGATGGCTCCTGAAGACATGGAGAAGACAACCTTCGTTACACAGTGGGGCACCTTTTGCTATAAGGTAATGCCTTTCGGGTTGAAGAATGTTGGGGCAACTTATCAGCGCGCCATGGTTGCTTTGTTCCATGACATGATTCACCATGAGATTGAGGTTTACGTTGATGATATGATCGCAAGGTCCCAGACTGAGGAAGAGCACCTTAACCATCTCCAGAAACTGTTCGACAGGTTGAAAACATACAAGTTAAGGTTGAACCCGAACAAGTGCACCTTCGGGGTGAGGTCTGGTAAGCTGTTGGGTTTCATCATCAGTGATAAGGGTATTCAGGTGGATCCTGCCAAGGTAAAGGCTATACAGGAGATGTCGGCTCCCCGCACAGAAAAAGAAGTTAGAGGCTTTTTGGGACGTCTGAACTACATCGCCCGATTCATTTCACACATGACCGCTACTTGTGAGCCAATCTTCAAGCTGCTGAAGAAAGATCAAGTGGTAAAATGGAATGACGAAAGTCAGACGCTTTCGAAAGGATCAAAGAATATCTTCAAGAACCGCCAATTCGGATGCCTCCAGTTGAAGGAAGACCTTTGATCTTATACTTGACAGTACTGGATAATTCAATGGGGTGTGTGCTGGGGCAGCATGATGAGTCTGGCCGAAAAGAGCACACTATTTACTACCTTAGCAAAAAGTTTACCGATTGTGAGACCCGATACTCATTGCTCGAGAAAACTTGATGCGCTTTGGCATGGGCTGCTCGCCGGCTGAGACAGTATATGCTGACTCACACCACCTTGTTGATATCAAAGATGGACCCAATCAAGTATATCTTCGAAAAGTCTGCCTTGTCCGGAAGAATAGCAAGATGGTAGATGATCTTAACTAAGTAGGACATCCAATACATAACCCAAAAAGCAATCAATGGGAGTGTATTGGCATATCATTTGGTGCATCAAGCCGTGGATGACTACCAATCCATGAATTTCGAGTTCCCGGATGAGAACGTCATATTGGTGACTGACTGTGAAGAGCCTGGACCAGATGAATGACCTGAGGAAGGATCCCGATGGTCTATGTATTTTGACTGAGCCTCAAACGCATTGGGTAATGGCATTGGCGCTATGATTATATCTCCTGAGGGTTGTCATACTCCGTTCACCGCCCGTTTATGTTTTAACTGCACCAACAATATGGCGGAGTATGAAGCGTGCACCATGGGTCTTTGAGTTGCTATTTACCTGAGGATTAAGTTCTTGAGTGTATTCGGAGATTCTGCTCTAGTGATCAGTCAGATCAAAGGCGAGTGGGATATGAAACACCCAAATCTTATTCCTTACAAAGAGTATATACTATCATTGCTTCTGCACTTAGAGGAGATAACCTTTGAACATTTCCCGAGAGAGGAGAATCAGTTAGCGGACGCGCTAGCTACTATGTCTTCTATGTTCAAGGTTAGGTGGGACAATGAAGCTCCCCAGATTACCATTGAGAGGTTGGATGAACCCGCACATTGCTGTGACATTGAGACTGAAGAGGTAGCAGATAAGCCTTGGTTTCACGAGGTAAAGAGGTATCTTGAGGCTCAAGAGTACCCCGAGGGTGCATCTGTTAATGATAAGAAGTTCTTGAGAAGGTTCATTGTGAAGTTCTTCATCAGTAATGGTGTCCTTTATAAGTGTAATCATGATTCAACCTTACTGCGATGTGTGGACAAAAGCGAGGTAGAAAGGATTATGGCCGAGTTACATGAAGGTACCTTCGGAACTCATTCCAGTGGACATACCATGGAAAAGAAAATCCTACGGGCAGGATATTATTGGTCCACTATGGAAGCCGACTGTTATCAGCACTCTCAGACCTGTCATAAGTGCCAAGTCTATGCTGACAAAGTGCATGTACCTCTAGTTCCTCTGAATGTTTTGACAGCTCCTTGGCCCTTTACAATGTGGGCCATCGACATGATCGGCAAGGTCAGACCTACTGCGTCCAACGGGCATCGTTTCATTTTGGTGGCTATTGATTATTTTACGAAGTGGGTTGAGGCAGCTTCCTTTGCTACAGTAACCAAGAACGTCATGGCGCGGTTTATCCGACACAATCTGATTTGTCGATACGGTGTACTAGAGAGGATCATTATGGACAATGGTACAAATCTCAACAATACAATGATCACCGAGCTCTACAAACAGTTCAAGATACAGCATCGCAATTCCTCTCCCTACCGGCCGAAGATGAATGGGGTTGTTGAAGCATCTAATGAGAACATCAAGAAGATTGTGCAGAAGATGACGGTGACATACAAAGACTGGCATGAGATGTTACCATTTTCTCTTCATGGGTATCGCACCTCAGCGCGGACATCAACAGGGGAAACACCCTACTCTTTGGTGTATGGAATGGAGGCAGTCTTACCCATTGAGGTCCAGATACCCTATCTCCGGATTATGAAGGATGCAGGTTTGAGTGAAGACGACTGGATCCATACTCGACTTGATCAGCTGAACTTAATCGATGAAAAGAGACTCACTGCTATTTGCTACGGTCAGACGTATCAAAAGCGAATGATCAAGGCATTTAACAAGAAAGTCAGACGACAAGAATATTGAGTCGGGGATCTAGTGATCAAACGCCTCATACTGCCGCAAGGTGATCCCAGGGGTAAATGGAACCCTACGTACGAAGGGCCATTTATGGTTAAGAACATCTTCTCAGGAGGAGCTTCGATTTTAACCACCCTGGATGATGACGACCTTCCTCACCCCGTCAATGCAGACATAGTGAAAAGATACCACGCATAATCAAAGACCCGCTAAGTTGACTGGCCTAGGAAAAAATAAGGGCTTCCCGGCGAACCAAAAGGATTCGGGCAAAAGTAAGGGATGAAAATAAATAAAAATGTACACCCGGCAAGTCGAAAACCTGAAAAGGCGGCTTGGGCAAAAAAGGGTATCCCGGTGGACTGAAAACCCGAAAGGGCGGTCCAGGCAAAAATTAGGGGTTAAAGAGTAACATTATGTCTCATTGGATCATCTTGCAACCAGACTTAAGTATCGACTATCAAGCTCGGACGGCGCCAATCAATCTGATCTACCTTCGACCAAGCAGCAAAGTGATGAGACGCTCAAAGATATAAAGGCAATAGCAGAGTTGAAACCCAATGGGATTGTTTCACATAGCTGTGTTTCTTTCTTTTACACAAAATTGTATAAATTTTGTTCCCTCGGCAGCGTTCTCTTACTAGGACGTCAACCTCTTGTACAAAATGCCTATTATAGGCTAACTTCAAATTCAATACAATTCATTTTCACAAAGAAATTTCAACTTGTGTTTTCTTTTTCTGTTTTGTTTTGCAAGAACGTCCAATGATTCATTTTTGATATGTGCATTTGAAAATAATCGCTGCTCATAAATATTTACATGAGAAACAAAATACAATTACTCGTAATTCCAGGAACAGGGGCAAACAAGAAATGTCCAAACCTTATAGTTGCTCTACCCACCAGGTACGGGGATGGAGCCAGCGTGAGAATATGACTAAAGGTGCATACGCTCCCCGTAGAGTTGGAAGTGTCCCAAAGACAGTGGTGTTAATTCTCCCCAAGCAGAGTTTATCTATCACCAACAGTAGAAGTTCACCATCAGCGGAGGTTATCTCTTCCACAAGCAGAAACTCAATCCCCGGCAGGGTTCATTATCACCAGCAACGGTAATTCATCCCCAGTTGAGGTTATGTCTCCAAATCAGCAGATCTTCTAGCAGAGTATCTCTCTTCCCCACAGAGTCATTCTCTCGCCAATTTATTCTCCAGCAGAGTCTCTCCCGGCGGAATATTCTCAAACAGAACGGACGCAAGTCTCCGGCTAATCATCTTCGGTCGTTATCCCCAGCGAGCGCGAAGAACTCAACTCCTTGAACTCTTCAACAGCAGTCCAGGATTTATTTTCCTAGCTAGAGAATATCACAATAGCATTGCATATCCATACATCATGGCATATGCATATGCATCATACAACACAATCTCATTTATTTTGAGAACATCATTACCCAATACATTTCATACATCATGACATTACATACGACTAACTTTTTACCTTTCAGGGAAAGATACAATCAAATACTCACAAGTATTCTCTGGTTCAGTCAAATCTATACTAAGATTTCTATTCCAGTTCAAGCTATGAAGCCCGGATTCGACCGGATAATATCTTGATTTCTCCAAATACTACGAAGCCTGGAATCGACCAGATAGTGGTATATCTTAAATTCAAGCTATGAAGCTCGGATTCGATCGGATAATATCTTGATTTCTCCAAATACTACGAAGCCTGGAATCGACAAGATAGTGGTATATCTTAAATTCAAGCTATGAAGCCCGGATTCGACTGGATAATATCTTGATTTCTCTAAATACTACGAAGCCTGGAATCGACCAGATAGTGGTATATCTTAAATTCAAGCTATGAAGCCCGGATTCGACCGAATAATATCTTGATTTCTCCAAAATACTACGAAGCCTGGAAGCGACCAGATAGTGGTATATCTTAAATTCAAGCTATGAAGCCCGAAAATTGACCGGAAAATAGCTTAAACCCTCAGCAAGTTATTGTGAAGCCTGGAAATCAACCAGATAGCAATACAAGATACCATGAAGTCTGGACTCGACCAGATAATGGTATAAGACACTGTGAAGCCTGGATCACAACCAGATAGCAGTAAAGGATACTGAAGCCTGGGATACGACCAGATAACAGTACAAGGTACTGCGAAGCTCGGAATTTGACCGAATAGCAGTTTACTCGGCCAATTACTAAGAAGCCCGGAATCGACCGGATATTAGTACGCCTTAAATTCAAGTTGAAGCCCGGATATGACCAGATAACAACTTGATTCCTTCTGAAGCCTGGAGCACGACCAGATAAGAAGTGAGAAATTGAGAAGCCTGGAGAACGACCAGATAGCAAGTTTAATCTCATCTCCCCAGTAAGTCGCTGTGAAGCCTGGAGCATGATCAGATAGCAGTCGATCTTATTTTTCTCAGCAAATCACTGTGAAGCCTGGAGCACGACCAGATAGCAGTTCATTTGCACCTCCTCGACTAAAAGGTGATTCCCCAGTAGAGTAACGGACAACTAAAGTTCCTAAAACTCTATTTCCCTCAAGACAGAGACCAGCATTCCCCAGCGTAGTCCTCCTCAACAACAGGTACACGGGCTCTCGCAAAGGAATCTCTTATGCGATCGACACTTCTTCTGATGTCATCTTTAAGACCACCTTCCGATGTCAACCTCCAAATTGCATCTATAAGCCCATTCTCGACATCGCAAGACGAGTACCACTTCATTAGAGTGCAAATTTCTGGGCACTCTAGTGTTCAATCATCTTCTACCTTCGGATCACGAAAGGCAGACAAGCCAATCTACATCCTAAGGTCTAAGAAGATTGAACAAGGGAAGCTGTTGTATCCCAAAATTTTCCCTCCCATATTTCTCAATACATTTCAAGTGAGGTCCTCAAATTACTCAAGGAAGTCCAAGGGTTGACCAGACAAACTCTCTCTTAAGGCAGTCTACCTCAAATTAGGGTTTTAGTTTGCATCAAGATGTTTGAATCCAAAAGGTACAAAATGCTCACCATTGTCCTAACATATTCACAAGATCATCCATGTCAAGTTTCAAGCCTTGCAGAGGAAGTTTGCTCAGTCAATTGCTCATAGGCCTGAAAATCGACTGTGCTAGAGAAAAAGTCAATTGTGGCCTACATACAGTCAAACCTAAAGATTTTTGGTCAACATTCTCATTTCGAAGTAATATTCATCATTTGATCAAGGTTTGATCATGATTCCTCAAGGATTGCTCACAATTCATCAAAACCCAAAAGTTGATAAATTAGGGTTTTGAAGGAAAAGTCAACTCAACTTTGACCAAGCATAACTTTCTCATACTTTATAAAAAATGACTCATCCAAAGCTCATTTTGAAGAGGATGTAATTCCCTACAATTAATATTCAGCTCCCAAGTTCAAAATATGCACTCACAAGAAGATATAAATTTGGACATTATAGGTCATTTTGGAAAGTCAACAAAAACACTTTTTTTGTCAAAGATTCATACATGAACATGGAAGACTCAATTGAGATGAGACCAAAATGGTTTCTTATAGGACATCTTAAGATTTCTAAAAAGTCCAAGAACACATCTCTAGGGTCAAAATTGATAGAGTTATGCATTAGCAAAGTTGACCTTTTTGGCAAAATTGCCAAAAGTCAAATATGTCTCAAATTGCAATTTTTGTCAAATGGGCCCAACTTTTTATGCTTTAACTGAGTTTGTAACATGACCCACGACCCATGATCCTTCCCATTTGTCATTATTTTATCTTTGTCATTTATTTTTATTTTTATTTCAATTAAATCAAATAAAATCAAAATAAAATCATGAAAATATCAAAAACTAATCAAAGCTTGTGATTTTGTGCATGTTTAGGTCTATTATACAGCTGGAGATGGATCAAATCGCGCAAGGATCATTTGGACACAAAAAGATTTAGTTTTGCTTGATTTAGAAAGATTTGGCACAATAATCAAATCATGAATCAATGATCTTAATTGGAAAAGATTTGAAGCAAATTTGTAACCTAATTCCTTCTAGGGTACATAAGGAAGATGTTCAGATCAAAAACAAGGGGATTGAAGGCGTGAAAAGAAGAGAACAAATCTCAAAATTTCAAGGAAAAGTTGCAAACTGATTTCCTAGTTCCAGGCTTCCTCAAGCCATTTCAGGCACACCAATCGATTGTTGGACATCCAGGGATCAAGATTCAACCACTAACAAGCCTCATAACATCCAAAAACACACTGTAAGAGTCCCACGACTTCCATGTTTTTTTTGAATTCGTATATCATGATTCTGGCATAGTTAGCATGTTTTCTTGATATATTCTTAATCCTTGAGTCATTTGCAAGCTAATGGTTGCACTTAATTGCATTTTTATTGACTGCATACCAGGATGCCATGATTAGGGTTCGAGCTTTGTTTTTATGGATTTTGCACACAGGGACAATTGGCCATGGATAGTGGTACCATGATGCTCGTGAGGTTGCAACGAGTTGATTGGTACCACTGGTATTGATTTATCATGCAGGGATAAGATTTTGGAATGGACAAGGGTTATACCTACACCCATTGCCCATAGGTAAAGGTGTTTGGTCTAAAACGACAGAGACGATGAGGAAGATGATAACGTGGCACCCCATGAATGGCCCATTCAAATCTGCGTGCATTTTGATGATTATTATTTTGCTTTTTCCATATAATGATTGTTTGTCATTCTTTGTACAACTAATCAAGCCAGCCCAGCTGGTAAGCGCGCAGTGTGATTATGCAAAAGGACCTGGGTTCGATCCCCATGTCCCAACTTTGCTTTCTATTATTTTCTTTTACATGATCAGGTGCCCATGCGTCCAACAAGTCTACCATGCATCCTCAGCATCCATTCATCCAAATCATCCACGCTCCAGATCAAAGGCATGTCCTTGAGGGACCACTATAGGCATGGGTCAAGCGCATGCACAGGATCTGGAAAGTCAAAGCAGGCCAAGTGTTGTTGGGCTTGATATTTGCAATTGACACCCCCTTCTTGCTAAGAAATCAGGCCCTTTTCTTTTCTTTTCTAATTATTTCCTTTTATTTATTTAATTTATTTAAATTATTTTTCTAACACAAAATTAATTTCTCTTTTTCAAAAAAAAATCATAAAATCAATTTCACAAATTTAGAATTAGGTTTTTTTATTTTATCAAATTTAATTTAATATTAGTTTAAATTTAATTTAGGTTAATTCTAACTTTTTTTTTATATTTAAAATCAATTAGAAAAAAAATTAGGGTTTGTTCTTAATTCAATTTTATTTCTTTTCTCGAAATAAAAAATGTAAAAATAGGTTAACTTAATTATTTTTCTTAATTTAAATTAATTAGTAATTAGGTTTCTTTATTTATTCAATTAAACTCTATTTTTTCTCAAAATAACGCAAAAACCACAAAAAATGATTTTTCTTTTAATTAGGTTTAGTTGGGGTCAAAACCCTAATTCTCTCGTTTTCGTTTCATCGTGCGCGCTTATTATTTTTTATAATATTAATGTAACTGCTTACAGTATGTAATAGTTTAATTAGGATTTTTATTTTATTTATCGTCTTACGGGTTTTTGGCTATGTAAATTAATCCCTCCCCTGAAGCCTTGTAATAGCGTAGGTTTTACTTATCTCGCATTTTAATTTTCGTAAATATTAACTGTTAGATGAATGTTAATAGGATTGTATGACCAGATTGCAAGTTAATTTAAAATGGCTAGAAAACCCTAATATACAAAGATAATAACTGAAATCAAATCACTCGCACATGCGCACTCCTAGGGTATACTCTCACTTCGGTTGCCTTCGGTAAACGATCATTAAGTATAGGGTGTTTTAGTGGTCGCCCTCCTGTCTAAACAAAGATCAAAAGTCCCGTTCGGAAATTTTGCCTCGGAAAGGTCGCCTCGAAAATGTTGCGACGAATATGATCTTAAGACATTAGGGTTATTACTAAGACGTCCTAACATTGCTTTAGTGATTGTACGTCCCTTTCGAATTGACCCTTACAAATCCAAAAACGGTGCTACCTATTTCTCAATAGTAGGATGGCATTGTCTAAAGAAACGAGAACATAAACAATCTTTTTTCGAGTAGGTAGATAACTGTTAGGTACTTGCTCAAAACCACGAACCTTTTTTTTTCACACAAACACTTTCCAAACAAAGTTTTCAAAAACACTTCGTAACACTCTTGAAGACAGAAGCAAGGGTTAAAACAAAGTAAAACAAAAACTTTTCAAAACAAACACACACAAGCAATTTCAAAATATGGGCTAGTACCTAAGAGCGCGTGGAAAACCACGGATAGAAAGGGTGCTAATACCTTCCCTTTCTATAATCTACCCCCGTACTCAAAATCTCAAAAAAGGAATTTTTCTGTGCTTTTTTCCTTTCCAGTTGGATAAAATAAAAGTCGGTGGCGACTCTTGCTTACCGCGATATTTTGAGAACAAAAAAACGCAAAACACAAACCAGCAATTTCCAAAACAGTATGGTTCTT
Source organism: Vicia faba (assembly GCA_948472305.1). Taxonomy (NCBI): domain Eukaryota; kingdom Viridiplantae; phylum Streptophyta; class Magnoliopsida; order Fabales; family Fabaceae; genus Vicia; species Vicia faba. The sequence continues at coordinate 254,042,162 of OX451740.1, forward strand.
CCACCGTATCACAACCTCCAAAGGTCCTGTAAGGATTACTTCCAATCTGAAAGCTGCTCCTCTGATCATCTCCACACCTGAACCTATCCCATATTTTTCGGATAAAGCTATTCCTTGGAACTATGGATCCTATGTCTACTACCATCGCGTCAGACAAGAACTACGGACTATTAAAGATGAAGTTACTGAAGTTGTTGATTCTGACATTGACAATATTATTGGAACCAGTAAGGTTACTAGAAGCGGAAGGGTTTTCTCTCCAGAAATTTCTCCGAAGACTGTTGCTACACCTGTTCGAGTTACAGCCACCGAGTCAACTGTTGAGGCTTATGGTAAAGAGAAAATAACATAGCCTGCCTAGATGGAGGCACCTAAGGAAGCTACCATTGAAGACACCTCTAGACAAGAGTTAGAAGAGGTATTGAACAGCTGGGGCAGACCCCATCCAAGATTTCTATGTTATCCCTGTTATTATGTTATGAAGCTCATGCACAGGTTTTAGTAAAATTCTTGAAGACTGCTCACGTACCACAAGAGATTTCTGCCGATCTATTTAGAAGCTATGTTGCTAGCTTAACGACTGACAATGGATTAGGGTTCTCTGATGCTAATTTGACTCCGGAAGGGAGAAACCACAACAAAGCCCTCTATGTCTCCGTTGAATGCAAGGGCACTACTTTGGCTCATGTATTGGTTGATACTGGCTCTTCATTGAATTTTCTACCGAAAGGAGCTCTGGATAGACTTGATTGCAAAGGGGTCGTACTGAAACTCAATGATATTATAGTTCGAGCCTTTGATGGGTCCAAAAGGATGGTACACGCGGAAGTCGATCTTCCGATCAAATTAGGGTCGCAAGACTTTCTTGTATGCAAAACTTGCTTATTTTAAACATTAATCATAATGCATTGAATATGTTTGTCTTGAATTAATTTATTCATATTCACTCTTAAATGTTTTTATTTTCTTTTTGATACTTAACTCTTGTTAACAAAGCAAAACTCTGGAGGGAGGATGATGAGAAATATACCTAGAATCTCAAATAATATTCATTTGAATAAATCACTGTTGACGATGTACATGCATTGTTTAAATCCCCAAACACCAGAGATATAATGGAGATAGACCCTTGTTAACCCCTTTGAGCCTCGAAGTATGAGTTTATTTTCTATTCAGAAAAAACCCTCACATTTAACCTGGGGCAGGGTAGTGTTTAGCTAATCTGATCAAGCATTCAAATCTCATCAGAAGTGTGAAATTTATAAATCAAAACCACGATGGTTATTCCTCACATTAAGAGGTCGGAAAAAATCATAACCGCAATGGTTATTCCTTATTCGACCAAGGTATGAGGCAGTCACGACCCTTCCAAAAGAGTCAAAAAACTCAAGATCACACGATTTGTTCAAAATAAAAAAGAGTGAATCAAAGAAAATAAAGGAAGTCCACTAAGTCAAAAACTTGAAAATAAGTGACTTAGGAAAAAGGTAGGGCATCACGTTGGACTTCAAAATCAAAATTCAAAAAGAATTTGTCCAGTAAAAAGTTAGGGAAAATGAAAAGGAATGAAAAAGCGCGAAAAGCGAAAAAGGATTATCAAATAAAAATCCTCATGGGAACAAATTCGTGTCACCAGACACCAAAAACCAAGGTGAGTGACTGTCGTGTCCAAGAAGTCTCAGTGATTCCTCAACCATCAGGAACTCCTATTGAGAGATGGGTGCTCATATCGAGTTAGCTGAATGTAGGACTGGAGAACATCATGTAAAATGGGTGGGTACCAAATAATTTTGAGCCTTAAATCCTTTTTTCTAAAACTGTGAACCCGGCCATGTTACAACCCTTAAAAGTCCTAATTGAAGCATGGGTTAATTCCAAAGCAACACTGTAACGAGAATACGGTAATCTGAATCCAAGGAGGTTTATTAAAACTTTTGAGTTGGTATCACTCTATCTTTTTATTTTATTTCGTACAAGAAAATTCAATGTTTCGATATCTTTTCAATAAAAGTTTTTTAAACTTCAAGATAAACATGACCTTTGCATTAGAATTATCATTCTTAGAATAAATATTCTTTGCATATGAATAAGGGCTTAAACATCAAGTAAGCTTGTATAATGAGAATCATATGAAGATTCTGATTATCCCAAGGGACAAATTACTTCATAAATCTGTCAAACAGAAAATCATTATGGAGAATTACCTTAATATGGGGCATGCCTTCTATTGACTCCGTTGAGTAAAAGAAGACCAGATTGAGAAATGATCAGAAACTGATTGTTTGGAAAAATTTTATGGTTGCTGAGTTATGATCACCCAGAGGTCTCCATTAGAAAATGGTGTATCACTTTCAGTTGTTCCTAAGGGATGGATTTCTTCAAGTATCTATTTGAGCACGAAATAGTTTAAATGGAGAGGTATGGTTGTGCATTAACCTACTTTGAAGGCGTAAGTCAATTACCCTGAAGAGGTGTTGTCTTCAAAAATCCTCGAGCTTCTCATTCTTCCGTGAGCATGAGGCGAGGAAATGGTTTGTCGAGACTCTGTTGAGAAGGGGCAAGATATCTCAATGGTAGTAGTCCATTGAGCAGAGGTAAAAGTATCTCGAGGTCTGATTACCCTAAGGGTCATAAATGAATTTGAATACTTTGTTGAGTAAGAATTTAGTCAATCTAGGGAAGTCATGTCAAGATTCGAAGAATCTCTCAAAATGAAGAGTAATCAAGGGAATTCACTCAAGTGTGGTTGAAACCATCTCCAAACTTTGGTTAATCAGGGACAGTGTTCACAGTTTGTAACTGATCAGTGGTTTTTACACATATATTTAGTAGTTGTTTTAGGTATCGTTTCTTTTTCTTATCGAGTTTTTATTTCATTTTACTTCATTTTATGCTTTAGTTTTCTATTTTAGTGTTTTCAGGTTCAAAAGACTAAAATAAGACAAATCGATGCAGAAAAGTGCAGAATTCAGAGTCCCGAAAGAAGTGCTTCAGGAGCCTTGACACGGGTGGCTGTGTCACCTGATACGGGCCGTGTCAGGGGGAAGACTTGGAAAAAGTGAAGTTGGAAGCGAGACAGAAGGTGACACGGGAGCCTGTGTCACACGACACGGCCCATGTTAATTCATTTGGGCTAAAAGTTTGAAAAGAGCATATCACAAACACTAACACGGGTGCCTGTGTCTGGTGACACAGCCCGTGTCAGCCTAGGCACTAGAAATTCCAATTTTGAGATTTTGGGTATTTTTGGAGAATTAAGGGTACTTTGGACATTTTTCATTGTTGAGGGATGAACGAATACTGTAAAAACCTATTTGTGAGAAGAACCAGAGGGTTTTTTTTACGGGAGAAGAATTCTACGATAAAAATTAGAGCTTTCAAGGGATTCGGAGGACGGAGATTTTTCAAGAGAAATCGCAATTGAAGATCAACAGAATCCAATCATCTTATACTGTCTAACTTTCTTATTGTAATTTCTTTGAATATTATGTGCGGCTAAACCCCCCAATGCTAGGGGGTGTCCATGATTTGTAATGTTAAGAATAGTGATCTCTTTATTTCATTCAACATAACAGTTTTTATGCATCAATTTGATTGTTTAGAAGAACTTATAGTTTTAACCTATGGGGCCATAGGGTTTCAGTGTTATTAACACATTAGAGCCGGCTGGTCGTGTTAAGGTTTTCTAAATAATGATATTATAGATGATTTCACCTAGGACTAGGGCGATCCTATAATAACCAGAATAATTCTTGATAATTGAATGCTTAACCTCAAAACTAATTTGAATGGACATTGAAATTAGGGTAGAAGGTTAAAGGTTTTTCACTAAGGACTTAGGGAAAAATAATCTTAAGAATAGATAATTGAGGTTGATGAACTTGTTGAAAATATCAAAGAGTGAAGGTTATTTCATGGCAAATTATACACTCACCCCTAGCATCCTTTAATCAAATAGAAAAAGTCACATTTTACATTCAGTCATTAAATCTTTCGCAAGGATTTATTCGAATCAAACCCATAACTATTGTTTTTGTTTGATTGAATTAATAATAAAACTCAGTATTTCCTACGTAGTCCTCAAGATTGATACTTTGGGAAAATCCCATTATTACTACATCGGTGAAAATAGTACACTTGCTATTTTTCCAATCAGTAACACTGGGGAAGCCTACTTTTGATGGTACAGATCTCGGGAATTCCTCTCGAGGTAAGTTGCTTCAGAGTTCGTAACACTGCGGTAGATTATCTTGATGGTACGAATCTCAGAAAGTCCTCTTGAGGCGAATTTGTTCAAAAAGCCATATCGAATGGGGCAAGGCCCTATAGAGTGGGGCAAGGCATTATGCAGGGGAATTCCTCCACTTCAGAGTTGGTCAGGTTAAGTCCAGTTGCAAGCTAAACAACTTGTGCATTTGAAGAGCATGTCGGGAAGTCAAGATCGTTATCCTCAGATCGTCAGGGATGCAAGTCCATTTATTGGCTTTCCTCCATCAGAAGCCAAAGACCTAATTCTTGGTTGTTGGAATTCTTCGACAGAAGTCAGGATTGTCATCCTCAGTAGAGATCGAGATTTAATTCCAGGTTATTAGTTTTCTTCAATAGAAGTCAGAAGAAGGCTCTATACTTTGAGTTCCCAGCAGATATCCTCGCTACGGCACCTTGCATATAGTAATCATCATTGCATTGCATCCTCCAAAGCGCATAGCATTTCCATTGATATGAAGCATTACACTGAAAAAGAATATCAAACATGCATTGGAGCATAATCCAAATTAAAGTCTTTTTCAAGCACCCTTTGCATCTCTGAAGAGAATTCTATCCATCAAAAATCCCAAGTGGTATTCCCCGCAGGTTTTCCTTAAGACATATCTTCTTCTTGTTGCTATCGGCAAGCATCCTTGACCTCATGTCAGTTTCTCACTAACCCACAACCTAATTCATATACCAAGCGTCTTACTTTAAGAAGACTCTTGTTGTGGTATTTTTGCCTATGTTTGCCTTTGCAATTAGAGTGAGAGAAAGAGTCGGTGTATAACCTTTCTTGCTTATGAAGTATTTGAGTATCCATACTTGGTGTGTGGTAATTCAGATGATTGCCACTCTTGAGGAATTATATCCCGCCTTTGGCCTGAGGGATTATTGTAGTTCATGCTCATTTGCAAACATAAATACCCTCTTAAAAGCCCAACCTAGTTTCGCAACCCTTGTTAGATTCCCCTTCGACAGGTCACTTCCTTTTGTGTAAATTCGCCTTTGATTGGTGGTCTATTAGGATTCAATATGTATCTGTATCCCCAGTAAGTTCGCCTTTGATCGGCGTGCTTTCTCTAGGAGTCTATCTATGGTTAGTATTCTTTCTCCTCTGTGAGTTCGCTTTTGATGCAAGTGTTCCATGTTGATATCTTTGAGTTTGCTTTTGATTCAAGTGGTCTCTGTTAGATATCTTTGTATGTGTCCAATATATTTATCGGGCATGTAAATTTGAGTTCACTTTTAATTCTGGTGTTCTCTATTAGAGTCTACCTTCGGTTAGTATTCCTTGTTAGAGTCTCCTCCGGCTAGTCTCTTCTCTCTGTATTTATTCCTTTTGCATGGTGTACATTCAACTCTCGAGTTATTAATTTTGTTTCTTCTTTGATATCTGAATTACGAGTTTTCTAATTTGTTTCTTCTCTAATCCCTGAATCGCGAGTTTTCCAGTGTGTTTCTTATCTAATCTCTGAGTCGTGAGTCTGTCATTATTGTTTCTTCTTTGATCCCAGGGTCGCGAGTCTGTCATTATTACTTTATTATTTTACTATATTATTGTTAGTAAATAGGCTTGTATGGAAAGACGGTAAATTAAAACGTTAGCTAACCTAACAAAAAGATAAAAATAACTGAATTTCAATACACTTGCACATGCTCACCCCTAGGGTATCTCCTACTTCGGTTGCCTTCGGAAAAACAGTCAGGTCCCTCGAAACGGGGGCACTTTAGCAAAGATCCGTAAATCAAAAAGATCATAGTCCCTCGATGACCCTACAGTTGCCTTTTGGTAAATGATCTAGTCCCTAAACAAAATTGTTAAAGTGTCCATACCTGTTGCCTTTATGACTGTAAACGTCCCCTCGATTGTCCCTCAAACATCCAAACGATGGTGATACCTACTCACTAATAGTAGGATAGCACTGTCTAAAGGATAGGAGACAAAGAACAAACCTTTTTCGATTATAAAAGTAGATAGCTGTTAAAAGTTTCCTCAAAATAACTTTTTGCACTTACACAAAAACATTTCAAAAAAAACAATTTTCAAAATATTTTCTTTGTTAACACTCTTGAGGACTGATACAAGAGTTAAACACAAATAAAATCTCCGCACTAAGGAATTTTCAAACACACAAAACACAAAGGTATTTTAAGATGAGCAAACCTCTAAGAGCCCGTAAAAAACTACAGATGGAAAGGGTGCTAACACCTTCCCTTTCCATAATCTACCTCCCTTACTCAGAAAATTCTCGAAAAAGGTCTTTTTATGTTCTTTTCACCCTTCCTTTGTTGGATAAAAGAAAAGTCGGTGGCGACTCTTACTTACCGCACATTTGCGAATACAAAACGTAAACCAGTATAACAGTTGGTTCTGCCACAGTATCACACATAGAAAAAACCACGTTTATTTAGAGAAGTAAAGAAAATAAATCTATGGCTCTGACTAAAGGGAAGTGCACAAGAAAAAATCAACGGTAGATTTCAACTTTGAAATAACAACTGAACTCGAGTAAACTAGAATACTCTAAACGATATCACCACTCCCTACCCTAGAGGCCTAGAGCCACATGTAGGGGAGATACTACCAAAAGTTTTAGTAATGACACTAACATTTAATGCATATATTTTCAATGCCACCTTCTCTTATTCGCTAATCTTTTACACTTTTGTGGGCCATAAGTCCACTGGGAAGGCCTTGGGGCAAATTTTTTGGGCTTACCAAAATCACAAAAAGCGGGAAGCCTACTTACAATGAAGTCCAACTAGAAAAGAAACTTCACAGAATACTCACAGACCACGTAGAATCGTGTTAGAGGGTCGAACACTTGATTTCATCCGCTCAAGCATCATTTGTCATCAAATTTGATAAGACAGCACTCGTGTCTCGCTCTAGGTTATACCGGGACGATTTTAACCTCTCATATGTATAAGCTTTACCATGAGTCATTTGCAAGTATTATCTCACTCTCAATATTATTACCACTTATTTATCATTTCACTGACTTGGACGTTAGAGTATTAATTTTACAGGTCCACCCCTACTCTCCCGTACCTGAAGCACTTACTGTCACATTAGAAGAACTCATTTCACCTATACCTCGTACTCCTGATTCCACCATGGAACCCTATGATATATTATAAAACTTGTCATTAGATTAAACTATGATAGTACATATATCATCCTTTATAAAATTTTATATGAATATGTAGGGGTGTTCAAAACTAAGTCGGTCTAATAGAAAACCGCTAACCAAACTGTAACTACAAAAAAAAACATTTGGTTTGGATGTATTTGGCACCTATTAAGACATTTACAGGTGTAGTCTAACACGGGATCATCCTAAAGAAGCCTTACACGGGTTCCTTCTAATACATTTCCAGACGCGGCTTAACATGGGCTCATTCTAATATATCCGTTAGATAAAATCAGACGCATGCTCATTCTGATACTCCTATCAACAGTTACTTTGGATGGCATCTATAAGCCCATCTCTGGTGATACTCTGTCACCTCTCCGAATGGAACATTTAATCCGATACAATCAACCAACAACATTATTCCATGCACCAGCGAGTGCAAATTTCTGGGCACTTAAGTGTTCAATCTCCTTCCACCTTCAAGTCATGAATGGCGTACAAGCCAATCTAACTCTTCAAGTTTAAGAAGATTGAACAGGGGAAACTGTTGTACCCAAAAATTTAACCTCCCACTTTCAAATCAAATTATTTCAAGAGGTCTCCTCATATTCCTAGGGTTCTCAATTGCTCAAGATTACTCAAGGAATTGATCAGACAAGTCTTCTCCTAAGCAATTAGCCTACAACTAGGGTTTTGCTTTTCTCAAAGGAAATTGGACTTCTAATGCCTAAAATGGTTTTCATGACTCCTCATATGCTTCAAAGAATCCTCATGTCAGACGATGGAAAATCAACTATATAGGGTCAAAAGTTAATTGTGGCCAACATATAGTCAAACTTCAAGATTTCTAGTCAACGTCAATATTTTAAAGTCTCATTCATCATTTGATCAAGGATTGATCATGATTCCTCAAGAAAAACCCTCAAATCATTAAAAGTCAAAAGTTGCCAAATTAGGGTTTCCTTAAGAGAAGTCGACTGAGCTTTGACCAAGCATAACTTTTACATGCTTCATCTGTTTTTCCCCAACCAAATCTCATTTTAAAGGAAATTTTCAATTCTCTACAACTTTGTCTCTGTAAGATCAAGTCCAAAAGTGCTCCATTTAAGAGATATGGGCCAAGACATTATAGGTCATTTCAAAAGTCAACAAAAAGTAACTTTTTATCAAAGCAACTTATATCAAGATAAAGTCTTCAAATGCAAAACTGATCAACATAGATATTGTAGGGGACATCTTGAGATTTCCAAAAAGTCAAAGATCACCTTTAAAAGTTAAAAATTTAGTGATATATGGTTTGTGTAAGTTGGGTAACTTTTGAGAAAATGCATGAAACTTCATTTGAGCAATTTTAAACTTTTTGACTAATGGGCCAAACTTTGTGGTTTAAACATGTTTATAACATATTAGAGGACCTCTAAGTCCATTTATGCATTAATTTGATTTTTTGTTTTACTTATTTTGATTTTATTCAAATTAATTCAAAATAAATCAAATAAAATATGAGTTGATGGACCAAAGGGCGTGTGGGCTTCATTTGGGTATCTTCTAGAAGGCCCAATGCCTCTTAAGAGCTTGCCAAAATCGTGAAAACATGTTGGAAACAAGAATCTTCAAGTTTGGAATGTTTTTAAAACAATTTTGGAAAGATTTCAATGTGTTTTCCTTGCAATGAATTATGACATAATGATACAAGATCCTTGCCTTGTTTTGATCCATTTCATTCCTCTATAAATACATGCAAAACTCAAGTGAAAAAAACACAAAGTGGCTTCCATAGAAGCAAGGTTTCAAAATCACAAATTTTAAAAGAAAGGTGCAAACTCGTATCAAAATTTCCAGCCACTCTCAATCAAAATCAAGCCTCAAATTGTGTTCTTGAAGCTCTCAGGAATCTAACCAAGTCCATAAACAAATCTATTCACGTCTGGAATAGCTTACACAAGCCCAACAATTTTGGTAATTTTCTTGAATTAGAATCTTTTAATCTATGCGTATTTAACTAATTTCTTGTGCATAGATGAGTACATCATGGTGTTTAGAACAGGTTTGAATAAGAAAATGCAAGCTTTAACGCAGGGATGATGAGTTACCATGGATAGGGCACAATCGGATTCTCTCTTTGAAACTCCATTTCCACTAATTTATTTCTTTTTTATAATAAAAATCAAAACATATAAAAATCAGAATATTACATAAAATCAAAAAAAATAGTCTTTTAGGTTTTCTTAATTAACTTTTTTCATTTAATTAGATTTTAGGTCTTATTTTTTATTTGTAAAATTAATTATAATAGTTAGGTTTTTATTAATTATTAGCTTAAATTATTTTCTAAAAAAATACACAAAAAAAATTAATTTCTAATGTTTTAGATTTTAGGACTTTAAAACACCTTTTCTAACATTTTCTTATTTATTTACCCCTTTACTTTCTTAGAGAAAATGTATAGGTTGCACGGGTATTTTTGTAATAGCTTAGTTTATTTTCCCGCATTTTTCCTATCATGTAACTGTTTATGGGATGTAATAGCTTAGGTTTAAATTCCGCATTTTTCATTCCGCACTTTTTATGTAATTGCCCCAAGGCCCTGTAATAGCGTAGGACTTTATTTTTCTGCACTTATAATTATTTGCATGTATGTATTTAAATGTTAGTAATAGGCTTGTATGGCAAGATTTAAATTCAATTGTTAGATAACCCTAACTCTCAAGATAAACATAACTGAACTGAATCATTTGCACATGTACACCTCTAAGGTAGATTTCTCTCTGTTGCCTTTTAAAAAAAGCAATGGTCATGTCTCTCGAACGTAGGGATACCATTAGCAAATACCCTCGGTTAAATTCATCATAAAGATCATAGTCCCGCGATGTCCCTCGAAGTTGCCTACGAGAAATGATCTTGTCCCTCAAAGTTGCCTACGAATATATGATGACGGATCCTTCGAATTGCTAAGGTATCCCTATATGTTGCCTTCAATGACCATAACAACGACTCTACGCATGTCCCTTCACATCCAATGGATGAGGCTACCTACCAACTAATGGTATGGATAGCACCATCCCTAACAAAGAAGGAAAAGAATAACGAAAAGACCTTTCAGTGGGTAAGATACCCTTAATTGCTTACTCACAAACTAAAATAATTTTCACACCTCACACTTTCAAAACAACTACTTTCAAATGCTTTATAAACACTCTTGAGGACTGATACAAGGGTTATTATAAAGAAGACCGCCTTACATTGGCGTTTTCAAAGCACACAAAAAGAAAATTAAAGTGAGCTAAGCAATTAAGAGCTCGTAGATAACTATGGATGAAAAGGGTGCTAACACCTTCCCTTTTCATAACTTACCCTCCGAACTCAAAATCTTAAAAGGTCTTTCCTATTATTTTCACCTTTCCTTATTGGATAAAAGAAAAGTTGGTGGAAACTCTTTCTATCCGCAACATTTGCGATAAAATGCAAAAACAAGTCAGTTCTCCCACCGGGTTACATAACTGGAGACTCTGCTGGGGATGAGAATTAAAAAAGAGGGGTTACCTAAGGGATAGATCACTTTTACTTACTTTGTTTGTTTATTTGCTTTATATTTGGGGTTTTTCTCGGGTTTAATTTCTTGCAAAGATCATATACCTGGATCTGGGGACATTTTAGGTAAATAGCAATAAATCATGGAAATTGTACAGTGTAGACCAATATAGTTGAAGTGATGGCTATGTTAGTGAGACACATTGGTTTGTACTGGTGTTCCTTGAGTCAGTCGAAGATAACATTAGGTTGTTGCGTGGTGTCATAAGCACTAACTGACTTTTAGAACCTTAATTGACCCAACTTAGCCATTAGAAAGTAGTGAGATGGCCGGCTTTGGTGCAGTATGAAGTTAGTTGATACTCGATGTTATGCTCATTGAGATTCGACTCTCGAGATATTTTGGTGGCAAGTCAGTTGCTCTGCTAAAACAATTCTTGAGAGAAAGATCGATAATATGAGACTCCTAGAACCTGATTACTATTCTTAGGACAGGTTGAGCCAACTAAACTTCCAGAGGGTACTTACCTATGAACCTCATGTAAGACTTTAAACCTAAGGCCTTTTGTGTGATTTTCTTGTGCTTTATACCTTGTTTCTATCTTGTTTAAACATAACATCATAACATCATAATATCATAACATCATAACATAGCATTTTCACTGACCATTTCAAGGACCAAGAGATTTATCTTTGTTCTGTTTTGTAGGTTATGGTCTCCGCTCGCAGAAGTACTATTCAGATCAAATTCATGGGAATACCTTCCAAACTCAGAGAATTAGCCTCAAAGGTTCCCAAAAGCTCTCAGTTTAAAAAAATACATGGTCATTTGTTCAGCTTGGTTATCTCCGGTTTTGAAGGAGGCATGATGAGCGTTTTACTCCAGTTCTTTGATCCTAAACACCATTGCTTTAATTTCCCCAATCATCACTTGGTGCCTACAATGGAAGAGTTCTCTAAGTTACTTGGGGTGCCTATACTGGATCAAATACCCTTCACTGGTTTAGAGAAAGATCCAAGACCTGAAGATATTGCCACAACCTTGCACCTGAAACCGTCTGACATTGCATCTAAGTGGGAAACCATGAGTGGGGTTAAAGGTCTCCTTGCAAAATTTCTGATGGAGAAAGCTCAGTTGTTTCTAGATGCCATGAGTTTTCATGCTTTCGAAGATGTTTTGGCTTTACTAATCTATGGTTTGGTACTATTCTCCAACCCGGACCAACTTATAGATGTAAACGCCATCAAGATATTCCTCACTCATAATCATGTGCCTACTTTGCTCAGAGATATTCTATAATCCTTCTCTAGATTTATAGAGGTGGCATAGGTTGCAGCGTAGGTGCAGGCTCGGGGAAAACTTTTTGCATGCATGTAATATGATTGAACATGTATGGAGGCGCCATTTGACTTGGAGAATGAGTACAAAATTAAAAGGTGTCGTCATCCCAATTGGCGAATTAGATGTAGCATAGGTTGCAGTGTAGGTGCAGGCTTGGGGAATGCTTTTATGCATGCATGTAATATGACTAGACATGTAGGGAGGCGCCATTTGACTTGGAGAATTAGTACAAAATTGAAAGGTGTCACCATCCCAATTGGAAAATTAGAGGTGGCATAGGTTGCAGCATAGGTGCAGGCTAGGTGCAGGCTTGGGGAAGGCTTTTCTGCATGCATATAATATGATTGGACATGTAGGGAGGTGTCATTTTACTTGGAGAATGAGTACAAAATTGAAAGGTGTAGCCATACCAATTGGCGAATTAGAGGTGGCATAGGTTGCAGCGTAGGTGCAAACTAGGTGCAAGTTTGGGGAAGGTTTTTATGCATGCATGTAATATGATTGAACATGTAGGGAGGCGAATTAGTCGTTACTTACTGTTGTATTGTTCAAATTCACTGCAACCTATTTAATCCTACATGTATCAAAATGCTTCTACACTCAATCACTCAAACACTCGAACATTCAAACATTCAAATAATCAGACACTTAAACACTCAAACACTCAAACCTTTAAACCTTCAAACATTCAAACACAATGGCCTCTACACCATAATATGTTATCAGTGTATATTTCAACGGTGAGACATACATTTGTCCCACCACTGGGTTTTTGTTTAGAGACACTGAGAACATCCGATTTTGTTTAAACAGGAAAGCCAATTTCTTGTATTTAAAAAATGATTGGAGGTCAAACTTGGGCGAGGTCCCGTGACAAACCTCCTATCGAAATCCGGTATTTTTTGGTGAGAACCAAATAATATATTATAAGGTTGAGGTTCAAGATGATGAGGACCTTCAGAATATGTTTTCCAGTCATGAGTATTCTGGGTACGACTCTATATAGTTGTACATTGTGTTGCGGGAGCCTCAGTTGTCACGACCAACTCAGTCACAAGTGGTTGATCCTCTCGAATAAAAAAGCAGAAGTAGATGTCGTTAACGAAGAAGAGGAAGATGACGAGTTAGAGTTTGAAGACATGTTCAACGATGATTCTGAAGACAATAGGATACCTAGTATACCTCCAAATGAGATCTACACATCACTTTCACACATGAAAAACTTCAACATGGCCAGAGATGAACCGTCATATGATGTTATTTTCAATTTGTATATGCAGACAGATGAAAACTTAAAAGAGAAAGATAAATTTCGTAATAGAGAAGATTGTATCTGAGCCATAAAAAAGTTTCACATGCTAAACTCGATCGATTTTAAGGTAGATCATGTAAATCCAGAAAGGTACAAGCTCAGGTGTGTTCACCCAGATTGTATGTTCAAGCTCACTGCATCATACAGATTAAGAAGTGATTGTTGGGTGATAGGTTCTATGTCCACCCACATGTGCCTCAATTCTACTCAATCACAGGATCATCGGAAACTAAATTATGATATCATATGTCAAGAAATCCTACCTCTCGCTAGCAATGATCTGTCATTAAAGGTGAAAATCATAATCTCTCACATCACTACGGTATACTGAAGAAGTGAAAAGCACAAGAAGGGGGGGTGAATTGAAAACTTAAAATCAAATGCGCAATGACACGGTATTTTTATCCTGGTTCGTTTGATCTCAAACTACTCCAGTCCACCCGTCAAGGTGATTTTGCCTCTCTCCAATGAGGACTTAATTCACTAATCACAAACAGATTACAATCTCTACTTTGACAACTGTCAAAGTCTTCTTGAGTACAACCACAATCCGGTTAATCTCAAGGAACATTGTCTTAAACAAAGATATAAGAATGTGTGTACATATGTTTTTTGTTACAAAAACAGTTATCACAACTGTGATATTTTACACAAATTTGGAGCATGGAATAGATGAGTAAGCTTGCAGCGTTTTTGAATTCTCGTGAGTAGTATTGGCAAAATCGTAAACGATTTGATCATTGAGCTTGTTTATATAGGCAATGAATTCATGTTGATCATTTAGCGTGATAAATGTCATTAACTCAGTTTCCATTTGGAGAAGATCCTATCTGAATGAAGCCGTTGTAATTGATGTTGTCTTGAATGATTAGTAACGCTTCAGAATCTTGCATCCTTGCCTGCTGCTGATGCTTCAGAACATTGATGACTTAGATTATTATGATCTTGTTCAGAATCAGAGTTTACTTCACTTAAGCGCAGGTTCTGGTCATCAATCTTCAGCGTAAATTCTGATTGTTTCAGCGTGTAGCTTCTATAGCTTAACTTCTGATGCTGCTTTGGTCATAACTTCTGCATACACAACAACATAATTTTTAGGGTGCATATTTGTTCTTTGTATTTGTTATCATCAAAAATCTAACTAATGGTTGTAGAATCAAACTATATTCTAACAATTTCCTCCTTTTTGATGATGACAAAAACTAGAACTTTCAATGAAAAATATAGAACAAAAGGTTTAAGAGAAACTCCCCCGGAGTTGATTACTTCCCTGAAGTTCCTTCTCATCAGAGTTTTAGCTGTATCTCCTATCGGAATTTGTACCTGTTCAAACTTTTCAGAAAGTAGAGGTTAAGTAATTCAGAATGTTTGAGACTTTTGTCCCGGTAAAACCATTATTGAAAATATCTTACTTTCTCCCCCTTTTTGTCAGGTATCAAAAAGGCACTATAATCAGAGCCAAAAGAGATGAATTATATTTAAAACATAATGCAATGATAAGTTCCAGAAACAAAGAGGTAAAATTAAAAGTTACAGATAAACAATTTTAAAAGAAAATCTAAGAAGGAGGGAGAAGACGTGTGAACAACGCTTCCAACAAGCTCTTGATCTGAGTATTTGACTCTTCTTGCTTGCCCAAAATTCCTTTGATTTCCTTTATAGTGTCTTCTTGTTTACCCAGAATACTTTTAGTCTCTTTGTTCGTATCCTCTTGCTTATCCAGTCTTGCATGGATTAAGGCATTATCTTTCTTCAACTCTTCCAGAGTTTGCATGACTAAGGAGGAAGTTGGTGTCTCTTCAGGAGTTAGATGTTGCTCAGAGCATTCTGCAGCCTCTTCTGAGTGAACCATTTCTTCTGCTACTATCATGTCTTCTAAAGCAGTAGTCAGAGAGAGACTTTCTGATTCTGGTTCAGCTACATCTGAAGGATGATGCTCTTTCCAGGGAGCATTATCCAGCGAGAGGATATCTTTCTTGAACAGTTTGCTCAGAACTTGGTCTTGGAAATCCTTCAGCTGATCACTGAAGTTTTGTTGAGCCTTTTCATAACCCAATTCCTTCAGCTTCAATGTTTTAGAGTTGAGCCAATTTCTGAATCTTTCCCACATATAATCAGAAGCAGCAGGATTAGAAATCTCTTGACTTGCATGCTTCAAAGAATTTATCCAGTCCTGCATTCTTGTTTCAAAAATCAACAAACTTGTACCAACATCTGATGTGGTTGCAGTTGGTTTGGGAATGGCAGATTTGTGTGAGGTGGAGGCTAGTCTTTCCAGCACAATTGGATCAATGACAAGTCTGAAGTTGTCAGCTGGACGGTTAGTGGGTGAAGGAGTGGGAGAGTCGGGAATAATAATTAGTCTGGTAGGGGTGTTTGGTGGTGTGGATTCAAGGGATGAAGGTATTTATGGAATTTCATGAATAGTGAGAGGCATGCGAACCGCAATAGGTTCTGTTATTCCAGGTATTGGGATTGTGGTATCAGAATCTGAAGGAGAGTCTTCAGATTGGTTTGTGGCAGCATGTTGGGTTTCTGGTTCATGAATATTAGAAGATGTATTTTTAGAAGGTTGAGTTTCTGGTTGTGGTGAGTTGGGGTTCAGATCTTCTGGTTGAGGAGATTGTGGATGTGGAATTTCTTGTTGAGGAGATTGTGGTTGATGATTTTCTGGTTATGGAATATCTGGTTGAGGAATTTCTGGTTGTGGAGAGTGTGGTTGTGGAATTTCTAGTGGTTGCTAAGTGTTTGTATTTTCTAGGAGTTGAGAATTTGGATTTTCTGGTATGGGAGAGGAAAAATCTTGATCAAATAGTTCAATGTCAGACAGAACTTTGGCAAGTTCTGGTTGATGATGTTCTGGGTTTGGATTTTAAGTAGGGGAGTGAGGTTCATTCAAAAAATTACCTAGAGTTACAGATGGATCAAACTTTATGTCATAGTCTTCAAAGGATTGGGGTGATGGATCTTCTGGTTGGGAAGGCATGGCTTCAGAAGTTGAAACAGTTATTGATTCTATAACAGAAACAGAAGATGTATTACCTTTCTTTTGGAAGCTTTAGGTGTCCTTTGACAGGGTCCTTCTCCTGCTGCTTTCCTCTTCTTTGATTTCTTTAACGCAACCTCTGGAGCAGCCTTGTGCAAATCCTAAATGTTGATTTCCGGAGCAGTCCCATCAGCCTTGCAAGCTTCAAGGTATCTGACTATTATTTCTGGTTTGGAGTCAATCTCAAAAAATAAAGGAAAATCATTCAGAGGTATCCTCCTTGAAGTGATGGTCTCATGAGAAGTAACATTTGGTTCCTTCTTGATATTCTCAATGATCTTCATTTTCTTCAGATTTTTGGCGTTCAAGGGCTTCCCAGCAGTTGCTTCTAATGTTCTTATTTCCTGAGCCTCCGTCAGATATTCTATCAGCCTATTCTCTGTTAGAATATCTGATATCAGCCTTCCTAAGGGAATCCAATCCCTATTAGTCCTTTCGTCTTCTTTGGTTTCCTTCACACTTGTTCTGAGATGGTTGAAGAGCAAGTGTGGAAGATTTACCTTTGTCTTCTTAGCAAAGAAATAGATCAGAAATTGCTGATCAATATTGATGTAATCAGGAGAGCTTGTAGGCTTCCTGTGGTGGATACATCCCAGAATGATTCTGGCCCAGATTCTATGATGATCCTTCAAATCTCTGATTTTACTAGAGGGTTGTCCAGAAGTAAAAATTTCCTTTGCAATTGATCTTAGGCCAAAGCATCTGGCGGCCATGTCAATGCATCTGACACCACCACCATTGTATCCAAGAAGCTTCGCAATAAGATCTTCTGTAATCACAATTTTCTTCCCCGTGACATAAGAAGTAACCTGGTGATTTGATGAAGAAGCATGTATCCAGAATTCTTTGACAAGAATGGGAAAGGTTGGACCCAACAGACGGTCAAAATACCTATTTCATCCTTGTGCAGTAACGTCTTCATAGAGGTTGAAACCATTTTCTTGCAAGCTCTCAAAATCAATAATCAGTTCATAGAGAACTTCCAGGTTGTCAACAGGAGTGAGAAGCGTTCTAAAGGGTTCTTCATATTGTTCCGTTGAAGAAGATTCAAGAGCACTGAGATTTTTGAGACTTGATGAAGCCATTGTTCACACGGGTTTTAGAGGAAGATGAAGAGGGTTTTTGAAAGCAAGAACTTGAAACAAGAGAAAATATTTAGGAGAGTAAAAGTGAATGAGTGAAAAAAGTAATTTTGAGTTTAAATAGGTTTCTTGAAAACGTAAGCAGTAAGTAAGAGAAAAAATTAGTAATGATTATATGCACTAATGACACCTAAAATTAGGGGATTTAGAAAGATACTGAACGGTTACCATTGACAAGCGTCTCAATGCATCCAATCAGCACTTTGTACCCTTCAGAAATTGAACGCGTGTTCAGCCTCAGAAGGTAGCTGGTGAGAGGATGACAAATGTTTGATGATGTGAATTGCACGTCTCTATCCTTGAAATGAAACGTTCAGATCTTCATGGATAGATTCTGATGCAATCTGTACTTCTAAACTCTGAAGACAGGTTGATCAGTTGTTCACAGAAAATAATAAAGTTATGAGGGTTAAGATATAAATAAAACACTTTATTCTAGGCATAGCTTCATGCTGAGATGTTTCATAATGAAGTTGAACTTATCTTCAGAAAGAGGTTTTGTAAATACATCAGCCCATTGATGGTCTGTGTCATAAATTTTAAGGTAAGAATTCCTTTCTGAATATAGTCCCTAATAAAATGATGTTTTATTTCTATATGCTTAGCCCTAGAATGCAAAATAGGATTCTTACTAAGACATATAGTAGAAGTGTTGTCACAGAGGATAGGAATGTTACTCTCAAATATGTTGAAGTCTTCAAGTTGACTTTTCATCCAGAGCATTTGCGTGCTACATCCAGCAGCTGCTATGTATTCATCTTCTGCTATTGATAGTGCTATTGTGGACTGTCTCTTGCTGGTCCATGAGATCAGATTTTCTCCCAGAAACTGGCAGCTTCCAGAAGTGCTTTTACGTTCTACTTTGTCTCCAGCTTCCAGAATGGCATCTTTAAGCCCATTCTCAGATGGCATCTTTAAGCCCATCACCAAATGGCATCTTTAAGCCCATTCACCTCTACCATCACATCGACGAGTGCAAATTTTCTGGGCACTTTAGTGTCCAATCTTCTTTTACCTTCAAGTCGCGAAAGGCAAACTTGCCAATCTAACTCTTCAGGTCCAAGAAGATTGAACAGGGGCAACTGTTGTACCCCAAAATTTGCCCTCGCATTTTTCCACAAGCGATCTCAGCTTCAGGCGTTTCCTGACTTTTCAAACTGGCTCAAGAATCGGACAAACGGACTTTTCTCGTCAGTCAAACAAAAATTAGGGTTTTATTGATTTTTAGGACTCTGGATTGCTTCAAATAATGGGCTTAGGGTTTTGGTTGATTCTGGCTCAATTTTGATCAGGCGAATGTTCATTGGCATTTAATCAGGAATTAAGGTTTTATGGGCATATTCTCAGAAAGATTAAAATTCCACAGCACGTTGCAGTTTATTCCGAGATTCGGGTTAAATTCGCATTGTTTTGATTTAATCAGTAAAAGAGGCAGTTGGTTTGGATTCACGTTAGTTAGTTTGAGCCAGTCAAAAGAAGTATGCAGTATTGGATTCACAGTGTTTGTTGAAAATCAGTGAAGAGGGAATGCGCCTGTTTGGTTTATTTCGGTTAACTGTTACTTTGCTTTGAATATTGGAAAAGCCAGGATTAACTGATCAATTACTAAGACATTGTTTTATTTAAATTATTTATTATTCTAAATTAAGTGATTGAAATTTATTTTTCAATTATTTTAATTCAAAGAGTTTTAAATAAATAAATAAACAATAAAGAGAGAAAACAGAATTAAACTGGATAATGGAAACTTTTATTTATCTTTAAATTAACTGTACAATTGATGTTTGGAATTTAATTACAAACATTGGTTTTACATTGATTTAAATTTAAATAAAAAAAGAAAACTATCCTATTTATTTATAATTCTTCATGCTTCACTTTATTCCTCTCCATCCAATTATTCACCTGCAAAAGAAAAGAGAAAAGTCAAAAAAGCAGTTAAATTGAAAAGACAGATAGAATTTGCAGTCATCATTAAGGGCCGTTGATTGGGATCAGTTAACCCTCTCTGCAAATCACGAGATTTCTCCCGGTTCACAAAGAGGGAAGAATTTTATTCATTTAATCATGAATGCAAAATGTCAAAATGCATAAATTCAAAATGTCAAACTGCACAAACTCAATCTCAAAATCCAAGTTCAAACCAAACTGAAAATCCAAAAGTATCAAACTTACTGTCAAAAAAGTACAAAGTCTATTCAAAGCTGTCATGAAAAGATTTGGCAAAGATATGGAAAGTTCATAAAGTGTAAGAAGCTGTCAAGAAAAGGTAAAGAATGCAGAGGAAATCCATCATGCAAGCAAGTTATGTTTTCTCATCATTTCCCAATGGCCACTTTCAGAAAAAAGTACAGAAAAAAGCATAGTTTAATATTTAAACTGTACTGAGAGAGAGAAAAAGAAAAGATAAGATGCAGGTTTTCAGGCTTAGGCATGCATAGATAGGAAGAAAAAATATACAAAAGAACAAACACAGTTCAAGAAAGAAAATAATACAAAACTGAGATACAAACTGCCTCAGCATCATAACTGTCAAAACAAAAACACCAAAGAGATATACAAATCTGCTAAGCAAGCATAAACCTGCTAAGCAAGCATAAACCTGCTAAGCCTGTACCTTTAAGCCTCATAACCTGTTAAACTCAACAAAACAATAACCTGCTATCAAGCACCCCAACCTGCCTAAAGCAAACCTGAAACCAAAATGCTAATGGCCTGAACCATAAAACATCAAACACCTCCAAACTCAAACCAGTTTCTTAGCCATTAAACCTGCTGAACCTAAACCAACATCATAAACCTGTCAAACACCAAAACCTGCTAAAACTCAGAAACCAGATAACCTGCCTAACAACAAAACCAGTCCAACTGGCCTAAGCATAACACCTGCTGAGCCTCATAAAACACAACCTGTCAATAACTCAAAAGACAAAAAAAATAATAACCAGTTGAAGCCTCAAGGCCTCATCCTGCCTGAAGCCTTGAAACAAACCTGAAAAACCTGCTAAGAACCTGCATTAAGCTTTACCTTCAAAGGCCATAAGACAAAACCAAGCCTTAGACTGATAAGCCTTAACCATAAAAGCCTCAGACCTGCAATCATACTGCATAATACCATCCAAATACCAAACCCTCAGATTTACATCATCATAGGGTGTTTCAGAAGCAAGCATTCTAAGCTAACAACGAGGCAACACAAGTCAGAAGAAGAGGAAAAGCAACCAAGGCAACTCAGTGTCCAAACCCTCGAAGCCCTCAGTAAGAACACATCATCGGGCAAAAACAAGCATTCAAAAGTATACTGATACCAAAGCATACGGAGTTATCAGGGCAACTGTAAGAGAAGAGGAAAAGTAACAGGCAAGCCTCAGTAAACGCATCAGTGGCCAACATAAAACTCAGGGAAGCATACAACGACGGCAACGGGGGGCAAACCAACGAAGAGGAGAGATAAAGAAGTGAATATTAAAAGGGGTTTTCAGTGCAAATGAAAATCATCATCAAACCCTAAAGTAGCAAAAAAGTAAAGGTTACCAAAGCGCAAGCCCAGCATCCTCACTGTCGTCCCGCTCGTCCCGGCCTCCTGAGCGCCACCTAACCTATCTCTCCTCCTTCTCCAAGATCAGGTAGTACGCTTTTCTCCCTCTCTTTTTCTCCTTCACCTCCATAATAACAAAAGATTAAGGTCAAAGCTCAAAGCGAATAAGCATGCAATTCGTAAAAAAAGGGATATAAAAAACATCAAAAGCGAACCTTGTTGTCATGAGACCATTGAACTCGAGCTGGAGGGAAGAGAGATGTGGGGGTAGTGCCGGTGGCTAGACGGAGTAGTCATATCCAGAAGAACGCACGGAGAAGACAAGGCAAGTAAACGCGCCGCTGTACAAACCCTAGAGCACACTCCTAACTGAACAAGAAATCTAAACCCTAAAAAATGTTTGTAACAAATGGGCCAATGCGTTTCTGATACCACCTAAGCCCAAAGACAATACCATACACCTCCCCCTCTTTGAGCCCATTGCCAATCTATTCCTAACCTTTTATTTATCATCATATTAACATAAATCCTTTTTTTACTTAAAAACATTTTTCATACAATCTATTTGTTTTCTAACTTAGCATATTCTTTACAATATTACATTAATACTAAAACATATTAAAACACTTTTTATCTAAAATATTTAATCTAAATTTTATTTGTACATAACACATAAAAATACATTTTTTTCTACATCATATATTTAAAATTGAAAATACCTTTTTATTCTTTTAATTAAAATATATTTCGTACATAATAAGTAAATATACATTTTTGCATAATTTGATTTCTTAAAATATCTTTGTACATAACAAATGAAAAAATACTTTTTCGTATGCATAGTTAAAACTTAGAAATATTTTCTTTTCTTAAAACATCAATTTAATTAAAACTTGAACATACAATTAAAACATTTTCTTTTGTACATATTAAAAGAAATACAAGATCACTAGTTAATTAAATAAGCATTTAATTTTAGGTCAAAACAAATACCTAACAATACTTTCAATTTCACATCCTAACCTGTAAATAATCACATACGCATATACTTGTACACTTACACAACACAATACATTGCCCCTATACACATGTGTTTATCTTATATTTGTATATTCGTCATTTACATTTGATCGCAAATTCGATTTGGTTGTAACTTATTGGACATTACATTCCTAAGTCTCATCCCCATTCATAAACTTGTACCCCCACTCCCGGATACTATTTTGTAATAGCGTAGATTTTACATTTTCGCAATTTACCGCTTTCAATTATACCATGGTTAGACCTAGGGTTTGTATGTACATAAAATCAAACGCTAGATAACCTAATACAAGACAAATACATGAAATCAATACACAATCACACTTGCACCCTCTAGGGTAATCCCACATGTTGCCTTCCAAAATGGGCCATGTTTGCACGTCGAGTACCTTTGGCAAAACAAATTCAAATGATCATAAGTCCCTCGATGACGCTTTCGAATGTTGCCTAAAACGGAATGATCATAGTCCCTTCAAAGCAAATTGCCAAAGACACTTGGCACCATTGCATTCATGGTCCATACGATGACCCGCGCCCGTCCCGAACAAACTTCCTAAACGCAAGATTGCCCACCAAATCCAATGGTGGAACAAAATTGTTAAAAAGGGGTTAAAACATAACAAAAACCTTTGAGTACAATAGGGTAGACAAAACTCTTAGTTACTTGAGATCGAACTTGCAAAAACACTTGCCTTCTTTTCAAAAACCACAATCCACAACACTTTCAAACAAACTCTCAAAAACATTTTGAAACATCTTTTCGAAAAGATCCACACTTTTGTAAAACACTCAAACACGAGTCAAATACATTGGTCACCTAAGACAAGGCATCTCTTCCAAAACATTTTCAAAACACACACACACCACATTTTCAAGCAATCAAAAATCAAGGCAAGTGATCTAAAAAACCAAGTAACTAAGAGCCCATGGATAACCATGGATGAAAAGGGTGCTAATACCTTCCCTTTTCATAATCTACCCCCCGAACCCACGAAATATCTCAAAAGGTTTTTGCTGTGCTTTTTTAACCTTTCCTTTAGGATAAAATAAAAAGTCGGTGGCGACTCTTGCTCAACCGCACAAGTGCGAATACGAACGCAAAACCTCAAGTCAGTTCTCCCACCGTATCACAGAACTGGCGACTCTGCTGGGGAGATGTTTTAAAGTGGGGTTACCTTAGGGTTTAGATCACCTTTATTTTTCAATTGATTGTTTTGTTTGCTTTTACATTTATGGGCTTTGTATCGGAGTTTCATAGATCCTAACCCGGATCTGGGGAATACCCTTTTAGGTAGCATAATCTGTGAGGGACCTGTCCGGCGTATACCGACATGGGTGAAGCAGTGGCTACGTTGGTGTGGCGCCTTGGTCTGTACCGATATCCCTCGTGTTGAAACGGGGAGAATATGGGTCTTCCAAGGAGTCATTAAGCACCAACCGACCTTAGAACCCTAAATTGACCAACTTGGCCATTAGAACAGTAGCAGTATGCTACACTCATTGAGGCTAAACTCTCGCGATGGTTCCGGCCGCGAGAAAAGATTGCGATGCTGGAGTTATGACCGATTGAGGGTAGCCAATGATATGAGATCCTCTAGAACCCGGTTACTTTTGATATGACAGGTTTTAACCAACGAAACTGAAAGAGGGTAGTACCCAGACCCCATGCAAGCCTAAACCTAAGGACTTGTCTGCTTTGTGTGAATATGTTTGCCTGTATATACACTCACTTGCTTGTGCATACATGTACATAACATCATGACATCATACCATAGCATTTTCAATAACCATTTCAAGGATCTCGAGGGTTCTTTTGATGCAGGGTTACGTTGAACCAGACGTCTACCAAGGGGCAAGAGGTTTCTCCTCTAACCAATGCCAACCAAAGTTCAAGTGCAACAACTTGAATCAGTGGCTATGACCCACTCGACATGGCGAGCTTGATTCTCGTGGAAAGACATCCACCGATACAAAGTTCTCCAAACAAAGATCAAGTACAACAACTTGAATCAGTGGCTATGACCCACTCGACATGGCGAGCTTGATTCTAGTGGAAAGACATCCACCGATGCAGAGATCTCCAATCAAAGACTGAAGTTCAACCTCTAACATTTTCTTGTGTTTACCCCAAGAGATCCTTGAAAGCATGCATCCACATATCATGCATTGCATTTTGACAGTTTTTCCTTT
The DNA here is from genome assembly GCA_948472305.1 of Vicia faba. Lineage (NCBI taxonomy): Eukaryota > Viridiplantae > Streptophyta > Magnoliopsida > Fabales > Fabaceae > Vicia > Vicia faba. Next base: position 254,066,692 of record OX451740.1, read on the forward strand.
TTCAGGTTTCCTTACTCTCATACTGTTTATTTCAGTAAGAGATGGCTCTAGAAAGGTCTGTCAAAGACATTCAAGACCAGACTGCTCAGCTGCAGGAGATGTTCCTGAACTTGTCTCTGGGGCAAGAAGAGATGAAAGCTCTCCTCACAAAGGGCTTGGAGAATTCCAACAATGCCAGGAGTGACCAGCTGGCGGAACTGCAGTTTGATCTGACAACCTTGAGGACCCAAGTGATGGGACAGTTGGTGGGCCAGATGGCTCTCATCCAAGACCTATCTCAAAGACAAGAGGAACTCAGAGTTCTTGTCCGCCAACTGCTTCCAAACAACCAACTGGGGCAAACATCTGAGGTTGAAGAGCAAGTCACCGCTCAGCCTCCATCAACTCAAGAAGACAAGGGGAAAGCTCCTTTGATTGCTTCAGGGTCACAAGCCCATCAACAACCTCGCCAGCATCAACGGGGTAATCGGCGTAAGCAAGAAACGTCGGGAAGACAGTTCACGGAGACTGAAATACCATCATTCTTCATACTGAAGCGCCTGTTGGAGGTCAATTTGCTCACCGTAAAGGACCCTCCTCAGAAGCTCAATACCTCATCTCCTAACTATCATCCCGACGCATTCTGTGTTTACCACTCCTACAGCCCGGGACACGACACCAACGACTGTTGGGCCTTGAAGAACAAGATTCAAGATCTGATCGACATTGGGGTGCTGGAATTCATGCCAGACGGCGAGATGAAAATCTTTCGTTAAAGGGTTCTCCGTTTGAAGTGACGAAGCTCAATCTGAAAGACTTTTGCTTCTTTTTGAATTTTCAAAGTTGTAATTTCTTTTGCTGTCAAACAATTATCTGTTGATGTTAAACTCTGTTTTCATTAATGCATTGCATATGTTTGTCTTGAATTCATCCATTCGTTTCACTACTCTTATGCTTTTCTTTATGATATTTGACTCTTGATAAAAAGTTGTGAGCCTTTAGAGGGAGGATGACGAAACAATACCACGATCTTATACAGTATGCTTTTGAACAGACCTTGCTGATGATGTACAGGCATTTCTTTCAATTCCCAAACACTGGAGTTATAAGGAAGTTAATCCCTAGTCAACCCCTTCGAGCCAAAGAAGTAGGAGTTTTCTGTTCTAAGCAATCAAAACCTTTGATATAAACCTGGGGCAGGGTAGTATCTCAGTTAATTCAAGAGAAAATGCGCATTGAAGTCGCTAACTCTCAAATTCATAATACAACAAACAACGTCGAAAAAGAAAGCATTCCTTTAGAATCAAAAGACAAGGGTGGTTCCCTATCACATAGACAGTCAATATCTCAAAAAAGAGAAAAAAGCCCACCGAGCCAAAACCTGTAAAGGAGGCTTAAGAAAGTTGGGGCATCCCGCTGACAGTAATCCCGAAAATGGGAACAGTCAGGCAAAAATTAGGGATAACAAATCAAAATCAAAATAGTGAGGTCATTACGAAATCCTCAACAACATGAAAAATGTTGAAAAAGAAAAAAGGAGATGATGACTGTCCCCCCCAAATTCAACTGGTGAACCATCGCCCAAAAGTCGTTCCAAACTCAAAACAGAGTGAGACGCACAATTAACTGAGTTTAGGTATGAAGAACATCACGAAGAGCGGGTGGGTACAAATATACTTTGAGCCTTTATCCTTTGTTTCTTAAACCGCGAACCAAGCCACGTTACAACCCTTCAAAAGTCCTAATTGAAGCATGGGTTAGTTCGAAAGCATACTGTTACAAAAGGTATCCTGACTCCTGTAGGGCTTTGCTCTAAATCTTGTGTTGATCTGTCTTATAAAAAGTTTTCTGCTAAAAAACGCATTTTTCAAAACTTCGAGACAAACATAAACTTTGCATTATACGAATATCATTGTCTGCATTTGACCTTTTTGTTTGACAGCGAAGAAATTCATACAGCGAATGTTTGGAGGAACGAAAACTCTCTCAGTAAGTCAAAATCACTTCAAGAGGGTGACACTTCCATCAAATCTCCTATCAGCAAGGGGCATGGCATGTCACAATTCAATTAACCTGGGGCAGTCCAGTCAAGGTCCAACAGGTCTTTCAAAGTTCAGTCAACCTGGGGCAGTCCAGTCAAGATTTCAAGAAATCTCTCAATATGCAGAGTAATCTGATTCAAGACTCCTTCTTCACCACTTGGGGCATTCGAATGTCAAAAGTGTTCAACAAATCAACTATTATATTTCCAGACTCGATTCCTGTATCTAGCCAGGGCACGTCTGAAGAGTTTGAAGATTCGATTCCTGTATCCAGCCAGGGCATATCTGTTGACGACTATTTCCAGATTCGACTCCTGTATCCAGCCAGGGCATATCTATTGACCATATTTCCAGACTCGATTCCTGTATCCAGCCAGGGCATATCTATCAACTACCACAATTCCAGATTCGACTCCTGTATCCATCCAGGGCATATCTGTTGACCACGTTTCCAGACTCGATTCCTGTATCTAGCCAGGGCACGTCCGAAGAGTTTGAAGATTCGATTCCTGTATCCAGCCAGGGCATATCTATCAACTATCACCTTTCCAGATTCGATTCTTGTATCCAGCCAGGGCACGTCTGAAGAATTCCAGATCAACACCTGTAACAACCCAGGAAAACATCTGTGAACGACCGATTGTAGACCAACACCTGTAATAAGCCAGGAATTTATCTACATCACCACTTGGGGCATTCGAATGTCAAAAGTGTTCAAAAACCGATGCAGTTTTACACAAGCTCATCATCAGGAAGCCCTACACCGGTTCCTCTTCAAGACTTCTGAAACAAGTTTACGGATTCTTCCCAACAACGGATGTTAATCTACCAACTTGTTCAGACTCTTCTCAACCTTTGAAATTAGTTTACGGACGCTTTCCAACAACGGATGCGGCTCTATTGCTGATTCAACTTCAAGATTTCTGAAAACAGTTCACGGGTTCTCCAAGTAAACGGATGTTAACCTATCACTTGTTCAGATTCTTCTTCAAGACTTCTGAAAACAGTTTATGGATTCTTCCCAAGTAACGGATGTTAATCTATCAGCTTGTTCAGATGCAACCTTTGAAATTAGTTTACGGACGCTTCCCAACAACGGATGCGGCTCTATTGCTGATTCAATCTCGAGATTTCTGAAAACAGTTCACGGGTTCTCCAAGTAAACGGATGTTAACCTATCACTTGTTCAGATTCTTCTTCAAGACTTCTGAAAACAGTTTATGGATTCTTCCCAAGTAACGGATGTTAATCTATCAGCTTGTTCAGATGCAACCTTTGAAATTAGTTTACGGACGCTTCCCAACAACGGATGCGGCTCTATTGCTGATTCAATCTCGAGATTTCTGAAAACAGTTCACGGGTTCTCCAAGTAACGGATGTTAACCTATCGCTTGTTCAGATTCTTCCCAAGCTAGCTCCACTCAGAGTCAAGCTTCATTATCCCCAGCAAAGCTAAAACTTCAAATTATCAATCCCCAGCGGAGCCAAACCATTGAACCTTCTCCCCACAGAGTTTTGGAGAGGGCAAATCTTGAGTTCCCCAGTGAAGTCTCCAGAGTTACTTCCCATCAAGCTGAAGATTCTCAATCTGGCCTCCCCAGCATGAGTCTACTAGTTTGGAACTCCCCAGTAGAGGTCATCAGGAATTCTCTTCCCCAGCAACAGCCAAGGAATTATTTTCCCGACAGTAGTCAAGATGCTTTTATCTTCAGCCATCTCAGATTCATTTACCCTCAGCAAGATTAGCTCATCAAGCTTACATGCGCATTCATCACATTTATGTCATAAACATTGATGTCACATACATTGCATCACGCATCATAACATTGCATACGGCTAACCCTTTACTTTTTCAGGTAAGATCAGTCGACAGACAAAGATCATCTCCCAAGATTCATCCAGAAATAGTTCAGATGTGACCCGGACACGGCGACATTCTGATACTTATTCCAGATTCATTCGGACGCATCATCAGGAAACCCTACACCGGTTCCTCTTCAACTTCAAGACTTCTGAAAACAGTTTACGGATTCTTCCCTACAATGGATGTCAATCTACCAACTTGTTCAGACTCTTCTCAACTTCTGAAAATAGTTTACGGATTCTTCCCAACAACGGATGTCAATCTACCAACTTGTTCAGGTGAAATTTTTGAAAACAGTTTACGGATTCTTCCCTACAACGGATGTCAATCTACCAACTTGTTCAGACTCTTCTCAACTTTTGAAAACAGTTTACGGATGCTTCCCAACAACGGAAGTTGCTCTATTGCCTATTCAATCCCAACTCCTGAAGATAGTTTACGGATTCTCCGAAACGTGGACGTCAATCTGTTGCTTGTTCGGACCCCAATTCAGAGATGTTCCGAAACATGGAGGCCCTTCTGATACTTGTCCACTCACCATTGACATACAGTTCAACATTTCCAGATGGCATCTATAAGCCCATCCTCCTACCAGCAGTCGCCAAAATGGCATCTTTAAGCCCATTCTCATATGGCATCTTTAAGCCCATCACCAAATGGCATCTTTAAGCCCATTCACCTCTACCATCACATCGACGAGTGCAAATTTTCTGGGCACTTTAGTGTCCAATCTTCTTTTACCTTCAAGTCGCGAAAGGCAAACTTGCCAATCTAACTCTTCAGGTCCAAGAAGATTGAACAGGGGCAACTGTTGTACCCCAAAATTTGCCCTCGCATTTTTCCACAAGCGATCTCAGCTTCAGGCGTTTCCTGACTTTTCAAACTGGCTCAAGAATCGGACAAACGGACTTTTCTCGTCAGTCAAACAAAAATTAGGGTTTTATTGATTTTTAGGACTCTGGATTGCTTCAAATAATGGGCTTAGGGTTTTGGTTGATTCTGGCTCAATTTTGATCAGGCGAATGTTCATTGGCATTTAATCAGGAATTAAGGTTTTATGGGCATATTCTCAGAAAGATTAAAATTCCACAGCACGTTGCAGTTTATTCCGAGATTCGGGTTAAATTCGCATTGTTTTGATTTAATCAGTAAAAGAGGCAGTTGGTTTGGATTCACGTTAGTTAGTTTGAGCCAGTCAAAAGAAGTATGCAGTATTGGATTCACAGTGTTTGTTGAAAATCAGTGAAGAGGGAATGCGCCTGTTTGGTTTATTTCGGTTAACTGTTACTTTGCTTTGAATATTGGAAAAGCCAGGATTAACTGATCAATTACTAAGACATTGTTTTATTTAAATTATTTATTATTCTAAATTAAGTGATTGAAATTTATTTTTCAATTATTTTAATTCAAAGAGTTTTAAATAAATAAATAAACAATAAAGAGAGAAAATAGAATTAAACTGGATAATGGAAACTTTTATTTATCTTTAAATTAACTGTACAATTGATGTTTGGAATTTAATTACAAACATTGGTTTTATATTGATTTAAATTTAAATAAAAAAAGAAAACTATCCTATTTATTTATAATTCTTCATGCTTCACTTTATTCCTCTCCATCCAATTATTCACCTGCAAAAGAAAAGAGAAAAGTCAAAAAAGCAGTTAAATTGAAAAGACAGATAGAATTTGCAGTCATCATTAAGGGCCGTTGATTGGGATCAGTTAACCCTCTCTGTAAATCACGGGATTTCTCCCGGTTCACAAAGAGGGAAGAATTTTATTCATTTAATCATGAATGCAAAATGTCAAAATGCATAAATTCAAAATGTCAAACTGCACAAACTCAATCTCAAAATCCAAGTTCAAACCAAACTGAAAATCCAAAAGTATCAAACTTACTGTCAAAAAAGTACAAAGTCTATTCAAAGCTGTCATGAAAAGATTTGGCAAAGATATGGAAAGTTCATAAAGTGTAAGAAGCTGTCAAGAAAAGGTAAAGAATGCAGAGGAAATCCATCATGCAAGCAAGTTATGTTTTCTCATCATTTCCCAATGGCCACTTTCAGAAAAAAGTACAGAAAAAAGCATAGTTTAATATTTAAACTGTACTGAGAGAGAGAAAAAGAAAAGATAAGATGCAGGTTTTCAGGCTTAGGCATGCATAGATAGGAAGAAAAAATATACAAAAGAACAAACACAGTTCAAGAAAGAAAATAATACAAAACTGAGATACAAACTGCCTCAGCATCATAACTGTCAAAACAAAAACACCAAAGAGATATACAAAACTGCTAAGCAAGCATAAACCTGCTAAGCAAGCATAAACCTGCTAAGCCTGTACCTTTAAGCCTCATAACCTGTTAAACTCAACAAAACAATAACCTGCTATCAAGCACCCCAACCTGCCTAAAGCAAACCTGAAACCAAAATGCTAATGGCCTGAACCATAAAACATCAAACACCTTCAAACTCAAACCAGTTTCTTAGCCATTAAACCTGTTGAACCTAAACCAACATCATAAACCTGTCAAACACCAAAACCTGCTAAAACTCAGAAACCAGATAACCTGCCTAACAACAAAACCAGTCCAACTGGCCTAAGCATAACACCTGCTGAGCCTCATAAAACACAACCTGTCAATAACTCAAAAGACAAAAAAAATAATAACCAGTTGAAGCCTCAAGGCCTCATCCTGCCTGAAGCCTTGAAACAAACCTGAAAAACCTGCTAAGAACATGCATTAAGCTTTACCTTCAAAGGCCATAAGACAAAACCAAGCCTTAGACTGATAAGCCTTAACCATAAAAGCCTCAGACCTGCAATCATACTGCATAATACCATCCAAATACCAAACCCTCAGATTTACATCATCATAGGGTGTTTCAGAAGCAAGCATTCTAAGCTAACAACGAGGCAACACAAGTCAGAAGAAGAGGAAAAGCAACCAAGGCAACTCAGTGTCCAAACCCTCGAAGCCCTCAGTAAGAACACATCATCGGGCAAAAACAAGCATTCAAAAGTATACTGATACCAAAGCATACGGAGTTATCAGGGCAACTGTAAGAGAAGAGGAAAAGTAACAGGCAAGCCTCAGTAAACGCATCAGTGGCCAACATAAAACTCAGGGAAGCATACAACGACGGCAACGGGGGGCAAACCAACGAAGAGGAGAGATAAAGAAGTGAATATTAAAAGGGGTTTTCAGTGCAAATGAAAATCATCATCAAACCCTAAAGTAGCAAAAAAGTAAAGGTTACCAAAGCGCAAGCCCAGCATCCTCACTGTCGTCCCGCTCGTCCCGGCCTCCTGAGCGCCACCTACCCTATCTCTCCTCCTTCTCCAAGATCAGGTAGTACGCTTTTCTCCCTCTCTTTTTCTCCTTCACCTCCATAATAACAAAAGATTAAGGTCAAAGCTCAAAGCGAATAAGCATGCAATTCGTAAAAAAGGGGATATAAAAAACATCAAAAGCGAACCTTGTTGTCATGAGACCATTGAACTCGAGCTGGAGGGAAGAGAGATGTGGGGGTAGTGCCGGTGGCTAGAAGGAGTAGTCATATCCAGAAGAACGCACGGAGAAGACAAGGCAAGTAAACGCGCCGCTGTACAAACCCTAGAGCACACTCCTAACTGAACAAGAAATCTAAACCCTAAAAAATGTTTGTAACAAATGGGCCAATGCGTTTCTGATACCACCTAAGCCCAAAGACAATACCATACACCTCCCCCTCTTTGAGCCCATTGCCAATTTATTCCTAACCTTTTATTTATCATCATATTAACATAAATCCTTTTTTTACTTAAAAACATTTTTCATACAATCTATTTGTTTTCTAACTTAGCATATTCTTTACAATATTACATTAATACTAAAACATATTAAAACACTTTTTATCTAAAATATTTAATCTAAATTTTATTTGTACATAACACATAAAAATACATTTTTTTCTACATCATATATTTAAAATTGAAAATACCTTTTTATTCTTTTAATTAAAATATATTTCGTACATAATAAGTAAATATACATTTTTGCATAATTTGATTTCTTAAAATATCTTTGTACATAACAAATGAAAAAATACTTTTTCGTATGCATAGTTAAAACTTAGAAATATTTTCTTTTCTTAAAACATCAATTTAATTAAAACTTGAACATACAATTAAAACATTTTCTTTTGTACATATTAAAAGAAATACAAGATCACTAGTTAATTAAATAAGCATTTAATTTTAGGTCAAAACAAATACCTAACAATACTTTCAATTTCACATCCTAACCTGTAAATAATCACATACGCATATACTTGTACACTTACACAACACAATACATTGCCCCTATACACATGTGTTTATCTTATATTTGTATATTCGTCATTTACATTTGATCGCAAATTCGATTTGGTTGTAACTTATTGGACATTACATTCCTAAGTCTCATCCCCATTCATAAACTTGTACCCCCACTCCCGGATACTATTTTGTAATAGCGTAGATTTTACATTTTCGCAATTTACCGCTTTCAATTATACCATGGTTAGACCTAGGGTTTGTATGTACATAAAATCAAACGCTAGATAACCTAATACAAGACAAATACATGAAATCAATACACAATCACACTTGCACCCTCTAGGGTAATCCCACATGTTGCCTTCCAAAATGGGCCATGTTTGCACGTCGAGTACCTTTGGCAAAACAAATTCAAATGATCATAAGTCCCTCGATGACGCTTTAGAATGTTGCCTAAAACGGAATGATCATAGTCCCTTCAAAGCAAATTGCCAAAGACACTTGGCACCATTGCATTCATGGTCCATACGATGACCCGCGCCCGTCCCGAACAAACTTCCTAAACGCAAGATTGCCCACCAAATCCAATGGTGGAACAAAATTGTTAAAAAGGGGTTAAAACATAACAAAAACCTTTGAGTACAATAGGGTAGACAAAACTCTTAGTTACTTGAGATCGAACTTGCAAAAACACTTGCCTTCTTTTCAAAAACCACAATCCACAACACTTTCAAACAAACTCTCAAAAACATTTTGAAACATCTTTTCGAAAAGATCCACACTTTTGTAAAACACTCAAACACGAGTCAAATACATTGGTCGCCTAAGACAAGGCATCTCTTCCAAAACATTTTCAAAACACACACACACACCACATTTTCAAGCAATCAAAAATCAAGGCAAGTGATCTAAAAAACCAAGTAACTAAGAGCCCATGGATAACCATGGATGAAAAGGGTGCTAATACCTTCCCTTTTCATAATCTACCCCCCGAACCCACGAAATATCTCAAAAGGTTTTTGCTGTGCTTTTTTAACCTTTCCTTTAGGATAAAATAAAAAGTTGGTGGCGACTCTTGCTCAACCGCACAAGTGCGAATACGAACGCAAAACCTCAAGTCAGTTCTCCCACCATATCACAGATGTCATCAACATAAATCTGACATACTAAAATGTCGTTCTTAAATGTCTTATAGAACAAGGTTGTGTCCACTTTCCCTCTGGCGAATTCCTTTTCTAACAGGAAGTTACTTAGTCTTTCATACCAAGCTCTGGGAGCTTGTTTCAGACCATAGAGTGACTTCTTTAGTTTGAAAACATATTCTGGGTGTTTGGAATTCTCAAACCCAGGGGGTTGGTGCACATATACCTCTTCATCTATATAACCATTTAGGAATGCACTTTTGACATCCATCTGATACAGAGTGATGCCATTGTTTACAGCAAATGATATTAAAAGTCTGATAGATTCTAACCTGGTGACTAGAGCAAAGGTTTCTGTAAAGTCTATCCCCTCTTGCTGACTATAACCTTGTGCTACCAGTCGTTCTTTTTTTCTGATGACTTCTCCTTGCTCGTTCAGTTTATTTCTGAAGACCCACTTTGTTCCAATGACGTTGAATCCTTTTGGTTTGGGAACCAGATCCCATACGTCATTTCTAGTGAACTGATTCAATTCCTCCTGCATTGCCAGAATCTAGTCATTGTCCAGAAGCACTTCATCAATTGTTGTTGGTTCAATCAGAGAGACCAATCCCATGAGCGATTCTTCAGAGTTTCTGAATGTTGATCTTATCCTGATTGGATCATCCTTCTTCCCAGTATTTTATCTTTTGGGTGAGCTATGCTGCTTCTGGATAGCCTTTACTGAATTTGATCAACTGAGGGTGCTGGATTGCTTGCAATAACTCTTTCTGATGTTGTGGGAGCGTCTCTATTGAGAACTTCTGACCAGTTGTCTTCAGTACCTGTGAATTCAACTTCTATATCTGCAAGGAATTCATTATGCTTTGACTTTTGAGAGTCAAGCTTATCATCAAACCTAACACTGATTGACTCTTCAACAATCTGTGTTTTTGTATTGTATACTTTGTACCCTCTTGAGCGTTCAGAGTATCCTAACATGATACACTTTTGTGCTTTATAGTCAAACTTGTTCAGATAATTTTTTATATTCAGAATAAAGCAAGTGCATCCAAATGGATGGAAATAAGAAATGTTGGGCTTTCTGTTCTTCCACAATTCATATGGAGTCTTTTCCAGAATAGGTCTTATAGAGATTCTATTCTGAATGTAACATGCTGTGTTGATTGCCTCTGCCCAGAAGATCTTAGCAATGTTAGTCTCATTGATCATGGTTCTGGCCATTTCTTGCAATGTTATGTTCTTTCGTTCTACAACTCCATTTTGATGAGGAGTTCTAGGAAAAGAGAAGTCATGCAAGATGCCTTTTTCATTAAAAAATGATTCAAAATTTTTATTTTCAAATTCCCCACCATGATCACTTTTGACTTTGACAATTCTAAGATCCTTTTCATTATGAACTTGGTTACAGAAGGTAACGAACAGAGTGTGACTCGTCCTTGTGTCTTAAGAACTTTACCCATGTCCATCTGCTATAGTCATCTACGATCACTAACCCATACTTCTTGCCACTGACAGGCGCAGTTTTTACTGGTCCAAATAAGTTTATGTGCAGAAGTTCTAATGGCTTAGAGGTGGAAACAACATTTTTGGATTTAAAAGCAAGTTTTGCAAATTTGCCTTTCTGACATGCTTCACACAGAGCATCTGAGCTGAACTTCAAATTGGGAAGTCCTCTGACCAGATTGAGTTTGTTAATCTGAGATATTATTCTCATACTAACATGCCCCAATCTTATGTGCCAGACCCATTGCTCGTTGTTAACAGAAAGAAGGCATTTTACATTCTGACTCTTTAGTTCAGAAAGTTTTATTTTATAAATGTTGTTTTTCCTCTTTCCATTAAACAGGATAGTCCCATCTTTCTGACTAACAGCTTTGCATGAATTTTAATTAAAGATTATATCATAACCGTTATCACTTAATTGACTTATGGATAACAGGTTATGCATTAATCCATAAACTAATAACACATTATTTATAGAGGGAAGATTTCCATTACCTACTGTTCCAGAGCCAATGATTTTTCCTCTTTGGTTGCCTCCAAAGCCCACGTAGCCTCCAGGCTTAAGTTCCAGGCTTTTGAACATATGCCTTCTTCCCGTCATGTGTCGAGAGCAGCCAGAGTCTAGGTACCATGACTGGTGTTTTAGCCTTGCTGCTAAAGATATCTGCTACATATATAATTTTGTCCTTAGGTACCCATATCTTCTTGGGTCCTGGTTTGTTAGTTTTACCAAAATTCTGATTGAATTTTGGTTTGACAGAATAATCACTACTAGTGTATTTTATGTCATGTGTGTGCCCATATATAAAATGTGATTTGAGTGGTGTGCGTTTTATGACTAAGCCCATGGCCTGTTTAGGTGTAGATACCTTACCTTGATATCCTATCCCTTTTCTGCCATTTCTGCTAACTCCATAGATCATTGAAGTCATCTTGCTTCTATCTATGTTTTTAGTCAGAAACTTCTGAAAGTTGTGATCATACTCTTTGATGATCTCATCAGCATTACTGGGAGTCTCTCAGATTATTTCCTTCTGAGAGTTTTGCAAATCATTTTCTGATTTTGAAACTTTTTCTTTTAACTCAGAATTTTCTAATCTGAGACTCTCAGACTTTTCAGAGTCAAAGGCAAGATCCCTTTTCAGGTTCTTGAATTTGACTCTGATTTGCTGATACTTTTCCAGAATTTCATTTAGACTTTCTGCAAGTTCAGCCTTAGTAAAATTAATGGTGAAGTCAGGGATTACCTCTTCAGTGTCTGATTCTGAGTCTGAACCAGAACCTTCACTGTCTTCTGACACGTTTTCCATGAGATCTGTGTTTGCTCTTTCATCATCTGACTCTGAGTCAGCTTCAGAGGTGTCTGAATCGTCCCATGTTTCCATGAGGATTTTCTTCTTTTCCTTGAATAACTTCTTTTTAGGCTTCTCGTTCTGAAGCCTTGGGAAGTCACTTTTGTAGTGCCCTTGCTCATTACACTCATAGCAGATGATGTCCTTGTTATTTGGCTTTCTGTATCCTGAAGAACCTTCAGATCTTCTGTTTCCAGAGGAAGACTCAGACTTTCTATATCTGGAGGAGGATTCATTTTGATTCTCTGATCTTCGGGGATTTCTGAATTTCCTTTGTCTCTGCTTCCACGGTTGATTCACCCTTCTAGAAAGGAGAGACAGTTCATCTTCTTCTGATGAGGATCCATCAGAATTTTCTTCCACAACCTGCAAAACCTTAGAGTCAGATTTTCTGTTAGATTTTAAAGCTAGTGGCTTACCTTGCTTTTGAGGCTCATCTTCTTCTAGCTCTATCTCGTGACTTCTGAGGGAGCTGACAAGTTCCTCCAGAGATATTTTGTTGAGATCTTTGGCTAGCTTAAGTGTTGTGACCATTGGCCTCCATTGCTTGGGTAGGCTTTTGATGATCTTCTTAACGTGATCGGCAGTAGAATATCCTTTGTCAAGAACCTTCAGTCCATCAACAAGGATTTGGAATCTTGAAAACGTAGCTTCTATGGATTCACTATCTTCCATCTTGAATACCTCATACTTCTGAATGAGCGCAAGGGCCTTGGTTTCTTTGACATGAATGTTTCCTTCATGCGTCATTCTCAGAGAGTCAAACATGTTCTTGGTTGTCTCTCTGTTTGAGATTTTCTCATATTCTGAGTATGAGATAGCGCTGAGGAGTATTGTTCTGGCCTTGTGGTAGTTTCTGAAATCACGCTTTTGCTGGTCAGACATCATTTTCTGTCTATCTTCTGACTACTTCCATCCACTGGGTGTGTGTATCCATCAGTTACCATGTCCCACATATCAGCATCATGGGCCAGAAAGAAACTCTCAATTCTATCTTTCCAGTAGTCAAAGTTTTCTCCATCAAAGACAGGAGGTTTTCCACTGATTCTTTCCTTGTCTTCATGGTAGTCATTGCTGATGTTTTGGCTTGGTCCCACCATAGTGTTTTTCTGAAGCTTGGATCTTGTACTGACACGGTTAAGTGTTTAAGCTCAGAACTAGACGCTCTGATGCCAATTGAAGAAGTGAAAAACACAAGAAGGGGGGGTTGAATTGAAAACTTGAAATCAAATGTGCAATGACACAGTATTTTTATCCTGGTTCGTTTGATCTCAAACTACTCCAGTCCATCCGTCAAGGTGATTTCGCCTCTCTCCAACGAGGACTTAATTCATTAATCACAAACAAATTACAATCTCTACTTTGACAAATTTCAAAGTCTTCTTGAGTACAACCACAATCCGGTTAATCTCAAGGAACACTGTCTTAAACAAAGATATAAGAATGTGTGTACAGATGTTTTTCGTTACAAAAACAGTTATCACAACTGTGATATTTTACACAAATTTGGAGCATGGAAGAGATGAGTAAGCTTGCAGCGTTTTTGAATTCTCGTGAGTATTATTGGCAAAATCGTAAACGATTTTATCACTGAGCTTGTTTATATAGGCAATGGATTTCTGTTGATCATTAAGCGTGATAAATGTCATTAACTCAGTTTCCATTTGGAGAAGATCCTGTCTGAATGAAGTCGTTGTAATTGATGTTGTCTTGAATGATTAGTAACGCTTCAGAACCTTGCATCCTTGTCTGCTGTTGATGCTTCAAAACATTGATGACTTAGAGTATTATGATCTTGTTCAGAATCAGAGTTTACTTCACTTAAGTGTAGGTTCTGGTCATCAATCTTCAGCGCAAATTATGATTGCTTCAGCGTGTAGCTTCTATAGCTTAACTTCTGATGCTGCTTTGGTCAGAACTTCTCCATACACAATAACAATTTTTAGGGTGCATATTTATTCTTTGTATTTGTTATCATCAAAACTCTAACTAAGGGTTGTAGAATCAAACTATGTTCTAACATATACAACTATACTCCATCATACTGAAAGGCGTGGTTAGCAAAGACCAAGGCGATTGAAAAGGTATATTAAAACTGGGAGGAGTCATACAAAGAACTTTCGCGCTACCTGCATGCACTTCAGACGTATTCTCCATGTACTGTTTATATTATGGAAACATTGTCGGCGTACGCCTCAGATGGAATATTCAGTCGAGTGTTCTGGGCTTTTCAACCTTGCATCATAGGGTTTGCGTCATGCAAACCAATTATTCAAATTGATGGGACTTGGTTGTATGAGAAATACAAAGGCACGCTACTGATGGCAGTTGCACAAGACGGCAACAACAATATTTTCCCAATTGCCTTTGCTCTAGTTGAGGGAGAGACTGGTGGTGCTTGGAGTTTCTTTCTCAGGAATCTCTGAACACATGTGGCTCCTCAACCTGATCTTTGTTTGATCTTCGACAGACATGCATCTATTGAGAATGCATACAATAATCATGTAAATGGTTGACATGACCCTCCTTCTACGCATGTCTACTGCATTATACTTATCGTACAAAATTTCACGAGGGAGATCAAAGACAAGGCTCTTAGGAAAACAATTATGAATGCGGGATATGCATTAACACAACCTACGTTCAAACCTATCGCAACGAGATCAGATTGTCAAATCTGAACGCAGGTAGGTGGATCGATAATATTCTGGTGGAGAAATGGACAAGGTCATACGACAATGGACAATGATGGAGCCACATGATAATAAATCTTATGGAATCCATGAACGGTGTATTCAAAGGCATATGAAACCTCTCAGTAACTACTATGGTTAAAGCAACATATTTTAAGATGGCTTCGTTGTTTGTTAAAAGAGGTGAAATATGGAATGCAGTCTTACAATCGAGACAACTATGAAGTGAAAGCTGCATGAAGTATATTAAGCCAAAAAGTGCCAAAGCCAACACCCATCTGGTTATAAGGTTGTTTGTCAAAAGATGTGAATGTGGAATGCAGTCTTACAATCGGGACAACTATGGAGTGAAAGCTGCATGAAGTATATTAAGGCAGAAAGTGCCAAAGCCAACACCCATCTGGTTATAAGGTTCGACCAACACAACAACTTTATTGTCAAAGAGACAATCGACCACAACGAGGGGCTGCCAAGACAAGAGTATAAGGTAATACTACCACCTCGTTGGTGCGATTGTGGCAAGTTTCAAGCGTTTCCTATGCCTTGCTCTCATGTCATTGCGGCATGTGCGTATACTCATCAAGACGCATTACAACTTCTATCTCCCATTTACAAATCTGAAACCTTGTTAAACGTATACAACAACGGCTTCTCATTGGTAGCGAAACCTAATTATTGGTCTGCATACGACGGAGAAATAACATGGCACAACGATCAAATGCGAAGGAATAAAAAGGGTCGTTCCAAAAGCAAGTGTATCACAAGTGAAATGAACTTCCTTGACAAACTAGAAAGAAAGTGTGATGTATGTCGTCAGGTCGGACACAATCGAAAAAATTATCCCATTCGGGCTACAAACTCAACAACATAAAAATTGTATGCAAATCATCTTTATTTTTTTAAGTTCTAAACATTTATTTTTCATTAAGAGCAATTGTTACAACAAACCATACGCAAATAACAAATAAAAACACGATAAAACGTCTAAGAAATTACAACCGTCAAAACAATTTCATTTGAGCCATGCATCATCACCATTACGTCTCCGTCTGTTTTGACTTCCTCCAACCAAAATTTAAGTCTTCCAATTGCAAGTGAGGTGGTTGTTCTTCTTTTCTGGATCCTTCTAATTTGTTCCCCATCCTCAATGTCTCCCTCTAGTCATCGCATCAACTCTCTCTTATGGAGTGAATGTGCCAAAAATTCATTTTCATCGGAGGTTTGGTGGCCGAGAAAATAACGTATCCATCTCTGGTGAAAATCATGGGAGATGTCATGACGCAAATAACAGAGAAAAAATAAGAAGACAGTGCGAGAAAGTGTGAAGAATGACAGAGAAACAGGTGATTTACTTATAGAAAACAGAATTGCACCTAGGCACCAAGTGAGATGGCGCCTCCTCTCACTTTTATAGTGCATGTGTCATCTCACTTGACTAAAATAGAGAGCATGCGCCAAGTGAGATGGCGCCTAGGACAAAATGCTAAGTGCATGCGCCAACTGGGTTGACTCCTCCTTTGTGAAATTTTCTGAAACATAGTTATTTGTGTAATTTTTCTCAAAACATAGTTATTTATGTATATTTTTTTTCAATACCTGACTATTGCAAAAAAAAAATCACATATTCAAACTTATGTCCCTATATTGTTTATTTTTTTGAAAAAGGCAAAAAAAAAAAACACCACCATCTACTATTGATACTAGAGCATAAGAAATGCCATGATAACAGATTACAAAATCAAATCTTGGTGTAATAAGACATAAACCAGTTACAGACATTTAGAAAACCAAGACACATAAAGCTAAACACCATAACAGTATAAATTGTCCCAAGACCAACTCTCAGATGCCGTGACCTAATGCTTACTCTATTTCCACTCCTCGACCACGAGCGATTTGATGTCTCTATACAGCTACTAACTGAACTGCTATACTAGTTATATTGTGTATTATGTATGTTGGACATTCATTTTCTGGAGTTTTACAAACTTTTTAATGCAATTTATATAAAGTTGTGCTTTTAATCATATCATAAAACACTAGTTAAACACAATGTCAGTTGATTAGATAGTTAATATTCTAAAGTCCGGAGAGCAACAACGGACCAGCTTCAACAACATAAGAAATGGAGCACTTACATTTTCACCTAAAATCTTACAATATTAAATATATTAATTACCTTTTATATATCCAATGTGAGACCCTTGAACCCAACAATTGGATTTTCAACAGCAATAGAATCGATTCAAGAGTTGTAAGAACAGATTTGATGGCATGGTCAGTCAGACTTGAAACCAAATGTCATAGTCATGTCTTAGCATGTAATTCTGTTCTAAGACTTTAACTGATTTGCAAAACATTACACTTGTTATTTGAAATTTCATTATATACATACATACACACACATAGAAACCACGTGTAATAGGGAAGCATATCTTCAAGCTCTTTTTCCATATGAACTATCCTTTTTTGTGTCTGGAAACTAATCCTGAATCGTTATCGTGATCTTCGATAATAATACCTGTAAGAATTGAAGATCAGATATACGTTACTGTAATCAAATGTTGTTAAATCTGATGTTGATCTGAAAGAAAGAATTACAACTTACACGTATATATTTATGTTGTACATGGAGGCATATTTTCTTAGAAGACGTTCTATGGTGTACCATTGAGAACGATCAGATCCATCTTGATAACCAATCCGTGGCATGTGTATTGATGCTTTTCAGAATGATCACAAGAATTTAATTTGTATCAGAAAATTTGAGACACCACCAACTCATCACAATTTAATCTTGAAGTAATTATGAACAAGTTAATGTCCACACATTTGTAAATATAAAATCCTTCCTAGTTTTTCTAGTTTTGTGCTTATATGATTGGATAGTAGATATAATACATTGTAGTAATGCAAGATCAAGCAAGGTGTTTCCCTGACAACTATTGTAGTAATGCAAGATCAAGGTGTTTCCCTGACAACTATTCAGTATTTGGCGCAAATGATGTGTCAAATTTCTCTTGTTGGACACGCATACAGAATCAAAAGTCAATCATGCATGTAAGCAAGAAACAAACAGAAGAGCAAAAAGATAAACTCAAAATGGAAATGTGATATAATGTACAATAATAAAATATCGGGTTAGATCAATGTGGAAGCATGTTACCAGAATTTTGAGCAGCTGAGAACGCTGCCTTTAATAAGCAGCTTTCCAAGTGGACAAGTGAGATTTCACTTCGAGGGACATTACGCCTTGGGTTGTAAGATTGAACCACAGCTAAAGCAACCATTTTGGGAGCATTACCATCCAAATTTTGATCATCACAGCCATCTATAAGTAAAAAGACAATAACGTAGTGTATATGCATTACTACATAAGACTTCTTATATTTGTAAATATAGTGTTAAAATATTTGTATATAGAATAGTCTCACATCGATTATCTCATGTAATTAGCTGTAATCTCTCCATATATAATAAAGTCTCCATAGTACTTTTCAAAATATGGTTTAACCTAAATGTCTTTTAGTCTCTCCTAATTCAATATGGTATCTAGAGCCTACTAAGAGGCAATTCTTCGCCGTGCTTTACCCGATTGACCCACTGTCTTCCGGAGACAAAAAATTATTAAGACAAAAAATTATTTTTTGTAAACCGTGTCATCACTCCGATTTGCATCTCACTTTTCAAAATTCTCCGGTAACCACCGGACTGCTGCCGCCATCCGCCGCTATTAATTTCGGCGACCTTTCGACAAAAGCGCCTCTTTCGATCCGGCCGATCCCGGCGGTTTTTCCACCGCCGCACTCGCCACCGTGCAACTTTTTCAAATTTGATACTCATTGCTACTCCTCAGAATTTTACACCAAACTACGATGATTTCCTCAAGTGATATCAGAATTATCAGAACTCAGATTCTACTGCTTCGGTTGCACACACAGGTAATTCATCTGTTTGCTTCTCTCAATCATCTTCTTTTGGACCTTGGGTCTTTGATTCTGGTGCGTCTGATCATGTTACTGGTAATAAAAATCTTTTCTCTTCCCTCTGCCAATGGTTCTCAAACCAGATCCAAAGAAATTGGTACTATTCAAATTCTACCTTCTCTCTCTGTTACTTATGTTCTCTATGTACCTAATTGTCTATTTAAATTACTTTCAGTCAGTCGTTTAACTCGTTCTCTTGATTGTATTGTCACCTTCACTAATAGTAATGTCACCCTGCAGGATTGGAGTTCGGGACGGACAATTGACGTCGGATGTGAGTCTCAAGGCCTTTATTACCTCTTAGTGTCATCTCAAACATGCTCAACCAAAGATTTTCCAATCACAATCCATGCTCAGTTAAGTCATCTTAGTCTTCCCAAATTACAGAAGTTAGTGCCAAGTTTAACGAAAGTATCTAAGTTACATTGTGAGTCGTGTCAGTTAGGGAAACACACTCATAGTCAATTTCCCAATCGAGTCAATAAACGAGCTTCGTCCCTTTTTGCTTTAGTTCACTCTGATGTTTAGGGTCCCTCACGTACTATCTCTACTCTTGAGTCTAAGTATTGTCACCTTTATTGACGATTTTTCACGTTGCACCTGATTATTTTTAATGAAAAATAAATCAGAATTATTTTCTATTTTTGAAAATTTTTATAAAGAAATAAAAACTCAGTTTGGTGTGTCTATTCGTACCTTAAAAAGTGATAATGCTCGTGAATATTTATCCCAACAATTTCAAACCTTTATGTCCAGTAATGGTATTCTCCACCAAACATCTTGCCCTCATACACCTCAACAAAACGGAGTAACCGAACGTAAAAATCGGCATCTTATAGAAACCACTCGGACCCTACTTCTCCATGGTAATGTTCCACTTCGGTTTTGGGGAGTCGTTGTGCTAACGACATGTTATCTTATAAATCGCATGCCATCATCTGTCCTTAACAATAAAACCCCTCATTCAATCCTTTTTCCCCATTCCCCCCTTCACCCAATTCCTCCCTGAGTCTTCGGGTCTACATATTTTGTACACAATCTCTCTCCTAGTCTTGATAAACTATCAGCTCGATCACTAAAGTGTATTTTTCTTGATTATCATCGATTCCAAAAAAATTATCGTTGCTATTCACATACCCTACAATGGTACCTCATGTCGGCCGATGTCACCTTCTTCGAGTCTGTTCCATATTTCGAGTCCAGCCAAGTAACTCCGGAACCCATTCAGGAGAATACTCCCACACCTCTTCCGGAAGTCTCATATGTCATTATCCCAATCATTCTAGGGAACCTGGCCAACTAGATAACCCTACGGTTGACCCCCCGACTTCTCGTCCATTTCAAACATATCAGCGTCGTCAACCAACGTCTGTCATACATGTCCCTGAGATCGTACCTACCCCTGAGGTCGTACATGTCCCTGAGATTATTGCAGACTCTCCTCCGACGCTCTTGTCATCACTGGATCCGATCCTGTAACCTGAGTCTGATCTTCCGATTGCCCTTCGAAAGGTATACGTCAAACATGAAATCCTTCACCACATTATATTGATTTATGTCATCATCATCTTTCCCCATTACAGTATACTTGTTTGTCTTCTTTGTCTTTTGTTTCTATTCCTAACACTCCAGGTGAAGCATTATCTCACCCCGAGTGGAGGCAAAATGATTGATGAAATGTGTGCTCTTCAAAGCAGTGGTACATGGGAACTAGTTCCTCTATTCCCTGGAAAATTTTCAGTAGGTTGTCATTGGCTTTATACAGTGAAAATTTGTCCAGATGGTAAGATTGATCGATTTAAAGTTCGCTTGGTAGCCAAGATGGCATCTGTTAGACTTCTTCTAGCCAATTTCAGACAAAAGATCTTGGTAAACTGCGATATTTTTTGGGTATTGAGGTAGCAGAATTGATGTGCGATCGATCTAATGTGTCTAACGGTATCTTAACTGCAAGTGCACAGCCTATCGCGGTAGTAATAAAAAGATGTCGAACCCACAGGGACTTTGTAATCACTCTAGTGCTATAAAGGTTTGCTAGTTTAGCTAAGGCGGATGTTGTCACGTTTGGTTTTTAGAAGTTAAAGTAGAGGAAAACTAAATCGAACTAAGGAAATAATAATAATAAAGCGGTCGGTATGTAATATAGTGAACCTAAGCGGATTTAATCGAACCTAAGCATATAAAGATGTTTAACTTAAATGGTTCTGTAGATTATCAGTTTAAAAACCCTCAACTCACACTCTCGTGGTCTTATCTCGGATTATACCCCTAAAGCCATATGCCTGCTCTCGCTAGCCCATAAGTGTTTAGAAAATACTCTTTGAAAACTTAATAAAGTCTAATTCGTTTTAAAGTGCTTTCGCTGTATTTAAATCAAATGCCTAACTGTAGCTATCCGGTTAAAACCTCACACTCTCGTGGTCTTGATCCTAACCTATTCTATTTTTCTTACTCTCGTAACAAAAAGATTGATTTTAATTATAAAAAGTCACAGCCAGAAATTAAGTTAATTTGGATTTTAGCTTAGGAACAATTTAGTCCATTCAGTTACTATTATCACATCCCGACTCTAGAAATTTAGCTAGCCATGGTACTTGAAACAGACAGACAGGAAATATAATTGGAAAGCAGTGAAACATTCATGATAAATAAATAACAGTAATTGAACGTAAACAAATTGTACTTAAAATTAAATTAAATGCGATTAAAACCTGAATAATAATACTATTCCTCAAGCTCCCTCTTCCACAAGTCGGCAAGATTGGAACCTTCGGAATCGAAACTCGAAACGAAGTCTGAGGCTAAAAACAAATTCTAACTAAGATAGCAATTTCCTAATGTTGGAAATGGCTATTAAATGGTAAAAGGGAAATAAAAACAAGAACAGCAGGAAAAATGCAAACTGGGAAATGGTTCGTAAATTCGGCAGAGCTTCCGTAAAAAATTTGTGAAAATAAAACTTTGTCCATTCTTCATCGAAATCTCTCGTATTTATAGAGGAGAAATTGACAGTTAAAAAAAACAAGAACGTGGGCCTTGCACTTCAGTTGTGGAGAAAAACCAGGAAGACTGGGCGTTGGTGAGGTTGAGAGATTGTAGGAGTATCTGAAGACTCCTTTCTTTTCGTTACCCACGTCTCCACGTCTTCACCTCACGTTCTTCATAAAGTTGGATTAAGCGTGTAACGGTCGCCACAAGTGTGTTACGGGCATTCTTCATGTAATAAGTGTGTTACGGTCGTAACACCAAGGTGACGGGCGTAAGACGCTTAGCAGCGCGTTACGTTCGTAAGTGATGTGTGACGACCGTCACAGCATCAAAAACTGCAGAACTTTGCAGAATTGTTCCTTTTCTTCTGGTTTTCATGTTAACTTTCTTCTTATGATCTTTTTCCACTAAATTGACTTGAGACATGTTG
This sequence comes from Vicia faba, assembly GCA_948472305.1. Lineage (NCBI taxonomy): Eukaryota > Viridiplantae > Streptophyta > Magnoliopsida > Fabales > Fabaceae > Vicia > Vicia faba. The sequence continues at coordinate 254,088,973 of OX451740.1, forward strand.
TACGCGTGAAAAGACATAAAAACTCGGAATAATCGGGAGTTAAATGGATTAATGCAGTATGAAAACGGACTAAAAACGTAACAATTATACGATACGATTTCTCGTTATCAACAATCTAAGGATGGTTTGATGCTTTCTCAGCGGAAATATGCTATAGATATTTTGGAAGAAACATGTTTGTTGAACGCTAAACCAGCTGATACTCCTATGGATCCAAGTGTCAAACTACTACCCAATCAGGGAAAGCCTCTATCAGACTCGGAAAAGTATAGGAGATTGGTTGAAAAGTTGAATTATCTCAGTCACTCGTCCAGACATTTCTTTTACAGTCAGTGTGGTAAGCTAGTTCTTAAATTCCCCTTGTCAGGAATACATGGATGTTGTTATCCGGATTCTGAGATACATCAAATATGCTCCAGGAAAAGGTTTAGTGTATGAAGATAAAGGACATACTCAGATAGTTGGATACTCAGATGCTGATTGGGCAGGGTCACCAATTGATAGACGATCCACCTCTGGGTATTGTGTACTTGTTGGAGGAAACCTTATATCCTAGAAAAGTAAGAAACAAAATGTAGTTGCAAGATCAAGCGCCAAGGCAGAGTGTAGAGTCATGGCAATGGCAACATGTGAACTCATTTGGTTAAAACAGTTGCTCAAAGAACTTCAAATTGAAGAAGCAAAACCAATGACACTTGTATGTGATAATCAAGCTGCATTGCACATTGCTTCAAATCCAGTATTCCATGAGAGGACCAAACATATTGAGATAGACTGTCACTTTGTTAGAGAGAAGATTGAATCTGGCGACATCGTTACAAACTTTGTCAACTCTAATGATCAATTGGAAGATGTGTTTACAAAATCTCTGCGAAATCCCTGAAGTAATTATATATGTGACAAGCTTTGTGCATTTGACTTATATGCTCCAGCTTGAGAGGGAGTGTTGATATTGATAAATATAGTGTTAAGAATATTTATATATAGAATAGTCTCACATCGATTATATCATGTAATTAGCGGTAATCTCTCTATATATAATAAAGTCTCCGTAGTGCTTTCCAAAACACACGGTTTAACCTAAATGTCTCTTAGTCTCTCCTAATTCAATATGGTTAAGAAATAGATTATTAACTAAAAAAAATAGATTATTGGATTGACCTCAATTAATTTACTAGAACAATCAATATTTAAGTTTGTGGATCAGGGTAGCATCTTATATATTTGCTTGGAATAAACATCTTGAATGTACATGCAGTCCTATTAATATAAAGTTAAAAAATTAGCTTGTGTTTGAAAAAATTAGCTTGTGTTTGAGCTCACCTTCAAGCCTTATAAGATGGAGATCACCAAGATGCAAATCCCCATGTTCAGAAGCCCGTTCATATGCATCACTGATGTTCGGTGAAAGTTTGGTTAGTGCATCAAACATTCCACCATGGCCCCAACGTCCAGAAGTGTCAACACAGCTGTAAAACCAGATTATATATTCAAAGTTAATAATAGTCAAAAACTTAGATGGCAAACAGTTCATAACTACAAAAGAGAAATTATTTTGTTGCTGATAATGTTAGGACAGATTTGCATTTGTAAGGATAGTGCTTGCTCCCTGCCAAGAGATAGTGCTATAAAAGTCAAAATTGAAGAGAATGTATCTCATACAGGTATTAGTTTCATCAATATAATTACTAAAAGCTTAGTGCACCAGAGCAAAATATGCAGTCAGAAAAAATTTAAAAAGTTAACCTAAAGATTATAGCCGGATCAGATGAAGAAACGTTTGCGGGAGTTGTACAATCTCCATACACAAAATGAACAGAACCAGCATCTAATATGACATCCCCGTCTGGTGGGCTAATAGGGTCTTTAACATTTAAAGAATGGTATCCAACGGCATTCCACTTAGACAGCTTCTTTTCTTCTGCCTTCTGCTTTGCAATCTCTAGTTTTTGACTCTTATCCTCATCTGAGTTCCTTCTGCTTCTCAAGTCAGTGATTGATTCGCTACTTGATTTAGCAATTTCCTCAAATTTTTTAACCCAAGAAAGATAAGAAGCCTCATCAAGATCAAGATCACGAGAGAGAGAAGCCGAACCTCTTTCCTTAATATCATATCCTTTTAAAAAGTTTCTTGGATTCACCTCAAATTTCCTATCGTCCTTATCAAATATTTGTTCATCGCGGATAGCAATTATTTTCTCAGCCATTGCATTAATTTCTGTTAAGTCCATGTCCTTGTCTTTTCCATCATTGATCTCATTGGGATCAAACATACGTAACCCAACAATGATGGATTTCAAATCACTCGTTCCAACTGAAGATAAATTTTTATCTTCATTTTCTAGAATATCATCACCAGTTACATTGAGACTCAGCTGCAATTTTCTTTCTGCCCTCCGCATAATTACCTACAGTGTAACATGTGAGTTCTTAGAGTATATGCAAATAGCATCCACAGTCATAGAATAATAAATTTTATAGACAGAAACGTACTTCCTCCACTGTATGTTCAGTAACAAGGTTTATACACAAAACATGATTCATCTGGCCAATTCTATGGGCTCTCTGCAAAGCTTGTTTGTCCACCTGAGGGTTCCAATCTTGCTCGTAGAATATAACCTAAAGAATACCATGGAACACAAGATACTATAAAATATGGTTTAAACTTATAATTCTTGAATCAAAATGTTAGAGAATGGAAGTCTCGTAGATTAATTATTGACATAAAAAGTTAATTTTCATTCTTCCATTATTTATTCTGCAAGGGTGTCCAAAATGACATTAGAATTGAAAACGTACTGACTGTATTTCAATTTCAAAAACTATAGTTAAGGAGTACTATAGTCATGTTGAGATATTGTAAATATGATGATTATCCATCAGGATATTGTGACTTTGTCTTGATTATAATTTTTATTTGGAAACTCGGTATCTAGCCTTAAGACCGACTAGTCCAAGAGACCAATGACACCGTCCACTTACGAACCGTCCACTTGCGGGGAGGGGGTCATTTAAAGTTAGAGCAGAGCTATGTATGGACTGGCCCAACATAAGAATTGTTAGCACATAGCAAATCCGAACCTGAGACCTTGAGAGAAGCACACTCTCAGGTCCCAAGTCTTCACCAACATTCACCACATCCTAGACTAGTTTCAACAAGCTTCATACTTTGGTGTTGGGTCATACAAAATATACCTAAAGTTGTTTCCCAATTGAGTTAGCCGTCAAACTATGTCTCCAGTTACTTCAATTTATTATAGCAGTTAGACTCCTAGCCATGCCATGCCATGCCTACTTAGGAGTATAGATATATTGTCACACTTATTGATGGTTATTCCCGTTTTATTTGTTTTGTTTTTTAATGAGATGTTGATCTTGTCTCCCTACATAACCAGAAATTTGTCAAGTAAATAGAAGGAAACCTTAGACAAATTCATCATATTGTACATATGAATGCATAAAAAATATAATAAATTAAAATAGACAAGAAAATAAATCAGTAATCAGTTCTAGTTTCAAAAAGGAAGGTTTAGAGCTAGACAAAACTCACAGTATCAGCAGCCACAAGATTCAAGCCAACTCCCCCGGCTCTTGTTGAGATCATAAAAACAAAAGCTCCATTTCGGCCAGTTTCAAAATTCAAGCCCATATTAGTTGATGAGTTGCTGAAACTTCTTATTGCAGCAAAGCGCTCCTCTGCTCTAATTGATCCATCGAGACGTTCGTAAGAATACTTACGTAACTCCAGAAAATCCTACATTAGATTAGAAGAATATTTCATCAACTTACCCATTTAACTAAACAAGGCATTCAATACAAGAAAAAAAATTACCTGCAAAATGTCAAGCGTATGTGTCATCTGTGCAAAAAGAAGAACACGGTGTCCAGAATGATGTAGCTTTCGAAGAAGTTGGTCCAGAATCAACAGTTTACCACTGGCCTGACAGAAAAAGATGATAAATACGTTTAAAGCAAGAATGATGATGCAATAGCTAAGTGTCTAAGAAGGTCCTTGGGCCTAGTTTGGCTGAAAAGCAACAGCTGGAGCAAGTGCTAGATCAAACCCCAATGGAGCCCATAATATAGTTGTTGGAAATAGAACCATATTAATGTTTCACCTTCCAAATTGTTTTTGGTAAATAGTTTTGGAAATATTAATATTTAGAGTTGTGTTGTAGCAATTATATACAGGTCCATAGTTAGCAATCAACCTAGAGAATGTCATACTTACACTTAGGAAGTAGTTATGCTATTAATCTTCTTGAAAATATAAATTTTTTATTAGAGTGTATGAATAGAAAATCAGCTCCGTGCAAATCACTCAAGCACATTCCGAAAAATTATTTCTTCTTATTTTTGACATGGCATCATAGCTCCAGTTCTAGGAGACTTTGTTTCTGCAATTAGCTTTACCAAATAATGTTCTGGCTGGTTGGACTGGCAGGCATACTTTAAACATGACTGGCAACTTGTGCTGTCAAGAGCACCGTTGCCCGCCACTGACCAGCGTTAACCTGTGTTGAATAAAATTGACCAACATAAATTGAATTGGACCAATGTTGTTGACTACTCTTAAAATGTTTGGGTTGAGTCTAACTCATCCCTACAAAACTGACTGTAAGGTGAGGGCTGCCCAAACTTAATAAACACTACACGGGTCATATCTCTAAACAATGTGGGATTAAATCCACCCCTTCAAAACCAACACAATTGTTGAAGATCAACAAAGAATTTGTGGTGCAGAATCAGCAAATTCAGTTTTGAACGGATCATATTATGTTGTGAACAGTTCATAGAGCTTTAAGTAAATTAATTAGTTGACTGTTACTGTCTTTACCACATTTAATCCTAGCATTTATAGGAATAATTATTTCCCGGATTCCTAGGCTAAATTAGCCCTCTCGTCTCTGACCTCTGTACTATATATGCATATTATGTATTATTTACCAATTCAATGAAATATAAAAACGTATTTCTTCATGATATAAGAGAACGATCTGAACCATCCCTAACTTAGCGCTGTCAAATCATAAACGACCCAAAAATTGATGAATCGCTCAAGGTGGAGACCGGATCTTTTGCGACCAGCTCACATGACAGGCTTACTCATACCATCACCGGCCATAAACTGAATGGCCAAAACTATACCCAATGGATAATGTCAGTCAAGCTCTTCTTCCAAGGAAAAGGAATGGAAGGCTAATCACATGAGATTCTAAGAGTCCTGAGAAAGGAGGGGACACCAACCTCCAACAATGGAAAGTTGAGAACAACCAAATGATGTCATTGCTGCTCAACACCATGACAAATGAAGTCGATGAAAATTTTATGTTCTATGACACCACAAAGGATATATGGAATGCAGGGAAGGAGATGTCTCAAATGTGGACAACACACCAGCCGTGTTTGAGATAAAAAATTACTCCATGATCTTCAACAGGGAGAGTCCTCTGTCATTGAGTATTTTTAACATACTCTGCAGACATTGGCAGCAGCTGGACATGTATGAAGAAGTTACACGGTGTTGTACAGAGTGATCAAAAGAAGTACAAGTTTCTGTTGGGACTAAACAAAGATCTTGATGAAGTTCGTGGAAGGATCCTTGGAACCAAACCACTTCCCGAAATTCGGGAAGTCTTCTCAAAAGTGAGAAGGAAGGAAAGCAGAAGGAAGTTTGCAGGTACACCATTCCTCTCCGAAGAGTTGATGCTGTCTATTAGGCTATCAACCCAGGTCTACTCTGGATTACTCAGTGTCATCTCTTTCTTAATTGTTCCAGCCGCTACCAATCTCCAACCAAATATGGGAAGACATCTCTTTAATACTGGACTTTCCAAATCAAAAGTGTTATAAGCAATTACAGTTGTGGTTGACAGACTTTCAAAGTATGCGTGCTTCATACCATTGAAGTTGAAGCATCATTATGTTGCGAGGAAGGTTGTTGAAGTATTTAAAAGGAGGTAGTGTGCTTAGTGTAAGTTTAAGATTGCGCCTAAGAGGGGGGTCGATTTTTGATTTATTTTACACTTTCTGGTTTTGTTTTAGTGCTATGGAAAACGGTAAAGTGCAGAAAGTAAAGAGACACGGAGATTTATCCTGGTTCCTTCCACACCCCGGAAGTACGTCCAGTCCCCTTGCAAACACGCAAGAGATTTCACTATTTTGTTAGAACTTTTACAAGACTCTTCCTAGTCTTATCAACTAAAGACACTAACAAATACCAAGAACACCCTCTTGGATTTCCAATAAGTCTCTTGAGAACAATCCTCTCAAAAGATACCTCTTGTTTCCAACAATGGACAACAAGGTACAAAAGTATTCTAATACTTAATTCCAACAATCCTGGAAATAAGTTACACTTAGTATAATTCTATGAAATATGATTTCTTGAAAGATGTTGATCACATAGAGTGACTTCAATGAAGTTTCTGTTGGTGTAAGCCCTAGAGGCCAATACTTTTGGTACTTGTATCGAATTATTTATTAATAATAAAAGACATTTCTTTATTATGTTTGCTTTCCAAAATAATAAAGTCCCTAGAATGGTTTATTTGTTTAATGAAATGTTAAGTGTGACTTAATCATGAGATCCCATTAAACATAAGACACTATTCTTAAAGTATCCGTAGTCAAGCTTTAATGTGAAGTGGGATAACATTAAAGCATTAAGATTATTATGAAGATATATTGATGATCACATCTCATGGATCATAGATAAGGAGTTATCAAGTCTTGACATAGGTATGAATATTAGGAGTAATATTTATACTGGATTGACCCGCTATGAGAATACTACATAGAATGTTATGCAAAGTGTCATAAGTTATTCTCATGATGATAATGGTGTATACCACCCTTCGACCTGAAACCACTATGGACCCTAGATGTAGAGTCAAGTACTTTATTGCTGATCAAACGTCATCCGTAACTGGATGACTATAAAGACGGTTGATGGGTACTTCACAAAGCATGCTAAGGGACATGAGTGACCTAGATGGAATTTGCTCATCCTGCATAACAGGATAAATGTCTAAGGGCCCAATATTGAACTGGACAAGGGTGACACAGTGTATGCCTTGTGTTCAATATAGACATGAGGGCAAAAGGGTAATTGTACAACACAAATATTATCACGGAAAAGGTTTGGTCAGATCACATGACATTTTCGTGACTTGGGTAACAGTGATGTGTTGCTAGATACCGCTCACTGTTTATTATATTAAATGTGTGATTTAATATAATTGTCAACGTCGCGAAAACCTACAGGGTCACACACATAAGGACAGGTTGATGAGAGATAGAATAAATAAGGAACACCGTAAGGTACGGTGCACTTAAGTGTAATACGGAAAGTGGTAAGGTACCACGTGGATAAGTGATATATGGTACATCATAAGGTATGATGTCCATAAGCTTAATTGGGCTTTTAGCTTATAGCCTTAATTGGGCTTTTAGCTTGTAGCCCACACGAGTGATTCTATAAATAGATCCCTTGTGATGAAGCAATTTCACTTGATGCAATTTCGTTTTTGATTCTCTCTCTCACTCAAGGTTTCCGTTCGTGATCAGCTAGCACTGTGACCGGAAGCGATCTGTTCGTGTGGACTGAGTAGAGGCGTTGTTCTTCATCAACGCTCGTGATCACAACATCAAAGGTCTGAATCGCCACAAGAGGTAAATATTTCTATCACTGACCATGCTCATTCGTAAGGATCGCTAAAGGAAAATTTTAAATTCCGCTGCGCTTTTGATCGCAATTTTCCTACAGTTTCTTCTTTCTTCTCTTGTAAGCAATTCAAACTGTAACACAATGGTTAGAAAATGCTCAAAGATTTTTGTTCTTATATGTGTGAAAGTGCAGAAAATCTTTGTTCTTAAAAATAAGAAATATGAAGTTTGAATATTTTACAAAGTTCAGAATTATTGCATGAGAGAATAGTTGTTTTATAATTTGAAAGATTTAGTATTTAAAGCAATCAAGATACCTTTCCAAATGGATACCACTTTTCTGTTTGTAAAACTTGAGAAGATGCAATGTATGACCATGCTACCATTGGAGAAAAGGTGTGAAGGATATCTTGAATCGAGTTCAGATTTTTCAAAAATTACAACGTGTAAATCGAGTAGCATTAGATGTAAATCGATTGCACGGGTTTGTAACGTTCTTGTTTTCAAAAATTTTGAAGTGTAAATCGATTTACATGATGTGTTAATCGATTTACTAGTGTTAAAAAAATTAACTCAGTTCAGTAATCAATCGATTTACACTCCATGTAAATCGATTGCTGCCAGGGGCAATTAGTTTTAAAAAAAAACATGTGTAAATCGATTTACATGATGTGTTAATCGATTTACATTAGTGAAAAACTTAGAATTTGCTTTAAACTTTAAGTGAAGTGTTGTGGCAAGTGTGTATATCATTTTTGAGCATTTCTAATCAATTTAGTTCAAATGAGAATTGATATACTTGTTTGCTTGCCATGATCCTTGAAGCTTTGAGTGAATGATGCTTTAAGCTAATTCCACTTCTTTTCCTTCTTGCCATAGTGCTTGTTTGTCTTTCATCAAAACTAAAGTTGAGTTGAGGCTTGAGATTACACTTAAATGGAATTCCACTGACTATGGCAAGTGACAGGAATCCTTTGTTTATTAGGCTATTTTGAGGTGAGTCGCGCCTGCAAGACACATGTTGAAGAAGACCTCATCGTACCATCTGGAAATGGATGGTGAAACTGAGGTCGTTAACATGTGTTTAAAAGCCTACTTACAATGTTTTGCATCTGAGTTGTCTATTTCTTTAATTTTCTACACTTCCATTGCCCTTTTTGTCCTATTTGTATGAGAGATGCAATACTAACAAACAACTTAAGGGAGCGTAAGCGGATCAGAAAAATCCAATTAGACCGACAATTCAAACCAAACCAAACCAAACTGAAATAAAACCGGTTGTTTTTTATTTGGTTCTAAAACCGAATCGAACCAATAAAAACCGATGTGGTTTGGTTCGATTCTCGATTTTAGTTTTTAGGAACCGCCAAACCGATGAACCAAACCAATAGAAATACTTATGCTCGAAATCTTTTATTCAACCCATCATTAAGCCCAAAATTTTAATCGGTCTAACCATTCTTCATATTTGTTTACACTTCCTTCCTTTCAGCAAAACACGCATCTAGAACCAAACTCCAAAACATAGAAAGTATAAATCATAAGTTAAAAAAAATTTACTTTCATTGAATTGCTGCTCTCGCTTTCCGCCACCATTGTTGCTCTCACTACCGTCATTCTGATATGTTATGATCGCCTTTTCCGTGTTCAAGTTCTCTTCGTTAATTTTCATTTTTTATACCTTTTTTGTTTCTTCTTCAACAAAATTCCTTTTAGTCTTGTTACAAAATAGTTTTGATGTGTGATTTAGGTTGGAAACATGTTAATAGATGTGTGTTTTATTGTGTTCTATTTGTTAATCTTTCAAATCCCTTTCTAACATTCTAATGTCAAGTGTAAACTTTTACATTTGATAGTAAACTTATTTCATGATGTAATGAAAATCATGTCACTGTTTCGTATGGATTAAGAGAAACTTGTAATTTGTTTGAAAAAATAGAGCATGAAATAAATTACATGAAATGTATTATTTTAAAAAATAATAGCATAAATACACCGAAAAACACGATAGTGGAGAATACTTTGAAATATAATGTTTAAAAAAACATTATAAACCAATCAATCAAACCAAACCAGTTAGTTTGATTTGGTTCCATTTTTAAAAAATGTTAAAAACCAAACCAAACCAAACAGATAGAAATATCATTGGTTCGGACCTTTTTTTGACCAAAAACCAGTCCAAACCGATTCGTCTACACCCCTACTTAAGAGTTCAAGATAAGACATAAACTTACTCTAACAACGATTGTATGACTAAAGAGCCTAAGGTAGGATCGGTCCAAAGTTAGCTAGTAAAAAGATAGTGTGATAATTACCTGAACCAGATGTTCGCCTTCTTCATAAGGTTCGGGTTCAATACCCGGAAAGAGATAAGGATGGCTGCATGCTTTTCTTAGTTGCATCACCTAAAAGAGTGAATCACATTAACCATTAACTTCAAAGTGAAAGAAACAAATACAAAAAACATGATAGGTAGTTGATAATAATATATGACAAAACAAACAAATGTGAACAAAATCAAAGCAATAAAGAAATAGAATGAAAACACATCATCACAGCATTTTTTTCAAAGATGGAAAAATGATTTAAAATGAGAAAAGTACCAAATATGAATCAATCTAGATTCTGCCTCTAGGCATACTTGAACTAGAGGATTTGCTAAATACAGAAATGAAAAAAGCAAGAGGTTCACTAACAGTATTCTGTAGTGATTGATGATTTGATGTCCCAGAAGATAGTGCAACTAGCTTTGGAAGCTCCTTCCTCAGTATTGACATGTGAACCTTTTTTTGCAGGCTGACAAGGGGTACTAACCTGTCATGGGATGGAATAAAAAATTTCAACGGACCAACTTTGCATTTTAGTTATCATAAATTACAGTTTCATTGATATAAAAAGTGGAAGGTAGTATCTAATTAGAACAAGTAAAACATACACAGTTGTCTCAGTGAGAGGTGGCAGCACTAAACTTCCAGACTCCATAAGCTTTGATTTGGTTCGTCGAAGCATAAAAGCAGCCAATACATTTCTCAGGATTTGAAGTCGCTCTTTAACCTTTGGAGAATCATTAACTGTTCAGAATAAAGCTGCCACAATCAGAAAATGCTAAAAGCAAAGCAAAAATCTTGTTCTTCTTTTAATAAATTTACTTTGTTGCACAATCACAGGGCACTCAATTGGATGGATGACAAACCTTCCATCACGTGGCTAGCCTCTTCAAATCCTTTAGACTAATTATTCTAATGCTAATATACATCAAATGGAACAAGATCTACAGTACAGCACTCAGATTCTGTAAATTTGTGGTAAACCTCTAAGAGAGCCAAAACAAATTACGATCCAGTGATGCTAAGTTATAAAACAGAATGATAACACTGACCTGAGGTAAGATCACTGATGTCCTTGAATGTAGAAAGGAACTGATTTAGTGTCCCAAACACAGATGGCATGCAAAAATACATCAAAGCCCACAGTTCAGAAAGGTTATTCTGAATAGGTGTGCCCGTCATCAACAACCGTCTCGGCATGATATAGCGATCTTTGAGAACATTAAATAAAACCTGTAAAGATTAAGAAGTTTAACTACCACGGTCTAATAATCTCAATGGCTGTGTGACTAAATTGTTAGTTTTGACAATCAAACAGTCTGAAATTCATGGTTAGTACCTATTAAGCCTAGATAGCACATGACATGAAATATATTTCAACAGATATAGCCAAAGATTGTCAAAATAAGCCAAAGATTGTCAAATTACTGCTGATCAATAAAAATGAAAGTGGTGCGACATACATAAGCATATTCTTAATGTAATATTATACATAGGCATTTAAGTTATTTTCAGCATACACTTGACGGGTTTTTTAGTCTTTGGGCTTCATCAATGATTGCATACTGCCATGGTATTTGAGAAAGAAAATCCTTATCCATTAGTGCAATGTCATACGTTGTTAACAGCACATCAAAAGGCAAACTGACCTGCCAAAAAATTTGATTGCAATAATTATAAGTAAAAATTCATTAGGAAATCCAACCATTGCAAGAAAAGCCATTTAGATTCAATGAACCAATGAAAATATAATAAACTCACATCATGTGTTGGCTTCCTTGTTACATGTTCATGTGTTTTCATACGTAGACTGCGCCTATGTTCTTTATCACCAACATATTTTAACACTTCTAGTTTAGGGGCATATTTGACTATCTCAGACACCCAACCATCCGTCACACTTAAAGGGCATAAAACCACTATAAAAAGTAAAATAGGAGCAAGAAAAGGGATAAGTGTTTATCTCTAGAAATTTTGGGGGGGGGGAACTATCCAATTCAAAGTTATCTTTCACTTACAAAATGGCCCATGTGATAACTGGTGCACTTTCAAATAGCTTAAAAAAGAGATAGCTTGCAGTGTCTTTCCCAATCCCATCTGTCAATATTCATACGCAAAGACATTAAAATTAACGCTTCAGGAATCATACTTTTCATTCCAAAGACAACGAACCTAGTTTTCAGTTCTGTCTGCTGAATTAAAAAAAAGATCAACACTTCAAATTTTCAAAAGCACTTGCACTGCCTATCATCAGTTAACAATTTTAAGATAATGCAACTTGTTAGTTACACATGGACAAATGAGACATATGACAATGACAATAACTGTGACTTACTATTAACTATGAAGCTCCGATGCGACGGAATTTAACAGAATATTGTACACACCTTAAACAAATTGCACTCAATTCATAAGAAAACATCATGACACGGAAATATTACATGCCACTGCCAGTAAATAGCGATTTCCCAGAAACATGTGATATATAAGAAGCATGAAACCACCCCTCTGTTGGGTACATGTTGATTTTGTACATGACAATGATAATAACAAAAATGTGTTGGATAACCATTTAAGAAGGTAATCTTTATACGAATGCAATCCCAATAAGATGAAAAAAAAGCATCCCTTTCACATTACATAGAGGCTTTGATACAGAATTGAATGAAGAGTATATACCTCATCCCCTGCAAATAATGGAAACATTATGATCACTAACATAATTAAAAATTGTTTCTTCAGAAGTAATATCAAAATCACCTAGTCTAAACCTTCAAAACAGAACAACAAAGTGAAAAGGCACAGCATTTGTCAACTCCCAATTTCAGTCTTCCTTTGTTACAAAAAAAAGTCCCACCTTTGATGTTTTGGTATATGTTTGGATGACCATTTGACAAACTTGCTTTGAATGAACTATAAAATGAGATTTTCTCAATCCACCTGCCAAAATGCAGGGGTTTACCGGAAGCATATGGGGTTGAAATGAGAAACTGCCTTGTGAAACTGAATTTGAGAAAGTTTTTACTTTCAAAGCAAGTTTAACGTTAAATCGCTTTGGATGAGATAAGTCTTGAACATGTGTTTATAAAAGTCTCGCATTGGATAAAATAAGGTCCAAATGTGTGTTTATAAGTCGGTTTTGTAGGATTGAGTTAGCTCTAACCCAAATTCTAAGAAAACTAAAACTAAATGTGCAATTTCCAAGTTAACAAAACCTACTTTCTATCATTTGTCAAATCAAGATTTTAAGACAAAACCAATTCTGATACAGTGTAGCCAAAAATACCGAAATCACATTTATCCAAAGGAATATCACCATTCATGCACCTCCCATGCATCCGAACAGGCACTTAGTCCTCCAAAGACATGCCACAACACACATTATCTCCATTCCAGCATGTATAACAAATATCAAATTGTTTCTTCGAGGATAATCCAATAAGTTTCCATTTCAGGAAATAAATTGATATCAAAAAACCAATTTGATACATTTACAAAGGAAGAACCAGAAAGATTACACGTGTGTCACTGTACTAAGGTTTCTATAGCACGGACACCGGAAATATGACGTGACACTGGTAATAATTTGAAAAATGAATAAATTAAACATAATCAAAATGTTAGTGTTGGTTTCAGACACCAACACTGACTTACATGCTTTTTCTTTTTCAGAGTTGTCGGTGCTTCAGAGCTTAGATGGCTAAAATGGACATTTACTCTAAAATTTCACTTTTATGTTATAAATTGCATACATTTACTTACTTTTAGGGTTTATTTTTGCTTTAGCAAGACCAAAATAATCAACATTGGGATTATTTACAAACTTCAACATGCATAATTGTTCTTTCATCAAACTACTCTAACATTTTCTAAACAAGATTGAAAATGAAAGCGTGTTATCTCACCAAGGACAACGTTGACGCCGAGTTTATACCTCCGTATGAGCCACGAAACCCCTTCTACTTGATGTGGCTTAAGAATTGCCTTAATCCCAAGCTCTTCTTCACTGGGAGGCGCGTCGCCGGGACGTGCATCGTGGTCGAGGATTATTCTAGCAGCGACCTGGAGCCTCTGTTCGTATCTTAGGTTCATGGCGTCGGCACTGAGTCGATAACCGTGAACTCGGTGCGGGTATAGAAGGAGTGAGTTAGCGGCAACGAGTCGGTTAAGTCGTGGGTTTAGATTTTGAGAGTGGATGTATTTTGAACTGACAAGTTGCGAGGGAATGAATGAAATGGCTCCGCGTGTGTTTTTTTAACCTCGCCAAACCGATTCAGGGACAAATGTTTTGAGTAGGGTGTTCAAAAAAAGTAATCTTTTTTTTTTACTATTCGAATAATTCGGTTTGGGTCAATTTTGATATCAAGTGATTTTAATTCTCTCTCGATCATAGTTGCGAAGATTAAACTATGATTTTCTTTATCAAGTTCAGCGTTAATCATCATTAAACTAAATAACGAACGGTAAAAGAGTAATCAATGAGTAGATTAAAAAAATTAATTAATTATAGGTTTAATTGCAATTTTGGTTCCTCTATTTTGTATTTTTTTTATTTTGGTCTTCCATTTTAAAAACTACTATTTTAGTTCCCTTTTAAAGTTTTCTGTGTAATTTTCGTCTCTCTATTTTACTTTTTCCTTCAATTTTAGTCCCTATTTTTGTTCATTGTTCAATAGAAAATTTAAAAGGGAGACTGTTCTGGACTAGGCTTGCCCTTGGTCCAACTTCATGCGAGGCTCAATTCAATTATATCGTTCAAAGCATGTTGGACAGTTCTGTCCTCGATTGGGTCAGACAGTAACCACTCTCCGCGAGGAAGCAACCTCATCGCACGGGGATGAACCCAGTTACCCTCAGGAAGATCACCACCGATCAGGAGGACCTCGAGGTCACGCTCCAATCCTCTCCTCGACCAATATTGGTCCTGCCACACGACTTCACGATTGGTGGGAGTATCTACGACGAGCAGAGGCACCTCACGAGCATACTCCTCGTAGGGCTGATTGTCAACGCCTCCGAGTATCACGGAGTCTTCGTGGCCCTGAAAAGACCGCTTCCATATCCTCCTGATCTTACGGAGGAAGTCATCCAGGTATGAGATCACATGCGGGTCCCCACTACTTACGTAGGACCTGGCAGTCTCCATGTTGGGCCTGTTTGACCAACTCAATGAGGAGGCCTTGGCCCAGCGCTGAGGGCTATAAATACTCTCTCCTACGAGAGGGTCGGGTATTGAACATTTCTTACTCCCATACTTGCTTGCTCATTCTGAAACTTACTTTGGCATCAGATTGTCTTGCAGGTACCCCCCACCTCACTCTTAACTTCTACTCGAGCTAGTTGGGACGGTCCATTCTGATTAGGTACGACCAGAGACCAAAATCGTGGTTTTTAAAATAGGGGGACCAAAATCAGAAAAAATACAAAATAGAGGGACCAAATTTGCAATTAAGTCTTAATTATATTTAGATGATGTTGTGGTGGCATGATGTGGGCATCAAGTGGTTCGATCCCCTCTCGATCGGAGTTGCAGAGAATTGAAATATGGTCTTCCCTATCAAATTTAGCCTCAATCACCACTAAATCAACTAACTATTAGTATCATATTCTTCACTAAACTATTTTTTAGCTTAAATGCACTTTTGGTCCCTCTATATTGATTTTCCTAACTTTTTAGTATCCCTATTAGGGATGGGAATAGGATGGGCCGAGCTAGACTTTGCCAAACCTGAGTTTGGTCTATCAAAAAATTTAAAGCCTAAGTCTGGCTTGTGGCCTATCACAGGCTTATTTTCCAACTTGAGCATGACCTTTTCGAATGCCTGATTAGCTTATTAGCCTGCTTAAAAAGTATGTATCATTTGAACATATGTAAATAAGCAATTCAATTAATGTTTAAATATACTAGAGAATCAAAAATATAATGAGATTAAATGTTTATTTACATTGACTTTTTGAGCTTACATAGTAGCATAAGTTTGGTGAGAATATTTGTTTAAGAGGACTTATGAAAATAAATTATGACATTATTCATAAGATTTTTTCAACTTATTTTCACAAGTTCTTCAAGATAATTAAACTTTACTTTTGTATTTTAATATAAAGTACAAAATACAATATAAAAATAATAAATTTATTTATATTTATTAAATAGGTCGGCCTGATATTTGTCAGTAATTTTAATGACATGGGACCCCAAGTTTTACTCAGTCACTTGTCATGTCATTAAAACTAATTTATTATTTATTTTTAATTATAATTTAATATTTTATTTATCAAAAAAAAATTAAGTAATTAATTATTATCTAACTTAATATTTAATCGGAAATCTTTTAATTAGTTAATTATTAACTAATTTAATAAAAAATCTTTTAATTAATTATTGAGTAACTTAATATTTATCAGAATTTTTTGTAATTAATTAATTATTAACTAACTTAATGTTTAGCATAAATCTTTTAATTCACTGATTAATTAAAAACTTCAAACAACATTTTTTGCTCAAGTCCATTCTATTCCAATATCAATCCAGGACTCAATTGACAATTCATTATGCATGCATAAATTATATAAAGACTTGTAATATTAGTAAACATTTCGATGTGGGACTAAACATAGTTACTTGCCAAACTGCAATATCAACAACAACTTTCTCATCTTTGTAATTAATATTAATCCTCTCATAAAAATGGAAAAGAGAGAAAGAAAGATCATTATCATTATCTCGTAAGAGACAATAAACCATGTCTTATTAATTAATATCCAACAGTAACATTATTATTACCATATCATGCGAGAAGATTCAGTTGCATCATGCTAGCTGATACGGTTTTTTGAATCTTAACCTTGGATGGTACATTAAACCATATATGACATTTATATTTACATGATACATTTATATAACCTATTGTCTTTAATGTATCTTCCTTCTTTGGCCATGATTTTTTCCTTGTTTGCGTGTTAGCCTCAATATCTTGTAAATAACTTGACCTACAAAATCAAAATACATATCTCCCCAAAGACCATTTGATTGTTATAATGAGATCAAGAACAAGAATGCCCACTGAAAAACCCAAGCCAAGGCTCAAGTAAAACCGATTATCAACCAATTCTTCACCATTTGAATCATTAATATTGTGTTTGTTGTCATCATCACATGAATACTTCACTGGGAGTGGAAGACCACAGAGACCAGAATTCCCAATAAAAATTACAGCACCAAAGATAAATATCACAAAGTATTTCTCCATGGAGTTGATTACGTGAAAGAGATAAATATCCCACATAATGCATGTGTTGACTTATGTTTAATGGGATTTCACCAGAAAAGAGATTGTGTGAGAGGTCTAGCAAATAAAATTTATGTGTTATAACCAGAAGCAGGCCTTCAAGAAGATTAAAGCTTAGGTAAATCATGTGATCAGAAGCAAATGCCTTAAGCAGTGTATTTAGAAGTCGGCCATGTAACTCATTATGAGACATGTTTAAAAATGTTAAGTCGGATGTGTGGTCGGTGGGAATGAGAACTGACTGTTTTTGAATGATGGTTCGCGTTTGCGTTTATTTTCGCAAAATGTCGCGGTTAAGCAAGAGTCGCCACCGTCTTTTATTTTATCCAACAAGGGAAAGGACAAAAGCACAGAAAAATTCCTTTTCGAGATGTTTCTCGGGTTCGGGAGGTAGATTATAGAAAGGGAAGGTGTAGCACCCTTTCTATCCGTGGTTATCCACGGGCTCTTAGGTACTTGCTCACTATGTTTTCAAAAGTTTGTTTTTCTTTGTGTTTGTGGGTTTTGAAAAAAGTTTTGTTTTTGAAGAAAGTGTAAGTGCGAAAAGTTTTGTTTTGTTTTTAAAATGAGCAAGTACTTAAGAACCTCTACCTACTCAAAAAGGAATTAAATTGTGCTAAAGTCCTTTAGACAATGTTATCCCACTATTGAGGAGTAGGTAGCATCGTCGTTGGAGTTTTCGGGTCAATTCGATTTATGGGACTTGTGGTCACTAAAGCAACGTTATGACGCTTTAGTGGTAATCCTAATGTCTTAGATCATTTTTATCGAGGCAACCATTTCGAGGCAACTTATGATCTTGGGACAAAAGGACGACCTCTAAAACATCCTATACTTAATGACCACATTTGAGGCAACCAAGTGAGGTGTGCCTTAGGAGTGGCATGTGCAAGTGTGTCAATTTTCAGTTTACATCATCTTTGTATTTTTAGGTGTTCTACCATTTGTTTTTAGATCTTGCCATACAATCCTAGTTAGCATACATCTAAGCAGTTAATATATGTACAGGAATTTAAAGTGCAGAAATTGTAAATCATACGTTATTACAAGGCTTCAGGGAGAGGGATTATTTACATGTCTAAAATATGGGGAATAAAGCAGTTATAATAAAAATAAACGCGCGTGAATCTTAAAAATCCTAAGCATATGATTTTTTTGCTGTTTTATTTTATTTTGTGAAAAAAGACCTAAATCTATTTAATTTTAGTTTTTGAGAAAATATTAAGATAATTAAGAGATTAATAAACAAAGTTAATTTTAATAGAAAAAGACTAGCCTAATGTTTTTTGTGTTTTTGATTTTAATGTTAATTAAAAAAGATAAAAAGAAGTCCATGAGAAAACAAAAATAAAGTGCAAAGGGGGATCCTTCGATCCAGGGAAAAAAGGAGTTTCGACCCAGGGAGGGAATGGAAGATTTGATCCAGAGAGGGTCCTGGTCCTTTCGATTGGGCCAGACAGTAAGGCGTGAGTGGCCTTCGATTCAGGGAAGAGGATTGTCTTTTGATCATGGAGGTCATGGCTTTCGATCCAGGAATGAGATGCCTCCTTCGATCCAGCATGTTGATGGGTTCGATCCAGAGAAGGTGTCTCCTTCGATCTGGGATGTTATACCTGCAAAAGTATGTTAGCAAAATAAAATGCAGGGCCTGGGTATTGAACCCCAGGCCCTTCGATCCTGCGCTTGCTGGGTCTCTTCAGGCTATGTCTGCAGCAAATGTTAGCAAATGAAAAACATGACCTGGGTGCCAAACCCATGCCTTTTGATCCTGTCTAGGATGGCAAATCAAGGTAACAACAAGTAATAATGTGTTATGCAAAATGAAAAGTTTTTTGACAATTTACCCTCTCTTACAGTAGTTGGGACCTTCGATTTGGCACTGGCTAGATGGGAGCACTTTCAATCTGGGGGCTTCTGGGCGTGGGCACCTTCGATCTGAAGGACTGCTTTGGCTTGGAAAATTCTAACAACCTTTGATGGATTGTATGGGCAGCGTCTCTCCAATGCTTCTCCCTATATATTTTTCGTCCTCTTCTTGCAGAGTTTTTGTGTGTGTTTCGTGTGTATAATTTTCCTGCAGATTTTTTTTTGTGTGATTTTCGTTATGATTTTCGTGTCCTGGATATGTATGCTGGCCTCTGTATTTATAGGGGTGTGAGGATGCAGTAATGGCAAGAGACAGCCATTAAACAGGCCATTAAATGCCATGAGACAAGAAACGGACACATTAAATAATTTCCTTTTTTGAAACATTTGTGTCTCTTGAATGAACCTGGACGCTTTTGACTTGAGTGCCCTCTTGATGACCTCCTTCGAATGGCCCTTGCCCAAAGATCAATCGAAGGGTGTTGTTTCATGCTAATCGAAGGACATGGCTAACATGCCTGTCGAAGCTGCCTTGACACAATGCTAAATCGAAGGATCCCTTGGCATGCCAATCGAAGGCCTGGCCCATGGTGCCAATCGAAAGGCTCATTCAGAATCCCAATCGAAGGGCCTTTCAGAATGCAAATCGAAGGCCTTAACATAATGCCAATCGAAGTGCTTGTCCATGCCAATCGAAATGCTCCTTCAGAATGCCAATCGAAATGCTCCTTCGGAATGCCAATCGAAATGCTCCTTCAGAATGTCAATCGAAATGCTCCTTCAGAATGCCAATCGAAGGGTCTTTCAGAATGCCAATCGAAAGATACTTAAAGCACCACTCAAAAATTTCCTTTTTCCTTAGGCAAGGGTTTGTGACCAACCATGCAGGGGGAAGACTTTGGAAAACATGAGAGGGCAAATTCTGGGGTGCAACAATTGCCCCTGTTCAATTTTCTTAAACCTGAGGATATAGATTGGCTTTCTAGCCTTTCATGATCCGAAGGTGGAAGATAATTGAACACTAGAGTGCCTAGAAATTTGCACTCGCATGGTGTGGTATCAGCATTGTGATGTCGGGAATGGGCTTACAGATGCCATTTGGAGATTGTTGGTAGGAGGATGAGCTTATAGATGCCATCTGGAGATTGTTGGTAGGAGGATGGGCTTATAGATGCCATCTGCAGGAGTGTCGATCGCATAAGAGATTCCTTAGCGAGAACTTGCATACCTGTTGTTGTAGGAGATTCCACTAGGGAAGTCTAACTTTGTTGAGATTTAGGAACCTGCCTGTACTTCAACTGAGAGAATGCTTCAGCTGAGTTTTAAGAACCTGTTCATAATTCAATTGGGGGGAAGCATCTTCATCAAGATCTAGGAACTGTCTCGTGCCCACCGGGAGTATACCGCTGAGGTTATAGAACTTGTCCACACTATGACGGAGGAGAACATCAAGATCTAGGAACTGACTCGTGCTCAATGGAGTATACCGTTGAGGTTATAGTACTCGTCCATACTATGACGTAGGGGAGTGTGATGTTTT
The DNA here is from genome assembly GCA_948472305.1 of Vicia faba. Lineage (NCBI taxonomy): Eukaryota > Viridiplantae > Streptophyta > Magnoliopsida > Fabales > Fabaceae > Vicia > Vicia faba. Next base: position 254,109,663 of record OX451740.1, read on the forward strand.
AGCTGGGAAAATAAATCCCGGAGCTGTTGGAGAATGGAGTTGAGTTTGGATGATTGTCAGAATTGCGTCTACATCTGGAGCGTATCTGAAATGTATTTGAATGAGTGACAAAATGACATCTGAATCTGGACTGTAATTTGAATGAGTGACAGAATGACATCCGAATCTGGATCGTATCTGGACTGTAATTTGAAATGAGTGACAGAATGACATCCGAATTTGGATCGTATCTGGATTGTAATTTGAATGAGTGACAGAATGACATCTGAATCTGGATCGTATCTGGACTGTAATTTGAATGAGTGATAGAATGACATCCGAATCTGGATCTTATCTGGACTGTATTTGAATGAGTGACAAAATGACATCCGAATCTGGATCGTATCTGGACTGTATTTGAATGAGTGACATAATGACATCTGAATTTGGATCGTATTTGGACTGTATTTGAATGAGTGACAGAATGACATCCGAATTTGGATCGTATCTGGACTGTAATTTGAATAAGTGACAGAATGACATCCGAATCTGTATCGTATCTGGACTGTATTTGAATGAGTGACAGAATGACATCCGAATCTGGATCGTATCTGGACTGTATTTGGATGAGTGACAGAATGACATCCGAATCTGGATCGTATCTGGACTGTATTTTGAATGAATCTGGAATAAGTATCAAAATGTCAGCCATATCTGGATCGCATCTGAACTGTCTCTAGAAGGAATCTGGAATAAGTATCAGAATGTCAGCCATATCTGGGTCGCATCTGAACTATCTCTAGAAGGAATCTGGAATAAGTATCAGAATGTCAACCATATATGGGTCACATCTGAACTATCTCTAGAAGGAATCTGGAATAAGTATCAGAATGTCAGCCATATCTGGGTCGCATCTGAACTGTCTCTAGAAGGAATCTGGAATAAGTATCAAAATGTCAGCCATTTCTGGGTCGCATCTGGACTGTCTCTAGAAGGAATCTGGAATAAGTATCAGAATGTCAGCCATATCTGGGTCACATCTGAACTATCTCTAGAAGGAATCTGGAATAAGTATTAGAATGTCAGCCATATCTGGGTCGCATCTGAACTGTCTCTAGAAGGAATCTGGAATAAGTATCAGAATGTCAGCCATTTCTGGGTCGCATCTGGACTGTCTTTAGAAGGAATCTGGAATAAGTATCAGAATGTCAGCCATATCTGGGTCGCATCTGAACTGTCTCTAGAAGGAATCTCAGAAGATGAAGATCTTTGCCAATTGATTGATCTTTCCTGAAAAGGTAAAGAGTTAGTTGTATGCAATGTCATGATGTATGCATTGTCATGATGTATGCATTGTCATGATGTATGCATTGTGTAATGATGTTCTCAAAATAAAATGAGATTTGTGTCATATGTATTTTGTATGCATATGTTATGAATGTTGTTGAAGTGTAATTTTGTCTTGGACTTTGCTCAAGATGTTTCCACCGGGGATCCCTGCTTTGTTGTTTGAGGAGAACTCCGCTGGGGGATATTGAAAACTCTGGGGAGTATGCTTATTTCTGCTTGGGAAAAGAGTTTAGAAGTCTTAGTCGTCTGTTGCTCTACTGGGGAGTCGAAGTTGAACTGATATCTGGTCGGGTCCAGGTTTCGCAGTAACTTGCTGGGGATTGTAGAGTAGTCTACTGGGGAAGAGGAGTTGTGGTCCTTTGATTTGTAGTAGTCGGAGAGGTAAACTCAAGCTGGGGAATCCTGGTGTTGTTGGGGAAATAAACCTTGTCGTCAGTCTGTTAGAGAGGTGACATCTTCGTTGGGGGAGGCCCTCGAGGATTCTTGAGGTTGATTCAGCTGGGGAAAGGTTTTCAGAGATCAAACCCTTGTTAGGAGTCATCCTATGAGAAGGATTTTGGGGAGATCTGTCATTTCCCCTAGTAGCAAGTGTATGTAACCCTTCACTGAGATTGATGTTCAATGCCCCAAGTGACGGAGATGGAGACTTGCCCCTGGTTACTCTGCACTTCTTCAGAGATTTCTTGAAATCTAGACTGGACTGCCCCAGGTGTGCTGGATAATGACATGTCAAGTCCCCCTGTTGATAGGAGATTCGTCAATGGAAGTGTCATCCTTCTTGAAGTGATTTTGTTCACTGAGAGGGCTTTCGTTCATCGGATATTCGTTGTGTGAATTTCTCCGCTGTCAAACAAATAGCCAAATGCAAACAGTGATATTCAAATAATGCAAAGTTTATGCTTGTCTTGAAGTTTTGAAAAATGTGTTTTTTAGCAGAAAACTCTTTTTTTTAGACAAATTCAACACAAGATTTAGGGCAAAGCCTTACAGGAGTCAGGATACCTTTTTGTAACAGTATGCTTTCGAACTAACCCATGCTTCAGTTAGGAATTTTGAAGGGTTGTAACGTGGCTTGGCTCACGGTTTAAGAAACAAAGGATAAAGGCTCAAAGTATATTTGTACCCACCCACTCGTCGTGATGTTCTTCAATCCTAAACTCAGTTAATTGTGCATTTGAACTCAATTCGAATTTGGAACGACGTTTTTGGTGATGGTTCACACAAGTTGGATTTTGGAAGGCAGTCATCATTTCATTTTTTTGTGCAACATTTTTCATGTTGTTGAGGATTTGTAGCGACCTTGTTCTTTTGATTTATTATCCCTAACTTTTGCCTGACTGTTTCTGTTTTCGAGATTACAGTCAGCGGGATGCCCCAGCTTTCTTAAGCCTCCTTTATAGGTTTTGGCTCAGTGGGCTTTTCTCTTTTGAGAGATTGACTGCCTATGAGATAAGGAACCACCACTGTCTTTTGATTCCAGAGGAATGCTTTTGATGTCGTTCGTTGTATTATGAACTGAGAGTTTTGCGACTTCAATGCGCATCTTTTGAATTAACTGAGAGACTACCCTGCCCCAGGTTTAAATTAAAGGTTTTAATCTGTGAAAAGAAAAAACTCCAACTTCTTTGGCTCAAAGGGGTTGACGAGGGATTATCTTCCTTATAACTCCAGTGTTTAGGATTTGAAAGAAATGCCTGTACATCGTCAGCGAGGTCTGTCCAAAAGCATATTCTATGAGATTATGGCATTGTTTCGTCATCCTCCCTCTAAAGGCTTCTAACTTTTAGCAAGAGTTGAATGTCATAAAGCGAGTAAAAAGCATAGTTTAAATGTAATTAAAATGACTGGATCAAATCAAGACAAACATATGCAATGCATTAATGAAACAAAGTTTGGCATTAATAGATAATTGTTCGAATAACAAAGAGATATTACAACTTAAAAATCAAATGAAACAAAAGCCTTCAATGATTTGGCATAGGAGCAATGATTATGTTTGGAGTCTCCGGAGGGTCAAACTTGATCTCCTTGGCATCAATCATGTCTTGGATCTTTTTCTTCAGAGGCCAACAGTTGTTTGTGTCATGTCCCGGACTGTCAGAGTGGTATGCACACCTTTCATTGGGATGATAGGTAGGAGCGGAAGTATTTGGGTTCCGGAGAGGAGCCTTCAATGTAATCAGCTCTGCCTCCAACAGGCGTTGTAGCGCTTGACCCAGTGACATGTTGATCCTAGTGAATTGTCTTTTAGGCGCGACCTCCTTACGCTGATGCCCCTGTCTTTGTTTAGCAGGCGTAGGATTAGAGATCAAGATTTCTCCTACGTGTTGGTCATGACGACTCTTTTGATCATACACAACATTGGACTCTTTCTTCCCATTGTAGGGCTTTTTCTGAGCATCAGAAGGTGTAGCTTCTTGAATCTTCCCATTTTTGATGCCAGCTTCGACCCTTTCGCCGGTCAGTATTAGCTCGGTGAACCCGGCTGAAGAGCTTCTGATCAAGTGGTTAAAGAATGGACCAGATAGGGTCCCCAAAAACATATCAACAAGTTCACGATAAGCTAAAGGTGGTTGCACCCTTCCAGCAAGGTCTCTCCATTTTTGAGCGTACTCTTTAAATCCTTCACCCGTCCCCATTGACATACCCTGGAGTTGGGTACACGTAGTGTAACACCCTCTAAAACCCCGCATATAATTTTCGCAAATATTAAAAATTATAAACTCAGAGTACATGTAATAATCGAGGAATGCTACAATTCTCTTTTAATAAAATAAATTCCTGTCATGCATAATTTTAGTGGTAACTCATACATGTCTACACAGCGGAATAATTTATTTAATAAAATCAAATGTTATAATATTTTCCAAAATCATCAGGGATTAACACCTGGAAAAGTCAACGTCATATTATAACAATTAAAAGAAAATAAACGAGTCTGACTAAAGCAGCTCGACAACCAAACGTTCCCGGAGTTACAACTATCAGAGCATGACCCGGACATACTAAAACGAAACTAAACTAGACACGATAAGCCTTCGCCAAGCACCTGAGCGAAGCTCCTCAATCTGAAATATTCAACAGTAAGGGTGAGCTTCTCAAATATACATTTGGTTATACATTCATAACAATCAATTCACGAAATCATAAGCATCACCCAATAATTAGCATATTTCATAGTTTACAAAACCTTTACAATTCATATATCCATGACATATTGCCTTTCATATTTGCAAATATTCATCAAACATCATCAACCATTTATCAATCATACGTGCATACAAACAATCAAATATAACATTGGAAAAATCATCCATTCATGTTATATTCGAGTAATGCAACACACCCATGCATGTGGTACCACTTCACCGCCCCATTAAATCGCGGGTCACGGATAACTCACCGTTCCATTATATCGCGGACACGGCTACTACCTCAACGTTCCATTATATCGCGGACACGTATATTGGCCACCATGTTAATTCCACACAATGGGAATTAACAAATGCAACATGATATGTAAGTATGTAACACTCAGCATACTATGAACATCAATCAACATATCATGCACGTCAACAATATCAAACATAACATGATAGGAATAGCATGTAACCACTCAGCATACTATTAAACATCAATCATATCAAGTTATATCATAATTCATGCTTGATAACATCATCTAAAAGCATGACAATAAGATCCACATAGTGTTGGTATCATAACATACAATCGTTATTCGATACACACATCAATCAACACTAGGAATTCAATAAACACATATTCAAAACATGTCAAACACTGCACATCAAAACCGGATCAATCCGTACTTAACAACATGCACGGAAAACATAGTTTAAAAACCAACACAGGAGGTTTAACACGGGTGCCCGTGTAAAACAACACTGCCCGTGTGGAAATGTGTCCAGAAAACACGTTTTTTTGACAAAACAGGGGATCAACACGGGCGCCCGTGTAAATCAACACGGCCCGTGTTGAATTGTGCCCAGAAAACCCATTTTTATGCCAATACAGTGAATCAACACGGGCGCCCGTGTTAATCAACACGCCCGTGTTGAATTATGGCCAGAAAACACATTTTCATCAGCATTACAGTGAATCAACACGGGTGCCCACGTAAATCAACGCGCCCGTGTTGATGAGTGCGAACCCAATTTTTCTGTTTTTGCAGCAGCTCATATACCCATTTTTTTGCACGAAAATACCTCTCTACGGCGGTGCAATATAGTACAAAGACATCCAATCCATCATAGGAACCTAAAGTCTCTAATTGATTCATAAAATCGGGAACTTAAACCTTTTCTAAACAAAGTTCAATCCTAAGGTTATCGATCCCTAGAAACATCTAACCATTGGGATTTCCTACGATTACCCGAATCAACCGTACATAAACCCATAAACAAATATAAATCGAGTATAAACCCCCCCTTACCTTATCAATTAGCAGCTTTGAGTTCTTGAGCGATGTTCTTCGTTCTCCGTTCTTCAGAGCTCTATTTTCCCAAATTCCAACTTCTGTTCTTACGTGAAAACCAAAAATGAGAAAATGGCCTAAGTCCCAAACATAACTTTATTTCTCTGCACCCCCACTCTTTACTGACAACATCTAAGCCCAATAACATAAAAATCCCAATATTCCTTATTTCTTTTATTTTCCTCAAATACTCCAAAATAAATAATTCTTTTTATTTTATTAATTCTAATAAAATAAATTCCCAAATTTAAATAAATCAATTAATTGAAAACGGGGTGTTACAACTCTCCCCCACTAAAAGAGTTTCCGTCCTCGAAAACATACCTTAGACGAACAGCTCCGGATAAGCCTCTTTCATCTGGCTCTCCAGCTCCCAAGTGATATTTCCATCTGCTGGACCTCCCCAAGCAACCTTCACTAATGCTATCTCTTTACCTCTTAACTGTTTCACTTCCCGATCTTCTATCCTCATAGGCAATGCTTCTACTGTCAGGTTATCTCTTACCTGTACATCATCTATTTGGATTACATGAGATGGGTCTGGAATGTATCTCCTCAACTGAGAAACATGAAAAACATTGTGCAAATTCGCAAGTCTCGGAGGTAAAGCAATGCGATAAGCAACTTCTCCAACTCTTTCCGTAATCTGAAACGGACCAATAAAACGCGGAGTCAACTTCTTAGACTTCAACGCCCGACCAATACCCGTCATCGGAGTAACTCTCATAAACACATGATCTCCAGCACTGAATTCTAAATTCTTTCTCCTCTTATCATGATAACTTTTCTGACGACTCTGAGAAGCTCTCATCTTCTCTTGAATCAATTTGATCTTTTCGGTAGTCTGCTGAACAATCTCTGGCCCAATTACCGAACTCTCTCCAGATTCATACCAACACAAAGGCGTCCTACACCGTCTACCATACAATGCCTCAAACGGAGCCATACCAATACTCGAATGGTAACTATTGTTATAAGTAAACTCAATCAATGGCAAATAGCTATCCCAAGCTCCACCTTTCTCTAAAACACAAGCACGCAATAAATCTTCCAACGATTGAATCGTCCTCTCCGTCTGTCCATCAGTCTGAGGATGGTAAGCTGAACTCAATCTCAACTTAGTACCCAAAGCCTTCTGCAATCCTTCCCAAAATTTCGAAGTGAACCTCGGATCCCTATCTGACACAATACTAGAAGGAACTCCATGCAAACTCACTATTTTCTCAATATACAACTGTGCCAATCTCTCCATCGAGTAATCCATTCGCACCGGTATAAAATGAGCAGACTTAGTCAACCTATCCACAACGACCCATATCGCTTCACAATTCATAGGAGTCCTTGGCAACCCAGATACGAAATCCATAGAAATACCATCCCACTTCCATTCTGGAATAAACATCGGTTGCATAAACCCAGACGGCTTTTGATGCTCAATCTTCGATTTCTGACAGATTAAACATGCATACACAAATTCAGCTATTTCCTTTTTCATTCTCGGCCACCAAAACAATTTCTTCAAATCATGATACATTTTCGTGGCACCCGGATGAATGCTCATCCCACTGCGATGTCCTTCCTCTAATATACTTTTCTTGATTTCTGCGACATCAGGAACACAAACTCTATCGCCAAATCTCATAACATCATTTTCATCAATCCTAAACTCACCACCTTGACCTTGGTTGATCAATGTCAATTTATCAACTAAATTAACATCGGATTTCTGCCCGATCCTGATCTCTTCTAGAATACCACTAGTAAGTTTCAACATACCCAAACGAACACACTTCGGAGTACTTTCACAAACCAAACTCAAATCTCGGAATTGCTCAATTAAATCCAATTCACGAACCATCATCATAGACATATGCAAGGACTTCCTGCTCAAAGCATCTGCAACTACATTTGCCTTACCAGGATGGTAATTCAAACCAAAATCATAATCTTTGAGGAATTCTAACCACCTTCTTTGCCTCATATTGAGCTCTTTCTGATCGAAAAGATACTTCAAACTCTTATGATCACTATACACTTCAAACCTCGAACCATACAGATAATGTCTCCACAATTTCAAGACAAACACAACTGCTGCCAACTCTAAGTCATGAGTAGGATAGTTCCTTTCATGAACCTTCAACTGTCTCGAAGTATACGCAACTACCTGCTGATTCTGCATTAAAACACCACCTAAACCCAACAGAGATGCATCACAATAGACCACAAAAGATTCCACCGGATTCGGCAAAATCAGAATAGGAGCACTTGTCAATCTCCGCTTCAATTCTTGGAAACCTTTCTCACAATCAGAATCCCAAATAAACGCTTGTCCTTTACGAGTCAACTTCGTCAACGGCAATGCTAACTTTGAGAATCCTTCGATAAACTTTCTGTAATAACCTGCAAGACCAAGAAAACTTCTGATTTCCGAAACAGTCTTCGGCGCTTCCCACTGAGATACCGCTTCTACTTTCGTAGGATCCACTGCAATACCATTCTTAGAAATCACATGTCCAAGAAAACTAACTTCATTCAGCCAGAACTCACATTTGGACAACTTTGCATACAACTTCTTATCTTTCAACAACTCTAACACAATTCTGAGATGTTCCGCATGTTCTTCGTCATTCTCGGAATAAATCAGAATGTCATCAATAAAAACCACAACAAACTTATCCAGATATGGGTGAAAAATCCTATTCATATATTCCATGAAAACACCAGGTGCATTAGTAACTCCGAACGGCATAACAGAATATTCATAATGCCCATACCTCGTTCGAAAAGCAGTCTTTTGAATATCTTCCGCTTTCACACGAATCTGATGATATCCAGATCTCAAATCAATCTTACTGAATACACTGGCTCCAATTAACTGATCCATTAAATCATCAATCCTCGGTAACGGGTACCGATTCTTAATGGTTACCTTGTTCAATTGCCTGTAATCAACACACAGTCTCATAGAACCTTCTTTCTTCTTAACCAACAATACCGGAGCACCCCAAGGCGAAACACTTGGACGAATAAACTTCTTCTCCAGTAAATCTTCCAACTGACTCTTCAATTCAGCCAATTCAGACGCAGACATACGATATGGCGCCATCGACACCGGTCTCGTACCAGGAATTAAATCTATAGAAAATTCCACTTCTCTCTCAGGAGGTAACTCGCCAACATCATCAGGAAAGACTTCTGGAAAATCACACACCACTGGCAATTCACTACTCCTGACCTTTCCTGTTGCATCTAACGAAGCAAGTAACATAAACACATTAGCACCATCTTCCATTGCTTCTTGCACCTGCCTAGCAGTCATAGTCAAATTCTCGACACCAACTGCTTCTGGGAAAATCACCGTCTTAGCAAAGCAGTTCAGATGAACCCGGTTAAATTCCAACCAGTTCATCCCAAGGATAATATCAATTTGTTCAAGCGGTAGGCACACTAAATCCATACCGAAACCTCTACCAAAAATCTCAATAGGACAATTCCTACATACGAGTGAAGTTGTCACTGAACCCGATGCAGGAGTATCAACAACCATGCTACCTCGCATACCAGATATGTCCAGTTTCAACCTCTCAGCACAATCCAAAGAAATGAAAGAATGAGTTGCACCAGTATCAATAATTGCAACTAAAGGTGTGCCATGAATAAAACACGTACCTTTAATCAATCGATCCTCTGGGGTAGTCTCAGATCCAGACAAAGCAAACACTTTTCCACCTGACTGATCCTTCCTAGGCTTAGGACACTGCGGACGAATGTGACCTTCTTCGCCACAATTGTAACAAGTAACAGACTTCCCTTTGCAATCAATAGACAAATGACCAGCCTTTCCACATTTATAGCACTTCTTCTCATCACTCTTGCAATCTCGAATGTGATGACCAGACTCACCACACCTGTAGCATCTGATAGGAGCCTTAGAATCTCCCCCACTAGGCCTTTTCCAACCGCCTGATCTCTGGTTATCTCTACCATATGGCTTGCCACGGTCCATATGTTGCTTCCCTCTTTTATCAACAGCCCCACGAGAGTGAGACGACCGATTCTTGGTAATATCTTCTTCCAAGATTCTGCTACAATCCACCAGATCAGAAAATCTACGAATACGCTGGTACCTGATTCCCTGCTTAATCTCATCTCGGAGACCATTCTCAAATTTGATACATTTAGAGAATTCTCCAGCCTCATCATTGTTGTAGTGTGCATAATACTTTGCCAGCTCAGTGAACTTAGTAGCATACTCACTAACAGTCAGATTGCCCTGCTTAAGCTCCAAAAATTCAATTTCCTTTCTTCCCCGAACATCTTCAGGAAAGTACCTCCTCAGAAAAGCCCTTCTGAAGTTAGCCCAAGTCAGTGCCTCTCCATCCTGAACCATTTCAGTCCTTGTGGCAACCCACCAGTCGTCGGCCTCTTCTGCCAACATATGCGTACCATATCTGACTTTCAGATCTTCAGCATAATCGATCACACGGAAAATCCTTTCGATTTCCTTCAGCCACTTCTGAGCACCTTCGGGGTCATGTGTACCTTTGAACAACGGAGGATTGTTCCTCTGGAAATTTCCCAATTGCCTATCAGCACCAATCACGCCTCCAGTTGGGTTTCCAGCAAGTACACCAGCTAACATCCCCAAAGCCTCAGCTAGTGCAGCATCATTTCGTCCATTACCTCTTCCAGCCATATTCCTGAGAATTAAAACATACTCCACATCAGAATACAGTATCGACAGTGTTACCTTGCACTAGTCGCATACGAAAAGGAATGACTGACTCAAGACTCTGGTCACAACGACCGACTATGCTCTGATACCACTATTGTAACACCCTCTAAAACCCCGCATATAATTTTCGCAAATATTAAAAATTATAAACTCAGAGTACATGTAATAATCGAGGAATGCTACAATTCTCTTTTAATAAAATAAATTCCTGTCATGCATAATTTTAGTGGTAACTCATACATGTCTACACAGCGGAATAATTTATTTAATAAAATCAAATGTTATAATATTTTCCAAAATCATCAGGGATTAACACCTGGAAAAGTCAACGTCATATTATAACAATTAAAAGAAAATAAACGAGTCTGACTAAAGCAGCTCGACAACCAAACGTTCCCGGAGTTACAACTATCAGAGCATGACCCGGACATACTAAAACGAAACTAAACTAGACACGATAAGCCTTCGCCAAGCACCTGAGCGAAGCTCCTCAATCTGAAATATTCAACAGTAAGGGTGAGCTTCTCAAATATACATTTGGTTATACATTCATAACAATCAATTCACGAAATCATAAGCATCACCCAATAATTAGCATATTTCATAGTTTACAAAACCTTTACAATTCATATATCCATGACATATTGCCTTTCATATTTGCAAATATTCATCAAACATCATCAACCATTTATCAATCATACGTGCATACAAACAATCAAATATAACATTGGAAAAATCATCCATTCATGTTATATTCGAGTAATGCAACACACCCATGCATGTGGTACCACTTCACCGCCCCATTAAATCGCGGGTCACGGATAACTCACCGTTCCATTATATCGCGGACACGGCTACTACCTCAACGTTCCATTATATCGCGGACACGTATATTGGCCACCATGTTAATTCCACACAATGGGAATTAACAAATGCAACATGATATGTAAGTATGTAACACTCAGCATACTATGAACATCAATCAACATATCATGCACGTCAACAATATCAAACATAACATGATAGGAATAGCATGTAACCACTCAGCATACTATTAAACATCAATCATATCAAGTTATATCATAATTCATGCTTGATAACATCATCTAAAAGCATGACAATAAGATCCACATAGTGTTGGTATCATAACATACAATCGTTATTCGATACACACATCAATCAACACTAGGAATTCAATAAACACATATTCAAAACATGTCAAACACTGCACATCAAAACCGGATCAATCCGTACTTAACAACATGCACGGAAAACATAGTTTAAAAACCAACACAGGAGGTTTAACACGGGTGCCCGTGTAAAACAACACTGCCCGTGTGGAAATGTGTCCAGAAAACACGTTTTTTTGACAAAACAGGGGATCAACACGGGCGCCCGTGTAAATCAACACGGCCCGTGTTGAATTGTGCCCAGAAAACCCATTTTTATGCCAATACAGTGAATCAACACGGGCGCCCGTGTTAATCAACACGCCCGTGTTGAATTATGGCCAGAAAACACATTTTCATCAGCATTACAGTGAATCAACACGGGTGCCCACGTAAATCAACGCGCCCGTGTTGATGAGTGCGAACCCAATTTTTCTGTTTTTGCAGCAGCTCATATACCCATTTTTTTGCACGAAAATACCTCTCTACGGCGGTGCAATATAGTACAAAGACATCCAATCCATCATAGGAACCTAAAGTCTCTAATTGATTCATAAAATCGGGAACTTAAACCTTTTCTAAACAAAGTTCAATCCTAAGGTTATCGATCCCTAGAAACATCTAACCATTGGGATTTCCTACGATTACCCGAATCAACCGTACATAAACCCATAAACAAATATAAATCGAGTATAAACCCCCCCTTACCTTATCAATTAGCAGCTTTGAGTTCTTGAGCGATGTTCTTCGTTCTCCGTTCTTCAGAGCTCTATTTTCCCAAATTCCAACTTCTGTTCTTACGTGAAAACCAAAAATGAGAAAATGGCCTAAGTCCCAAACATAACTTTATTTCTCTGCACCCCCACTCTTTACTGACAACATCTAAGCCCAATAACATAAAAATCCCAATATTCCTTATTTCTTTTATTTTCCTCAAATACTCCAAAATAAATAATTCTTTTTATTTTATTAATTCTAATAAAATAAATTCCCAAATTTAAATAAATCAATTAATTGAAAACGGGGTGTTACACGTAGGAGCGAGGTTGGAATTATACTGATACTGCTTAAAGAACGCAGCAGCCAAATCCTCCCAGCTGCGGATACTGGCTCCGTCCAGCTGATAGAACCACTCAAGCTGAGTCCCTGAAAGACTGTCTTGAAAGAAATGGATCCACAAGTTCTTATCAGCAGTGTAAGGCTGGATCTTCCTTACATATGACCGGAGGTGCAGCTTTGGACAGGAAGCTCCGTCATACTTGGCAAAGGCAGGTGCCTTGAATTTATGGGGAATCACCACCCCAAAGGATAGACCTAGATCTCTGAAGTCCAGACCGGGCACCTTCTGTATTTCCATAGCGTTTAAATGGTCTTCCAGCTGTTTGTACTTATCCTCAGCAGGAGGATACTGTTCTTCATCATAGTCCGTCTCGTTGTCAGAGACTTCAGGGCTAGGAGCCCTCCTCTCTTGTGGACTGTCTTTCCCTCCAGGTGAGGTGGTCAGATCAATTTCATTATGCAGCCCATTTCCAAACCTGCGTCCGGTGTTGAACAGGATGGTCCTCTTCTTCTTCTTCTTCCTCTCTTTCAGAATCAGGGTCTTCAAGTCCTGCTGACCCTTAGCTAGGCTCATGACCAACTCTTGAAATTGGGCATTATGGGCCTAGAGGGCCTGGATAGCTTGCTCGGTGGAAGGTTCAGTAGACATGATGATTACTGAAATAAACAGCGAAGAAGATAAGAGACCTGTACTGGGAGACCTGTTATGCAATGATATGTATGATATATGTATGCAATGTTTTCAAGGATCTCGCGGGGTAAACAAGAAACCGTTAAAATCTGAATCTGGTAGCTTGATTGAAGGAACTTCATGTTGCTGAGAGTCCTTCTTCAAGAGTCAAGCTCACCATATCGAGTGGGTCATAGCCCCTGACTCAAGTTATCGTGCTTGGATTTCTAGACAACCTTGGCTAGAGGAAAATAAATCCCCTTTGCCCCTTGCTAGCCATTTGATTTACCATAACCTGCATCACAAACCCTTGAGATCCTTGAAATGGTTAAAGAAATGCTAAGGCATGATGTTATGATGTGTATGTTATGCGTTTAAGCACATGTGTGAGGTGATGTAAGTAAGCCCTGCAATGAATCCAGATATTGGATAAGGACTGTAAACAAAACCTGCAAGGAACTCATGTTGTCAGATAACAAGAATGTGCAAGTAGTTCAAGTTTGAAGGCATACCAGTCACACATATAGCCTTAAGTTTAGGCTGGCATGAAGTTTAGGTACTACCCTCTTTCAGTTTCAGTTGGTTAAGACCTGTCCTAAAAAATAGTAATCGGGTTCTAGAGGATCTCAATATCACTGACTACCCTCAATCGGTCATAATTCCAGCTTAGCAACATTTTCTTGCGGTCGAAACCATCGCGAGAGTTTAGTCTCAATGAGTGTAGCATACTGCTACTATTCTATGGCCAAGTTGGTCAATTTAAGGTTCTAAGGATAGTTGGTGCTTAATGACTCCTTAGAAGACCCATATTCTCCTCGTTTCAACACAAGGGATATCGGTACAGACTAAGATGCCACACCAACGTAGCTACTGCTTCATCCGTGTCGGTCTACGCCGGACAGATCCCTCACAGTTTATTGCTACTTACCTAAAAAAGGATACCCCAGATCCGGGTTAGGATCTATAGAACTCCGATACAAGCCCATAAAATTTAAAGCATACAAAGCATACAATTGAAAACACAAGTGATCTAATCCTAAGGTACACCTCACTTATAAGAATCCCCAGCAGAGTCGTCAGTTCTGTGGTCGGTGGGAATGAGAACTGACTGTTTTTGAATGCTGGTTCGCGTTTGCGTTTGTTTTCGCAAAATGTCGCGGTTAAGCAAGAGTCACCACCGTCTTTTATTTTATCCAACAAGGGAAAGGACAAAAGCACAGAAAAATTCCTTTTCGAGATGTTTCTCGGGTTCGGGAGGTAGATTATAGAAAGGGAAGGTGTTAGCACCCTTTCTATCTGTGGTTATCTACGGGCTCTTAGGTACTTGCTCACTATGTTTTCAAAAGCTTGCTTTTCTTTGTGTTTGTGGGTTTTGAAAAAAGTTTTGTTTTTGAAGAAAGTGTAAGTGCGAAAAGTTTTGTTTTGTTTTTAAAATGAGCAAGTACTTAAGAACCTCTACCTACTCAAAAAGGAATTAAATTGTGCTAAAGTCCTTTAGACAATGCTATCCCACTATTGAGGAGTAGGTAGCATCGTCGTTGGAGTTTTCGGGTCAATTCAATTTATGGGACTGGTCACTAAAGCAACGCTAGGACGCTTTAGTGGTAATCCTAATGTCTTAGATCATTTTTATCGAGGCAACCATTTCGAGGCAACTTATGATCTTGGGACAGAAGGACGACCTCTAAAACATCCTATACTTAATGACCACATTTGAGGCAACCAAGTGAGGTGTACCCTAGGAGTGGCATGTGCAAGTGTGTCAATTTTCAGTTTACATCATCTTTGTATTTTTAGGTGTTCTACCATTTGTTTTTAGATCTTGCCATACAATCCTAGTTAGCATACATCTAAGCAGTTAATATATGTACAGGAATTTAAAGTGCAGAAATTGTAAATCATATGTTATTACAAGGCTTCGGGGAGAGGGATTATTTACATGTCCAAAATATGGGGAATAAAGCAGTTATAATAAAAATAAACGCGCGTGAATCTTAAAAATCCTAAGCATATGATTTTTTTGTTGTTTTATTTTATTTTGTGAAAAAAGACCTAAATCTATTTAATTTTAGTTTTTGAGAAAATATTAAGATAATTAAGAGATTAATTAACAAAGTTAATTTTAATAGAAAAAGACTAGCCTAATGTTTTTTGTGTTTTTGATTTTAATGTTAATTAAAAAAGATAAAAAGAAGTCCACGAGAAAACAAAAATAAAGTGCAAAGGGGGATCCTTTGATCCAGGGAAAAAAGGAGTTTCGACCCAGGGAGGGAATGAAAGCTTCGATCTAGAGAGGGTCCTGGTCCTTTCGATTGGGCCAGACAGTAAGGCGTGAGTGGCCTTCGATCCAGAGAAGAAGATTGTCTTTTGATCATGGAGGTCATGGCTTTCGATCCAGGAATGAGATGCCTCCTTCGATCCAGCATGTTGATGGGTTCGATCCAGAGAAGGTGTCTCCTTCGATCTGGGATGTTATACCTGCAAACGTATGTTAGCAAAATAAAATGCAGGGCCTGGGTATTGAACCCCAGGCCCTTCGATCCTGCGCTTGCTGGGTCTCTTCAGGCTATGTCTGCAGCAAATGTTAGCAAACAAAAAACATGACCTGGGTGCCAAACCCAAGCCTTTCGATCCTTTCTAGGATGGCAAATAAAGGTAACAACAAGTAATAATGTGTTATGCAAAATGAAAAGTTTTTTAACAATTTACCCTCTCTTACAGTAGTTGGGACCTTCGATTTGGCACTGGCTGGATGAGAGCACTTTCAATCTGGGGGCTTCTGGGCGTGGGCACCTTCAATCTGAAGGACTGCTTTGGCTTGGAAAATTCTGACAACCTTTGATGGATTGTATGGGCAGCGTCTCTCCAATGCTTCTCCCTGTATATTTTTCGTCCTCTTCTTGCAGAGTTTTTGTGTGTGTTTCGTGTGTATAATTTTCCTGCAGATTTTTTTTGTGTGATTTTCATTATGATTTTCGTGTCCTGGATATGTATGATGGCCTCTGTATTTATAGGGGCGTGAGGATGCAGTAATGGCAAGAGACAACCATTAAACGGGCCATTAAATGCTATGAGACAAGAAACTGACACATTAAATAATTTCCTTTTTTGAAACATTTGTGTCTCTTGAATGAACCTGGACGCTTTTGACTTGAGTGCCCTCTTGATGATCTCCTTCGAATGGCCCTTGCCCAAAGATTAATCGAAGGGTGTTGTTTCATGCTAATCGAAGGACATGGCTAACATACATGTCGAAGCTGCCTTGACACAATGCTAAATCGAAGGATCCCTTGGCATGCCAATCGAAGGCCTGGCCCAGGGTGCCAATCGAAAGGCTCATTCAGAATCCCAATCGAAGGGCCTTTCAGAATGCAAATCGAAGGCCTTGACATAATGCCAATCGAAGTGTTTGTCCATGCCAATCGAAATGCTCCTTCAGAATGCCAATCGAAATGCTCCTTCGGAATGCCAATCGAAATGCTCCTTCAGAATGCCAATCAAAGGGTCTTTCAGAATGCCAATCGAAAGATACTTAAAGCACCACTCAAAAATTTCCTTTTTCCTTAGGCAAGGGTTTGTGACCAACCATGCAGGGGGAAGACTTTGGAAAAATGAGAGGGCAAATTCTGGGGTGCAACATGATGAGATATTCCAAAACCAATTTGGAATAAAACCAACGATGCTAGCATCGTATAACATTAACTTCTAGAGATTACTTGGTGATATCAGCCAAAGGGGAATTGGAGGCCCCAAAGCACATGAATCCTGGCGTAATCAATTTTAAATTGAGAGTCGTCACCCTTAATTTTTATCCTAAGGAAGAGAATATAAAGGTTAACCCTAAATAAGAGAGATTCTAGGTTGTTAGCTCGTTTATAGACGAAGGGAAGGTGTTAGGAACCTTTCATCTACCTTGTTCACAAGGATATTATGGTTTAGGTTTAAGGTTTAGAAATAGGGTTTTAATTTTAATTAGGGGAACTCCCCACGATTTTAGTCGTATGTCAACGTATCCTCTTATGAGGAATTAGAGTCTCAATTTGTAGTTCATAGTCGGTTGGTATTTTTTATGGATTACAGAGATATTTCAAATTCTCCTTGAACCAAGTCTGGGTGTGTAAATAGCGGATTTGTTAGACGAAGTTTGCAGTCGATTTAAAGTGTCTCCATAATTCTTTTTGAAAATTTTCTTGGATTTAATTAAGTTATTATTAAAAAAAATTTGATGTTGGTTAGGTATTTTTTAAATATATTAATATATATAAAAAAATCATTTTAATGCATGACAAAAAATTAATTTTAATGTAATTTTTAAAAGTAACTAAAGAATGAGTTAGTAGAAAAAATAAATATTTGAATTTTATAATAATAAAATAATCTTAGAATTTATAAATATATTAAATATAAAATTATAATAATATAAATAATAAAAAATAAACTAATTTTAATTAAAAAAACGCAAGAGAGTGTATTTTATTTGGGTTAAGTAAAACAAGGGGTGTGGAAATTAGGACCTTGAATTCAGATACTGAATTTGGACCCAAATGCGAGGCTGTGAGTGTACTAGGTAGCAAAAGTGGTATGATGTTAGATTTAAAAATATGAGTCTGATTATATGACAGAAAAAACAAAATAGCATATTATTATTATTATTACTATTATTATTCTAAACCAAAAATCTATTATGATAAATATAATTATATGTAAAGAACAATAAAATAAAGAGGATTTTTGTTGCTAAAATTTATAAGGAAAAATTAGGTTCTATAATAATAATAAAATATTTGTAATAAATAAAATTAGATCCATATTATAATTTAGAAAATAAAACTTGCAGTAGATTTTAAAATAATAATTAGATTAATAATAAAAATTATTTAGTTATTTTTAATAAAAGAATAATTAAGTTTGTTATTTTTATAAAAGGTTTATAACATAGTTATATTAAAAAAATATTCAATAATACGCCTGATAAAAAATATATTGTACAAGTAATGAAAAAATAAATCATAAAACAATTTAGAATAAAATAATAAAAATAATAAATACTAAAAAAATTAAAATAAACACAAAGGGGATTAATGTTTCTGTTTTTCACTGTAAGAAGACTTGTCTCTTCCTAATTTTGTATTATTTTTATTTAGTATTTTTATCTGCCCTAATTTAGTAATAATAAAACTAATTTATCATATAAAAAATTTAGTTTTCTAGTGATTATAATAACAATTAAATATTGAGAAAAATCAATTCATATAAATTACAATACTTAGACTCGTTAGATTAACCATGAAAAATAAAAATTACCGACAACAAAATATTCAAACCCTACATGGAAACACTATTAATCACATAAAAGCATTATGGACGAAATTCCAAAAGCAAAGAAATAAAACTCGAATATTCAAACGAAATAAAAATTAAATTTATATCAAAGAAGACAAAGTTACCAATCTGGAATATCGTGACCGATTTAAGTTGATTATTTTCCTTCTTCTCGGTCAATCCTTCCTCTTTTTTTGGTACAAGAGTTTCTTGGATTGATGGAGGACTTTTAGGAGATACTTCGTTGTTGTTCTTCGACGTGAAGAACAATAATTTTAGGAGAACTCTAGTGAGTTGTTGATCTGCAAATGATTATTGATTATCCAAATTGTTGATGAAAGATTTAGGGTGAAGAAAACTCTATTTATAGATTTGAAATCAGGTTAAAGACATCCCAAAAAGAAAATAATCAACACCAAGAAAAGCCCAAAGTTTATGATTTTATCTTGGTCAGCAAGCTCGCCAATTAGAAGTGAGTTATGACACCAATTGACACACTTTGACCAATAAAAAATAATTAATAATATTTTTGGTAATTATTATAATTTTTACACTCAATTTTGATTAAAAATATGCATCAAATTAAATAAATAATTATTTTTTAAAAATGTATTAATTAAAAATATGAAATTAATATTTAAATAATAAAAAACATGATTTTTTTGGGTGATTTGAATGTTACTTGAAATTGAAATCAAATTAACAAAAATAGAATAAAATCAATTATCAATCCAAATAATTATAAAAAAAAATCAAATTTTTGGATTTATAATTATTGTAACCAACTATATTCATTCTCTCCTAAAATAAATATTACTACCTAAAATATAAAAGATAACAAAATATTTTAAAATCTTTTTATATTTTAGATTTTTTTGGTTATTTTTAGAATAAAAGGTGAAAAAAGTAAAAATAATTATTTTTTAAAATTCATTAATTGAAAATACGAAATTTAATATTTAAATATAAAAAAAAAATAATTAAATAACAATAAAAATGACATTTAAAATTAGTAACACCAAAAAAATCAAAATATTGGATGGTGGAATTTCAATCTATGACCTCATACCCGTAAGCTTCATTCCTTATCAATTGTGTTATATTACTCATTTAAAATAAAAAGTCAATTGAAATCATATGAAAGGTACGCAGATATTTATTATTTAAAAATACAAATAATTTATACTTTTAAATAGACTTGAATATGAGTATTTATAAAACTCAAAGAATGTTAGTGTATACGAATCAAAAGAATTTTAAAATTCAATTTTAAAAATAATTTTGAGTGTAGCACTAAGGCGGAAAATTTTAAGATATGACAAATCCATATGAAGAGAATATAATTGAAATGATGGTAGCCAATTTGTAGAGACATTTATAGTGAATGAATTGGAAGACATGTGCAAAACACCTAACTTACTTAGCTTCGAAAAATGATTTTTAGTTACCATGTATGTCAATTGATTGGAAGAACACATATGATGAAGAGGACAAATGGATATGTTGGAACAAGTGTAATGATTATATTAAGAAAAAACAAGAGAGACACAAACATAAGGAACATTAATATTTTAGATCTCGTGCATCGGTATTTTGTTTTTGCTAGATTTGTTTATTATTCAAGTCCCACATTGAAAGTTTACCAAGATATGTTTGTGTTTATATAGCTTAATTATTCATGGAAAACTGTAATGTTTGTGTATTAGGCTATAGCTAAAATTGAATGGGCTTCAAGTCCATAGTATTTATCTTACGATTTTTAATAGAAATTAATTAATTTAAAAAAAAACGTGGAAAGTGCCATGTAATTAAAATTGCTGATAAATGGACATGGATCATAAAAAATTCATGTTATTTGATTTTGGAGAACCTAATAGCTGATTTTTTTTATAGGAGTACTAAAAATTTAGGAAAATTTATCATACCCCAAATTGTCCTACTATATTAATCATTCATTCATTATTTTCTTACTAATATTAGTGTTATTATATTTCTTTAGGTAAAATTAATTTATATTACACTAGCTATTATTTTAAAAATCACTTCTAGATACATTGGGGTTCAAATAATAAAAGAGGTGTATTGTCTCAAAATGGACCATCTAAATCTCATGGTCCGTTAATTTTTTTTCTTATAATTAGAGGGGGTGTATTTATTGTTTCAATTTCAGCCCATTAAAGTTTTATTTAATAGTAGAAAGAGGGGTGTATGGTTTACAAAGAGGGGTGTGTGTTTTGAGTAAGGGTTGTGAGTTTCTAAATCAGAAAGGCCTATTTGATTTCGTTGGTCCATTAAAGGTTTATGGTTCATTTTTAATGTTAAAGGAGAGAGGTGCATTATTGTATATAAGGGGGTGTTTCTCTTAAAAACCTCATGGCCCGTTACAATTCTTTCCAGCCCGTTTGAATAATAGGAGGATTGTTATTTTCTAGCCCATTTCAGTTCAGAGGCCACTAAGATTACTATTGCATGGAAGGGGTTGTATTGCAGTGAGGCTTGAGAGTTGGTGTAACACCCTAATTCTACCCGGCAATTAAAAATGTAAATCAGAGTTATAATCATTCATGCAAACGAATTAGGATGCCATAAATTCAACTTTAAAAACACATTGCATTCATCGTGAATACATAACACTTTAAAACTTCGGATGAACCATCAACATAATACTTTAATCTCTTAGCTCAACAATTTAAACATCTACGCAGCGGAATTCTTAGTAACATCTTTATTCATCGTTACATCAACTTCAAAACAACACATACTTAATAACAATCAAAATAAAGTTCAACAACTGAAATAATCAATAATTAAAAGCAACAAGCGTTCATCCCCCCGAGTGTTACGTATCAGAGTAATGACACCGACTCGAACTATTAAAGGTATACAGCCTCACTCTCGATTACCTGCATGTTACCAACGTAAGGGTAACATTCAAACAGAAGAGGTGAGATATCTAACAATATAATAAAATGTATGATAATTAATATATTAAATTAGATCACATAACATCACCACTTCTCATCTTATAAACAACAATAATTGCAACAGAAATACCAACGATAATACACATTCACCATATCAATACACAACTTCTTTATGTAATCATATAATGCAACTCAATACTATGCAAATGCATGTGGTACCATTGGAGCAGAACTCCCATCTTAAAAATCTGCCAATAAATAGAGGCATCAACAAGGCATAAGCCTTCATCTTAATATTCGCCAATACAGGTCATCTTAACGAGCATAAGCTCCACCTTGAAATGTAATGTATGCGACACAATCATGAATATAAAGACAACACCATAATTAACAACATCTCAACACCACATCATCGTTGGCCAGAAGCCTACATCTTAATAACTGCCAATTATCAGAGGCATCTCAACACCTTTCATCAACATCGTTCATCAACATCATTTATCATCATAAATCATCAAACATCATTTTTGTATCATAATTCATCAAACGTCATTTATACATCATAGTTCATCAAACATCATAATTTATCAAACGTCATTTATCATTAATAACTCATCCATACAACAATACAACAATAGATCGTCAATCTCACAACATTGGCCCTAGGCCTACAACATGATATCGCCTATAATTAATTAATCATCTAAGGCTTACTTCTAAATCACCAAACCTTTATATATTACTATTCTATAATACTACATCATTATCATGATTAATCCTACTGTTACAAACCAAACAATAATCTATAGTAATCTCATCCTCCTCATTCTTCACAAAGTCAACATAGCGATTAACGCGGGAACTAACTCTAATCCTAATTTGGATACTAGGATTATCCTTCTTATTCTTCATTTTGATCCCTTAAGAATGAAGTCCATCGCGTTAGCTATTCAACGCTTTGAATGGTACCTCAAACGGAGTCCAAAAACTCAAGTTGTAGCCTTTTTAAAATGATTCTGCCAAAAACCAGACAACATGAATCGACGTGTAATGTCTTGGGTCAATGCGTACTGGACTTAACACGCTACATGAGTCGATGCATACTCCCTTTGTATCGACTCATACCGAGTCTGCAACACTGCATGTATCGATACATGCTCCTATGTATCGACTCATCCTGAGTATAAAATCCCTCATATATCGATGCAGGACTCCTTTGTATAGACTCATCCTGAGTCTAAAAGCCTTCATGCATCGATGCATGACGTTTGGGGTCGACACATACTGTTCTGTCACGGATATTTTCTGCGATTTCACTGTGTTTTCACTATGGTTCCCATACTTTAGGCCCTAAAAACATCCTCTAATCATAGATAATTATCAATTATAATTATCCTATAATTCTACATCAAATATACAGCATTAGGGCATCATTATTCATCTTTCAATCATTGATTCTCATCATACAACAACATATAATTCAATCATGAACAAGACAATATTTTCACATCTAATCCCATAAACCAATCATGATAAACCATATTATAGAGTAAGAACCCAACCCTTACCTTGGATTGAAGGTTTCTCCATAACTTTTCCTGTTGATTTCCCTTCTGCCTCTTTTCCTCCTTTCCAACAACTTTCACGTTCTTTCTCTTCTTCTAACCCTTATTTCTTTCTTTCTTACTGTTTCTTCTTTTCTATTATTTCTAACAATAATAAAATAACCCTATTATACTAAAAATACCTTAATGGTCTTAAGACTACCACACCCCCTTCATACTACTTCTATCCTTTAAAACAAGCCCACATCAAATAATACTATCATTATAATATTATTCCACAACTTAATAAAATAAATAAATCCAACTAATCACAACACATCAACTAACATCATGAAACAACTTCACAATTATTCCAAAAATAATTTAATTAAATGATTAATTAAATTACGAGCGTTACAACTCTCCCCCACTTAGAATATTTTCGTCCTCGAAAATTTACCTTAATGAAACAACTCAAGATAGGAGTCTCGCATCTTGCTCTCCAACTCCCAAGTCATGTTTTCTCCGGCAGCTCCTAGCCAAACCACTTTAACCAAAGCAATCTCTTTGCCCCTCTGAGTCTTTATTTCATGATCCACGATCCGTACAGGCATCGTCTCCACCGTAATATTATCTCGTACTTGCACATCATCCATATGAATCACATGAGATGGATCTGAAATATACTTCTGGAGTTGTGACACATGAAACACGTCATGCAAATTCGAAAGATTAAGCGGTAAAGCAACATTCCCCACTCTCTCTGAAATCTGATATGGTCCAATAAAACGAGAAGTGAGCTTCTTAGACTTCTATGCTCGCCCAACACCAATCATAGGTGTAACTCTCAAAAACACATGGTCACCCACTTGAAATTCTAAATCTTTCCTTCGCTTGTCATGATAACTCTTCTGTATACTTTGGGAAGCTTTCATCTTTTCTCGAATCAACTTCACCTTCTGAGTAGTCTCACAAACAAGTTCAGGCCCAAGTACTACACTTTCACCATATTCATGCCAACATAAAGGAGTTCTACATCTTCGACCATACAACGCTTCAAAAGGTGCCATCCCAATACTGGAATGGTAACTGTTATTATAGGTGAACTCTATCAACGGAAGATAAGTATCCCACGAACCTCCCTGCTCAAGAACACATGCCCTCAACAAATCTTCCAACGATTGGATAGTCCGCTCAGTCTGACCATCTGTCTGAGGATGATACGCTGAACTCAACCTCAACTTAGAACCCAACGCTTCTTGCAAACTCTTCCAAAAATCAGAAGTAAATCTTGGATCTCTATCTGACACAATGCACAAAGGAACACCACGCAGCTTCACAATCACGCTAGTGTAAATCTCAGCCAACTTCGACATTGAAAAACTGATGTTAATAGGAATAAAATGAGCTGAATTTGTAAGCCTATCAACAATCACCCAAATCAAATCATGTCCTCTTAAAGTATTAGGCAACCCCGTCACAAAGTCCATTGAAATGCTATCCCATTTCCATTATGGAACTTCTAACAGTTGCATCACCCTGCAGGCTTCTGATGTTCAACTTTCGACTTTTGACAAGTCAAACATGCATACACAAACTGAGCCACATCACTCTTCATTCCAGGCCACCAAAACAAACCTTTCAAATCTTGATACATCTTTGTAGCTCCTGGATGAATACTCAACTTACTCCTATGACTCTCTTCAAGTATCACTTTCTTCATCTCAGCATCATCAGGAATACAAATCCTATTAGAAATCTCAACACACCTTGCGCATCTAGCTTAAAATCATTATTCTTAGACTGATCGATTCCAACCATCAAATCTACCAGTTTCACATCCAACTTCTGAGCTTCTCTGATACTGTCTAGAAATTCATTATTAATCTTCAACATACCCAACATAACACTTCGCAGCGTAACCTCGCAAACTAAGCTCATATCTCTGAACTGTTCAATTAATTCCAACTCTTTAACCATCATTGTCGACATATGTAAAGTCTTTTGACTCAATGCATCAGCTACCACATTCGCTTTTCCTGGATGATAATTCAAACTGAAATCATAATCCTTTAACAATTCCAACCATTTTAGTTGCCTCATATTCAACTCCTTCTGATCGAATAAATACTTTAAGCTCTTATGGTCACTAAACACTTCAAATCTAGAACCATAAAGATAATTCCTCCAAATCTTTAACACAAAGACAACTGCAGCAAGCTCTAAATCATGTGTAGGATAGTTCTTCTCATGAGTCCTCAACTGCCTTGACGCATAAGCAACTACCTTATCGTTCTGCATAAGCACACCACCTAAACCCATATTAGAAGCATCACAATACACTACAAAAGACTCTCATGGGTTAGGCAACGTCAAAATCGGAGCCGACGTCAATCTCTTCTTCAATTCTGTAAAATTTTCTTCGCACTGAACATCCCATACAAAAGCTCTACCTTTACAAGTCAACTTAGTCAATGGAAGTGCCAACTTAGAAAAACCTTCGATAAACCTTCTATAGTAACCAGCTAATCCCGAAAAGCTTTTAATCTTAGTAGCTGACTTTGGAGTTTCCCATTGTAACACAGCATCAACCTTCGATGGATCTCTAACAATGCCACTACCTGAGATCACATGACCAAGAAAACTAACCTCCTTTAACCATAATTCACACTTGGACCGCTTTGCATACAACTTCTTCTCTTTCAAAACTTGCAATACTACTCTTAAGTGTTCTGCATGCTCTTCTTCTGACTTAGAGTAAATCAAAATATCATCAATAAACACCACTACAAATCGATCCAAATAAGTATGAAAGATACGATTCATGTATTCCATGAATACTCCTGGTGCATTAGTAACACCGAATACTCATAATGTCCATAACGCATTCTGAAAGTCGTCTTCTGGATATCTTCATCCTTCATCTTAATCTGATGGTAACCCGACCTCAAATCAATCTTACTAAACACACGAGCATCCACCAATTGGTCTATCAAGTCATCTATTCTTGGAAGCGGATACTTGTTCTTAATTGTCACTTTATTCAACTGTCTATAATCAACACAAAGCCTCATACTTCCATCTTTCTTCTTTACTAACAACACTGGAGCACCCCACGGCGATACACTTGGTCTTATAAACTTCTTTTCAAGTAACTCTTCCAATTGCTTCTTTAACTCTGACAATTCAGATGCAGACATCATGTATGGTGCCATAGACACAGGTCTGGTACCAGGTACAAGATCAATAGCAAATTCAACTTCCCTCTCTGGAGGTACACCAGGAATCTCATCGGGGAAAACTTCAGGAAATTCACACACCACCTGCAATTCCTCAATTATATCTTGAGTCTCTACAAATAGTGATGCCATCAACGAGAACATCTGTGCTTCCTCTTGCATCAACTTTCTCAACTATTTAGCAGACAACAGACTATCTTCCTCTTCTTCAAGAGTAGAAAACCTCACAAACTTGTCATAACAGTTAATATGAACATAGTTATGCTCTAACCAGTTCATACCCAAAATCACATCCAAACCTCTTAACGGTAAACAAACCAAATTAACAGCAAAGTCTCTATCGAAGATCAACAAGGGACACTTTAAACATACAAAAGAAGTAGTCACCGACCCCTTGGCTGGAGTATCGACGACCATTTCTCCATTCATAAAAGACAACATAAGACCCAATCTTTCAACACAATCAGCAGCAATAAAACAATAAGTAGCACCGATATCAATAATAGTAATTAAAGGAGTACTATTAATGAAACATGTACCTCTGATAAGTCTGTCCTCAACAACTGTCTGGTCCTCAACCAAAGCAAACACTTTAATGCTTGTCTGCACCCTCTTTGGTTTCTTACACTGACTACCGATGTGCCCTTCTTCACTACAATTGAAACAAATCACATCCTTATGCTTGCACTCAGATACAACATGTCCGTTCTTACCACAACAGAAACACCTCTTTACTTCAGTAGTACACACATTACTCTTATGCCCAAGTTTCCCACATTTAAAACAAACCACACCAGCAGGAGCATCTCCTTCACTAGTCCTATGACCCTAAGAAACTTTCTGTTTACCTTTACCAACTGGGGTATCATAAGGCTTACCACGATTCTGTTGGTGCTTACCCCTCTTCTCACTGATAATCTTGTAATGGGAATTATTATCCTCCTCATAAATCCTGTAATTGTTAATTAAATCAGCATAGACACAGATCTTCTGGTATCCAACTTCCTTCTTGATCTCTGGGCGCAACCCATTCTCAAACTTGATACACTTCGAAAACTCAGCATCTGCCTTAGCGTAGTGCGGATAAAACTTAGCCAACTCAGAAAACTTGGCAGCATACTCAACAACCGACATATTCCCTTGCTTCAACTCAAGGAACTCAATCTCCTTCTTACAACAGACATCTTCAGGAAAATACTTCTTCAGAAATTCCCTACGGAACACAGCCCAAGTGACATTCTCACCTGCAGCTTCCAATCTCTGACAAGTCTCTAGCCACCAGTCATCAGCCTCGACTGCTAGCATATGAGTTCCATATCGAACCTTCTGCGCTGGAGTGCAGTCCATCACACGGAAGATTCTCTCAATCTCTTTCAACCAATCCAATGCTCCGTCAGGATCATACTTTCCCTTGAACGTAGGCAGATTCTCTCTCTGGAAAGTCGCCAAACTACGAGATCTAGCATTTCCGTCAGCATTCGGCTGATTTTCCGTCGCATGAGCCATTTCTTCTAAAGCAGCAGCAAGTGCAACATCATTCCTTCCAGCCATCTCAACTTATCACTACAACATAAACAACAGTTAGAACTCAAATTAACAATGCCCGATTGTTAGACAACTACGACTCGATAAATAGGTCGAACGGACCAACCTTTGCTCTGATACCAACTTTATAACACCTCAATTCTACCCGACAATTAAAAATGTAAATCAAAGTTATAATCATTCATGCAAATGAATCAGGATGCCACAAATTCAACTTTAAAAACACATTGCATTCGTCGTGGATACATAACACTTTAAAACTTCGGATGAACCATCAGCATAATACTTTAATCTCTTAGTTCAACAATTTAAACATCTACGCAGCAGAATTCTTAGTAACATCTTTATCCATCGTTACAGCAACTTCAAAATAACACATACTTAATAACAATCAAAATAATGTTCAACAACTAAAATAATCAATAATTAAAAGCAACAAGCGTTCATCCCCTCGAGTGTTACATATCAGAGCAATGACACCGACTCAAACTACTGAAGGTATACAGCCTTCACTCTCGATTACATGCACGTTACCAACGTAAGGGTAACATTCAAACAGAAGGGGTGAGATATCTAACAATATAATAAAATGTATGATAATTAATATATTAAATTAGACCAGTTAACATCACCACTTCTCATCTTATAAACAACAATAATCGCAACAGAAATACCAACGATAATACGCATTCACCACATCAATACACAACTTCTTTATGCAATCATATAATGCGATTCAATACTATGCAAATGCATGTGGTACCATTGGAGTAGAACTCCCATCTTAAAAATCTGCCAATAAATAGAGGCATCAACAAGGCATAAGCCTTCATCTTAATATTCGTCAATACAGGCCATCTTAACGAGCATAAGCTCCATCTTGAAATGCAATGTATGCGACACAATCATGAATGTAAAGACAACACCATAATTAACAACATCTCAACACCACATCAACGTTGTTCAGAAGCCTACATCTTAATAGCTGCCAATTATCAGAGGCATCTCAACACCTTTCATCAACATCGTTTATCAACATCATTTATCATCATAAATCATCAAACGTCATTTATGCATCATAATTCATCAAACGTCATTTATACATCATAGTTCATCAAACATCATAATTCATCAAACATCATTTATCATTAATAACTCAGCCATACAACAATACAACAGTAGATCGTCAATCTCGCAACGTTGGCCCTAGGCCTACAACATGATATCGCCTATAATTAATTAATCATCTAAGGCTTACTTCTAAATCACCAAACCTCTACATATTACTATTCTGTAATACTACATTATTATCATCATTAATCCTATTGTTACAAACCAAACAGTAATCTATAGTCATCTCATCCTCCTCATTCTTCACAAAGTCAACATAGTGATTAACGCGGGAACTAACTCTAATCCTAATTTGGATACTAGGATTATACTTTCTATTCTTCATTTTGATCCCTTAAGGATGAAGTCCATCACGTTAGCTATTTAACGCTTCGAACGACACCTCAAACAGAGTCCGAAAACTCAAGTTACAACCTTTTTAAAACGATTCTGCCAAAACCCAGACAACATGGATCGACGCGTAATGTCTTGGGTCGACGCGTACTAGACTTAACACGCTACATGAGTTGACGCATACTCCCTTTGTATCGACTCATACTGAGTCTGCAGCACTGTATATATCGATACATACTCCTATGTATCGACTCATCCTGAGTCTAAAAACCCTCATGTATCAACGCAAGACTCCTTCGTATCGACTCATCCTGAGTCTAAAAGCCTTCATGCATCGACGCATGATGTTTGGGGTCGACACACACTGTTTTATCACAGATATTTTCTATGATTTCACTGCATTTTCACTACGATTCTCATACTTTAGGCCCTAAAAACATCCTCTAATCATAGATAATTATCAATTATAATTATCCTATAATTCTACATCAAATATACAACATTAGGGCATCATTATTCATCTTTCAATCATCGATTCTCATCATACAACAACATATAATTCAATCATGAACAAGACAACACTTTCACATCTAATCCCATAAACCAATCATCATAAACCCTATTATAGAGTCAGAACCCCACCCTTACCTTGGATTGAAGGTTTCTCTATAACTTTTCCGGTTGATTTCTGTTCTGCCTCTTTTCCTCCTTTCCAACAACTTTCACGTTCTTTCTCTTCTTCTAACCCTTATTTCTTTCTCTCTTACTGCTTCTTCTTTTCTATTATTTCTAACAATAATAAAATAACCCTATTATACTCAAAATACCTTAATGGGCTTAAGACTACCACACCCCCTTCTTACTACTTCTATCCTTTAAAACAAGCCCACCTCAAATAATACTATCATTCTAATATTATTCCACAACTTAATAAAATAAATAAATCCAACTAATCACAACACATCAACTAACATCATGACACAACTTCACAATTATTCCAAAAATAATTTAATAAAATGATTAATTAAATTACGGGTGTTACAGTTGTTTTTCCCATTTTATAATAGGGAGGGGAGTGTTTTAGTTGGATAGAGAATTCGTTGAGTTAGAAGGCCCATTTTATTTTTTAGTCCACTGTCATTTACTGTTTTGTCATTTTTTTAGTATCCATTATTTTCCAAATTAAACATCTTTATCAATATTATTATTGTTGAAATGTGTCGACCAAAGTCATCAAGCCCAAATCCAATGAACATTTGTACAGATTAAAAGAAACACATATTCATCAAATTAAAACAAATCAAATCCAAAAATTATTTTACAAAGAAATATCAATCCAAATCCAATCAAATCTTTCCCTGATTCTTAATACAGAATCATCCACTATACAAATCAAATCAATTAATGAAGAATGGAAAAACACAAGAAAGGGTTTGAATTGGGGTTTTTAAAACTTAAATAAAAGAATACATTGGTTATCCTGGTTTGTTTTAACTCAAACTACTCCAGTCCACCCGCCAAGGTGATTTCGCCTCTCCCAACAAGGTCTTAATCCACTAATCAAACTTGATTACAAAACAACTATGACAACTGTCAAAGTCTTTTTGAGTTTAAACCACAAGTCGATTTTCTCAAGGAATTTCACTAAAAAATATTGAATAAAAGTGTACAAGAATGTTTTCTAATAAAACAGTATCACAAGTGATGTTTTATACAGTTTGAATTTTGATGTTTGAGGATGATAGAGATAGCTTCATTACCGTGTGTGAAAAATCGCGTACAATTTATCCTTCAAACTTTGTTTAAATAGGCGAAGCATGTAGGAGCTTTTGTAATGTTGATCAATGATAATTAAAGACCTTTCCAAAAATAGAGATCCTTGTTCCCTTCCAGTCGTTACTCTTGAAATGGTAATAATTTATTTGTAACGCTTCAGAACATGCTTGCCTCAGAAGATGTAAGTTTTCGTTTCTTTTTTCCAGAGCTTTGTGGATCAGAAACACGGAGTCTTATTTGCAGCTGTGATACGGTGGGAGAATAGACTTGAAGGTTTTGCGTTTTATCGCAAATGTTGCGGTTAGCAAGAGTCTCCACCGACTTTTCTTTTATCCAAAAGGAAAGGTAAAAAAGCACAGGAAAGACCTTTGAGATTGTTTCTTGAGTTCGGGGGGTGGATTATGAAAAGGGAAGGTATTAGCACCCTTTTCATCCATGGTTTTCCATGGGCTCTTAGTTGCTTGCTAGATCACTTGCTTTTGTTTGAAATTGTTCTTTGTATGGTTTTGAAAGTATTTTGTAAAAGAGGCCATTGTTTAGGCAATCTTTGTAATGATTCTCGTTCGTAAGAATGTATACAAAGATGTTTATCTTTTTGAAAATGTTTTTATGTTTGTAAGATGTTTTGAAATGTATGTGTTTGTTTTGAAAATAGCAAGGATATTTGTTTGAAATGGAGCAAGTAACCAAAATTAATCTACCTACTCAAATG
Organism: Vicia faba; assembly: GCA_948472305.1. NCBI lineage: Eukaryota > Viridiplantae > Streptophyta > Magnoliopsida > Fabales > Fabaceae > Vicia > Vicia faba. The sequence continues at coordinate 254,141,643 of OX451740.1, forward strand.
TCTTTCTTGTTTATTTTTTTCCTTTGATATTGTTGTCTTACCATTGATTTGGTAAGCAACCCTATCTTTGGATGCAAACGGGACGGACGTGGGTCATCGTATAACCATGATTAATAATGTTGCAAAGTATCTTAGCATTTTGAGGGACTAAGATCATTTTTGTAAGGCAACTTTGAATATTGTCATCGAGGGACTATGATCTTGTTTTTTTGTTTGTTTTGCTAAGATACCTTACATGCGTAATATGACCATTTTGTTCAAGGCAACCAAGTGGAGTAACCCTAGGGGTGTTTGTGTGCAAGTGTGTCATTTTTATGCTTGATTTTGTCTTGAATTAGGATTTTCTATTTGATTGATTTTATCTTGCCATACAAACCCTAATTATTAACATGTTATATATAAAACGATAAATTGCGGAAAGTAAATATCCTACGCAATTACAATTATTTGGGGATGGGGTGTACAAATTTACAAATAGGGATTGCAAGAAATTAAAGTCCTAATTATCTATTACAACCATATTGAATAGCCATGAATAAAATGTATGAAGCATGTAAAAATAAAGAAAAATGAAAGGAAAAGAAAACATTTTGGATCATTATGTGTCGACACATGCCGTAAAATCAAGCTTCTCGAATGCACTTTTGTTTTGATGAAGACAAATCATGATTGATAAAGAAGGCTAAAATTATTGATCAAGCTAAAAGCCTCTTTGGATGAAGTCTTTGGTTCAAGCCCTTAGCAAATTTCAAGGTATAATGATAATACTTACCTTGAACTTAAAATATAGATGCTCAATGGTCAAAAAGAAAACATTTTATATTGTCCAACTCTTTATTCAAGTTTTTTCAAAGCAAAAATTCAATTTTCATTTGAGTGCAATCGATTTGCATGTTAGTGCAATCGATTGCATGCTTCAGTTTTCCAAAACATTGGCTACTGACTTCCAGTGCAATCGATTTGCATGGTTGTGCAATCGATTGCACACTCAAAATATTTGTAAATCTGGCTACTGGAACCCTGTGCAATCGATTTGCATGGTTGTGCAATCGATTGCACACTCAAAATATTTGGAAATCTGGCTATTGGAACCCCGTGCAATCGATTTGCATGGTTGTGAAATCGATTGCCTGCTGTATGGTTTTGAAAAAACAGCTGCCTTACACCTTCCTGTTCATGATACTATTTCATGGAAAACTTTTCACTCAATCTTGGCAATTGTTCATGATTTTTTACAAACCTTTTCTTCAAAGGTCACTGCATTTTAGCCTAAAAAATGAACCAAATGATGATGATTGAAATGAAGAGTTTAAAGTTAAGGAGACTTACCTTGCAGCTAGAATTTATGTTTTGAGCTTGAGGTGTTGCCTTGTGGACTGTTATGACCTTTTTCAGTTATGAGATTTTTTGAGAGTTTGTCAATAAAACTTCTGGTTTTCTTTCTCCCTTTTCCCCTCTTTTTCTCTTTTTTTTTTCTTTGCAAATGCTCCTTCTATTTATAGGCAAAGGACTTGTGAACAAAGGCTGAATAGGTTTACAAGATAACATGTTATGGTTTGGTTGGGATGTAAGTATCAAACTATGTCAAGTACTCTATGGTTCCAAGATGAAGTACCAAAGTTGCTGGTTTAGAGGGGTTGATTTCCATGTTTTATGGTGGAGTAAAATCAGAAACAAACAAAGTATGGGCTCAAGACAAGTTTTGTACAAAAAGCTTGCTTTTCAAGAATAACAATGGTGCCTTTATGCCATAAATGGAAAGATCCTTTGGACAATGGCTTAAACACTTGGGTAATAGCTCAAAAGTGGGTGTAAACATTAAATTATATAGAGATTTGCAAGCAAGAAGGCATGTAACATAAGATTATGCAGCATAGCATAAGGGTTTTGTTGTGTGTTCTTCAATAGAATGACTTGCAAATCAAGGGTGGATGCCCAACTTCATGCCCTTGAATCTCCTAGCTCAAGTATGATAAATTCATGCTCTTGGATGTTTTGGAAAGCTTGAAGCATACTTTATAACTTTCATGTTGACCACTTTTGTTAAATCAAACTGGAACTTGATGGAAATTGGCCAAGAAGTTAGGATAAAAACCCGCTGAAAAATTCTCTAAGTGTTTATTCAAAAATGCCATGACTTCATGAATTTATAACTTAAAATCCAAACACTTCTAGAAAAAGTCCTGCTCTATAATGTTTTAGATCTCATTGAGATCTACAACTTTTATGTTGGAGGTTTTCCTTGAATCATCTTGCATCATGGCGAAAAATTGGCATGAAGTGGTGAAATTATCATGTGTAAAAACACTTAGAAAATTTCTAAGTCTTGGAAATCTTGACTTTTCAAGTTGACTTTTGACTTTCTTAACTTCTTGATGATCAAGCTTGATATTTTTGAATGTCTTGATGAATTGTGATATTTGAAACTTAATGTTGACCAAAAAGTCAAAGTTTTACTTTTGGTGCTATAGTTAACTTTTTCACCAATACAGATGATTTTAGGTCATCTGATCAATTGACTGAGCAAAAATGTGATCCAAGATCTGAAACATGACATGAGCAATCTTGAGAGTCCAAAATGATCCATGAAAGTCAAATGGGGCATTAAAAGTCCATTTGTCCTTGTGCAAACTCAAACCTTAATTTTCAGTCATCAGTGCTTAAGGAGATGTCTTGAGCTAATCAACCTTAGTGCAGTCTTGAACCAAAGGAGATCTTGTGAGATATTAATTGAGAAATGATAGGGCAAATTTGGGGTACAATAGCTGCTCCTGTTCAATCTTCTTAAGCCTGAAGAGTTAGATTGGCGAGTTTTTCCATTCGTGATCTGAAGGTAGAAGATGATTGGACACTAGAGTGCCCAGAAATTTGCACTCGGTGATGTGATGGTAGATGGAATGGGATTAAAGATGCCATTTGGAGGGATGATAGAGAGTTGTTGGAGATGGGCTTGTAAATTCCATCTAGAAATGATTGCTGAATTGTATCTGTAAGCTGAAACTGAGTGAGTATCAGAATGGCATCCGCGTCTGGAGTGTATCTGAGTTGTTTCTGGAGCTTGAATCTAAATGAATATCAGAAAGGCATCCGTGTTTGGAGCGTATCTGAACTGTATCTGAAAGTTGAATCTGACTGAGTATCAGAATGGCATCCGTGTTTGGAGTGTATCTGAACTGTATCTGAAAGTGAACCTGAATGAGTATCAGAATGGCATTCGTGTTTGGAGCGTATCTGAACTGTATTTGAAAGTTGAATCTGAATAAGTATCAGAATGGCATCCGTGTCTGGAGCATATCTGAACTGTATCTTGAAAGTTGAATCAGAATGAGTATCAGAATGGCATCCGTGTCCGGAGCGTATCTGAACTGTATCTGGAAGTTGTATCTGAATGAGTATCAGAATGGCATCCGTGTCAGGAGCATATCTGAACTGTATCTTGAAAGTTGAATCTGAATGAGTATCAGAATGGCATCCGTGTCCGGAGCGTATCTGAATTGTATCTGGAAATTGTATCTGAATGAGTATCAGAATGGCGTCCGTGTCTGGAGTGTATCTGAATTGTATCAAGGTTGAAACTGAATGACCATCATAATGGCATCCGTGTCTGGAGCGTATCTGAACTGTATCTGAAATATTTGAACATTGTTAATGGTAACTGTTAATCTTATCCTGAAAAGGGTAAAATGCTAGCTAAAATGCAAAGTCATGTTGCATGCAATGTACGATGTAATGTATTTACTTTATCAATGTTCATGATTCATGGGTGCAATGTATGCGTATGTGAGTTGATCTGCTGCATTGCTGTTGGATTGAGGAAAATAAATCCCTGAATGCTGCTGAGGATATGTGAGTCTTCATGTTTTGAAGTCGAAGTATTGATGAATTTCTGCCGAGAGAAATAAATTCTGTTGTAAGGGCAATGCCATGTATTGCTTGTAAAATCTGTTGGGGAGTCCTGAGAAATTTGACAACTTCTACTGGGGATCAACAATTTGAAACTGTGTTCTGCTGGGGATTTAAATGACGTACTTCAGGGAATTACTTCTAGAATAGCCTAGAGATATTTTCCTATCCTTTCAACCTATCAGTAATTGTCTTTCTCATTTTGTTTATTTGTAAACAATAATTATGTTCAGATGCATATGTTCAACAAAGAATCATTGGACGTTTTTGTAAACAAAACACAAGCGTAAAGAAAAAGACAAATAGTTTTTGCACTTTCAAAGGGATATCTTCGTATTGATTTTGAGTAAATATTTGTACAAAGGGGACAAACATTCTAGTAAGAGAATGTTATTGTAAAATAAGAAAATTTTGATACAAAGAAAGATAACTATGTGTAATAATCCCATGGGGTTCCCATTCTGCTATATCCTTCGTATCTCTAAGCATTTTGTCTATTTGTTGCTTTGTTCAAAGATGATTGAAATGATCAAAACCTCTGAGTTTGTTAGTGGAAGCCAAAGGTTATCCGTAAAGTGATCCAACGGGTTATAGTCATACGCTTTAATTCCCTAACTTTTGCCTGGACTGCCCTTTCGGGTTTTCAGTCCACCGGGAAACCCTTTTTTGCCCAAGTCTCCCTTTCGGGTTTTCAACTTGCCGGGTGTACATATTTTTTTTTGTTTTATCCCTAACTTTTGCCCGGACCTTTTTGGTTCACCGGGATTCCCTTGTTTTGCCTAGGTATGTCAACCTAGCGGGTCTCTTATGCGTGGTATCTTTTGACTATGTCTTTGTTAGTAGGGTGTGGTAGGTCATCACCATCCATGGTGGTTAAGATCATTGCTCCACCAGAAAAAATGTTTTTGATTACAAATGGTCATTCATAGGTAGGAGTCCATTTTCCCATGGGATCACCTTGCGGCAATATGATACGTTTGATCATCAGATCCCCAACTTGATACACTTGGCGTCTGACTTTCTTATTGAAAGCCTTGATCATCTATTTTTGATACATTTGACCATGGCAAACAACAACAAGTCTCTTCTCATCTATCAAGTTTAGTTGATCAAGTCGAGTCTGGATCCAATCATCTTCGTTCAACCCTGCATCCTTCATAAACCTCAGAGAGGGGATCTGAACCTCAATAGGAAAGACAACTTCCATGCCGAATACCAAAGAATAGGGTGTTGCCCCGGTTGATGTGCGAGCCGTGGTACGATACCCGTGGAGAGAGAATGGTAGCATCTCATGTCAGTCTTTGTATGAGACTGTCATCTTTTGTATGATCTTTTTAATGTTTTTATTTGCAGCTTCGACAACACCATTCATCTTTGGCCGATATGGAGAAGAATTGTGATGCTGAATCTTGAATTGCTCGCATAGTGCGGTGATCATAGTATTGTTGAGATTTGTACCATTGTCAATGATGATCCTTTCCGGGATACCGTACTGGAAAAATGAGATTTTGCTTGATGAAAGGGCAACAACATTCTTGGTAACGAAGGCGAAGGAGGTTGCTTCAACCCACTTTGTAAAATAGTCAATGGCCACTAGGATGAAGCAGTGTCCATTGGAAGTTGTCGGCTTGATTTCCCCGATCATATCAATCCCCCACATAGCAAAGGGCCAAGGAGCTATCAAGACATTCAGAGGAGCTGGAGGTACATGCACCTTGTCAACATAAATTTGACATTTATGGCAGGTTCGAGAGTGTTGATAGCAATTTGCTTCCATGGTAGACCAATAATAGCCTGCCCGTAGGATTTTCTTCGCCATCGTATGCCCAATGGAATGGGTGACAAAAGTACCTTCATGCAATTCAGCCATGATCCTTTCTGCTTCAACCTTATCCACGCACCGAAGTAACATATAGTCATGACTGCGTTTGTACAAGATGTTGTTACTAAGGAAGAACTTAGCAGACAATCTCCTTAAGAATTTTTTATCATTGATTGAAGCTCCTTCTGGATATTCTTGAGCCTCGAGATACCTCTTGACTTCATGAAACCAAGGGTGGTCCACTACTTCTTCAGTATTAATCTCGTGACAGTGTGTTGGTTCATCCATTCGTTCGATGGTGATTTGGGGAGCCTCGTTATCCCATTTAAATTTAAACATAGATGATATTGTGGCTAGTGCGTCTGCTAGCTGATTTTCTTCTCGCGGGAAATGCTCGAAGGTAATCTTCTCAAAATGTGGTAGCAATGTCAAAACATGTTCTTTGTCAGGGATAAGGTTTGGGTGTTTGGTGTCCCATTCCCCTTTGATCTAACTGATGACCAAAGCTGAATCTCCAAATACATCCAAGGATTTGATCCCCAAGTCTATGGCAGCTTTGAGACTGAAGATGCATACTTCGTATTCCGCCATGTTGTTTGTACAATTGAAGCAAAGTCTTGCGGTAAAAGGAGTATGACACCCTTCCAGAGATATGAGTACAACACCGATACCATTACCAAGTGCATTGGATGCTCCATCAAAGAACAGGGTCCATCGGGATCCTTGTTCAGGTTCGTCATATGGCCTGATTTCTTCACAATTGTCTAATGTCATGATGTCTTCATCCAGGAATTCAAACTTCATGGACTGGTAGTCTTTCATAGCTTGGTGAGCGAGGTGACAAGCTAATACACTACCCTTTATAACTTTCTGGGTAGTATACTGTATGTCATATTCTGTCAGGATCATCTGCCATCTCACTATTCTCCCAGAAAGAGCAGGCTTCTCGAAGATGTATTTTATCAAATCCATTTTAGATATCAACAAGGTAGTATGAGTCAACATATACTGTCTTAGCCGGCGAGCAGCCCATGCCAGAGCGCAAAAAGTTTTCTCGAGCAGTGAATATCGGGTTTCACAGTCGGTAAACTTTTTGCTCAGGTAGTAAATAACGTGCTCTTTTCGGCCAGACTCGTCATGCTGCCCCAATAAACACCCCATTGAGTTTTCTAAAACAGTCAGATACATGATCAACGATCTTCCCTCGACCGGTGGCATCAATATAGGAGGTTCTTGTAAGTATTCTTTGATTTTGTCAAAAGAAACTTGGCATTCATCATTCCATTTGACTACTTGATCTTTCTTCAATAGTTTGAAGATTGGCTCACAAGTAGCTGTCAGGTGAGAAATGAATCTGGCAATATAGTTCAAACGTCCCAAGAATCCTCTGACTTCTTTCTCAGTACGAGGAGCATGCATCCCTTGTATTTCTTTAACTTTGGCAGGATCGACCTCAATACCTTTGTTACTGACGACAAAGCCTAGGAGTTTACCGAACTGTACCCCAAATGTGCACTTGTTTGGATTCAACCTCAGCTTGTACTTCTTCAGTCTCTCAAACATCTTTTGTAAGTGATCAAGATGCTCTTCTTCTGTTTGCGATCTGGCTATCATATCGTCTATGTAGACCTCTATTTCATGATGTATCATGTCATGAAATAAAGCTACCATGGTGCACTGATAGGTTGCCCCCAACATTCTTTAATCCGAATGGCATTACCTTGTAGCAGAATGTGCCCCACTGTGTGACAAATATTGTTTTCTCCATGTTCTCAGGTGCCATTTTGATTTGGTTATAACCTGAGAATCTGTCCATGAAGGAAAACACTTTGTATTGTGCAGTATTGTAAACTAGGATATCAATGTGGGGGAGTGGAAAATCATCTTTAGGGCTTGCCCTATTCAAATCTCTGTAGTCCACACACATTCGTACTTTGCCGTCTTTTTTAGGTACGGGAACAATGTTGGCAACCCATTGAGGGTAAGAAGTGACAGCTAAGAATCTAGCGTTGAATTGCTTCATGACCTCTGCTTTAATATTTTCTGACATATCAGGCCTCATGCGGCGAACCTTTTGCTTTACTTGCGGACAATCTTCTCTTGTAGGCAGACGATGTACCACGATGTCTGTATCAAGTCTTGGCATATCTTTATATGACCAGGTAAAAACTTCAACATAATCGTGTAACAACTAAATCAGATGCTCCTTGACACTGGGTTCCAGATTGGCACCCACCTTGACCTCTTTTTTGTCTTCTTCGGTACCTAGGTTAATTGTATCCACGGGTTCCTCGTGAGGCTGAATGGTTCTCTCCTCTTGTTGTAGCAGTCTGGCAAGTTCCCCCGATACTTCACAATCTTCCTCACCTTCGTCTTCAGCTTGGTAGATTAGATTCTCAGAGTCACAAAAAGCCATAACAGTATCGTTACCCATGGGATCCATAGTGGATGAATACCTGCATTGTGAGTGTGGGTGTGTGTAAGGGTATAACTATCTTTGAAAGAAAATAAAATGTAAAAGAAAAACAATGAGCATAAAAGTTTGTATGCGAAAACGTCCATGATTCTTTGATGTCATATGAAGATGAAATAATAACCCTTACAAATGGACCATTGTGCTTCGGGTAAGACACAACGTTTTAAGAGTGCGAATTGTTTTTGAATATTACAGATCCAACAAAATGTAAAGATAAATTACTGTGGGATAAAAGTGATCGGGACAAAGTCTCTAGCCTCCCAATTGCTGAGCCCTCCATTGATAGCCGGAAAGATCCAATCCTCCAGGTTTCAATCATCTTCACCATCTTCTACCGCATTGACCTCACAGTTGCTTATCTTCAAGGGTAGCCCTCCAGCATGGGCACGGCGTACAATATTTTGAGCACTTGAAGTGAAACCTAAGCCAAACTGGTCAGACTTATACGGGATATCTGGAAGTTGCCCCCAGATGGTGCATCCACCTTCCTCTACCACTGCTTTGGCGTCCTTTAGTGATGACATCCGGAGTGGAGGTCTTGTGATCTTGGGAATCTGGGACACAATTTTGGTCACTGCCACCTCTTGGGGGACCTCTTCGAAGTGTTGAAAAAGAGTTTCAATGAATTCGCTATCCAATTCCACATATCTGAAGGAATTGAGATGGTTGATCATGTATTCTTCCTCTCCATGGACAGTGATAATCTTCCCTTGAACCGGATACTTCAGCATCTGGTGCAATGTAGAGGTGACAGCGCCAGCACTGTGGATCCATGGCCGGCCTAGCAAGCATGAATACGAAGGGCGGATGTCCATTACATAAAAGGTGGAATTGAAAGTTTGGGTTCCAACCTTTATGGGGATATCCACTTCCCTGTGTACCATCCTCTTCGATCCATCAAATGCCCTTACTACTATGTTGCTTGGCTTTAACGTCAGTCCCTCGCAGTAAAGTCTATCCAAAGCTTTTTTCAGTAATACATTCAAAGATGAGCCAGTGTCCACCAAGACATGGGCCAGAGTTGTGCCCCTACACTCCACTGAGACGTGCAACGCTTCATTGTGCTTTCTTCCCCTTGGTGTTAGATCAGCATCCGAGAAACCTAGGCTGTTATCCGCTGTCAAGCTGGCCACGCAGTCTTGGAATTGATCAGCAGACATCTCTTGAGGTACATGGGCTGTTTTTAAGAACTTTACCAAGGCTTTCGCATGTGCCTCGGAACACAGTAGTAATGCCAGCATGGAGATCTTGGAAGGAGTTTGCCCCAATTATTCAACTACATTGTAGTCGCTCCTCTTTATAATTTTTAGGATCTCCTCCATTTCTTTCTTAGATGTCTCAGGGATAGTCAGTGATTGAGCCTTCATCCGGACAGGCTCAACCAAAACACCTTTTCCTCGAGTTTCAGCAGCAGGAGTATTGGTAGGAATGATAATAGGAGTTGTGACGGCTTCGTCAATGAGAGCATTTGCAGAGATGATTATGGGTACGGAAGTAACCTTTGGAGCAGCCACATGGATGATCACGGGTCCAGAAACTGCTTTTGGTGGAGCAATTTCCAGAGAAAAGATCTTACCACTTCGGGTAATTTTGCTAGTCCCAGCAATATTGTTGATGTCAGAATCTTCTTCTTCGGAATTTATCTCTTCGGCGGCCGGCCAGTCTTGTTTGATGCCATGGTAGTAAATGTCCCCTCCGTAATTCCACGACACGGTTTTATCTGATACATATGGGACTGGCCCAGGCATTGTGATTATTAGAGGAGTTGCTTTCGGAACTGATGTAATTCTAATGGGTCTTTTGGTGGAGACCCTGGAAGAATTGGCGGAAATGGTAATGATAGAAACATCTTCAACAGGAATAGGTGAAATAAGAGTACTTTCAAACAAAATCTCTTTATTATCTATCAGGCGTTGAATGCCTGCTTTCAACAAAGGGCAATCAGTTGGTGAGGACAAGCAGAGATGGCAAACTTCATTACAGCACGGGAACACACCGACTTTCAACAAGTTTATCTTAATGGTCGGAAGTGGAGTCATGAGTTCATCAACTGTGGTAACAAACAAATCCTCTTCAATAACATTGGTATTGTGACCATGTCTTGGAGTAAGAGTAGAAATGACATTTGGCTTCTCGGGCGCATCAAACTCAATTTCTTTTGCTTTAATGAGGTCTTGAATTTTGTTCTTCAAGGCTCAACAGTTATTAGTATCGTGACCAGGACTTTCAGAGTGATATGCACAACGGGCATTGGGGTGATAATGAGGGGATATTGTATTGGGGTTTTTAGGAGCTTCTTTCAAGGTTGCCAAGTTGGATCTCAGAAGATGCGGTAATACTTGAGACAAAGTCATGTTAATTCTGGTGAATTTTCTGACTGGCCTTTCCACCCTTGGTTGATTACTTCTTTGTTGATCAGACGTAGGCTTTGGAATCATAACAGCCCCCACCATTGGTCGGCGTTCGGCCCTCTCTTGGTTTCTTTGCAGATATACAGCGGCTACCTCTTTCTTCCCAATAAAAGGCTTCCTTACAGCTGTAGAAGACGATGAATCCTTCTGAATCTTTCCAATTTTTATGCCAGCTTCCACCCTCTCTCCGGTCAGTATTAGTTCAATAAAGCCTGCAGATGAACTTCCGATTAAATGGTTGAAAAAGGGACCAGATAAGGTGCCTAAGAACATGTCTACCAATTCCCTTTTAGACAGAGGGGGTTGAACTCTTTCATCCAAATCTCTCCATTTTTGTGCGTAATCCTTGAAACCTTCATTGGAAGCCATAGCCATACTCTGGAGTTGAGTACGGGTAGGCGCCAAATCAGCATTGTATTGATATTGCTTGTAGAAAGCTACAGCAAGATCTTCCCAATTATGGATGTTGGCTCTTTCTAGTTGGTAAAACCAGTCGAGTTGTGTTCCAGACAGACCGTCTTGGAAAAAATGCACCCATAAGTCTTTATCAGCGGTATGGGGTTGGATTTTTCTCACATATGATCGGAGATGCATTTTAGGGCATGGCACTCCATCATACTTGGAAAACATGGGCACTTTGAATTTCAGAGGAATCACAATCCCCGACACTAGTCCTAACTCCTCAAAATCTAAGCCTGGTACGTTTTGTATTTCCATCGAGCTCAAACGCTATTCGAGATGTCTATACTTGTCATCAGCTGGAGGGTACTGTTCCTCAGAGTAGTCTTCCTCTTCTTCCTCCTCTTCAGATTCTTCCGGGACCGCTGTTTCCTTGCCTTTCCCTTCTCCTTCACTGATTGTTGTTGCAAAATTCAAAGTCCTTCTTGTCTGCCCATGAAACCTTCTCCCCATGTTTAAGACTCTAGTTACCTTCTTTGTTTTCTTTTTCCTCTCTTCAGCTAGCAGAGTCTTCAATTCTTCTTGTCCCTTGGCTAGGGTCATGAACAATTGTTGAAACTGCGTATTATGAGCTTGGAGATCTTTCACTGTTTGCTTGATATCCATCTTACTGAAATAAACAGTAGAGAGATGAGGAGACTTGTTGCAAAAAACCTGTTTATGTTATGATGAATGATATATGCATATGCAATGTTTTCAAGGATTTCAAAGATTCAAATTTGTTTTAGACAAAAAGGAAACACACGTTATATTAATAAGATAAAGTTTGAGTACATCAATTCCCCTTGGACAAAATAATACAAAACTCTAAGATAAAAAAGTAGTGCGCATCCTCTTTGGTGCAATGTAGGCGTTCAAGGTCCGCTCCTCATGAAGTAGCCTAGTGAGTTCCAAAACCTTCTTCTCGCTTGCGTAGAATTGGGCTTCAAAAGTATCTAGCTCTCCTTTGAGTTGTATCCAATCCCTTTGTAAGTCTTCAAGAGATGTGGGCATGTCAGGATGTAGGATAGTGTATGGAACATCTCCTTCCTTAACAAGCTCAATGATTACCGGGAGAATGGAGGGGTAAGGCATCATAAGACTCTGAGCGCGAGTTCGTACCCATTTGAGGTAAGGCTCAAGAGGGATGGAATTATTGTGCCTCAAAGTTTTTCTATCCACCTTGTTTAGCATCCTCTAAGCTCGGATAAATCTCTGGCGAAGACCTTGATCGTTGTTGTCATAGTCAAATACCAAACCTTGAATCAGCATCTCGTGCGGGCCATCCCTTCGGGCGTAACCAAACTGTCTTAAGGCTAAGCATGGGTTGTAGGTGATGCCTCCCCTAATTCCAAGTAGAGGGACATTAGGGAATTCTCCATAACGGTCGACGATGATAACATTCTCTTTGGATTGAGAGCACCAATGAATGTCTAAATGTTTGAGCGTCATCAACCTTTGTGACCACCTTGAACCTTGATCATTATTTATGAATGATTGGGGAAGATGAGAAATAAACCATCTTGCCAAGAGAGGAGTGCAACACATAAAAGGACACCTCTTTTCCTCATTGTGCGAGTGTGAAAAGAGTGTAGGATATCCCCTAGCAGTGTAGGCACTGGGTTGCGTGACATGAAGATTTTGACGGTGTTCACATCTATGAGTTGGTCAGGATTTGGAAACAAAACCATCGCATAGATGAGAAGAGCCACAATTTCCTTAAAGGCTTGCAAGTCTAAGGAATTCCAACAACTTTGGGCTTTCTCAAACAAGAACTTTGCTAAGAAACCTTTGACACCACTCCTAGTTTCCCAATGGGTTGTGACATCAGATGAGTGCAAGTGTAGAGCTTGAGAAATCTCTTCTGGCTTTGGGTCTCTTTCCGTACCGTTGAAAGGTAGTTGATTGAGAATGGGAATCCTCAAGAGTTGGGAGAATTCTTCCAAAGTAGGCATAAGTTGATAGACAGGGAATGTGAAGCAATGGTGCAAAGGATCAAAGAACTGAAAGAGCACCTTCATCATATCCTCATGTGTGTTGGAGGTGACCAAGTTGAGTAGACGACCATATCTCTTGGTGAATGGAGAGTTCTAAGGAATCTTTGCAGCTAGCTCCTTAAGTCGTGGAGGAATTCTTACAAGATTGACTTGAATAGTTTTCCTGCGAAGTGAATCCATTTCCTACAAAACAAAAACAAAGATGAATCCAAAAATCCTTGAAATGGTTAGTGGATGTATATGATGTTCATAATGTCCATGATGTTATGTACAAGTATGCATATACAAGCAAAGCGAACAAGTCCTTAGTTTAGGCTTGCATGGAGTTTTATAGGTAAGTACCCTCTTGAAGTTTAGTTGACTTAAACTTGTCCTAGTAATAGTAACCGGGTTCTAAGGAGCTCAATATCACTGGATTGTTTCCTTGGTCATTGTTTTAACTCAAGCCTCTTTAATGGCGACCGAAATATCCCAAGAAACCAAACCTCAATGAGTGTAGTATCGAGTATCTACCGACTTCGGACTGCACCAAAGCCGGTCATCTCACTACATCCTAAAGGCCAAGTTGGTCAAGTAAAGGTTCTAAAAGTTCATTAGTGCTTCATGACATCACTCAACGGCCCCGTATTCTCTTTGATTAACTCAAAGGCTACCGGTACCCACAAATATGTCGCACTAACGTAGCTATTGCTTAGACCATGTCGGTATACCCTGCACAATTTCCACAACGTATTACTACTTACCTATAATGTATTCCAAATCCGAGTAGAGGATTCAAACCCAAACAAAGAACCATAATGTAAAGCATACAAGTCAATCAATGTAAGCAAGTAAATGTGATCTAAACCCTAAGGTAACCCCACTTTTAGAATTTAAATCCCCAACAGAGTCGCCAGTTCTGTGATACGGTGGGAGAACTGACTTGAAGGTTTTGCGTTTTATCGCAAATGTTGCGGTTAACAAAAGTCGCCACCGACTTTTCTTTTATCCAAAAGGAAAGGTAAAAAAGCACAGGAAAGACCTTTGAGATTGTTTCTTGAGTTTGGGGGGTAGATTATGAAAAGGGAAGGTATTAGCACCCTTTTCATCTATGGTTTTCCACGGGCTCTTAGTTACTTGCTAGATAACTTGCTTTTGTTTGAAATTGTGCTTTTTGTGGTTTTGAAATTATTTTGTAAAAGAAGCCATTGTTTAGAAATCTTTGTAATGATTCTCGTTCGTAAGAATGTATACAAAGATTTTGTCTTTTTGAAAATGTTTTTAAGTTTGTAAGATGTTTTGAAATGTATGTGTTTGTTTTGAAAATAGCAAGGATATTTGTTTGAAATGGAGCAAGTAACCAAAAGTAATCTACCTACTCAAATGTCTTTATTGTTCATTTTTTCCCCTTTGATATTGTTGTCTTACCATTGATTTGGTAAGCAACTCTATCTTTGGATGCAAACGGGACGGGCGTGGGTCATCGTATAACCATGATTAGCAATGTTGCAAAGTATCTTAGCATTTTGAGGGACTAAGATCATTTTTGTAAGGCAACTTTGAATAGTGTCGTCGAGGGACTATGATCTTGTTTTTTTGTTTGTTTTGCTAAGATACCTTACATGCGTAATATGGCCATTTTGTTCAAGGCAACCAAGTGGAGTAACCCTAGGGGTGTTTGTGTGCAAGTGTGTCATTTTCATGCTTGATTTTGTCTTGAATTAGGGTTTTCTATTTGATTGGTTTTATCTTTCCATACAAACCCTAATTATTAACATGTTATATATAAAGCAATAAATTGTAGAAAGTAAATATCCTACGCTATTACAATCATTTGGGGACGGGGTGTACAAATTTACAAATGGGGATTGCAAGAAATTAAAGTCCTAATTATCTATTTAACCATATTGAATAGCCATGAAGAAAATACATGAAGCATGTAAACATAAAGAAAAATGAAAGGAAAATAAAACATTTTGGATCATTATGTGTCGATGCATGCCATAAAATCAAGCTTCTCGAATGCACTTTTATTTTGATGAAGACAAATCATGATTGATAAAGAAGGCAAAAATTATTGATCAAGCTAAAAGCCTCTTTGGATGAAGTCTTTGGTTTAAGCCCTTAGCAAATTTCAAGGTATAATGATAATACTTACCTTGAACTTAATATATAGATGCTCAATGGTCAAAAAGAAAACATTTTATATTGCCCAACTCTTTATTCAAGTTTTTTCAAAGCAAAAATTCAATTTTCATTTGAGTGCAATCGATTTGCATGTTAGTGCAATCGATTGCATGCTTTAGTTTTTCAAAACATTGGCTACTGACTTCTAGTGAAATCGATTTGCATGGTTGTGCAATCGATTGCACACTCAAAATATTAGGATAAAAACCTATCCAAACCTGCTGAAAAATTCTCTAAGTGTTTATTCAAAAATGCCATGACTTCATGAATTTATAACTCAAAATCCAAACACTTATAGAAAAAGTTCTGCTTTACAATGTTTTAGATCTCATTGAGATCTACAACTTTTATGTTGGAGGTTTTCCTTGAATCATCTTGCATCATGGCGAAAAATTGGCATGAAGTGGTGAAATTATCATGTGTAAAAACACTTAGAAAATTTCTTAGTCTTGGAAATCTTGACTTTTCAAGTTGACTTTTGACTTTCTTAACTTCTTGATGATCAAGCTTGATATTTTTGAATGTCTTGATGAATTGTGATATTTGAAACTTAATGTTGACCAAAAAGTCAAAGTTTGACTTTTGGTGCTACAATTGACTTTTTCACCAATACAACTGATTTTAGGTCATCTAATCAATTGACTGAGCAAAAATGTGATCCAAGACCTGAAACTTAACATGAGCAATCTTGAGAGTCCAAAATGATCCATGAAAGTCAAATGGGGCATTAAAAGTCCATTTGTCCTTGTGCAAACTCAAACCTTAATTTTCAATCATCAGTGCTTGAGGAGATGTCTTGAGCTGATCAACCTTAGTGCAGTCTTGAACCAAAGGAGATCTTGTGAGATATTAATTGAGAAATGAGAGGGAAAATTTTGGTGTACAACATCAGTGTTAGAACTTCTTTAAGAGATGTTTAGAATCAGAGTTAAAACATCATTTTAACTCATCTTCTGATCGTCTTCCATCAGAACTTCTCTGCAAAACAAAATATAAACTTAGGGAGCATAATTGTTCTTTGTGTTTATTATCATCAAAACTCTTACAAGGGTTGTAGAATCAAACTATGTCCTAACAATCTCCCTCTTTTTGATTATTATAAAAACTTGGATATTTTAATAGAAACAGAAAGAACATAAAGCACTTTAAGTTCTCCCCTGAGTTGAATACTTAGATAGAGAAGAAATACTTCCATGAAGTTTATTCTGATAAGAGTTTTTGATGTATCTACTTCTGTCTTCAACAGAGTTTGTTCCTGTTTTGCTTTCAGAAAAAAATAGTAGAAGTTATGATATTCAAAATGTTTGAGACTGCATCTCGATACTGTTATTAGAAATATCTTACATTCTCCCCCTTTTTGTCAAGAATCAAAAAGCAATATAAACACTTTAAGGAATAAAAGATGAGTTGTATTCAAAAGGATTAAAATAACACATTCATAAGAAAACAAAAAAAAGTGAACACAATAAAGAAAACAATTTTCAAAACTAAGATTGAGGTGGAGGAAGTCGTGTGAACAAGGCTTCCAACAAATTCTTAATCTGAGTGTTTGACTCTTCTTGTTTTCCCAGCATCCCTTTGATTTCCTTGCATGTGTCATATTGCTTGTCTAGTCTCTCTTTGAACACTACATTTTCTTTCTTCAACTCCTCCAGAGTTTGCATAACCAAATATGAAGAGGGTATATCAACAGAAGGTGCCACCTTTTCAGAGCAGGCTGCGGCTGATTCTGACTCAGTAGCTTTTTCAACTTCATTGCCTTTGTCTTGAACCGTAACCAGAGGCAGAGGATCATAGGATGGTTCATCATATTCTGAAGACTGATGATCTTCCCAGGGGGCATTGTCTAGCAGAAGGAGAGGTTTCTTTTCCCAGTGATGCAGAACTTGATCTTTGAAGTCTTTCAGATGATCACAAAAGTTCTGTTGAGCAATTTCATTACTCAACTCCTTAAGTTTCTGGGACTCAGAATTGAACCATTTTCTGAACTGGTTCCAGTGTGAATCAGAAGCAGCGATATTAAGATTCTCTAAGCAGGCTAGCTTCAGAGAGTTTACCCATTCCAGTATTTATGTTTCAAAAATCAGTAAATTTTTACCAACATCTGCTTCGATGATTTTTGGTTTTGGTTTTGGTACGACAATTTTTTGAGAGCATGAGACAAGATTGCCCAGAGCTTCTAAGTCTATAATGGTGTGAAGGTGATCTTCTGGATGGTTGTTTGGAGAGGGAGAATCAGAGATAATAATGGGTGAATATGGTGTGTTTGGTGGAGTGGAATGATAGAGAGATGGAATTTCTGGGATGTCGTGGATTGTGATTGGTTGTTGGACCATGAGAGGGCATGTAATTCCAGGAATGGATGTAGTGGTATCAGAGTCAAAATTTAGATTTTCTGAGTTGGTAGCGTGAAAGTTTGGATTTTCTAAGTGGGGAGCTTGAGAGTTTGGATTTTCTGAGTGGGGAGCTTGAAATAACGGATCAAATTGATCAATATCAGAAAGAACTTGAGCAAGTTCAGGCTGATTTTAGTCAAGATGGGTAGAAGGTGGATCGTCCAGAATGTTTTCTAGAGTAAGTGAAGGGTCAAATTCAATATCAAAGTCATCAAAGGTTTATGGTGAAGGGTCTTTTGTGGGTTTTGGAGAGGAGGGGGTTTTAGATGTTGATAAAAGAACTGGTTCCATAACAGAAATAAAAGACGAGTTACCTTTCTTCTTAGCAGCCTTGGGAACCTTCTGAGAAGATCCTTGTCCAATAGCTTTCCTTTTCCTTGATTTTTTGAGGATAATCTCTAGACCCTGTTGTTGCAGACCGCGAATGTTCACTTCTGGATTTGTCCCGTCCATTTTGCAAGCCTCAAAATATCTGACAATAATTTCTGGAGAAGTATTTGTTTGAGAGAAGAAAGGAAAATCCTTCAGAGGTACTCATCTCGTTGTGATGAATTCCTTTATTGTTACTGTTGGATCCTTCTTGATGGTGTCAATGATATTCATTTTCTTTAGATTCTTCGCATTTAGAGGTTTACCAGCACATGCTTCTAGAGTGCTGATCTGTTGAGCCTTAGTCAGATATTCTACCAGTTTGTTTTCCATCATAATATCTGATATGAGCCTGCCCAGAGGTATCCAGTCCTTATTAGTTCTTTCTTCTTCTACTCTAGTCTCTTTGACGCCGGTCTTCATATGATTAAATAGAAAATGAGGAAGATTGACCCTTGCCTTGGTTGCTATGAAGTACAGAAGAAATTGTTGATCAATGTTGATATAATCTGGAAAACTTGTGGGTTTTCTGTGGTTGATGCAGCCCAAGATGATTTTTGACCAAATTCTAAAGTAGTCTTTCAGATCTTTGATTTTGTTTGAAGGTTGGCCAGAAGAAAAAATCTCTTTTGAAATCTTTATTAGGTCAGAGCATTTATCTACCAGGCTGCTGCAACGAATGCCTCCGCGATCATGACCTATCAAACGTGAAATGAGATCTTCAAAGATTACTATTTTCTTTCCCATCACAAAAGAAGTAACTTGGTGATTTGAATCAGTAGCGTGAATCCATGATTCTTTAACTAATCTTGGAAAAACTTGACACATTAGACAATCACAATACTTTGTCCACCCTTGAAATTCAACATCAGGAGTAAGATCATAACTGTTTTCCTTCATACTAACGAAGTCCACAATGAGTTCACACAGAACTTCTAGCGAATCAATTAGAGTCAGAAGTGTTCTTGAAGGTTCTTTATACATGTCTGTTGTTGAAGAAGAAGAGCCAATAACACTTTGAGAGCTTTGAGCAGTTTTAGAAGAAGCCATTGTTCACACAGACTTTGAAGGTTTTTTGAAGAAAAAATTGAACACAAGTAGTAGAGAGAAGAAGTGAGAGTGAAAAAGTGAAAGTGAAAGTGAAAGTGAGCGGTGTATTTATAAAAAAATAGAAAACTTAATTAACAAGAAAAGAGTGAAAAGAAATGATTACATAGCATTAATGATTCCTAAAAATAAGGAGATGGCATAGAGATATAAAATAGTTACTGATACGGCACAAGTCTCAATGCATCCAATCAATGTTTTACTCTCTTCAAAATTTGAACATGTTTTCAGACTTAGAAGAAACTCTTGTGAGAAGATGATAGATGTTGATGTTGTGAACTACACGCTTCTATCTTTGAAATGAAGCGCTTGGAAACTTTTCAGATCTTCTTAGATAGATCCTGATACAACTTTCCTTCTAACTTCTGAAGAATTATTGATCAGATGTTCATAAAAAAAAACATAAAATTCTGAGGGTTAAAGAATACATAAATAAAACTCTTATTCTGGACATAATTTCATGCTGAGATGTTTCAGAATGAAATTAAACCTATCTTCCGAAAGGGGTTTAAAGAAGACATCAGCCCATTTATGGTCTGTGTTAATAAATTTTAATGAATGAATTCCTTTCTGAATATAGTCCCTAACGAAGTGATGTTTTATTTCTATATGCTTAGCCCTAGAATGTAAAATAGGATTTCTAGATAAACAAATGGCAAAAGTATTGTTACATATTATAAGAATGTTACTCTCAAATATGTTGAAGTCTTCAAGTTGACTTTTCATCCAGAGCATCTGTGTGCTGCATCCAGCCGCTGCTATATATTCAGCTTCAGCAGTTGATAGTGCGATGGTGGATTACCTCTTGCTGTTTGAGAGCCATTTTCCTTCCTGAAATAAACAACGAGAAAATGAGAAACCTGTACTGGAAGACTTGTTATGTAATGACATGCATGCAATGTTTTCAAGGATATAACGGGGTAAATACAAGAAGATGTTAGAATCCGACTGCAACTTTGATTGAAGAACTTCATATCTTTGAAGGTCCTTCTACGAGAATCAAGCTCACCATGTCAAGTGGGTCATAGCCTCTGACTCATGTTATCGCTTTGACAATGTTGGCTAGAGGAAAATAAATCCCCCTGCCCCTTGCTAGACGTCTGGTTCATCATAGCCTGCATCACAGACCCTTGAGATCCTTGAAATGGTTAAGTCACTGCTATGGCATGATGTCATGATGCGTATGCTATGCACCAAGAAAAAGTGTAAGGTGGTGAAGACAAGTGAGTCTTGCAAGAAGTCCATGTTATTGGATAATGACTATAAACAAGTCCTGCAAGGAGTTCGAGTTATTAGATAATGAAAGCAAACAAGCCACACAAGTAGCCTTAGGTTCAGGCTTGCATGGAGTTTATAGGTAAGTACCCTCTTAAAGTTTCGGTTGGCTCAACCTGTCCTAGTAATAGTAATCGGGTTCTAAGGAGTCTCAATATCACTGATCTTTCTTTATCAGGCATTGTTTCAGTTCGAGTGATCTTTTCGCGCAGCCGAAATTTTCCGAAAGTCCAATCTTAATGAGTGTAGCATTGAGTATCAACCAATCCTTAGCTTTATACTGAGGCCGACTATCTCATTACTTTATAATGGCCAAGTTTGTTCAACTAAGGTTCTAAGGCCCATTAGTGCTTTATGACACCACACAGCAACCCCGTATTCTCCTCGATTTAACATAAGGGATACTGGTACCAACAAATGTGTCATACTAACATAGATATCACTTTAACCATATTGGTCTACATCGTACAGTCTCCACGATCTATTGCTTCTTACCTAAAAGGTGTCCCAGATCCGGGTGTAGGATCTTTTAGTAATAACCCAAACAAACCCTCAAAGATAAATCATACAAACACACAATTTAAATGAACTAAACTCTAAGGTAACCCCACTTTTTTATTAGTCCCCAACAGAGTCTCCAGTTCTGTAATACGGTGGCAGAATCGACTATTATACTGGTTTTGCATTTGTATTCGCAAATGTTGCGGTAAGCAAGAGTCGCCACCGACTTTTCTTTTATCCAACAAAGGAAAGGGTGAAAAGAACAGAAAAAGACCTTTCGAGAGTTTTCTGAGTAAGGGGGGTAGATTATGGAAAGGGAAGGTATTAGCACCCTTTCCATCCGTAGTTCTCTACGGGCTCTTAGATGCTAGCTCATTTGAAAATACCTTGTGCTTTGTGTGTTTTTGAAAAGTATTTGAAATGCCAATAGTAAGGTGATTTGCTTTATGATAACTCTTGTATCAGTCCTCAAGAGTGTTGATAAAGCGTTTTGAAAATGTTTTTGAAAGTGTTTTGTGTATGTGTAAAAGTTTGTTTTTAGCATAGCATTTAGGAACTATCTACTTTACTCGAAAGGATCATTCTTTTCCCCTTTTCATTTAGACAGTTCTATCCTACTATTAGTTGGTAGGTAGCCCTAGTCGTTGGATATTTGAGGGACATTCAAAGGGACGTTTATAGTCACAAAGGAAACTGGGCAAAAAACCTTAGTAACTACCCTAGGGTTTTAAGATCATTTTTATCGAGGCAACATATAGAGGGTCATCAAGGGACTTATGATCTTTTAAACTGGAGGGTAGCCACTAAAATCTCTCACGTTTCAAGAGTTGTGACTGTTTTCCGAAGGCAACCAAAGTGGGATACCCTAGAGGTGCACATGTGTAATTGTGTTGTTTTCAGTTATTTATCTTGTGTTAGGTTTGCTAATGTTTGCTTTTAGTCTTGCCATATAATCCTATTAAACATACATCTAAGTAGTTAATAAGTTTTCAGAAATTAAAAGTACAGAAATGTAAAATCCTAACTATTACATGGCTTCGGGGAGGGGATTATTTACATGTCCAAAATGGGGAATAAAGCAGAAAAAAGTAAAAGTCCTAATTTAAACTATTTTATCCCAGTAAGCAGATACAATAATATGAAAAATAATAATACTAAAAATCGTGCGCGAATTGGAAATACGTCTAAAACCCTAAGAGGAAAAGTCTTTTTGTTTGTTTTTGTTTAATAAAATAAAAATAAAAATCTAAGTCTACTTAATTTTAATTTTAAGAAAGTGTTTAAGTAATTAATAATTAATTAACAAAAAAAATTTTTAATTGAAAAAGACTAAGTCAATTTTTATGATTTTATAATTTGCTGATTAACTAAAAAAAATCAAAAGAAACAAATAATGAAAAGAACAATAATGTAAATGGGCCTGGTGTTAAAGCTGAAAAGAGGGGTGAGATTTGGAATTTATTAGGTCCAAATCAGGGAGAAGCCCGGGCTACGCTAGATCCTGTGTTACTGACCCTTGAGAGTCTACCATGAAGTTGCATATTTGGAGCGCTAGATCTAATTATACATAGATCCAATGGTGTTGACAAAAGGGTGCATGTATGCACGCTTGCCTTTGTTGTACTAGATTTGTAAAACAAATGTTGGAAAAAATAAAGATGTAGGACTTGGGTATCGAACCCAAGTCTTTCCCCTTAATTCGAACCTTCCCCTAATTCTAACCCATTGTGTTCGAATCTGGGTTGTTTTGGCTTGAAACTGCCTGTATCACGAGCTTTGAAGGCAAATTCAGATCATGCCCTTAGATGGCACGATCTTATTCCTGCATGTTATCTTACATGTGGCATGTTCATATAAACACAAACAACATTAGCAGTGCAAATATGCAATCAATATGTATTTAAATGGCCTGGAAATACAATTTTGATTTTGTAAATCCTTACCAACCGGAGATGCTTCGATCTATAAACCTGGATGTGGAATTGCTAGCGAAAGGGCCTAGGCGGCTTTCTATGATTTTGCAAAGCTGGTTTAGTATTTAGACAACTTATGAGATTTTTGAGCTTTTTTCTGAGGCAACTTCTTGTGTGTGTGCAATGCGTGTATGCGTTTGGAGGCAATGTTTCGTCTGGCTAATGCGTGTATGGGTTCTTTGATAGACAATCCCGTCTTGTATTTATAGGGGTGTAGTGATGAACGAAAATGGCAAGAATTAGCCATTAACCATGGCTTTGAAGGCAGAATCGAAAGTCTTAAAAGGTTGCCAATATTGATGATTTTCTACCATTTTGGGTTTTTGAGTGAACCTGGACATGTTTTACTCCCACATCTTAAATTTTTGAATGCTCCCAAGTTTTTTTCTTCGATGGTTCTGAGTTCCAATTCGAATGGTCCAAGACCACATCATTGTGGCTTCTTCGATTGAGCCACTATCTGCCTTAGTTTCGTGATCTAAAAACTATCCAATTAGACCAATCGAACAGTTCTTGTTCCTTTCGATTTCTTTTCCTTCAATTCGACCACTTCTTCCTCTTGGTCTGTCGAAGCTTCGCTTCGTCATATCCTTCGAATGTAGTAGTGTAGATGATCCTTCGATTCTAACTCCCACCCCTTGCTTATGCCTACAAAAATATCTTTCTTGCTGATCACTAGTTCACCTTCGATTGGTGAATATAGCTTATATGCACCAATTGAAGAATGACTTATGAGCACCAAGCCTATACTTTGATTACCCAACTTCTTCCTTGTCTGTTCAGGCGCATGCCTGAGACACATTGATCCCCAAAACTCTAAGATGATTCATATTTGGTTGATTCATCTCTAATTGTACTTCGATCATGCCATGTTTGAAGATGGCATGTCCTTCGAACCAATAGATTTCCACTTGTTTCTTTGGATAAGATAAGAGCTTTTTGAATTCCAAATATTCTTCTTTTTTAAGCGCCCATTCAGGCAACATGTCAATCGAAAGGTGTCCTTCTTGTAACTCTTCGAATAGCTTACATCTCCATGTTCGAAAATGAACCTTTCGATGGTGCTCATTACCCGCTCTCCCAATCGATGGCTTCATAAAATCCTTCTCACAATTTCTTTCAAACTAGCCCTCCTTCGATCTTAGTGTTTCGTTGGGCATTAAATTAGCCTGCATACTGTTGTCGAAGCTGCTTCGATCCAAAAGCCCTTAGGCATATTTTCAGCCTTCGACCTACACTTTGTCATGTACACTTATTTTTCTTCTTTCAGCCGTGCCATTATGCTGAGGCATATAGGGTGCCCTAGAAATCATTTGAAGCTCTGGAACTCACACATCTTGGTGAAAAGTGAAATTAGTTGAAAGGCTATTGCTTAGGAGGAGAATTTATCTGATCAATTCTTGGTCAACCTTGAGCAATTGGGGACCTCAATGAGTATGCCTTGAATAAAAATGGGAGGGAAAATTTTGGGGTACAACAACTGCCCATGTTCAATCTTCTTAAACCTAAATATGTAGATTGACTTGTCTATCTTTCGTGATCTGAAGGTGGAAGATGGTTGAACATTAGAGTGTCTGGAAATTTGCACTCGCATGAAGTAACGCTGTTGGTTGATGATGTCAGGAATGGGCTTACAGATGCCATTTGGAGAATATAACTGAGAGTTGTTGGAGATGGGCTTAAAGATGCCATCCAAAGTAGATGCTGACTTCATAAGAGGTCTCTTTGTGGGGATTCCTGTTCCTGTTGTCTGAGGAGGACTCCACTGGGGAATGTTGATTTCTGTTGTTCTCCCGCTTGAGGAAAACTCTATGGGGGGAATAGAGTCTAGTAGCTTTAGTTGTCCATGGCTCTACTGAGGAGTTATCTCTAGACTAGAGAGATGAACGTTAGCTGTTTTCTGGCTGAAATCCAGGCTTCACAGTAACTTGCTAGGGAGAATGAAATTAACTGTTATCTGGAAATGTATTAGAAGGAGCCTGTGTATGGCTGCTTCAGGATGAGTCCGTGTTAGACTTTATCTGGAGATATATGAGAAGGAGCCTGTATAGGGATGCTTCAGGATAAGTCCGTGTGAAACTGCATCTTAAAATACATGAGAAGGAACTTGTGTAGGGTTGCTTCAGGATGAGCCCGTGTAAAGCTGCATCTGGAGATCATGAGAAGGAACCAATGTAGGATTGCTTCAAGATGAGCCCGTGTAAAGCTGCAACTGGAGAGAAGGAACCTGTGTAAGATTGCTTCAAGATGAGCCAGTGTAAAGCTGCATTTGGAAAGAAGGAACCCGTGTAAGATTGCTTCAAGATGAGCCTGTGTAAAGCTACACCTGGAGATCATGAGAAGGAACCCGTGTAAGATTGCTTCATCTGGTCGTGTAGATAGTCACCCCGTCTTGTTTTGGGAATTAATCCATAATCAGTAGTTCACAGATAGTTGTCCTGTCTTGTTTTAGGTATTAATCTGGAACTTGCTTTTATTGGTCGTTGAGATAGTTGCCCTGGCTTGTTTCAGGAATTAATCTCTGACCTTAGAGAAAGAAATATAGTTTCCCCGTCTTTTTTCGGGAGTTAATCTTTAATCTGCTCATATAGATAATTGTCCTGTCTGGTTCCAGATATTAATCTATAATCAGTCATTCACAGATAGTTATCCTGTCTTATTTCAGGTATTAATCTGGAACTTGTTTTTGTTAGTCGTTGAGATAGTTGTCCTGTTTGGTTTCAGGTATTAATATCTGACCTTAGAGAAAGAAATATAGTTTCCCCGTCCTATTTTAGGAGTTAATCTTTAATCTGCTCATGTAGATAGTTGTCTTGTCTGGTTCCAGGTATTAATCTACAATCAGTCGTTCATAGATAGTTATCCTGTCTTATTTCAGGTATTAATCTGGAACTTGTTTTTGTTGGTCGTTGAGATAGTTGTCATGTCTGGTTTCAGGTATTAACCTATGACCTTAGAGAAAGATAGTTTCCCTGTCCTGTTTCGGGAGTTAATATTTAATCTGCTCATGTAGATAGTTATCCTATCTGGTTCTGGGTATTAATCTATAATTAGTCGTTCATAGATAGTTGTCCTGTCTTGTTTCAGGTATTAATCTGAAACTTGTTTTTGTTGGTCGTTGAGATAATTGTCATATCTGGTTCAGGTATTAATCTCTGACCTTAGAGAAAGAAATATAGTTTCCCCGTCTTTTTTCGGGAGTTAATCTTTAATCTGCTCATATAGATAATTGTCCTGTCTGGTTCCAGGTATTAATCTACAATCAGTCATTCACAGATAGTTATCTTGTCTTATTTCAGGTATTAATATGGAACTTGTTTTTGTTAGTCGTTGAGATAGTTGTCCTGTCTGGTTTTAGGTATTAATATTTGACCTTAGAGAAAGAAATATAGTTTCCCCGTCCTATTTTAGGAGTTAATCTTTAATCTGCTCATGTAGATAGTTGTCCTGTCTGGTTCCAGGTATTAATCTATAATCAGTCGTTCACAGATAGTTATCCTGTCTTATTTCAGGTATTAATCTGGAACTTGTTTTTGTTGGTGGTTGAGATAGTCGTCCTGCCTGGTTTCAGGTATTAATCTCTGACCTTAGAGAAAGAAAGATAGTTTCCCCGTCCTGTTTCGGGAGTTAATCTTTAATCTGCTCATGTAGATAGTTGTCATGTCTGGTTCTAGGTATTAATCTATAATCAGTCGTTCACAGATAGTTGCCCTGTCTGATTTCATGAATTAATCTGGAACTGTTGAAAATTGATTATGATATTTTTCTGCTTGCGGACTTTCCTGAAAAAGGTAAAAAGTCAGTTGTATGCAGTGTCATGATGCATGAAATGCATCAGGTAATGATGTTCTCAAAATAAATGAGATTGTGATATATATGCATTTGTGCTGCATATACTATGATGCTTGTAAAATGATGTATGAGTGCAATGTATAAACGTATCAGTTTTTCTATTGCAGTGTTGCTGAACTGGGGAAAATAAATCCCTGATTGTTGCCGGGGATGAAGAGTGTAAGTCTTCAAATTTTATTGAAGTTGAAATGATGAGAGACGAATTCCTGTTGTTAGAGAAATAAACTCTGTTGGGGAAGGGAAACTCTGTAAACTGCTTGGGGATTTTTATGAATCCATTATTGGGAAACCCAAGAAGCTTGTGATACAGGCTAAGGAATTATTTGAGATGTCGGGTAAGTAATTGTAAATTTTTTCTCCGCCGGGGATATAAGAATGCCTGACATCATTAGGCTATATGCTGAGGATATGGCAGCGATTTTATAGTAGGATGCTCCGGCCTCTGTACCTGTCGGAGAAAGTATCTCAACTTCTAGAGCCCGTGGTAAATGTTGATCAGGGTGATAAGTCTTCTATTGATATACAAGTGACGAGATGACGGGACATAGTCATACGCTTTAATCCCTAACTTTTTCCTGGACTGTCCTTTCATATTTTCAGTCCACCGAGATACCCTTTTTTCCCCAAGCCGCCTTTTCAGGTTTTCGACTTGCCGGGTGTACAGTTTTATTTATATATCCCTAATTTTTGCCCGAACTCCTTTGGTTCTTCGGGATGCCCTTACTTTTGCCTAGGCCAGTCAACCTAGCGGGTCTTTTTTCATGCGTAGTATTTTCCGACTATGTCCACGTTCACAGGGTGCAGAAAATTGTCAATGTCCATAACAGTAAGTATTACAACCCTGCCAGAAAATATTTGCTTCATCATTCGCGACCCTTTGCAGGAATACATGTTTAATGCCCCAAGTGATTCAGATGGAGATCTTCCCCTGGCTTGAGAGATCCCTTGAATCTTGACTCGCCTTCCCCAGGTCAACTAGACACCATGCCATGCCCCTTGATTATGAAAGGCCTGCTATTGGAAGTGTCTTTCCATCTGAGGTGATTTTGTTCATTGAAAGGGTTTTCGTTCATTGAATATTCATTGTGCGAATTTTTCTACTGTTGAACAATTAGTCATATGCAAACAATGGTACTTTAAAAAAATGCAAAGCTTATATCTGTCTTGATGTTTTGAAAATTCATTTTTTAGTAAAACAAAAATTTGCAAGAATGTGATATCAACTCATGATTTATAATAAACCTTACAGGAGTCAGGATACCTTTTTGTAACAATATGCTTTCAAACTAACCTATGCTTCAACTAGGACTTTTAAGGGTTGTAACATGGCCTGGTTCACGGTTTAAGAAACAAAAGGATAAAGGCTCAAACTTTATTTGTACCCAACCCATTCTTCATGATGTTCTTCAGTCCTATATTCAGTCAATTATGCATTTAGATCCCAATTGAATTCTGGAATCTTGCCCTGATGCTTGGTGATGATTCATCAATTGAAAGCTTATTTTGAGAAGGCAGTCATCATTTGTAATATTTTCTTTTGTTGAAGACTTGTAGCGACCTCTTTTTTGATTTTATTATCCCAACCTTTTTCCTGAACTGTTTTTTTTTGTGATTACAGTCAGCGGGATACCCCAGTTTTTTAAGTCTCCTTCATAGGTTTTGACTCAACGGGCTTTTCTTTTGAGAGATAATGTCTTCATGTTTTGATGATTATGCGGAACCATCACCATCTTTTGTTTTGGAAGGGCGTCTTCAACACCACTCGTCGTGTATGAAGAGAAAGCTTGCGATTGAATGCACCTTTGAATTAACTGAGAAACTACCATGCCCTAGGTTATGAATAAGGGTTTAAATTTTCATGAAAAAGAGAACTCCTACTTCTTAGGATCAAAGGGGTTGACTAGGGATTATCTTCCTAATAACTCCACTGTTTAGGATTTAAAACAACACATGTACATTGTCAGCAAGGTCTGTTCAAAATCATACTGTATAGATTATGGTATCTTTTTCGTCATCCTCCCTCTAAAGGCTTATATCTTTTAATCAAGAGTTGAATATCACAAGAAGGAAGTAAAAGCACAGTTTCAATATAGTGACCACGAATGAAATAATTCAAGACAAACATATGCAACGCATTGATGAAATAACAAAGTTTGACATAAATAAGTTTTCGAACAATCAAAGGAAGATTACAACTTGAAAATTCTAATGAACAAAAGCCTCTTTGTCCAAACTTGTCACTTCAGATGGTGTGCCTTTGAGGGATGGCAGAAGAATTCAGTTTGACCATCTTTTGTGAACTCCAACACTCCTTTGTTGATCAAATCCCGAATCTTATTTTTCAAAGCCCAAAAGTCATTCGTATCATGTCTAGGACTATTGGAATGGTATGCGCCCATTGCATTACGATAATAGCTAGGAGCAGAGACATTGGGATTCCGAGGAGGATCCCTTAACGTAATCAACTCCATCTTCAACATGTGTTACAATACCTGAGCCAAGGACATGTTAATTTTGGTGAATTTTCTTTTGGGCGTGTCCTGGTTATGCTGACTGTCTTGTCGTTGTTGCTGCATTAATGCTGGAATAGAAGTTCGCACTACCCCCACAGATTGACTGAGATTACTCTTATTGCGGCCCTTCTGGTTGTAGATGGCATTGGACTCTTTCTTCCCATTGCATGTTCTCTTATGAGTACTTGAAGATGCAGTCCCTTGAATGTCAATGATCCTGAGTTTATTTTCAACATGCCCCCGCATGAACATGTCACCCAATTCCATATCTGCAAAGAGAGATTGATCATTGATTAGGCCCTAAGCTCTAGCAGTTTGCCCCAGAATGTCGTATATGTCTTGATGAAGCTTGCTGATGAGAATCCTCAACTCTTCTTGTTCCCGAGCTAAACTTTAGATAAGGACCATATGACTACTCGTTTGGATTCTCATCCTTCCCATCTCAACTTGCAATTGTTCCAACTGGTCATCCTTGTTGTTGTCAGGATGTTTCTTGGTCATGTTCCCAGCGAGGAGTGTTTTCAATTCTTCTTGCCCCTCAGATAGATTTAGGAACATTTACTTGAATTAAGAATCTCGAGTTTGGAGATCTCCGTCGTTCTATTTGAGAGATATTTTCCTTGCTTAAATAAACAGCAAGAAAATGAGAAACCTGTACTAGAAGACTTGTTGTGATCGGTGGATCTGGAACTGACTGTTTAACGCTGGTTCGCGAAATGTCGCGGAAGCAAGAGTCGCCACCGTCTTTTATTTTCTCCAAATGGAAAGGACAAAAGCACAGAAAAATTCCTTATAGAGATTGCTCTCGGTTCGGGAGGTAGGTTATAGAAAGGGAAGGTGTTAGCACCCTTTCTATCCATGGTTATCCATGGGCTCTTAGATACTTGCTCATTTGTGTTTTCAAAAATGGTTTGTTTGCTTTTCAACTGTGGGTTCTAAAAAGTTTCTTTGAAAATTCCAGTTCGACTCTTGTATCGGTCCTCAAGAGTGTTTGAAAAAATTGCTTTCGAAAGCTTTTTGAAAAGGTGTTGGTGTGAAAAGTATTTTTTTGATTTGTTTTGAAATTAGAGCAAGTATCTACGAGTTGTCTACCTACCCTAAGGAATTCGTCTGTGTAAATGTCCTTAAAGTAGTGCCATCCCACCATTGAGAGGTAGGTAGCACCACCGTTGGAGGTGTTCGGGTCAATTCGAGGTTCGGGACATGGTGATCACCAGAGCAATGGGAAGACACCTTAGAAGCTACCCTCATGCCAGGTTCCCGGATCATGAGGACTTACTAAGACATCCTCTACTCGACGATCACCTTTCGAGGCAAGGCAACAGTGAGGCGTACCCTAGGGGTGGTGTGTGCGGTTCGTGTGTCATTTTCATTTGCATTTATCTTGTCATGTTATTGGTGTTCTACGCATGATTTTATTTCGTCCATACATTCTTTCATGCCTTTGATTAACAGTTTAAGTATTTGCGAGAACAGTAAATTCTAAGCTATTACAAATGGCGCGGGTCCACATCGCCAAAATTAACCAAGACCCGATTTGACAGAACAATAAAGAAATTAAAAGAATTAAAAGTGCGAGAAGTAATTACAAGGCTTCGGGAGAGATACATAATTATTTAAGCAAAATAAAATAAATATGCGAAATAAGAATTAAATCGAAACGAGGGCGTTGGACCCTTTTGCAAAAAATCAAATTAATGATGAAGTTAATTAATTAAAAGAGACAGAACTTATTTTTTGTGTTTTTTTGGATTTAAGAGGAAAAAAGGAATTAATTAAAATACGACGCAAACCCTAATTCTAGTTATTTTAATTTATTAAGAAAACATTAGAATTTAACCTAAATTAACCCTAAGTTATTTTCATGCAGATTTAATTATAAAAAAAATAAAAAAAATAAATAAATATTATTATAAGAAAGAAAAATTAAAAGGGAATAAAACATTAATTAAACCTAATTCTACTTCTTTTTAGATTTTTTTTATTAAAAGTATTTAAAATTAAACCCTAATTTATACTAAATTCAATTATATACAATTGGTTTATGAAAATAATTAAAATAAAATACTTATTATATTTTGCTCTTTTTCTGATTTTTTTATTGATATTTTGTGAAAATAATAAATTAATTAAATAAGTAATAATTAAAATAAAAATAGAATTAAAAATAAAGAAAGCAAAAATTATGCAAACCTAGGGGGTGGTAGTCCCCAAAGTGGAGGTCTGGCCCAAGAAATCTGAGCCCAATAACCTTCAAGTTTGTTGACTTTTCTAGACACTATGTGGCACCTTTGACCAGGCTTATGATGCGCTTCCAATCTATGCCTTTGATTTGATCTAACCAACGCGTGGATGACTGGATCTTGGGAGTGTATGGTGTTCCTCAACATAAGCGCTGCACGTGAACGTTAAAGGAAAAATATTATGGAAATTATTGAAGACCTGGGGTTCGAACCCAGGTCATGGATGTTGCCAGCGTATGCCTTGCCACTGAACCACTTGTTGCACTTTGTATATAACATAAATGAAGAATAATATAATAAGAAGCAATAGTTAGTGGTTCAAAAACGCGCGAAATTTAAAAGAACCAACCAACGTTTGCCAACACATCATCTTCCTCGCGTGTTTTATTTTTTTCTGAAACAAGAACACTTTGGCCACGGTTTTGCAAATGTTCTCTTAGGCATGCTACTGGAAAATAGAGATTAGGCCTATAGTGTTCATAAATTAGGCGCGATGGGTGGTTTGTGATCGTTCAGACTTGCTGATTACAACCATGGCATTCTTGAAGGCAAATTTTTCTTGGTTTTAAAATCCCCAATTGGAGGTCCTGTAAACCCTAAAACTCAAACATGGTGAAATCGTGTATACAGCATAAAAACGCAATTAAATGCATTGGTTAGTTTCAGGACAAGATAATAATCATGAATCAATGAATAAAAGTTACAAAAGATGCTTAAATCATGATGCACGATTATGAGTTTTTTTCGACACAGTTTGAACCCTATATACCGATTCTTGGAGTTTGAGTGAATGCTTTTGATTGGAATATGTTCAGTAATCCCCAAGGAAGCTGTTGGAATAGAAATTCTGCCTTGAAAGGGAGTTTTCAGAATTGACTTTTTTAGAGAAAATTTCAAGTTTGCTTTTTGTTCTTTTGCGCAGCTTTGTGCCTCTCCTGATTAGGGTTGTGTTCTAGCATATGTAGTGAACAAATTAGGTTAACAAAAGTAGAACAAATCCAATGCAATGATGGTTTTGAAGATTGGATTTTCAAGCTTTGTTTTTTCAATCTTTTCCATACAATTTTGTATCAATTAGGATCCAATCAAACCAAATCTTCCCATATTTGAATGTGCACGAATTATTGAGACTAAAACATGTGCAAAAAGATTTGTTAGGTTAAATTAAGTATTTTTCATATATTTAAATGAATTAATATAAATAAAAATTCAAATAAATAAATAAAAAATGAAGAAATACTTCCCTTTGGGCCAAGTGGTCGTGCACATGTCATGGATGATGAATTGTGGAAGAAAAATGGGCCCATTAGCAATTTTAGGTCATTTGAAGTAATGTTGACTTTTCAAAATATCCAAAAATTTCCCAACTTCCACAAGGCATAACTTGCTCAACTTTTAAGCTTTTCTCATGTTCTTGGACATTTTGGAAAGGTATTTGAGTCCTCTAACCAATGTCTTTGGTCCCATGTCATTTTTTGATTTACCAATCCCAAGTTATGGCCTTTGACTAAAGTCCCTTTTTGTTGACTTTTGAAAATGACCTATAATGTTGAAATTGATAACTTTTTGTGAGAGCATTTCTTGGACTTGAATTATGAAGATGAGTTGTAGGAAATGTCTTTCTCTTCAAAATGAGCTTTGGATGGGATTTTTCTGATAATCCATGTGAAAGTTATGCCCTGGTCAATTTCAGTTGACTTTTTCAGCTGTCCAAATAAGGAAACTTTTGCATCTTGATGATTTCTGAGCCAAATTTTGAGAGTCATGATCAAGCATTGATCAAATGATGTTTGTGGCTTAAAAATGATATGTTGACCAAAAATTTGAACTTTTGACTGTCAAATGACCATTTTGCCCCTACAGTTGATTGTAGTGCAATTAGGGTTTTTGACTGTGCAATTTTGAGCTGAATGTCTTGAAACTTGATATGAGGATACTTGACCATATTTGTAGGCATGTGAGACTTGATTGGGCCTTTGGAAATTTCATTTTCTTGACCAGAACACAAACCCTAGTTTTGACTGTATAGGAGATCTTTGCACTGTGCAACCCTTGGGGAATTGTGAAGCATGACTTGGCAATTTCTTGAAGAATATGGGAGGGCAAATTTTGGGGTACAACAGTTGCCCCTGTTCAATCTTCTTAGACCTGAGGATGCAGATTGGCTGACGTGCCTTTCGTAATCCGAGGGTAGAAGATGATTGAACACTAGAGTGCCCAGAAATTTGCGCTCACATAGTAGCAGTGATGGTGGGAATGGGCTTACAGATGCCATTTGGAGATTGATGAATAGGGTGATGGGCTTATCGATGCCATCTGGATGTTGATTGCATAAGAGATTCCTTAGCGAGAACCTGCATATCTACAAAAGAAAAATGAGTACCTGACACGTTGCAGGAGTTGGTTTTCAGAGGCTTGGTATAGATGTGTCCTGACTGGTTACAGGAGCTGAGTCTGGAGCTTCACAAGATGATGAATGAACCAGGGATGGTTACTACCTTGGCATGAACGGTAAGAGGACCTTGGGCGACTTTAACTTCAACAACGCTCGTTGAGAAAAATCTTAGCGGGAATTACCATCTTTGCAGTATCGGGAAGAGAACCATAGACAATTATAATCTTGAAAGGAATTATCACCTCACTCACCGTCGGAGAGGGAACCATCTGAAAAGGAATTGTCACCTCACTCACCGTCGGAGAGGGAACCATAGGAGATTATCACCTCACTCACCGTCGGAGAGGGAAACATCTGAAAAGGACTTACCACCTCACTCACCGTCGGAGAGGGAACCATAGGAGACTATCACCTCACTCACCGTCGGAGAGGGAAACATCTGAAAAGGACTTACCACCTCACTCACCGTCGGAGAGGGAACCATAAGAGACTATCACCTCACTCACCGTCGGAGAGGGAAACATCTGAAAAGGACTTACCACCTCACTCACCGTCGGAGAGGGAACCATAGGAGACTATCACCTCACTCACCGTCGGAGAGGGAAACATCTGAAAAGGACTTACCACCTCACTCACCGTTGGAGAGGGAACCATAAGAGACTATCACCTCACTCACCGTCGGAGAGGGAAACATCTGAAAAGGACTTACCACCTCACTCACCGTCGGAGAGGGAACCATAGGAGACTATCACCTCACTCACCATCGGAGAGGGAAACATCTGAAAAGGACTTACCACCTCACTCACCGTCGGAGAGGGAACCATAAGAGACTATCACCTCACTCACCGTCGGAGAGGGAAACATCTGAAAAGGACTTACCACCTCACTCACCGTCGGAGAGGGAACCATAGGAGACTATCACCTCACTCACCGTCGGAGAGGGAACCATAGGAGACTATCACCTCACTCACCGTCGGAGAGGGAAACATCTGAAAAGGACTTACCACCTCACTCACCGTCGGAGAGGGAACCATAAGAGACTATCACCTCACTCACCGTCGGAGAGGGAAACATCTGAAAAGGACTTACCACCTCACTCACTGTCGGAGAGGGAACCATAGGAGACTATCACCTCACTCACCGTCGGAGAGGGAAACATCTGAAAAGGACTTACCACCTCACTCACCGTCGGAGAGGGAACCATAGGAGACTATCACCTCACTCACCGTCGGAGAGGGAACCATCTGAAAAGGACTTACCACCTCACTCACCGTCGGAGAGGGAACCAATAGGACAATATAATCTCAAAGAAAAACCTAAAATGGAAATCTCGTGCACCGTCGGAGAGAGAACCAATAGGACATTATAATCTCAAAGAAAAACCTAAAATGGAAATCTCATGCACCGTCGGAGAGAGAACCAATAGGAAAATATAATCTCAAAGAAAAACCTAAAATGGAAATCTCATGCACCGTCGGAGAGAGAACCAATAGGACATTATAATCTCAAAGAAAAACCTAAAATGGAAATCTCATGCACCGTTGGAGAGAGAACCAATAGGAAAATATAATCTCAAAGAAAAACCTAAAATGGAAATCTCATGCACCGTCGGAGAGAGAGCCAATAGGAAAATATAATCTGATAACTTCTACTGAGTCTTCATCAGAAAAATCTGTTAGGATTCGATTTAGCTGGACTAGAGAAGGCCTTGGACTGGATAAGAAATCTTTTGAGTCGATTAACTGAACCGGTCTAGGTCTTGAAATGTGGTTGAGAATTTAACTGCCTCTTTCCTGAAAGGTAAAGGTCAGTCGTATGCGATGCATGATATGGACCCTGCAATGATGTTCTCAACATAAATGAGATTTATATGATATGATGCGTCTATGCATGCTATAATGATGTATATGATGTTTATGTATGTATGTTTCGTCTAGGGAAGTAGATCCTTGACGGGTGCCGGGAAGTCATATCCTGGGCTGATGTTGAAGAATAAGCTTTTACTTCCGCTGGGGGATGATAGCTGCAAGAATACCGGCAGGAGAAGATGACTCCGTTGCGGAATAAACTCGGCAAATGGAAGATTCTGCGGGGAGAAGAGATACCCTAGCGACCATGCTGGGAAGCAATACTCTGTGGGAAGAGGGGTGCCTTGCTGAATGTTGATAATAATTTGCTGGGGATACCCTTGTTGTTGGAAGTGTTGATGGACTTCGCTGGGGTAAGAAGACTTCGTCGAGGACGCTCTTTCCGTGGCTTTTGGCTGAGGATAACCCAGTTATATCCTATTAAGGAAATAACTCTTTAAATAAAGCCGGACGACGTGTTCGTGCCCTGCTAGGGGATAAGCTTCCAGAATTTACTGGGGATAAGCTTACTGCTTGGGGAGATGAATTCCAATTTTCCTGGGGAACTGGATTGGATTCTCTTGGGGAAGCTTTTGATATGCTGGGAAGTGATTCTTTTGAATATTGATATACTGCCGGGGAACAGTCTTCGGACCAAGACTGCCGGGGATGCTTGTTAAGAGTGTATGTATACTGCTGGGGAATGTTGGGATCTGCTGGAGGATACCCAATTTCCTTGAGATTTGACAACTCTGCTTGGAGAAGAATGCACTGTTTTGCTGAATCACTCTCTGGGGAATTTAGATGTACTGGTTATGTTCTTTAGCTGAACTCACCTTGATACCTTGGAGGACAGAACAATTAGATTGCTTGGACAACTCTTTATTGCCCCTGTTTCTGAGGTATGAGAGGAGGACCTGTGAGGTGTTGATAGCTTGTTGATGGACAGACCTTCTTCTGGTAGGCAGGTGACGAGGTGACAGGACGTAGTCGTACGCTTTGATCCCTAACTTTTGCCTGGACCGCCCTTTCGGGTTTTCAGTCCACCGGGATACCCATTTTTGCCCAAGCTGCCTTTTCAGGTTTTCGACTTGCCGGGTGTACAGATTTTTTCCATTTCATCCCTTCATTTTGCCCGAACCCTTTTGGTTCGCCGGGAAGCCCTTATTTTTGCCTAGGCATGTCAGCCTAGCGGGTCTTTGATTACGCGCAGTATTTTTCGACTATGTCCGTTCTCAGAAAGTAGGGAGTTGCCCCTGTTAGAAGTGTTTTGTCACGCCATCAGAAGGTATTTGATTAGACCAGATTCGTTGCTGGAGTGCCCCAAGTGACTCAGGCGGAGATTTGCCCCAGGCTATTTAGCCTTTGAGAGATTCTCTGAATCTTGATTGGACTTCCCCAGATGATGGACCATAGTCATGTCATGCCCCTTGATTGGAGGTGTTTCTGTTCATTAGGCATTTGTCGTGTGAATTTCTATGCTGTTCAAACAAAAAGTCATATGCAAACAAAGTTATGTCGAAAATGCAAAGCTTATGTTTGTCTTGAAGATTTTGAAAATGCATTTTTTCATAAAACATGTGAACATGATGTCAACTCTGTATTTACCGTAGCCTTAAGGAGTCAGGATACCTTCGTAACAGTATGCTTTCGAATTAACCCATGCTTCAGCTAGGACTTTTAAGGGTTATAACGTGGCTTGGTTCACGGTTTAAGAAACAAAGGATAAAGGCTCAAATTATTTGTACCCACCCGCTCTTCGTGATGTTCTCCAAACCTAAACTCAGTTGATCATGCGTTAGACCTCGTTCGAGTTTTTGTCCTGATTTTCCACTGATGGTTAAGATATTGATAACTTATTTTGAATAGGCAGTCATTCCTTTGTTGTCGAGGGTTTGTATGACCTCTTTCTTGTCTGATTTTCGTTATCCCTTTTTTTTTTTTTTACCTGAACTGTTTCCTTTTTTAGAATTACAGTCAGCGGGATGCCCCAGTTTTGTAAGTCTCCTCCATGGGTTTTGACTTAATGGGTTTTTTATTTTTTGAGATAATGACTGCCTTTCTTTATTGATTATTCGGAACCATCACTGTCTTTCTTCGTTTTGTAAGGATCTCTTCGGTGCCATTTGTTATGCACTTGGATCAACTGAGAGAACTACCCTGCCCCAGGTTATGATTAAGGGTTTTAATTTTCGAAAAGAAAAACTCCTACTTCTTTGGCTCAGATGGGTTGACGAGGGATTATCATCCTTATAACTCCAGTGTTTAGGGATTGAAACAATGCCTGTACCTCATCAGCGGGGTCTGTTCAAAAGCATACTGTAAGAATCGTGGTATCGTTTTCGTCATCCTCCCTCAAGAGGCTTTAGAATTTTAGATCAAAAGTTGACATCTGAAAAAAAATATGAAAAATAATTTGCATAGAGTGAATACGAATATATCGGTTCAAAATAGACATAAGCGATGCATTAATGGAATAACAATGTTTAACATGAATAAATGTTTGAACAAAAGAAAATTGCAACTTGAACATTCGAATGAACAAAAATTTCCTAGTCTCAGGGCTTGTTACTTCACATGGTGGATCCTGTGGAGATGGTAGAAGTACTCAGCCTGGCCCTCTTGGGTGAATTCCACAGCTCCTTCCTCAATCAGGTCCTGTATCTTATTTTTCAGAGTCCAACAATCCTCTGTAGCATGCCCCGGGCTGTCAGAATGATAAGCGCAGTGAGCGTTGGGGTTATACCTTGAGGGTGTCCTGTTGGGATTCTTAGGAGGATCCTTTCGAGTTACCAAGTTCAACCTCAGCAGTTGTTGTAAGGCTTGAGGCAGCGACACGTTGAGCTTGGTGAATTGCCTTTTGGGCTTGCCTGGCTGAAGCTGGTGAGGTTGATACTGAACTGGTGATACTGAAGCCATATGAGGAGCTTTCTCCTTGCCTCTTTGTCTCAAAGATGGTCGAACGATGGCCGGCTTTTTACCCTTAGACGTTTGCCCCAGTTGGTTACCCTGAAGCAGTTGGTTGACGAGAAACCGGAGCTCATCTTGTCTTTGAGCTAGACCTTGAATGGCATTCCTCTGCCCCAGCATTTGGGCTTTCATTGCATCCATCTCAGCTTGTAGGTGTTCCAGCTTTTCATCCTCAGCATTGCCCCTGACGAAGGTCTCCGTGAGAAGTATCCTTAGCTCCTCCTGCCCCTTGGATAGATTCAGGAGGATTTCCTCGAACCGGGTCTCTTGAGCAAAAAGGTCCTGGTTGTCTCGTTGGGGAGCCATTGCTGAAATAAACAGCGACAAAGGTAAGTGACCTGCAAAAGGGATACCTGTAATGCAATGATATGTATGATATGCATGCAATGTTTTCAAGGACCTCGCAGGGTAAACAAGAAAATTGTTAGTATTGGAAACCGGTGACTTGATTGAAGGCACTTCATATTGTTGGGAGTCCTTCTTCAAGGGTCAAAGGCTCACCATATCCAGTGGGTCATAGCCCCTGACTTTAGTCATCATGTCTGGTTTTGGTTTCCAAACACCCTTGGTTAGGGGAACCTTCTTCAAGAGTCAGAGCTCACCATATCAAGTGGGTCATAGCCCCTGACAACTTTGTCTAGAGGAAAATAAATCCTCTTTGCCCCTTGCTGGACAGTTGGTTCATCATGACCTGCATCACAAGCCTTTGAGATCCTTGAAATGGGTTAGGATGTATGCAGGATGCATGCAATGGTATGATGTTATGCTATGCATGGGGTAATGTGAGTAAACCCTGTTATGAGCCCTTATTAAGGACTATAAACAAAACCTGCAAGCAAACTTAGTAAATCCTGTTAGGAGTCCTAATTAAGGACTGCAAACCAAAACCTGTAAGAAACTTAGATACCCTGTTATGAGTCCCTATTAAGGACTATAAACAAAACCTGCAAGTAGTTCATGTGTCAGATAACAAGCATGCAAGTAGTCAAGTACGAAGGCACACAAGTCACACAAGAGAAAGCCCTTAGAGTTTAGGCCAGCATGGGGTCTGGGTATTACCCTCTTGAAGTTTGTTGGTTCATACATGTCCTAATCAAAAGTAACCGGGTTCTTAGAGGATCCCAATATCATTGACTACCCTCCATCGGTCATAACTCCAGCATCGCAATCTTTTCTTGCGGCCAGAACCATCACGAGAGTTTAGCCTCAATGGGCGTAGCATACTGCTACAATTCTAAAGGCCAAGTTGTGTCAATTAAGGTTCTAAGGTTGTTGGTGCTTAATGACTCCTTGGAAGACCCATATTCTCCCCGTTTCAACACGAGGGATATCGGTACAGACCAAAGTGCCACACCAATGTAGCCACTGCTTCACCCATGTCGGTATACGCCGGACAGGTCCCTCACAGCTTATGCTACCTAAACAGGGTATCCCCAGATCCGGGTTAGGATCTATGTAACTCCCATGCAACCCACAATAATAAAGCAAGCAAAGAAGACAATTGAAAACACAGTGATCTTAAACCTAAGGTACACCTCACTTTATAAGAGTCCCCAGCAGAGTCGCCAGTTCTGTGATCGGTGGATCTGGAACTGACTGTTTAACGCTGGTTCGCGAAATGTCGCGGAAGCAAGAGTCGCCACCGTCTTTTATTTTCTCCAAATGGAAAGGACAAAAGCACAGAAAAATTCCTTATAGAGATTGCTCTCGGTTCGGGAGGTAGGTTATAGAAAGGGAAGGTGTTAGCACCCTTTCTATCCATGGTTATCCATGGGCTCTTAGATACTTGCTCATTTGTGTTTTCAAAAATGGTTTGTTTGCTTTTCAACTGTGGGTTCTAAAAAGTTTCTTTGAAAATTCCAGTTCGACTCTTGTATCGGTCCTCAAGAGTGTTTGAAAAAATTGCTTTCGAAAGCTTTTTGAAAAGGTGTTGGTGTGAAAAGTATTTTTTTGATTTGTTTTGAAATTAGAGCAAGTATCTACGAGTTGTCTACCTACCCTAAGGAATTCGTCTGTGTAAATGTCCTTAAAGTAGTGCCATCCCACCATTGAGAGGTAGGTAGCACCACCGTTGGAGGTGTTCGGGTCAATTCGAGGTTCGGGACATGGTGATCACCAGAGCAATGGGAAGACACCTTAGAAGCTACCCTCATGCCAGGTTCCCGGATCATGAGGACTTACTAAGACATCCTCTACTCGACGATCACCTTTCGAGGCAAGGCAACAGTGAGGCGTACCCTAGGGGTGGTGTGTGCGGTTCGTGTGTCGTTTTCATTTGCATTTATCTTGTCATGTTATTGGTGTTCTACGCTTGATTTTATTTCGTCCATACATTCTTTCATGCCTTTGATTAACAGTTTAAGTATTTGCGAGAACAGTAAATTCTAAGCTATTACAAATGGCGCGGGTCCACATCGCCAAAATTAACCAGGACCCGATTTGACAGAACAATAAAGAAATTAAAAGAATTAAAAGTGCGAGAAGTAATTACAAGGCTTCGGGAGAGATACATAATTATTTAAGCAAAATAAAATAAATATGCGAAATAAGAATTAAATCGAAACGAGGGCGTTGGACCCTTTTGCAAAAAATCAAATTAATGATGAAGTTAATTAATTAAAAGAGACAGAACTTATTTTTTGTGTTTTTTTGGATTTAAGAGGAAAAAAGGAATTAATTAAAATACGACGCAAACCCTAATTCTAGTTATTTTAATTTATTAAGAAAACATTAGAATTTAACCTAAATTAACCCTAAGTTATTTTCATGCAGATTTAATTATAAAAAAAATAAAAAAAACAAATAAATATTATTATAAGAAAGAAAAATTAAAAGGGAATAAAACATTAATTAAACCTAATTCTACTTCTTTTTAGATTTTTTTTATTAAAAGTATTTAAAATTAAACCCTAATTTATACTAAATTCAATTATATACAATTGGTTTATGAAAATAATTAAAATAAAATACTTATTATATTTTGCTCTTTTTCTGATTTTTTTATTGATATTTTGTGAAAATAATAAATTAATTAAATAAGTAATAATTAAAATAAAAATAGAATTAAAAATAAAGAAAGCAAAAATTATGCAAACCTAGGGGGTGGTAGTCCCCAAAGTGGAGGTCTGGCCCAAGAAATCTGAGCCCAATAACCTTCAAGTTTGTTGACTTTTCCAGACACTATGTGGCACCTTTGACCAGGCTTATGATGCGCTTCCAATCTATGCCTTTGATTTGATCTAACCAACGCGTGGATGACTGGATCTTGGGAGTGTATGGTGTTCCTCAACATAAGCGCTGCACGTGAACGTTAAAGGAAAAATATTATGGAAATTATTGAAGACCTCGGGTTCGAACCCAGGTCATGGATGTTGCCAGCGTATGCCTTGCCACTGAACCACTTGTTGCACTTTGTATATAACATAAATGAAGAATAATATAATAAGAAGCAATAGTTAGTGGTTCAAAAACGCGCGAAATTTAAAAGAACCAACCAACGTTTGCCAACACATCATCTTCCTCGCGTGTTTTATTTTTTTTCTGAAACAAGAACACTTTGGCCACGGTTTTGCAAATGTTCTCTTAGGCATGCTACTGGAAAATAGCGATTAGGCCTATAGTGTTCATAAATTAGGCGCGATGGGTGGTTTGTGATCGTTCAGACTTGCTGATTACAACCATGGCATTCTTGAAGGCAAATTTTTCTTGGTTTTAAAATCCCCAATTGGAGGTCCTGTAAACCCTAAAACTCAAACATGGTGAAATCGTGTATACAGCATAAAAACGCAATTAAATGCATTGGTTAGTTTCAGGACAAGATAATAATCATGAATCAATGAATAAAAGTTACAAAAGATGCTTAAATCATGATGCACGATTATGAGTTTTTTTCGACACAGTTTGAACCCTATATACCGATTCTTGGAGTTTGAGTGAATGCTTTTGATTGGAATATGTTCAGTAATCCCCAAGGAAGCTGTTGGAATAGAAATTCTGCCTTGAAAGGGAGTTTTCAGAATTGACTTTTTTAGAGAAAATTTCAAGTTTGCTTTTTGTTCTTTTGCGCAGCTTTGTGCCTCTCCTGATTAGGGTTGTGTTCTAGCATATGTAGTGAACAAATTAGGTTAACAAAAGTAGAACAAATCCAATGCAATGATGGTTTTGAAGATTGGATTTTCAAGCTTTGTTTTTTCAATCTTTTCCATACAATTTTGTATCAATTAGGATCCAATCAAACCAAATCTTCCCATATTTGAATGTGCACGAATTATTGAGACTAAAACATGTGCAAAAAGATTTGTTAGGTTAAATTAAGTAT
This sequence comes from Vicia faba, assembly GCA_948472305.1. Lineage (NCBI taxonomy): Eukaryota > Viridiplantae > Streptophyta > Magnoliopsida > Fabales > Fabaceae > Vicia > Vicia faba. The sequence goes on from OX451740.1 coordinate 254,184,615, forward strand.
TTTTCATATATTTAAATGAATTAATATAAATAAAAATTCAAATAAATAAATAAAAAATGAAGAAATACTTCCCTTTGGGCCAAGTGGTCGTGCACATGTCATGGATGATGAATTGTGGAAGAAAAATGGGCCCATTAGCAATTTTAGGTCATTTGAAGTAATGTTGACTTTTCAAAATATCCAAAAATTTCCCAACTTCCACAAGGCATAACTTGCTCAATTTTTAAGACTTTCTCATGTTCTTGGACATTTTGGAAAGGTATTTGAGTCCTCTAACCAATGTCTTTGGTCCCATGTCATTTTGATTTACCAATCCCAAGTTATGGCCTTTGACTTAAAGTCCCTTTTTGTTGACTTTTGAAAATGACCTATAATGTTGAAATTGATAACTTTTTGTGAGAGCATTTCTTGGACTTTAAGTATGAAGATGAGTTGTAGGAAATGTCTTTCTCTTCAAAATGAGCTTTGGATGGGATTTTTCTGATAATCCATGTGAAAGTTATGCCCTGGTCAATTTCAGTTGACTTTTTCAGCTGTCCAAATAAGGAAACTTTTGCATCTTGATGATTTCTGAGCCAAATTTTGAGAGTCATGATCAAGCATTGATCAAATGATGTTTGTGGCTTAAAATGATATGTTGACCAAAAATTTGAACTTTTGACTGTCAAATGACCATTTTGCCCCTACAGTTGACTGTAGTGCAATTAGGGTTTTTGACTGTGCAATTTTGAGCTGAATGTCTTGAAACTTGATATGAGGATACTTGACCATATTTGTAGGCATGTGAGACTTGATTGGGCCTTTGGAAATTTCATTTTCTTGACCAGAACACAAACCCTAGTTTTGACTGTATAGGAGACCTTTGCACTGTGCAACCCTTGGGGAATTGTGAAGCATGACTTGGCAATTTCTTGAAGAATATGGGAGGGCAAATTTTGGGGTACAACACTTGTCATGTAATGACATGCATGCAATGTTTTCAAGGATCTCGTGGGGTAAACACAAGAAGCTGTTAGAATCCGACTACAACTTTGATTGAAGAACTTCATATCGTTAAAGGTCCTTCTACGAGAATCAAGCTCACCATGTCAAGTGGGTCATAGCCTCTAACTCAAGTTATCGCTTTGACGCTATTGGCTAGAGGAAAATAAATCCCCTTGCCCCTTTCTAGACGTCTGGTTTATCATAACCTGCATCACAGACCCTTGAGATCCTTTAAATGGTTAAGGAACTTCTATGGCATGATGTCATGATGCATATGCTATGCACCAAGCAAAAATGTAAGGTGATGAAGACAAGTGAATCTTGCAAGAAGTCCAGGTTATTGGATAATGACTACAAACAAGTCCTGCAAGGAGTTTGAGTTATTAGATAATGAAAGCAAACAAATCACACAAGTAGCCTTAGGTTCAGGCTTGCATGGAGTTTGTAGGTAAGTACCCTCTTGAAGTTGCGATTGGCTCAACCTATCCTAGTAATAGTAATCAGGTTCTAAGGAGTCTCAATATCACCGATCTTCCTTTATCAGGTACTGTTTCAGCTCAGGCGATCTTTTCGCGCGGCTGAAATATCCTGAAAGCTTAATCTCAATAAGTTTAGCATCGAGTGTCAACCAATCCTTAGCTTTATACCGAGGCCGGCTATCTCACTACTTTCTAATGGCCGAGTTTTTTCAACTAAGGTTCTAAGGTCCGTTAGTGCTTTATGACACCACATAATGGCCTCGTATTATCCATGATTTAACACAAGGGATACCGGTACCAACAAATGTGTCACACTAACGCGGGCATCGCTTCAACCATATTGGTCCATGCCGTACAGTCACCATAATCTATTGCTTCTTACCTAAAAGGTGTCTCAGATCCGGGTGTAGGATCTTTTAGTAACAACCCAAACAAACCCTCAAAGATAAAGCATACAAACACACAATGTAAAGCAATTTGAAATGAACTAAACTCTAAGGTAACCCCACTTTTTTATTAGTGCCTAGCAGAGTCGCCAGTTCTGTAATACGGTGGTAGAACCAACTGTTATACTGGTTTTGCATTTGTATTTGCAAATCTTGTGGTAAGCAAGAGTCGCCACGGATTTTTCTTTTATCCAACAAAGGAAAGGGTGAAAAGAACAGAAAAAGACCTTTCGAGAGTTTTCTGAGTAAGGGGGGTAGATTATGGAAATGGAAGGTGTTAGCATCCTTTCCATCCGTAGTTTTCTACGGACTCTTAGATGCTAACTCATTTGAAAATACCTTGTGCTTTGTGTGTTTTTGAAAAGTATTTGAAATGCCAATAGTAAGGCGATTTGCTTTATGATAACTCTTGTATCAGTCCTCAAGAGTGTTGATAAAGCATTTTAAAAATGTTTTTGAAAGTGTTTTGTGTATGTGTAAAAGGTTGTTTTGAGCATAGCATTTAGGAACTATCTACTTTTCTCGAAAGGATCATTCTTTTCCCCTTTTCCTTTAGACAACGCTATCCTACTATTAGTGAGTAGGTAGCCCTTGTCATTGGATGTTTGAAGGACATTCGAAGGGACGTTTATAGTCACAAAGGCAACTAGGCAAGAAACCTTAGTATCTACCCTAGGGTTTTAAGATCATTTTTACCGAGGCAACACAGAGAGGGTCATCGAGGGACTTATGATCTTTTAAACCAGAGGGTAGCCACTAAAATCTCTCATGTTTCGAGAGTTGTGACTGTTTTCCGAAGGCAACCAAAGTGGGATACCCTAGAAGTGCGCATGTGTAATTGTGTTATTTTCAGTTATTTATCTTGTGTTAGGTTTGCTAATGTTTGCTTTTAGTCTTGTCATACAATCCTATTAAACATACATCTAAGCAGTTAATAAGTTTGCAGAAATTAAAAGTACAAAAATGTAAAATCCTAACTATTACATGGCTTCGGGGAGGGGATTATTTACATGTCCAAAATGGGGAATAAAGCAAAAAAAATTTAAAAGTCCTAATTTAAACTATTGCATCCCATTAAGCAGATACAATAATATGAAAAATAATAATACTAAAAATCGCGCGCGAATTGGAAATACGTCTAAAACCCTAAGAGGAAAAGTCTTTTTGTTTGTTTTTGTTTAATAAAAGAAAAATAAAAATCTAAGTCTACTTAATTTTAATTTTAAGAAAGTGCTTAAGTAATTAATAATTAATTAATAAAAATAATTTTTTAATTGAAAAAGACTAAATCTATTTTTATGATTTTATAATTTGTTGATTAACTAAAAAAAATCAAAAGAAACAAATAATAAAAAGAACAATAATGTAAATGGGCCTGGTGTTAAAGCTGAAAAGAGGGGTCAAATTTGGAATTTATTAGGCCCAAATCAGGGAGAAGCCCAGGCTACGCCTGATCCTGTGTTACTGACCCTTGAGGGTCTACCATGAAGCTGCGTATTTGGAGCGCCAGATCTAATGATACATAGATCCAATGTTGTTGACAACAGGGTGCATGTATGCGCGCTAGCCTTTGTTGTACTGGATCTGCAAAACAAATGTTGGAAAAAATAAAGATGCAGGACCTGGGTATCGAACCCAGGTCTTTCTTTTTAATTCAAACCTTCCCCATAATTCGAACCCCTTGTGTTTGAATTTGGGTTGTTTTGGCTTGAAACAGCCTGTATCATGAACTTCAATGCAAATTCAGATCATGCCCTTCGATGGCACGATCTTATTCCTGCATGTTATCTTACATGTGGTAGGTTCATATAAACACAAACAACATTAGCAGTGCAAATATGCAATCAATATGTATTTAAATGGCCTGGAAATACAATTTTGATTTTGTAAATCCTTACCAACTGGAGATGCTTCGATCTGTGAACCTGGGCGTAGAATGTAGTAGTGTATGTGATCCTTCGATTCTAACTTTCACCCGTTGCTTATGTCTACAAAAATATCTTTCTTGCTGATCACTAGTTCACCTTCGATTAGTGAATATAACTTATATGTGCCAATCGAAGAATGACTTATGAGCACCGAGCCTATACTTTGATTACCCAACTCCTTCCTTGCCTGTTCAAGCACATGGCTGAAACACATTGATCCCCAAAACTCTAAGATGACTCATATTTGGTTGATTCATCTCTAATTGTCATTCGATCATGCCATGCTTGAAGATGGCATGTACTTCTGTGATACGGTGAGAGAACTGACTTGAAGGTTTTGCGCTTTATCGCAAATGTTGCGGTTAGCAAGAGTCGCCACCGACTTTTCTTTTATCCAAAAGGAAAGGTGATAAAGCACAAGAAAGGCCTTTGAGATTGTTTCTTGAGTTCGGGGGGTAGATTATGAAAAGGGAAGGTATTAGCACCCTTTTCATCCATGGTTTTCCATGGGCTCTTAGTTACTTGCTAGATCACTTGCTTTTGTTGTTTGAAATTGTGTTTGGTGTGGTTTTGAAAGTATTTTGTAAAAGAGGCCATTTGTTTAGGAAATCTTTGTAATGATTCTCGTTCGTAAGAATGTATACGAAGATGTTTGTCTTTTTGAAAATGTTTTCAATGTTTGTAAGATGTTTTGAAATGTGTGTGTTTGTTTTAGAAAATAGCAAGGATAGTTGTTTGAAAATAGAGCAAGTAACTAGAAGTAATCTACCTACTCAAATGTCTTTCTTGTTCATTTTCTTTTCCTTTGATATTGTTGTCTTACCATTGATTTGGTAAGCAACCCTATCTTTGGATGTAAATGGGACGGGCGTGGGTCAACGTATAACCATGATTAGCAATGTTGCAAAGTATCTTAGCATTTTTTTGAGGGACTAAGATCATTTTGTAAGGCAACTTAGAATAGCGTCATCGATGGACTATGATCTTATATTTGTTTGTTTTTTCAAGATACTTCGCATGCGTAATATGGCCATTTTTGTACAAGGCAACCAAGTGGAGAAACCCTAAGGGTGCTTGTGTGCAAATGTGTTATTTTCATGCTTTGATTTTGTCTTGGATTTAGGATTATCTATTTGATTTGTTTTTATCTTACCATTCAAACCCTAATTACTAGCATGGTATGTAAAAGCGGTAAATTGTATAATTTAAAGATTACTACGCTATTAAAACATTTTATGGGAGGGGGGAATACAAATTATGAATGGGGATTTGCAATAATGTAAATCTAATTAAGCTATTACAACCAGATCGAATTTGTATGGGGATGTACAAATATGAATGGGGATTTAGAAAAGATTTTGATTAATCCTAATTTTAATTTGTTAAAAGAAAATGAAGATTCTTTAACTATTATTTTTGTGTATTTTTTTTTTGTATTGAAAATAATAAATAATATTTTATGAAAAAATATTTAGTCTTTTTACATATCAAAAATAAATATTTACAAGTATGAATAATAAAAAAAAGGAATAAAATAGTTAACCTAATTATATTATATTTACAAGTTTATTTAAGAAAGAAATAATTAATATATAGTTTAATAAAAATATTTTTCATGTGAAAATAAAATAAAATAAACAAAATGCAAAATTTATCATGTTTATATTTTTTATGATTTTTAAGTGTTAGAGAAAATATTTTAATAAAACAAATATGAAAATAAAATAAATAATAAAAAGATTTAGCCAGGGGTGCTGCAAGCAAACATGGAGTAGTGTGTTAGAAAAAAAAGAAGGCCCAAGAACTAAGCCCAGATTGCCAAAAATTCCAAAACTGAAACTGAAAAAAATGAGAAAATGTAAAAGGTAGCGTCAAGGTTCGAACCCATGACCTGGGCATTGCCAGTGAGCTGCCTTGCCACTAGGGTGGCTGTACATCCGTTGGTTTATATGAAACAATAAAAACATAACATAAGAAGCTTCCTTGCCCTGTACTTCATCTTCTTCCTCAAGCAGTCCAGAACTCCTGTATCTTTCTCATTTCTCCATGAAAATGAAAACTTCCAACATGAAAATGATTGTACTCATTCCCATAATTTCAACCATGTAATTTATGGAAACTAACAATCAAAGATTAAAACAAATTTTGAAAGCCCTAATTTTAAACCTAATTTTTACAGAAATTTGAACTTCAAAATTCTCTACACATAATGAACAGAAATGGAATCTATGCACATGGTTGGCTTCAGCACTATAATATCTACATTTTTCTTTCACAAATCGTGGCCAATGGATGCCTGTATGAAGAGATAAAAATTGGAATTCTTACCTCTTTCAGCTGAGATTGTGAATGGAGTTTGAGTGAGATTTAGGAAGGCCTGAAGGTTCCTTTAGCTTGCTTGAACCTCCCTGAGTGTGTTCCAATACTTGCCTTGCTTTGGAAGTGCCTGTAACTCTCTATCCAAGTCAACCTGAAAGCTTGGAAAACAAAAATGGCAGATGAAGAAGGAGGAGTTATAGTGCAAGGATGATGGTCTGGATCACTTAGATATGAGGTAGGTAAAGTGTTTGAATGATTAAAACTTGAAACGCCCGAGCCAATTGGTGGATTGCTATGCTTATGCTCAAACTGCAAGTTGTTGACAAATTTTTAGTGAGAGGGAGTTTTTGAGTGTTTTAGGACTTTTGCAATCGTGTTCTAAGCTGTAATGTCTTTGTGTATTAGTATAGAGGAAGTTTCAAGTCAATTCCACAACAGATTTTTCAGTTGTAGGCTTTTTGCACACTTTCTTGCTTTTGAAGCAAAGTGAAGGGAAAAGTCTCCACATGTCTGTACTGGCCTGCTTGGAGTTGGTATAAGCTCTATACAAGTTGCTTTAGGTCTGTAGGACTTGTGTGTGCAGAGAAGACAGGTCCAATGCTCAAGAATTGAAAAGTTGCAAAAGTTAAGCTTTTCCAAAATGGCAATGGCAACTTTGTGCCATTTATGGAATTAAAGCTTGGACAAAGACCCTTGGGCTTGGATTAAGGCTTTGTCAACTGAGTAAGCATTAAATTATGAAGTGAGAAACAAGTTTGAGACCTGTAAAGCAAGG